>CM043322.1:48927060-49527060 GCA_023736055.1 Quercus glauca | reverse complement strand
GTCTAAAAATCTGATCAAAGCTAAAAGTGAATTAGATAGTTAAGTGAATAAATAGAGAATTTTGGATATATCAATATGGTCTAGGATAAAATTGTTTAAGTGTGAAAACTGATTTTTTAAGTGGGAAATTGTGTATTGATGGACCTATCTTTGGTGTTGCTAGGTTCTAATTCTATGGGTTTGTTGTGATTCAAGGGAGGTTGGATTCATATTTTTGCAAGTAAGAGGTAAGTGGTGTTTACTAATTTTGGGGGTTTTCCCAAAACAATATTGACTATTAAACTATTTTATATCAAAGAAATATGTTGATATTCTATATGTAAATTGATATTTTATAAATGTTTGATGTGCACATTGACTATTCGTTTTATGAAAAACTTGTGGGACAACCTGAATTTATTTAAACTTGTATGTTTGAATATATCTTTATATTTTTGAGAATTATAAATGGATTATTTTTGTGAGGATATTGAATATGTTTTGAAAACCTATAACAAGTCATGATTAAAAGCCCAGTATTGTATGTAGTTCTTAGCAAGGGACAATCATACTGCAGTTAGTCCTTAGCAAGGGACAGTCCCAGAAAAAGGGACGGTCCCAGAAAAGGGGACAATGCACATTTGATAATTCCTTAGCAAGGGAGTATACTATTGAGGATCCAAAAATGAAGCTCTTTAGCAAAGGAGTGCACCTTTAGGTTCCAAATGAGCCATCCTTAAGAAAAGGGATGAAAATGAGGTTCCAGTCCTAAAAGGGGACAGCACAACCCTGTCAACAGGGCGTAAACATTGACCATGAGTAAAGCCTAGGAAATTGTTTATATGATGGTATGGATATATATGTTATGATGGCTCACAATATAAAGATATTTTTTTTATATGAAATATTTGATGATAAAATATTGATGAGTTACAAGTTATGAATTTGTTGTAAGAATTATTTATTTGAAATTCCCACACCCCAATGTTAGTGAATTCTACTTATTGTGTTATTTCATCCCCCTTTTATTTCCACTTACAGATACATTAGAGGGATTGTTGGAGTAGAGATTCTTGGAAGACAATAGTTAGAATTATTTTGTGGAACTGAGGATTTTATTATTATTTTTATGGTATTAAACATTGTACTGGAGAATTATTTTGAGGATGTTTTATCTTTGGTGGATTAGAGTTTTGACATTTGTAATGAGATTTTAGGTTGCTGGTTGCTTTTATTTAATATTTTTTTATGAATTATTTAGATTGAATAGACTTTTATTATTTATGATTTTAGGGCGTTACAGTAAACTTCGAATCCATGAGGGGTTTTCCTGAATCCATAAGGAGATAGACTAAAATCCACCAGAGAAAGAATTTGACAAAAGTTTATGTTTATTGATAATAGCCCATTTTGCCTCTAACGACTACAAAACATATAAATACTAAGGAAAATGTCTAAAAGCCTAATTCGCACAAATTATGCGAATAGGTGACAAAATGCCAAAATTTACCAAAAAATGGAAAAATTGAGTTAAATGCAGAACCATAAACTACTAACCTTAAGGGTTGTCTCAAAACAAGCGGGACATTATTCTGACTTTTGAGTAAAAAGTTATTAAGGTAGTAGAAATTACTATAAATGGAAAAATCGTAGTTTTTGGGGCCTAAATGAAGGAATTCGCCATTTTCAGGGGTACCTCATTGCAAAGCAATGACTATTGCTCAGAAGGCCGTTTCGCTTTAGCTTGCCAAATTTCATATGATTCCAACTTCAAAGTCCATGATTTCTACTAGTGCATTTTCACCTTGCGCAAATGATTTCAAGCTCGCATAATAGTCCAAGAAAGCCATGAAGGTCTGTTCTACATAAGTCCACTTGTTAACTCTAGAGCATGACACCTCAATAGGATGCCATCTATTGAGGTGTCAGCCCTAGCTAGCATTTTGCCACGTGTGTGTAAAGCGTGTCTTTTTATTAAGGAAAAGTCAACAGATACAGATAATTTCCCGAAAATTTTCACACCCAATCATCTTTTTTGAGTTTGTGGTGGATTCAAAAAGAGTGAGTGGACATAATTTTTTGATGTCACTAATAGAACTCTATTAGAAATTACTGTCGCTACAGTCATCCATATTTTTGTAAGTTGTAATCACTTAGCTGCATAGAAATGATCAAGTATTAATAACTTTACTGCGGCAGTAGGGGCAGAGTTACTTAGCTCCTTGGGGGGGGGGGGGGAATTTTTTAAATTTTCCCTTAGAGTATACATAAAAAAGACATGGGCCCCTCCAAGAATTAAATCCACCCTCCCCCCCCCCCCCCCCCAATATTATTTTCAACAACTAGTCCAATACAACTTCAAATAAAACAAAAATATTTGTCTACATTCAGCCCAGCCAACCAGCCCAAAATCCTTAATCATACAAAATTATTCTTCTCTAAACTAAAGGCACTTCCAGCCTAGCCCAACCCCAAATCTGAAATCCCTAATCCTAATCAAACAAAACAAACTCTTCAGTCATCACCTCATGTTTTTGCCTAAATTCCTAGTCTTCATGCAGTCACGCCTCTGCGCTCTGCTTGACGGCCTCAGTTCATGCTACTTGAATTCCTAGTCCTCACGTCATGTGGTCACGCCTCTCCGGCTCATTGTGACGCTGTAGCTCCATTAGTCGCTGACCTAACCTAGCCTTCATTGCTCAACCTCAAATCCTATAGCCCTCACCTCAATTCCTCTAGGTATCTCATTCAGTCATTCTCATCTCAGTTCTCTCTCTTTTTCTCTAGAACTGAACTAAATACTAAATAGCATAATAGAAATATCAAGTATGTGTATGTGATATTTTTTGCCAGTAAAGCAATTTGTGTTTATTTGATTTTATCTTTTTGTGTTTATTGTTATTGGATTCTTTATTCTTGACCCATTGACTCTATGACTCAGCCTTTTTGGCTTTTGTGTTGTTTGTCTCTTGAGTGGGTCCAGGTGGGGTGAAGGCCATGAGACTGTGTAAGAATGAATTTTATATGATAATTTATTATATCTCTCTTCCAAGTTAGTTTATCATTTTTTGAATTGATTTTTTTTTTTTTTTTTTTTTTTTGGGGATTGAAATTAGGTGCCAAATAATGAGAAAATGACAAACAATTAATGCATTTTTTAAGAAAAAGTTGTATGTCATTCAAAACTTAGGTAATTTGTAGAAACAGATGTTGATACTTCAATATCTGATGAGTGTCCCTCCAAATTTTCAAGAATTCAATCTAAAGGGATAGACCATGATTTAGGATCACGTAAATAAATATATGAATTCCCTATTAACGAACAAAATGAAATTCAACTTGCTTATCTCATAACAGGTCCATATCAACTTAGAAATATAGAGTATCCATACAAAAAACCAAAAAATTATCGTCGTAGTTTTCAATTTTCGTGGCTTGAATCACATGAAAATTGGTTGAATTATATTTTAATATATCTCTACTACAACCCGGCCCTCTCAAATAATTATTCCTGGCTATGCCCCTGTGTGGAAGGAAAGCGGGTTGTTT
Source organism: Quercus glauca (assembly GCA_023736055.1). NCBI lineage: Eukaryota > Viridiplantae > Streptophyta > Magnoliopsida > Fagales > Fagaceae > Quercus > Quercus glauca. The sequence continues at coordinate 49,523,532 of CM043322.1, read as the reverse complement.
GAAGGTGATAATTTTTACACACACAAAGAAAAAAAGAATAAAAAATAGGAGTCTTAATTTTTTTTTTTCCTTTTTGGTAATTACATAGAAAAAGTGTAGGACAGCACTCTCAATATCCAATCTCTTTATCGTTGCTGTTTTGGTAACAATATGAAATAGATTTGCAGCCATATATACTTGATGATACCCGAACTAATTAACCAAACAATGAACTACAAAAACAAAAAAAAATGTTAATTAGCCACAGACATGTTCGAGAGTCGACTTGGTGTTGGCCTGAAATTAAACCACCGGAGGCTCAACCTGCGTGGTGGTGGTGTCAATGCTCTCCTCAATACCTCTTTTCTTGCACTATGCTTCTTCAATGTCTCCGCATGAGGCACTGCATAGCCGTGACGGGTGCACTTGACCGCCCCCGGATGGTTCGAGCAAGTGCAAACCGGCCGAGGCCTAGGAGATGATGCTACGGCATAATTGTTATTCTTTCGTAGTCCACGATGTCCGTCCATGGCGTCTCTATTGAGTGATGACCTCCCAGCTGGTAATTGTAGCCTTTGTGCAGCTTGTGATTTGTGAGGAATCCTTTGCATATTGTAGAAGTTATCAACTAATAAGAATAGAGTTTTATTTTTGAGTGTGGGCTGCTGCTGGGTTGAGATGAAAATTGGTTGAGACTGAGATTCTTCAGATATGGAGTGGGTGAGTGGTGGCATATACATTTTAAAGGGTTGAATGAAGCAAATGAATGATATGAGAGAATTGACTTAGAGATAGAGAGAGAGAGGGGTTAGTGGAAGACTTTGTCTTAGTGTTCAGACTTCAGAAAGGTTGGGCCGGCGTGGAGTGTTTGACCAATTCTAGACTTGGAATGTGGAAAGATACTACCTAGCACCAGCCACTAACACTGTTTCCACTTTCCAGGTCCTTTGAAGTTTGAATTGTAGCCGCATTTCCTGACTTGGACTCCACGTAACCCCATGTTTGGTTTATTCACAACAAATATCTCCATTGCACGTGCAAGGCTCGTGCCCGAGAAAATTCAGATAGTTTTTTTTTTTTTTTTTTTTTTTGTGTGTGTGTGTATGAAATACGAAGTCACTAGTTAAATTTAAAATAGTTAATTATTGCCACAATTTCTTAGAATCTATTTTGCTAAATGTAATGTCTACTCACTAAAAAATACTACTAAAAATGATAATGGATATTATCATTTTTTCACAATATTTAAATTTTCACAATAAATGATAATATATGCTACAATTTGAAGCTTTTAATCAAATTAAATACTTGCAACCATCTACAATGAAGATCATGTAATTCATACTTCTTTATTTATCTTCTTATTTAATAAGCTTAACTACTATGTTTAGCTTACTTATTTTTAATGAACACCATTTTAAGCAGGAAAAGAAATTAAAAAAGAATAAGATAACAAAAAACATTTGTCATCAAAGTTTCCATTAGATAATATTATAAGTCTAGAAGATTTAAACCTAATAAATTAGTGTTCTCTAAATAACAAATAGAACACCATATATCACAATTCTAACTTCCCAAACATAACTACCAGTCTACCAAATAAAATTCAAAATAAAAGACGAAAAATTTTGGGCCATTTTGCGGGAGTATTTTAGACATTGCACAATGAAATATTTTAGAAATTATAAGATTCTGTTAGGGTTTAACTAAGAGAGTAACAATAGAGGTATATACTCATTTACAAAATAAAAATGAGGAAATTATTCAACTTTAGTTTAGGAGGGAATGAAACTACTCCAAACATAAAGGGAGAAAGTGCTTCTTCGTCAATTGTGTGTGTGTGGGTGTGTGTGCATGTAAAACAATGTGTGTTTTTCTAATAACTTGAAACAATGTGTTATAAAAAAAGTCAACCTAAAAAAGTTGTGCATAAAACAATGAATTTTGACTCAACAAATTGACTAAACCAAAACAAAAATCTAGGAATACAACAAAATATCAGATATTTTTACAATACCTTTATTTTTAACTATGATGGGTATTGGTATGATATTTTATTATTTTATTTTAGAGTAATGCTATATCCACAACATTTTTAGATAGGGGTGTCAATTCGGGTTAGCGTATTGGGTTTGTGTCATGTCGAGGTAGAGGTATTCGACTAAATGGCTCAACCCTAACCCGACCCATTTAATAATTGTGTAATGATCCTTTAACCCTAACCCAACTTGTTAATAAGGCAGGTTGACCTGACCCAACCCATTTGACACGCTTAATAAACGAGTCGTGTTAGGTTGACATGAATGTAACATAACCCGTTTCAACCTACATAATATTAAATATAACATTCATCTAGAAATAATTTTTTACATCCCAAAAAGCAGTGCATACATTTCAAGTCTTCAACCCACATTTAAAATAATATAGTTCAACAAAAATATAATATTTATCTAAAAATAAGTTCTTTATACTCCAAAAGAAGTGCATTCACTTCAACCTAAATTCAAAATAACAAAGTTTAACAAAAATAAAATAACATAGTTCAACAAAAATATAATATCCTTGGAACTCGCCAAATGCTAAGTATCAATATTGAAAGAATTTGAGCAAATAGTAGACTAATCCTAACTATGACCACGATTATCATTCACAGATTCTTTGTTGATGTCTAAATTCTTAACATCTTCCACAAACTCATCCAATTTCATTTGTGCAAGTTCTATGCCAAAAAAAAAAAAAAAAAATAGCATTAGTAGTTCTAGGGTCTGTAAAGTTTCAATTTTCAATTATATCCCTTGTAAGTTTTTGTAATTACTCAATTGTTTTTTTAAAAAAATTAAAATATATGTTGGATATAAAAGGTATTTGACAAATCTAAAATAAAATAAATATTTATTTGTTATAAGAGTTAAATGAGTTGTGTTAAGTGGGTCATTTCGAGTTGACATAAATAAATTGGCGTGTCAAATGTGTCTATTGTGGGTTACGCGAGTTGACCCGCTTATGATACGTTTTTTATAGTGTCACTTTCGGGTCGACCCGTTTATGACCCAAACCTATTAAGGCCAAATCCTAACTCGAAAAAACATGTGTTGGGTTCGTGTCGTGTTCACGGGTTGGGTCGAATATTGACACCCCTATTTTTAGAAGAAATCCTAAATGGTAAATTGTTACTGATTTTAAACTAGGCTAACCACTTTAAACTATGCATTTAAAACAAAAACAAAAAAAAACAAAAAAAAAAAAAAAAAACAAAACAAACAGACAAAAAGCCAATTGAAGAAAATTGTGCCTAAAACAGTGAATTTTGGCTCACCAAATTTGATTAAACAAAAAAAGAAGCCTAAGAACAAAAAAAAAAAAAAAAAATGTCACAACATTTTCATAATACTTTTTATTTCCAGGTGTGGTAGGTCTCGGTTTGATATTTTATTATTTTATTTTTGAGGTTCACAACATTTTTATAACAAATCTTAAGTGACAAATTATTATTGATTTTAAAATTGTGCATTAAATAAAACGAACAAAAAGGAAACACAAGAAAATTGTGCATGAATCCGTGAAAATTGACTTGTTTTTAGGCAATACAACAAATCAATCATTGTTAGGGTCATATTTCCTATGTAATTGGCTAATCCTTCGACAAAACGCACTTTACTTGTAATTAGGAAGATATAGGTTGTGTTTAATGTATCAAGAAGTATGTTGTTCAAACATATTAAATGGTATCATTAAAGACATGAAGTTTGATCCAAGAAACAAGCAAAGAAAAGCTGTTTCATTAAAGCTTGACACTATCTGTTATCGAGAATTAATGGAGAAGCTTGACACAAGCTTGATTTGTCAAGAACTACGAATTTAGAATTCTTAGATTTGAATTTCAACCCATGGTGGCTTGAATGATTAGAGTTTCTCTCTCTACAACCCTAGTCATATATGAGGCTTATTTTAAAAGTTATCAAGTACGAAAACAAAGACCTAAAATTCATATATTTTGTGTGAAGTTACTACGTTTGTACGCTTTAAAGTTTTCTAACCAAGTGCTTCATAATCTTTATCATTTATTAAGTGAAGAACTTTACAGTCAAGAACAATAAATCAAATTGTTGGAGTCAGTCACATACTAGGATCTATGCAAATGAGTTAGTCACAAATTGGAGATTTGTGCAAAGCAAAGAAGTCTACTACAAGATCAAGTTCAATTGGGTATTGAAACGAAGGTTCAACTATAGGTTAGTATTTTGGGATAGGTCAGGGTAGTGGTAAGATTTCTCATACTTGTAACCGCTTGATTTGATTAGCGGATTCTTGGGAGTGATGACCTTATATTCACCTCATAGGGTTTTCACCTTACGAGAAGTTTTTTCCATTTGTCAACAAACCACCGAATTATTTATTTTTAGTTGCATATTAGTTATTTGGTGATTTGTTGGTGCCTTCACGATTTGCATGTAATTGACCTAATTAATCAACTTGGGTAATTAAATTAATTAACCGAGATCAATCTATTTTAACCTAACAATCATGTAGAACACCCTAGGCATGCTATTTACATAAATGCCAAATCTGCAACAAAGAAATTCTAAAAGTACTTTATTAATAAAAGAAAAGGAGAAAATAAGAAGAGGTAAATGTCTATAAAGTACATATGACTCCTACCCCTAGAATGGTTATACCAAAAAACTTAAAGGGATTGTTCGAGACAGAATTTTACTCTATCTTAATATATGTGTACATGTGTGTGAAGCTTTCTTCTAGAGACTTAAATTCTGTCTCTTATCCTCCACACCCCACAAATATTCATACTTGTGGAGTAACTATCGTACCAAGGGTGTGCAGTGGTCCTTTGAATTCTTTTTTTTTTTTTTCGAGAAACTGGTCCTTTGAATTCCTTAGTATAACTATTCTATAAATAAGAAATATGTACTTTTTAAACTTTGTAGTGCACATTTTTTCTGATGTCCGTTGTACGTGACTTGAACCACCTCTCTTTTACTCACTATTTATCTATCTATCTCAAAATATATATATATATATATATATTTAAATCATCTTTGCTCCCAATGAAAATTGTTCCTTTATCCCATTTAATCAAAACATTGATTTAATCTAAAAAAGACTGATAATCCATTAAATTTCATGATGACCCACTATGACGTAGAATTCAAATTATCCAACTGTCAAATTATCCCCCCCCCCCCCCCCCCCCCACCACCCCACAAAAAGAAAAAAAAGAAAAAAAAAGCATTTATTTGAAATGACCGTTTTATCCTTAGACTAATTGTTTTTCAAAAATATAATTTTCTTTCCATGGTTGCAATATAGGATATCTAATATAAAGAAATTTTTTTCTTCGTTTATATATCGTATATTTCATGAATAGAATGTACAACGTTAGACACCTTGCACAGAATATATATAAAACCTTTCAAATCCGACAAAATGGCACTGGCCGGGTCACAAGGCAGATCTAACAATTTGATTCGCAGTCAAACATTATTCAATTTGATTATAAACCAGAAATGATCAAGGGTCTAATCAAAGACCGATATTTTGTTTTTGCGCCAGAAAATAAAGACCGAATCAATGGTTCAATCTGCCCAACCCACTGATCAAGTCATGATTTTTAAATTTTTACCAAATTGCTTGTGTACAACCCATTTATAAGACATTAACAAGATTGCAGTCGCATAAGTAATATATTTTGGATGTTGCTCAAAAAAAAAAAAAAAACCTTAATAAGTGGATGCCATATATAATGTTACTATACGATGTGAACATAGTGTTGTTCACTGATGTGAAGATAGTCCTTTTTTAAAAAATAAAATAAAATAAAATAAAAAAATCTTTGCTGAAAATATGATCCAAAGAAATGATTAACTTGTAGCTTCACAGACAGAGGAATCACCAATCACCATCATATATTAGGCTGTTAAGGATTGTCTATGTTGCATCATTAACTATCATCCAAACAAAAGAACAAGAAAATTAATGCACTTAAATGAAGGCAAGAAAATTGTTTCATAGTGCAGCCGCAATAATTTTCAGTGTTCATAATGACAGTTACTAATTTAGACTCCAATTTGACGGCTGTCAATTTAAAGTTAATTATCAAATTGAGTTCAGTTATTAGTAAAGTTAGTCAATTAATGTTTGCATGAATAGATAATCAAAGCAGAAAATACCTCACAATTAATCACACCCACAAGACCGCCAGAAATGTTCAAGGAGAGAAAAGCCCAAAAATTAAGCAATAAACTTTTTGGGCCTATAGCTTGAAATGATCCACTAATAAGAATAGTTGTATTATGATTTTCTTACAAAACCCTCTGAGTAACGACTGTGTACTTAAGCCACCAACTCTTACTAGCATCTAACTCTAGAATCTTTTCTTCTTGTTAGTCACCAAATTTGAGAATTGAACTAAATCTAAAATGTAAGTCTCCTTGGCTACTCTAAGGCCTCTTGAAGATTTGGGACTGCTTCGTTGATTCCCAGAACCAACAACACTTGAGAACACTGAAGGTTTCAATGTGTGTGTGGTATTGAATTTCCTTTCATTGAATTTGGAAATAGAGAGCATGGAGGTAGAGAGAACAAAGCCAATTTTTCTCTAGGGTTTATGGTTGGTCTCTAGCTCTTCATTATAGGAATTCACTATTGAATATGGTGGGAAATGAGGGCTATATAGAGAGGTTTATGGATAGGTACTATAGATAAAAGGAATAACAATTTTGTCTTAGGTTTTGACAATTTAGCTCGATCGAGGCGAGAGGCAATATTGATGCCAATTTTTTTTTTCAAACTATGTAACTCGCTTAACATTTCACTGGACATGACCCATGTAAATTGGCTTGACTGTGATTTTGTAGATTAAGTTCAACTTCAGCTCTTGGCCTCTTCAACCAATTACAAAATAACCCAAATTGAACATCATACAATGAAATTAAGAACTCAAAAATGCATGTAGATTTGACACGGAATATGCCAATTCACTAAGATCCTAACTCAACACCCACAAACCTGTTCAACTAATAAACTTTGAAAGATTCCTTCCTACCAATCAAAGCTTGGAAGTTAAACGCAATATATATAGGTCATCAAGGCACTTGCATATAGGTCTCTTTAGGTTTGATATGCAATGTAAAGAATGGGACCTATAGTGATTGTCTAATTGAAACCATTTGCCAAGATGAGGAGTGGCTATGGAAGATTTGGCTCCTTTCATACACAAAAATTTAACAGGCTTGCTGATGGTGGGGAGCATATCTGGTAGCTACATCTTTGAAATAAGGTTCTCTTTCTTTCAGCTGGGGTTTTAACACTAGCTGAATGGAGCTATTTTCTCCTTTCCGCTCTACGCGCATGTGATTGTGTGTGTGTATATATTGTAAGTAGGAGATGGATAATTCAAACCTTAGATGTTGCCATAAGAAGCACTAAATAATGCTATTAAACTATAAAGCTCTTCACATGTTTGTGATTTGTGTGTGTGTTTTAGAGCTAAATAAAGAGAACAAGAAAGGGAATTTATATAACTCGTGCTGACACTGGATTCATCCTCTACGGATTTGCATTTTTGTGGGAATTTATAAAATATAGTTCTGGAATAATATTTTTTGCCATATTTCAAAAAATACAGTGAAGTTTATGGTGTGCCATATTTCAAAAAATACAGTGGATTCATCCCATCTGCCTTGTGAATGTGTTTGTTTCTCAAAAAAAAAAAAAACAAGAGTAGCAAAGGAATCCTATATTTTTAAAAATAATAATAATAATAAGAGTGTAGCAAAGAAATGATTTATCGCCTGCTCAAGATCGAAGAAATGATTTATTGGGCCGTAATTGGGCCTGCTCACGATTCAGTTCCTAATCTCATTCTCAACCCATTGCCGACTTGCTGCAGCTAAGCCTTCAAGTCATAAACAGCTTTCCCTAGATTTGACCCTTTTTTAACTAATCTGCAAATTCTGACCTTATATTTAAATTGAACTATATAGTTTCAACTGTAATGTGTTTTGTGTGCCTCCTTTAGTGGTTAATGCTATCAGGTATGTAGCTAAGAAGGCAACTGTTCTGCCTGTAAACTCTACCTGGTTTAATCCAGCTTTTTGTAACTAATGTTCTCCCTTGACTGGTATAAAAAAAAAAAAAAAACTGTATCAATCTCAATAATATTATAATTTTAAAATCATCGCAATATAGGCCTTTAGTAAATCTCTTTAACAAAAATTTATGAAATTTGCTTTTCTCAAAAAATTATGAACTTTGTAGTTATAAATTATTTGGATGCCAAAAAAAAAAAAAAAAAAACCTCCCTTAGTCTGAATTGCAGAGCATATTTTGACACCAAAATAATTATCGAAACACCGGTAAAGTCCCTTATAAAAAATTAATGAAGTTGTGATCGCTTTATGGGTTTTATTTTTAATAATTAAAATACTGTGTAGTATTTATGTGACTTGTCATTAGATACCCATAGCATTTAGATAAGTCTTATGAACATTTTTCACTTGAGTTTTAACAACTTTTTATTTATTTATTTATTTATTTTTATAATAGAGAATTTTCACCACTTTAAGTTAAGTGTACATTTATTGCAGTTCAAAATAATGATATCTCTTAATGTTTTTTTTTTTTTTTTGGTAAACAAAAATTTAACTCAACATAACTAAGAATTATAAAGTCTCGGGCATGAAATACCCTTAGCATCTGAAAATAACTGGTACAAAATAGAGGAAAGGGGTTGTGAATACAAAATAAAACTATGACTACTAGGAGATCCATCTTTTGCCAAAAAGTCCGCACATTGATTCCCCTTGCGGTAAATGTAATGGATGTAGACTATCTCAAAAACCTAGAGAGAGATTTACAATTAAAAATTAAGGTTCGGACGCTTCGTCTAACCCACCTAGGTTCGAGTCCCGCTGCCAGCAGGTTTCCATTGGGGGGCATACTTAGTGGCGAAGTGTACTCGATAAAAAGAGGTGACTCCCACACAGTGGTACAGGCGGGCCCACGATAATACGGGCTACCCTGTCGCAGGCCACTGGCTCCCTGCCCGGGGGTGAAATATGACCATAAAGACCCCCATTTTTTCATTCTCAAAAAAAAAAAAAAAAAAAAAAATCAAGGTACTACAAGGGTAAGATGAATAAGATAAGACATTATGTGATGTGCTCCCCAAAAAAAAAAAAAAAAAAAAAAAAAAAAAAAAAAAAAAAAACATTATGTGATGTTAGAATTGTGACAACAACTTTTGCATCAAGCTCAATGCAGAGTTTTATGATATTCAGATTCTTTGCTAACACAAGACCATTTCGAAGGCCCTAGCCCCAAAGCTTAGCAGCCATAGAATGAGTGATCCTTATGCTTCTAGAGAAACCTCTAACCGACAAGCCCATAGAATTTCTAATGAGACTAGCTATACTAGCTTTACTCGGATTACCATGCACAGAACCATAAGTGCTGAGTTTAAAGAAATTCGGAGCTTCAATTGGTGTGGATACTGTCACTGAAGGGCATTTTCTCATTGATTTATAAGGAGAAGAAGAGTTCCGTGGAGAGGAATTGGATCCTTTTCAAGATTTCATTTGTGATAAAGGCTTTATTTTTTATAACAAGCTTGTTTCTAGTTATCCAAATAATCCAAATGGATATGAGAGACACTTCTTAATGTTTCTAATAGAGATATTTGAAGTTTAAATATATATATATATATATATATATATATTTTGATGGGTTGAAGTTTAAATATTATTCCTTAGTAATTATCAAATTATATATAAAAAAGAGACTTACTGAGAAGAAGGATTAAAATTTGAAACACGTTAAAAGGATCAGAGTTTTAAATGATTGTTTTTTTAACTTAGGTTTTAAATTTTAAAATAAATTTCATTCACACTCTTGCTGTTTGGGCTAATACCAATCACGTCCAAAACTTTTCAAAACTAATCAATCTGGCCTCTAAAGCTAATTTAGTCCTTATAACAGTTAAGAAAAATAACTAAATATTTAGGGATTAAGTTTGCTTTAAGAACTAAATTAATTAGTTTTAAAAAGTTTTAAAACTAAAATATTAATGGAATTTGCCCTAAATTTTATAATATATACAAGGAAAATGCTAACGACTGCCCTTAGGGCACTCATTAATAATCTATTTAAGGAAAGTTTTTATGCGAAATGAAAAAAAAGTATTTAATATTTTGACAACTTTTTTCATTTTTCATAAAAGTAGTATCAAAACTTTCCTAAAATAAATTATTAATGAGTGCCTTAAGAGCGCTCGTTAGCATATTCCTATATACAATGCACTGACAGATGCTATTATTAATGTGGGTTCCGAGCCTCTTGTGTCGGAAACGGAAACGTTTAGTGTTGAGCGTTGACTGTTGTATATACCCGCAACTGCTTAATAAATATAGCAACCGTCAATTCGTGGGTCAGTCTCGAATTAGACACTTATGCTACTTGACTCCTTTTCAATTCAATTTTTAGGGGCCCCCATTTTCTTTTAAATTTTAGTTGGCTGGAGAGGAGCTCATAAATGAATACGCCATTTTTTGTGTAACTTAATTAATTGATGAAAACGAAAGCTCTTCTAGCATGAACAGGAGTTTCTTTTATTGAGGATTTTAAAACTGATTCAATTACTATAATGAAATTAATCAATCAAATCTCTCTCTCTCTCTCTCTCTCTCTCTCATAAATAATTATTCAAATTGTTTTTGTTTTATAATCCACTAGGTATGAAAGAGAAGCGCATAGTTGAATTATGAAGTAGTGAGCCAATTCTACTTCTCAAAAAACAAAAAAAGTAGTGAGCCAATTCTAAATTTCTAAATGTTTTTTTTTTTGTATTTTTGTATTTACTTTTTTTGTTTTGGTTGAGTATACGTATTTTGTATATCCCTACATGTATACTCGTATGGATATCTTGATAGACAAGCAAAAACAGATATCTTTCAAATTTAAGTAGATTTTTATAGCTTTCTAGTGTTTGTTTAAAGCACCATTCTTAAAGTGGATTGAGATAATAGCGCATTTCATCGCTTCAATATCTATTCCAATATTAAGCACTTATGATGAGAAATTTTTATAAAGTTGTTTGTAATCTTTCCTAAGAAAGGAATGTGATTTAAGGCTATTTAATTTGTGTGGTTTTAAGATAATGATTCCTTTAGATGATAGTGAGAATGGCCCTATAAAGTCAGCAACAAAGAAAGCCATCTGTGAGGTAGCCTTATATTGTCAATATGTGACTTTGTGTGACTTCAAGGACATGGAATAAACTTAGCTGTGTCTTATCAAGTGCATTGAAAGAAAATGACACCCATGCTCAAATATCTCGATAATTTTTTTTGAGATAAAACAAAGTAAATTTGTTGATTAATTTGTTGATTAAAATCATGGGTTGTGTGTGTAAAAGTAAGAAAAAAAAAAAAAGGAAAATCAACTTTCACTTGCTAGCCCATGACCATGAGTGCTTTCTCACTCTTTAATTTCTTCACATCCAGCATATAACTTAGTATATAGAAACTGAAGACAAAAAAGATTCTGATTAACTATTTGGGTATCTTTCAAGAGAAAGATTGATGCATCCATAGAAGCTCTTGGTGATTGGTTAGTGCCTTGAAAATGAAAATGGTTTTTGGCGTTCTCTGAACCTTTGTAAGGCCAAAGCCCTATTCTTTTTTCAATTTCTTTCAACCTCTAAAATATGCAGTAAAAGTTTTAAACTTCACTTTCATGAAACTCATTTCAATTTATTTTTTATTATGAGGTCACATCTTCTTTCCCCCCAAAATTTTTATGCCCAAAAGTCCCATGAATCATTCTTTCCCCCCAAAATTTTCATGCCTAAAAGTCCCATAAATCATTTTTTATTGGCTTACAAATGGTACAGAATTTTGAAGCTTATACGGATACATTTTCGTATGTTAATGTCTTTTTTCCCTTGGTTTTATTTATGAATGCATAATTAAAGTATGTCAAGATGGAAAAATTAGAGTGATTGGAGATATGTCTATACTAGAACCCCAAAAAACAAATATAGATTAACAGTACCAAAATGAAAATAGTTATAAAGACATTCCACATAGGTAAATCAATCCCTCCCCCCTCACAAAAGCAAATTATATTTTAAACTTTATACTTTAGGGGTGATTTCAAAGTTTCAGATCAAATCCTGAAGTTCAAAAATTTTATAGATTATACCATATAATTTGCTAGTTTTAAATCAAACACAATTTTAAACATCATATCAATTTAAAAGCCCCCTCCCAAACCAACCCAAAAAATTTAGGGTTTAAATTGATATGATTTTAAAAGTCTAGGATATAATTTCAAACTATCAAATTTACAAGGTTTGATTTGTATAACAATCTTAAATTTAATGATTTAATTTGAAAATTTTAAAACTACAATTAGAATTAGATGGCCTTTTAGACAATGGAGTCAAATTTATAAAGGAGTCCATTAAGGTTTGGCTAGAAGAATGAAATATTTCGATATCAGTTGATATTAATGTTTCAAGATTACCGGTATTTATATTCTAATGTGTGTTTATTATATATATATATATATATCTTTTTTTTTTATAAAAATATTATTTAAATTCACATATTTTATAAGCCCAAATACATGAATGTAAGTTATTTGGCCAAAACTCCAAAAAATTACTTGTATAGGCTGGTACAATCCAATATTTTATCTAGTACATTTTAGATGAGTACAAATACCAATTTTATGGTCGATATAAAATATTTTGCTGATATCAGTACGATATTGATTTTTTTGCTTTTAGACCTATAATAAGTTGCCTTACTCTACTATTGAAATTAACCCTAAAATCTAATTTACCCAACAATATATATATATTTGACATGGTTGTATATTTTTGAAAGTAGTTATATGGATACAACAACCTATAATATCCTATAATATCTCTTGATACATTAGAATCAAAGCTAATCCTAATAGACATTTGTCTTCAAGATATTAATGTTGAAGCTGTTGAATGATTAAATCATTGAAAGGGAGTATAAAGAAAAAAGAAGTAAGAACTTTACATAATTCGGCCTGATAACTTACTTTTACAGTGAAAAGTCTTTGACAATTACATTTGTATTATTTAGTTTTTTTTTTTTTTTTTTTTTTTTTTTTTTTTTTTTTTTTTTTTGTATTACAATGATTTTAATGTAGATTTTATATATTAGAGAACCTTAAACTAATTAAAACTAACCTACAATAGGATCAATAAGTCCAATAGGATTAGGTCTCTTGGGCCTTTATATCACTAACACTTAATGATAATGATAATATTTATGAATTATTACGTATGATGATGACCATAGAAAATGCATAAATTTAATAGCTGTATGGCCCCATATTGATAATCATTGACATTAGTGAGCATGAGATATAGTCTTTTCCAACAGATTATTGAGAGGTCAATGCTAATTACATTATTCTTGTTAGACCAATAAAGTACTCATATTTATTTTAATAGTAGCCAAATGTTAATGGTTTAATTATTTATAATTCTTCACCAAAAAAAAAATTATAATTCTTGAAATTTGAAGACAAGAATGAAATCGAATCATGCTTTCCTGCTTTATAATCTCTGGATATAAATAATCCAACAGAAAATTAAAGGAGTTTTAAGCTTCACTTTTCTAATTTTCATTTGGCAAATCACAGGGACGCAGAACGAAAAGCTACAATCTATTAGAGATGGGTTGGAATTTGTTAGTATAATGCATATTCTTCCTTATAATGATTCCCCAAATTTACAATCTGTTGGAAACAAAGATAATGATGATTGAAAGAAATAAGATCTCTTACCTTTCTAGGGTTCATGCAGTGACAAAAAAAAAAAAAAAAAAAAAGAAAAAAAAAAAGAAAAAAGAAAAAGACAGCTATGGAATGTAAAGAAGGCAAAAACCAAGCACTCAAATTCTAGTTTCAATTATAGGCCTAACCAATGACTCACAATCGGCCACAATCCTGGTGATGATGGAGATGAACAGACATAATAATACATAGACAAACTATAGCCATTGTCTCTTCGAAACGTGTGCAGCAATAAAGTTCCACAGTAGGAATCTCAATATATACAAAGATGTAGCACATGTCACACAGAGCAAGATATACTAATTGATCTGTTTTATTTTTCTACAAGAAAAGCTAGCATCTTTTCATCTCTACATGAACCAACAAAGTATAAATATCTTATATAACCTTATATATCTAAAAATACTAATAGCGGCCTCACCTGAAATTAGCAGCACCTTTTTCTATAAACTGAGAAGAATTGGAGGCCATTTCACAAGTTCCCTTAACAGCAAAAATCTTAGTATACCCAACTTTACAACTTCGAACTGCATGGAAACTCTGTCTTTTTAAGTTGCATGAGATAGTTCTTCTTACATAACATATGCCCATTCATACCCAACACTAGAATTTGATTAAGAATACCAGTTCAATCCAGGAAGATGACAAGGTCCCCGAAAAAGACTGATATCTCCAACAGACCCCAGCATTGCTTGTTGATGCAGTGAAGGTGTTTGTGGAAGCTGGCAAAGCAGAGAGGCAATAGAATTAGAAGCATTCCCATCTGTCCTCGTGACACTTTCATCACTATCATCCAAAGCCAATCTCTTGCTCGACGAAGGCCCAGATGGTTCCTGGTCAATATTCCAGTACAATGAAGGGAGTGTCCGTTTCATATTGAAGTTGTTTGAGATTCCTAAGGCTGGAACCATAGAACTAGAAGAGGCTAACTGGGTTGACATACCAGAGTTTATCCCATCATTGGTTACTATCCCTTCAAACAAATTCTGGTCAAGCAGTGAACCGTAGCTTGTGCCTGCCTTTGGAAATTGTAGTTTCATATTTTGTTGGCTCACAGATATTGAAGGTGGTATAGGTCCAGTCATGTCATCCATCGAGTCCTCCCTTTCATGATCCATAGGTCTATGCGTGTTGTTCTTTTTGTAAATTCGACATAGCACCCAATCATCAAGCTAAACCAAAAATAATAATTAAAATAAATAAATAATATCAAATCAAATCAAATCAAATCAAATCTTCACCAATCCAAATGGGGTTTCAAAAAATAAAGAAAATTACCCTCAAAGAGTTTTTCTTGTTGCCTAAGTCACACCCAGGAGGCTTATTATTAGGCTTGTTATCAATCAGCCGGTACTCATGCATGATCCAATTGGTCTTGATCCCCTTGGGAGGCTTTCCTCCATAGAACACAAGGGCCTTTTTTACACCAACCTTCAGACTACTCCCAGAGCTTAACACTGGCTTATCCGTTCCTGTAGCCTTCCAATACCCTGAAGTTGCTGCCCGGTTCGGCCTCGCCCCATTCGGGTACTTCCGGTCCCTTGGACTAAAAAAGTACCACTCATGCTGGCCAAACGTAGCCTTAGCTGAAAAACCATGAAAAAAGTAAAAACATAGCTTTGTATGCAACTCTTTTTTCTTCTTCCTTTAAGTTAATTGGAAATATATAGTTATTTATTTATATTTGTACCTGGTAGTTCCCATGGATCAAATTTGTAAAGATCAACCTCAGCGATAATAGAAACCGGAAGAGGAGCCGAGGTGGCCTTTTTCTTGAGGTAGTGAACCACAAGCTCTTCATCTGTGGGGTGGAAACGAAACCCAGGTGGCAGATTTGGCTGCTGTGACATCTCAGTGCTCTCCATGCCTCACACAACAAGTCACAACTCTTATAAACTTAGCAAGCTAGAAGTGTTTGATGTATATCAGAGCCTTTTGAGAATTCAATTCCTAAGGGTTTATCAGGGTAGAAACGAAATGATGAGAGAGAGAGGTGACTATAAGATGCGCAAGGCCATTTTTTAAAGGGGGAGAATAATATGACAATTGTGGGTGGGCAGCAGATGAGTACAAATCCATGATAAGGTTTCCTAAGCTACCAATGGTTATGTGCCACGTTATTGTATAGAAGGTTAGATGGGTCAGTTTGTTAAAATTGTATGCATTTGTATTTTACCTGAATGTTTTGGCTGAATTAAAGTTTAGGTAGAAAAAGACAAAGACAGATAAAGAACCAAATGGGTCTGTGTGATGGGTAATACTTGTTTCACACGAGTTTGTTACAGAGTTTTTTATATACTCTATTTTTTAATTGAAATCTTGACTTGAACTTATAATTTTTAAGCTTAAAATTGTGACTTTAAGTGGAAATTTTAGTTAAAAAATAAAGTGTATTGATAAAACTGTGTGTAACCGCTCGTGTATAATAAACATAACCCAAGTGCGATATAGATGGTGTTGTGTACCTAATGATGACGAAAACTGGAATTTAGGGCCGTTAAAAGGGTGACACGTGTAAGTTCGTATCGTGGGAGGGGTCGGCACGTGGGTGTGGGGGAACAGTGGGACCTACAACCCACACAAGACAACAAAAAAGATGTATAGACTGATAAGTGTGGGGTGGGAACAAGCTTTACGCTTCAGATGTCATGCTTTTGTTATGCAAATACCACCAATTTAGTCTTTAGGGACCCCAATAACAGGTTCATCAAAAAAAGGGACCCCAATAACATTACCACCTTCCACCATGAACCCATTTTGCAGACTAGATTAGATAGCCTTTCCTCGTTATTCTAATATTCTCTTTATTATTATTATTTTTTTTTTGCTTTCACCTTGTGTGAATTATATCAGTTTTGACTTCATCTTCTTACCTAGGAATTTGATTTGATATGAAAAGCTTATTTCGAATTAGTCCTACACCACATGTGTCGGTTCATCACAAACTGAAATGTGAGAACTCAAAATGGTTTCATGCATGAGTGCTCTTTTGTTTGATAATTTTAATTGTCCAACAAAACAAGAATACTTAATTTGGCCTTTTGTTATAAACTATGTTAAAAAGAATAAAAATTTGATGTTACTACCTTAATAAAAATAGGTTTCCAAAATTTTTAAATGTTACCTTATATATTAAAAAAGAATAAAACTTAGATAATTGAATTGTAGGCTAAAAATAGATGGTTACTAAATATCAAGCAAATATAAAAATTAATTAATACATTGCCAGATTGCCTTCATTTTCTTGTCTCCATGTCACCTTTGTACTTAAGAATTAATCAGCACTAACTGATAATAGCAGAGCAAATAGATATGGGTGCTAGCTCTAGCTCAATGGCTCAATTGCTCAGCTTTTGACCAAAAAAACGATCAGTGATGGGACAGAGAAAGAATCACTGCACTACTTTCTGCTTTTCTTGGAGTGGCTCCTGAAGGTTGTGCATGGCCAAGATTTTCCTAGGGTAACCATGAAATGTAGGTCCAAAGTGCTGGTTCATGATCAGACCAGAGGGACCCAATAGGTGTCACCTCTTCAAGTCCATTTCTTATCATCTGGGAGGTGCTGGCAACTTTCAACATCATCCCATCTAAATCTTTTGTGACTCTGTTAATTCTTGCACCTAAACAAACACCTTGCCACACCGACTGGGATAATTCATGGTACAATTTTGTGTCTGTGAAAAACAGTATTTGCAGGTATGGCTCACCTACCAGGTTTCTATTTTATAATTCTATCTAATGCTTGTAATTTATTACAACATCCTGATTGGATTTTGACCTGGAATAACTGATTCTAATGTGGGTCCTTGCGTCACGAGGACGATTGAGCTCGACTTGACCTTACAATTTTATTTTTAAATATTTGTATTAGTTAACCTTGCAAATTACCTAGTTGAATTGAGTTGTGTGGATTTTTAATTAAGATACACTTGGGTCTAGCTCAAACTCACCTCATGAGTAATAATCGAATAATACAATAAAAAAAATATGCACTTTGGATTTGACTTAATTGGCTTGGGTTATGTTAGTTTGCCTGCCCTCATTATTCACATAAGAGCTCCAATAATTCGAGCTTAAACTCAAAATTGAATAACTCGTTGCTATACACATTCAAATGGATAAAAGGGATACATACCAAATTTATTTTACTTTAAATCACTCTTTATAGATGACTTTCAGTTATTGGTATTGTATTGTCATCTTTCACTGTCAATTGTGTCTCTTTTGCCTCTTATCCAATCAAACTTTCCACATATGCTTAAATTTTTTTCAAAGTTGCATCTTAAGTTTGAAACCATTATTAGAATTCTATAAGTTAAACAAAACATATTATTTACCATGATTTTTTTTATATATATATTTTTTGTGGTTTTATAATACTATCGTAATAATTTTGGGGTTATCAAGTTAGGTCTTCCTTGAAATTATTGCTCAATGGTAAAGTTGGAATGGTAAAACTAGGAATTTGTCCCTGGGTCTGAATAAAAAAAATATGGTAATTAAGTTTTCCTTTTTCTTTTATATGATTTACTCCTTATTGTAATATAAAAGATTGCTATAAAATAATTTAGATATAAATTAAATGTGTATTGCAAACAATATATTTATTAAACCTGAAAAATTATGCTGACAAAAATATTTGATATTTTTAACACATCTTCAATAAAATAAAATAAAAAATCATTTAGACACTTGACAAGTTTAATAATAAAACAATACTATAAAACCTAATTATATGCATATTTATATAAATTATAGACCATACAATATAAAGATTAAAAACTTTATTTGCTTTCCCTTTATTATTTGAGATAATTGTTTTGTTAGGATAATAACCTATTCATTATAATTTTATGAACGTCCAATTAATTTAAGTAGTTGGTCTATGCGACTTATTACTAATGAGATCGTGAATTTATTAGTTTAAATTAATATAAATAACTTAAATTTTCTTATAAAAATTATACATATATATATATATATATTCATACTTAGGATTCTTTATAATATATTTATAAATACTTTAGATGTTTATAATTTATTATACTTACTGAATGTTTTTTTTTTAATATGACTTTGTCAAAATGTAGTCATTTAGGGTTTATTTATTTATTTGTTTATTTTTTATACTTTTGTTCCTGTTTTTAATTGGTTTACTAAGGTCCATAAAATTTATGGATAACCTTCCCGATTTCAAGTTAAAGCTAATGCTTTCAATTTTCAACAGTTTTTTCTTTATTGGTTTCAAGGGTAAATTGTGGAGATTGTACTCTTGGTTTCAACAGCTTTTGTTTTTGGACGCTTTCTGGTCCCCACTTTCCCACCACCCCCCAAAAAAAAACCCTGTGAAAAAAATAGTCTTTACATGTTGAAATATGGGTTATCGACTTATTATAGGTCAAATTAATAAAACTTTTCATAATTTTTTTCATAACATTACAATATGTTATGACTAATGTTTATAAATTAAAGTGATGTTAATAGTAGATTCATGTAAATTTTATGTCACTTTAATCATAATTTTTTTGATAGGTAGATAATCGGAGAGAAGGAGGTGAGGTTTAACTGTTTAAATCACAAACACGAGACACTACGAATGATGTCATTACCAATGGATTATTCTTGAACTCTCATTCCATTCAAAACGAATTATCACTATAGCAATTAAGAAAAAAATAATGAAATGTTTTGTAATACTAATTAGCAATATTACTTAGTGAAATGAATTGGTCTTAACTATCGTGCCTCTTCTGAATTTGTACCAGTTGATGCTGTGACAGTGCTTAATATGAGTTTGCTTCTGCCATAGACAGCTTCAAAGTTCCTATCGATCGATTATAGAGGTTTCAACATCTAAATTTATTCTTGAACTCTCATTCCATTCAAAACTTATGACCATAGCAATTATGAAAAAAATAGTGAAATGTTTTGTGATACTTATTAGTTTCCAACTTGGACTGCATATATACATTATCAAAAAAGGAACCAATTGAAGATAAGAAAATGTTGTCAGTACACACTAAACCCAAAAATCCTCTTGCAGCTTAGGCCTCAAGAAAAATATCCAGCCGCCACACTGAGTTATTTCTTTTCTATTATTTTTATTCCTACGTGGATTCCAAAATCAAACAATTAATCAATATTCCAAACCACTTAATCATAATTAGCGCCTCCATTAGCATCATCAGGATTCAAGCTCTAATTATTCAAAGTGGCTTCAAAAGTTATGACACATCTTACCTCAAGTATGAGAAAGTTCTAGCTAGTGGATTTTTTCCCGTTTGTAATTGAGTATCAAATCTTCTATAGCTCCATTGAGAAATGTATGATAATTATAGTAGCCTTTTAAAACATGGGTGGTTATTATTCTTTTTGCAACATGTGAGTAATTGCATAAACCTTGATGAGGCAGTGGAAAAAAAAATGTTATCAAATTTATGGTATCAGTCAAATTTTTTTTTTTCTCTCTCTCTTGGTAAGCCTAACTTTCTCTTTTTCTACTCCATGTGGAAAAAATAGTAAATATGCATGTGCAAACCATATTTTGTATCATGTATATGACCCATGATCTCATATGCCCTATATATGATAAGTTGGTTTTCCTTGATGATTTCATCTAAAAAAACTCAAACTACAAACAAAAAAACCTTTGTTGATCTTGAAATAACTTCTTGACAAGACCATTTTTTATGTTTGCATATATAATCCTGTTGGTTTACAATTTTGATTGAATTAACAAGATATTATGGTGTAATTCGGCAATTACTTCGAAAAGGTAAACCTAACATAGACCCACACATGTCTGGTCATGAAATATTATTGCTACTGAAAGTAGGATCTAGCTTGAAGCAAATGATGCGTAAATAAGGCTTAAAAGATGTATAAATACTAGAAAGCAAAGATACAGTCAAATTTAATGCATTGTTGAAAAATAAGCAAAACAATAAATGCAAGCAACACAACACACACAATTTAAATCAGTTATAATCCCCAATATACCTAAAGTGTTCTTACACTGATAACACATCAAATAAAGTTTGTCTTCTAAACTTTCTCACTAGATAACTTACAAGATTAAACTTACACCATAAACAGTAGCTACACTACCATCACAATTATAACATAATAACTTCCTACTCCTAATTATTTAAAATAATGCACATTCTAATAATTTTTTTCTAGCCAACGTGAGATTTCAAAACTTATTCTCTCTCATGATCTGGACTAAAACATTTACGAATAAAATTGACTCATCTTTATGCCTTGTGAAAATATTGATAATTTACATATGTGGGGGTTAGCTGTAGTTGTCATCAATTTAGATTTTGACCAATTAGTAATGGGGCATATCTTGTTCACTCATTCTAGTTTTCATTGCTTCCTTTCTTCAAAACTCAATAGAATCTTCGTCAAATTCCTTTAATGGTTAATTAGTTATCTTTAGAAATGATCTTCCCCAAATCAAATCATATATATATTCATGTTCAGTTGCTTCTACCATAACCCTTTTCGTTTTTTTACCTTCCTCTTTTGGGAGGCATGGGTTGAACAAGTTTATGAGACAAACCCGGGCATTAAGCAAAAAGAAAGGCTTAATTCCTTTTCCTCTTAACAAATTTGGACAAAGTCACAATTGCATGATCGTTACACATGTGATTGGGACCTCTTTAGTCAGTTGGCAGGCATTACTCTCCATATATCACACGTAATTACAAGTTCGGTGCGATACACCAAATTTGTCAATCAAACTTCATTGTGAGGCCTCCAATTCCAAATCACGTCTGAAATCTTTTGGCCTTAGAATTAGATTTCTCTTATTCTCATTATTAATTTGCTTATTAAAACCGTCACAATCACAATTTGAGTCCATGAAAAGCTTGCGTTTCCAAGACGATAACATAGAAAAACATCCATTATTATGCACTTAAGAAGTAACGATATCTTCTCAAAAAAAAAAAAAAAAAAAAAAGAAGTAACGATATTCTTAATCTACACCATCACATTGCCAAATTTCTTCAATCCCAATGCTGCATGATATGGTGCCAGGAAAAAATTCATTTGTGGCTGATTGTTACTTCGTTAATTAATTGTGATGTGGATCTTGTCAAAGTCATTATAGGTTGCTTGTTATACATTTTTAGTGCTTATTTGATTGCATTAAAAAACATCCACAGGTCAAAGATATGCATAGTTAATGCCAGTAATACCTAAACCAACTATGAGGATTCTTCATGGTGATCCCATTACTATATACTACGTGAAGTATTGATGGAATTTTTGTACACGTTGTTTTTGAGGCATGAAGCCGCAAATTGAAGCTTACACGCCAGAAGAGCAATATGTCATATATATGATATAATATGGTGCGAGCCCCAAACGTTATGGATGACCCAATCACATTTCGTAGATTTTTTTTTTTTTTTTTTTTAACTTATATATATTGGCATAAAATTGCCCTTGGCCGTAGCTAGGGTCATGTTTTGTGGTGATTTATATTCGATTTGATGTGCTTCTAAAACTAAGTTTGTGAACATATAAGCTCTTTGCTCAACATATATATTGAAATATCTGCATTGGATTACTTGGCATGGATAGAGCTTGGAAATATATATAAGCACAAGGTACTAACCCGGGGTCATGAATGGGATAGAGGAGAGTGTAATAGTAATATCAATAAGTCCACAAGGACCACAACAACAATAAGTCTTGGTCCAAAATTAATAAGTCAAAAAAGTACAATATAATTATTAGTATAAAAAAGTCAATATAATAGCAATAATATCTTAATCCATGGGATAAGATATTTTAATAATTCATAAAACCATTAGCAATAATTTTATTGCAAGTATGACAACAATAACGTAATCAAATAATCCAAATCCAATCACTTTGTTTAAATTATGACAATCTAAGCAAATACCATCCTTAAACAAATCTGAGCATAATATCAAGTTAAAAGTCTAATTACCAATAGCCTTCTAATAACTTTTACTTGTCTATCACAATATTTATCATAGAGGTGTATATAGAGAATATGCATCCATTACACAACATAGAAAGGGAAAAGATAACATCCATTATAGATCAATAATCAAAAATGTTGTACACTGTAAATTGGACCAAGACCTTTTTCTAAGGTTTACACGTGTCAGAAATTTCTTGTTAAAACTTTAAATTGTAATCTCCATCTTCACACACAAATCCTCTTTTTGAAAATACAATATGATAAACTATATTACCTGACTCTTTTTTTTTTTTTGGGTAATTGATGTGCAATTAATCTGTAAATTGCAAAAGAATTATAGCGTTGAAAAAGAGAACAAAATAATTCTCAAAAAGAAAAAGAGAACAAAATATGATTGCAATATTTTAATGATATATGATATACCCCCTTCTCACACACACACACTCTCTCTCTCTCCAAAAAAATTATAGTTGCAAATCTAGCATTAAAAAAAATAATGAGGCTCAATTACTTAAATATTCTCTTGGCTAGAAAATAAAAATAATAAGCATACACAATTATCACAAAGTTTAAAATGTCATTATGGGTTCTAGTTAGCTACATTGTTAAAGTCTCTTCTCTCTCCAAAAAAAAAAAAAAAAAAAAAAAAAAAAAAAAGAGGAAAGGGGGGGGGGGGGGGGGGGTTACCCTAGCTTACACTAAAAATCAATTGGTGTTTTGATTTAATGATAAAGAACAATTATCATAAAGTAGACGCTATAAATTAAAATTCTATTGTACCTAAAAACAAGTTTATAATGTCATCTTCACACACACATCCTCTTTACCACTACCTATGTAGTAATATATTGGAACTACATCTGTTAAATTTTACACACTTGAACCTTAAGGATGAAAACTAGTACCGATAATTTTTTTGGATTCATGAAAAAATGGGTTAACTTGAACCCAAACCATTAAAAGGGTGAGTTGGGCGGACCTTCTTTTTTGGGGAAAAGATCCTATTTTTCTCAACTAGGTCTATCTTTGTTTGTTTAAATCTTTTAGACTTTCTTTGATTCTCTTTTCTCAATTGCTTCTCTTCACTTTTCTTAATCTTTCTCTTCCTTTAAGTTGGGGAAGGGTTGACCTCCCGCACCAAAACTATGGTTCATCTTCATCTCTTTGGTCTCACGTTCTTGCCTAGCAGTCATTGATATGTTGATCATCAATCTTTTTCCATATAAACGGCCACCTACCCACCATCAATTTGTCTTTGAATACAGCACAATAACTTTTTCATTAAAAGTGCCCCTAATTTGTAAGTTCATTTCTACTCAATTTTATTATTATTTTTTAACTTTCCTAGCTGAATTAAATAAATTTATGTAAAAAAGGATGTAGCTAGAAGCTTCAATTACTTATTTTTTCATTTTTTATATCAAATTTTCTTAGTCATCTACATTACGTAAAAACAGCTGAAATATTATTATGTAAATTAATAGTTGTAAAAATATTAAATATGACAGTTAATTATGTAAAATGTTTGTGGTGTTAATTATTTCTGTTGAGATATTATTATCTTTTCTAAAACTATTTTAAATTACTTAGGCTAAACAATCATTAATATACGCTGTTTATGTATAGTTCTCAAACATATATATATATATATATATGATTATGTCTTTTTAGATAAAATTTGAAATGTTGGTTATTATTCTGTTAAATTTATTTTATGTTTTATATACTATATTACAATAAGTGCATTTAAGGTTGATATTTAGTATATGGCATTCTATTTTTATTTTTAATTATTAAATTTTTTTAGATCTAATAAACTATAGCTTGAACTATAAATTTAAAGTTTTATTTATTAAGTATCTTTTTTTCAGTGTTTTTTTTTTTTTTTCCTTTTTTTAAGCCTGTTTTTATTTCTTTATTTTCTCATTTGTATTGAAAAGAAGATGAAAAAAATAAAAGGAATATGCTTAAGTATTTCTTATTTATTTAGTATTTCTGTATGTTAAAAAAAAAAAAAAATCCCTAACAAAGAACGGATAAGTGTAGTAAGTTTTGCAACTCGTTTAATCCAATCCAATATGACCAGAATTGAACCAGAGCCCACCCATGACCCAACCATCAAACACAGTTGTAATATTTAGAGATTTTTATAATTAATATGGAACATCACTTTTTCCAAAAACACTTCATGCACGAAGAGGAGCAAAGTAATAGTGTTGCTGTAAGAGTAGAAGAATCCCTTAATGACTCTATATTTGGGACAGAACCAATAAGGGGTTATAATATGTAAATAACTGTTGATTTGTTAACCTCACTGCAGAAATATTAAAGTTGGGACTTGATTACTATATTGAAAGCTACAACTCTACAACAAAATATTACTGGAAAATTTTTCAGTTCAAATTTATACTTGACACTGTCCTGTATAATCCTCTATAAACTGGTTAGGCTTTTGTTTTTGGATTTTTTTTTTCTTTTTTTTCTTTTTTGTAACCCTAGTCTTTTAACACATCAGCTGTTTCTACAGACAATTTTATAGAATGACAAAACACATTCATTCTGAGAGTTGACAGTCCTACTGCCTACTGCCAACTACCAACTTAAATCACCCTGAGATAGCTGCATATTTTTTCCGCAATTAATCTCTGATTTGGATTTCATATCCTTAAAGAGACAGTCGTGAGGGAAGCAAACATGTGAAACCAGCTACTATTCATAAATAGAGAACTCCACACATTGTATTTGTATAATTATATTGCACTTTCATATATAAAACAAATGATGATTAGTCATTCCATGAGCAAAGCTTAACAAAGCGAATCGATGTGGTATTAGTGACAATATCGTGCTTAGCCTTATACGGTAACATGTTAGAGAATGTGACTATGAGGTTTGTTTCACTAACAGCTGTTTTTTGAGCCATTATTAGTGACACGGTTTTGCAGATACAAATAAACTGCTGGTGCTTTAACGAGAACAAAACAACAGCCCAATTTTTGAACTGTTATTGGAGCACCTTTGAAACTGACCATAAATTTTTTTATTTTATTTTTGATGAACTGACCATACATTTTTGTTTGCGTTAAAATGAATCTCTCTCTCTCTCTCTCCATTAATGCAATATTTGATGGTTGTTTGGGATTTATATGTCTACATTCTCTTAATTAAACATGCTAATCAATTGGGAATAACGCAAATCGGTACCTTCCCAAGCAATAAGTGTTCAGGGGTTAAGGAGGGGGGAGTTGGGTTCAAGCTGTGGACAGCTCATAAATCCGTTGTTTATATCCACCTTTTTCTTATCTTTAGATTATAAATTGCCTGTCCTACATTTCATATTCCATTTTATATTTATAATGCATGTGCATTTAATATAGCAACTAAAGGTTTCTTACTTGAATTACTTTGGAATTCTACAAACTCCAAAATCCAAATGACCATAAAAGTGATCTAATATAATATTAAGAAGGAAAAGAAAGGAAATGGAAAAGAGAAAAAAAAAAAAAAAAAAAAAAAAAAAAGCGTTAGTAAAAATAATTTCAGTACTTCATAACTCTTGATTATAATCTACAAAAATGGGGATGTATAACATTTTTTGAACTTTAAGTTTAGGCAAAAATCCAAAACTGGCTCTCTAACTTTGAGCGTTTTTCATTTCAGTCCTCTAACTTTCAATTTTTGTTAATGCAGGATTCCGTTAGAACTCAGTTAAGAGCTACCATTAAAGTCACTGAAACAACACTGTTTTTCCTTTTTTTTTTTTTTTTAATTTCGAAATTAAAAGAAAAAAAAGAAAAATCTATAAAAAAAATAATAATAAAAAAGAAAAAGAAAACATTTAAGCGGAATGATGACTCCCCTAAAATCTTTTTTTTTTGAAAACCCCCTTCCCCTGAAATCAAAACAAAGAAAGATTGAGACCCAAATTCTTATCATAAATCAAAACAAAGAAACATTGAGAGACCCAAATCCCTAACGTAGCGAATTGGCTATCCTTCAAGAACAAGTAATGTTCAAATCATTGCATAAACTAGCCTTCTTTATTCAGATTATCAAAGTGAAGATATCAATGGCTGCAGAAATAGGAAAGTGGAAGCTGATTGCAGAACGATGAAGTGAAGTCATGAATTTATAGGCCAAATTATGAAATAAAATAATGCCCAGGAACCACAAATGTATCTAGCCCATCACTCCTTTCAATACTAACAATAAAGATCCACTTTTATTGATCTAAAATCAGTTCAGACTTGTTACAGTTTACACATAATATATATACTTTCATATCAAGTATTCAAATTAAAAAAAAAAAAAAATATATATATATATATATATATATATATATTTTTTTAATTTGAATACTTGATATGAAAGTATATATATTATGTGTACAAAATGTACATCATGGAATATGAAAGTATAATTTTACATTAATTAACACCAGACTTCTTAGTCCAAGTGATACCTCTATGGGGGTATTGGGTTGAGTTACAAAAGAAATTATTAAGTTTATCAGAAGGATTGCTGAATTGGTCCTCCTATCCAATAAAACAATGTCAACTATATGTAAATAATTGAGTCAACTTCCTAATTAGCATAAGAAATAATAAAAAATAAAAAAATCACTAAGTGATGTTATATTTGCATAAGTGACATCGTTTTATTGGTTAGGAGGACCATCGAGAACCACTTCAGCAATCTTCCAATGGACCTAATAATATCTCGAGCTGCATGGGCAAAAACATTTCTATCCTTTAAAAAAAAAAATCATTAATTAATGGCTAAGTGCTTTCTGAGTTTATAAAATTTACTGGTAATGGGAATGGAAGAGAAGCTGGAAGGCTTGTTGGGTCCACAATTGGTGTGGGGCATACATATCTTCGGAAGTTGAATTGAAATTCCAACACGGCCCAAACATGCTACAGCCTTTCAAATATTGGGATGGACTTAGATGTGCATAACTTGAAATTCCAACACGGGCCCAAGAATGCTACAACAGCCTTCCAAATATATATATATATATATATATATATCTCGTGCAGCCTTTTCTATGTAACATCAAAATCAGAATCAAAAGCTACCCTGTCCATGCAACCTTAATTCCCCAGATTTTGTTAAGAAATCAAATCCACTATAATAGAGGATAAGATGATTCTAAAATAAACAAACAAAAAATGGAGGTAAAACTGTTTACCAATTATCTCTCTCAAACTCCAAAAAAATAAAAAATCCTGTATATTAGGTACAACTTTCTATCACAATTATCAATATAGTAGAGGCACAACAACCCAAGGATGGCTAGGGATTAGTCAATTAATTATATCAGAGAACATTAGAACAATAACCAAGTTGTTAATTGTAACTCAAGATACATAAATCCAATATAAGCACTGGAAAAGGACAACATGAAAAATGAAAATACTGCAATTGTAAATTTATGGTGAAAGCAATAAGTTAGGTCTTCACTTGCATTTTAGTGACGCTGTTTGTTTGATAGCCCATTTTTGTGAAGCTGGTAATGGGCCGAGATGGAGCAGAAGTTAAGCGTTAAAAATGGCTCCATTATACTGGCCCAACAATGGCAGGCTTAGATTTGTTAGCCATTTCGGCCCAACTTTGGTCCTTTGCCATAAAATCTCTCTCTCTCTCTCTCTCTCTCTCTCTCTCTCTCTCTCTCTCTCTCTCTCTCTCTCTCTCTCTCTCTGTGCGCACATTATAGATTATTAAATAACAATTAAGTTCACCCAAAGTAAATTGATAATTTTTTTGCTAAATAAATAAATTGATAATGAATCAACATAAATTACTGTTTTCGTATAGAGAGAGATGGCAACACAAATAGTGTGAGTGCGCATTTCCTCTCTTTTCTACTAACTTTAGTTAATGTGGCATTTTTATAAGAGCTTAGTAGATATTTTAAAATATATATATTAAAAAGGATTAATTATTGTTTTACACTCCCAAATATGAAATGTTTCACATAATGTCCACAGTACTTTTTCACCGTATAAGATTTTATACATGAGATATGAAATTATATGAACATTGTTGGATGCATCATATGAGTTAATTCACATTAAAAGTAGTGTGAAATTAATCATTCATACTTCATCCAAAACAAGAAGTGGAGATGATGAGTAACCAAAGATGTCAATATATATATATATATATATATAAGGGTAACTTACAAAATCCTTGAGACTTTAATATAGGTTTTTATTATGAGTCCGGTTAACGTGTGACCTTAGAGCACACATTAAGCCATTTACTTTTAGAAATATTTTTTCAAGAATTGAAAAAGCTGTTAATACTTTTTCAATTCCCAAGAAATTTTTTTTCCAAAAATGAAAATTATTATGTGCCCTAAGGACACACATTGGCAAAATCCTTTTATTATTTACACTATGTATTATCCTTTTCAAAATATGTAAGGTACTTCCTTCTTTCTTCGGTTATTGCATTTCTTTTATAGATCTAATTTATAATTTTTTTTTTAAGACAAGGCAGGAAAAAGTTTTTTATAGGTACTAGTTCAAGGATCGTTTATGTATAATGTATTTCATTGTAAAAAAATTCACAAATAATAATAATAATAATAATAATAATAATAATAATTGTGACGTAAAAAACAACTAACACAGGAACAGTGATCTGCACAAGTAATTTTTAAAGTATGGGAAATAAAATTTATAATGGGAGGTTTAAGCAACAAACTAAAGGTGAAAAGGTGCTAAATCAAGCTTTTATATATGAAGGAACAATGTTCCCAAGGTACATAAGTAGGATTCAAAGGTTGAAAACTCTTATAAGAATCTCTCTAGCTTATCTCTCTCTCTCTCTCTCTCTCTCTCTCTCTCTCTCTCTCTCTCTCTCTCTCTCTCTCTTGTTCTTGCTTAGACTTTCTCTCTCTAATTTTCAAAACCCCCCTCTTCTGTTGTCTCTCCCTCCATTATAGTCATTTCCCCCTTCCTCTTCCTCTTCCTCTTCCTCTTCCAATTGTCCAGCCCCAACTGGATTTTGGGAGACACTTGTCCTATCATTTTTTTTTTTTTTTTTTGGTTTTGCCACTTCTTGATCATGAAAGAAGACTTTGGGGGGTGCTTCTACTATTCAGGCCAATCATTCAGCATTGAATATGGCTGACATTAGGTGAGGGGCCTCATCAATACGGAGGTAATTGCTTCATTGGGTCCTGCGTTTTCTTTATCGTGTCCTTAGGGGTGAGCTTGAAATGGGGAAATCCTGATTTAGAAGGGAATGGGTGACCTGTGGTTTCTTCATTGCCTCGGGAAAAAGGTTCTACTTGTTACCTTGGTTATGAGCCTCGGAGAAGGAAGTTAGCTCGGATCTCCACAGTGGTAGGCTCGGATGGTTTCTCTCCACTCAACAGGCTATTTCATTCATAATCGTGTTCTAGGCCGAGCCCATTCTTCAAAATAGTTCCTTAGGCTTTTGGTTCTCAGCCCAAGCTTACATTCATCCCCCTCACAATAATAATAATAATAATAATAATAATAATAATAATAATAATAATAATAATAATAATAATCTTGCTAAAATATCCCAATTCCCAATGAATGCTAAATAAGTTGAGATTTTTTTTTTATTAAAAAAAACGTCTATTTAGCCTAAATTATGAGTGCATTTGTATTGTTGTACTATAAATATCCATAAATTACAAAATTTGTAATCAACACCATATTTGAGATAAAAAAAAAAAAAAGAATGGGTAATTGTCCCACATAGTGTTGTGTGTAGTATAACTTACCCCACCCTCCTTTAAAAAGTTACAATGGCTTTTGAGTGGAGTTGTGGTATGTCTTTGTATTAGAATCCCTTTTTCTTTCCATTGTGTGTGTGTGTTTGTTTCTGAAAAAAAGAATGGATAATTGTCCCGCTTAAGGATCCGTTTGGTTGGAGGAGTGAAAAAGTGAGAGGATAGAAAATGGTGGGAGGGTGGAAAAGTGAGAGGATAGAAAAGATTTTAATTTCCTTTTTTTTTGTTTGGTTGGGAGTGGAAAAGTGGAGGGATGAAAAAAAAATGTATTTGTATAAATTTATTCATATACCCTTGTTATAAAATGATTTCCTATTAAAACAAAAAAAGTGACCAAAAAACAAAAGCAATCAGCCAAATTGTCCCATATAGTGTTGTGTATAGTATAACTTACCCCACCCTCCTTTAAAAAGTTACAATGGCTTTTGAGTGGAGTTGTGGCATGTCTTTGTATTAGAATCTCTTTTTCTTTCCGTTGTGTGTGTGTGTTTGTTTCTGAAAAAAAGAATGGATAATTGTCCCGCTTAAGGGTTCGTTTGGTTGGAGGAGTGGAAAAGTGGGAGGATAGAAAATGGTGGGAGGGTGGAAAAGTGAGAGGATAGAAAAGATTTTAATTTCCCTTTTTTTTGTTTGGTTGGGAGTGGAAAAGTGGAGGGATGAAGAAAAAATGTATTTGTATAAATTTATTCATATACCCTTGTTATAAAATGATTTCCTATTAAAACAAAAAAAGTGACCAAAAAACAAAAGCAATCACCCAAATTTATTAGGAAAAAAAAAAACAAAAATCATGTCTAAACAAAAACAAAAAATCACAAAAGAAAACAAAAGAGAAAAAGAAAAAAAAAAAAAAAAAAAAAAAAAAAGAAAAGAAGAGCAACTGGATGAAGCTACCCAGGAAATCAAAAGAAAAAAAAAAAAAAAAAAAGTAAGGCGCAATGTCCAAACCAAAAAAGGAAAAAAAAAAAAAAGGAAGAGAGAGAGAGAGAGAGAGAGAGAGAGAGAGAGAGAAAGGGCAAGAGGCAACGTACAGACTAGACCAAAAAAGAAAAAAGAAAAAAAAAAAGAGCAACGGATTGGACAAGCCCGTGTGCACTTGCACATGGTCATTTTCGTCATTTACCTATTAAATTCCTCGCACTCAATTTTATCTCAATTTTGGAGAGAAAACATTTTGGTGGGCTCAGGGAGAAAACAGTCGGGCCCCACCAATTTTTTTCCCTCCCCTCCCTCCAACCAAACACCCACAAAAAAAGTTTTCATTCCTATTTTCTCTCCAAAGTTTTCTATTTACCTTATTTCACCTTCAAACAAACATACCCTAAGAAAGTGTTTTGTGTGTAGTTTAACTTGTCTCATCATCCCTTAAAACGTTACCATAGCTTTTAAATGAAGTTATGGTGTGCATTTGTCTTAAAACTCATTTCCCTCTCCCTTGTATGTGTGTTTAATTCTTAAAAAAAAAAAAAAAAAAAAAAAAAATCTATATTTGAGACTAATTTGAAATGTGCACCTTACCATCTATGTTAGTGTAAATTAACATATTTGTGAGAAAATTAATCTAAAATTTGGGTGTTGATTGCATATTTTTGTAGCTTAAAGGTGAATTTTATACTTTATAGTTAATTTTTAATAGAATATGGTAGCTACAAATTTAAGGGTGATATGAGAAAGTAAATAAATTCTTTCATTTTTATAAAATTTTATTTATTTTGAGATAGCTCAAAATAGAAAGATTTAACCTAGAGTGAGACGAAGGGAGAAATTTAATTATTTTATACTAGTAGGTCCAGTACCAACCAATTAAGCTAAGGCCCAATTCCATAGACCTACACATTATCAACAGGCCTTCTTGTGTTACTTATGTCCACACAATTGGTTGTTGCTGGAGTTTGCTACTACAGTATTCACTATTCAGTTGTTGATTATCATCAAATATTCAAATGCTATCCGTTGTCTTTGATTATCATTTTAATAATGTGCGGAATTATCTTTATCAATTAGCAAGTCTTTGAATAAGGGTTGATAAATATGGTGCTTATCCTTATTTGTTGCTTAGATTGATTAATTATTTCTCTCATTGGAGTGTCAATAAATAACTAAACGTTTTGTAAAATAATAACAATAAAAAAATTATCATTTTTTTCAAAAGAAAAAATTATCATAGGTATTTATCTTTGAATAAAATTTGATTGCAAATTTGATTATAGCCTAAGACTCTATAATTTTATTCAATATATTTTATTAGATGTGAATTTAACAAATCCACAATTCAATACATTTTCTTCTTATATTCTCTATACTTGCAAATTTTTTAAAAGTTCAAATATCAATAGCTATGTTCATCATTCAAATGTTTAAATTTCAAGTTTTTGAAGTCTAAAATTATGCATACAAAATAAATTTATGAATTGAATAATAAATAATATCTAATTGACACAAAATTTGGCATTTATGTTAATATATATATATATATATACACAATCCAACGGTTAAACTTTTAAAATTTATAGTCACGTTAATTTTTTTTAGTAAGAGTTAATTTTTTAATTGGTTTTTCCTTTGATTAAAACCAACAAACACTTCTTATCAAAAAAAAAAAAAAAAAAAACCAACAAATGCTACTTTGCCAAGAAAGTTAGCCCTTTCACTAGAACGCCTTAAGGTAGACGTTCATTTATTTCAATCTAGATTAACTTCTTTTTTTAATCATTTTAAATTCCGAATCTATATCATTAACTAGTTCGATTTAACGATCTCTACGACCGAATTTCATTGTTGTAATTATCAGTTGGCTTTACCAGTGGACTTAATTGCAAAGGTTGGAATTTCATGGAATGTATGTTGTACAATTACACGAGGAAAATCTTACTAAAAAAAATAATAATAATAAGTAATTACACGAGGAAAACATGACAAGTGAAGCATTTGCTCCCATGACCTTTCCTCCGATAACTAGATATTGGGGAGTGGTACTAATTACTAAGACCACTAAATTTTTCTTTTTGTAATAACTTTTTCACAATTCTAATATGGCAGTTTCTGAGTAATTGTTTATAATTTTTATATAAATTCTTAACTATTTTTTAGCACTTTGTCTTAATCTATCTATACTATTAATAAGAAGATTCTATATTTGGATTTCAACATTTTGCACACTAAAATATTCTCACATAAATTCTTAAATTTTTTAAAATACCCATATATTTTAGTTATAAAATTTTGAATTTAAAAACAAAAACTAGTTATGTGGGGCTAGTTGCTTAACAAAGAATCCATAGAAAATGGGTTTGAGGCCCAATGGCCCATTCCGAGGACACTCACCTGTCCGAAGACACTCGCATGCCCGAGGACACTCATCTGTCCGAGGATGAGTGTTATTCCTCAAACCAACGGCCGAGGTGGATATAACTTTTCTAATTATCAGGGAACTGCACAGAATTACATGCAAACTAATTAATGAATATTGAACGAAGGAGGAACCGAGAAAGACAACAAATATCTCCTAAAAGCTGCTACCTCCACATTAAATGCTTCCCAACTAACTCTCTGGCCGCATTAATGTGGAGGTGATACCTGAACAGTAACCAAGCAGCCTTATAACCACTAAGCGGAGGATCCGGGAAGTTCTGGATGGGACAGAAAGAAGTTCCCATAAGGGAACTTACTCGTGTACGGTGAAAACAGAACGGAGAAGGTAGTATATAAGGTGAAATCAGGGTACACTAGAGGGGACTTTTGAAAGGGGGGAAGAAAAAGAGAAAAGGAGGAGAGAAAAGGATCCAGAGAGATATACCCTTGAAACCCAGCCAAGGAAAAGGAGAGGGGAGTATTTTCCTTCATTTACTTTGAAATCCTTTCTGCTGCGGCAGAGCAATGTCTTTTTCTACTTACCGGAGCTAGTTCTTACATCCACACTCTATAAATTTTATCGTTCAGGGTCCAAGACATTTTGAGTCCCTACAAGTTAAAAACATAAATTTTTATTTTTTAAAAAGTTCTTAAGTTTTTGGATTGCAAACTTTTATTAACTCTCATATTAAAAAAAAAAAAAAAATCTTAAACTTAGAATACTATTTCTGTCTTATTTTTAAACTTTATTTCAATGAACCTAAAATAAATTTAAAAAAAAAAAAAAAAAAAGTCCCGCATTCAAAGCTCATAGGACAAGGCTAATACAATTATGACCAAAAAAAAAAAATTATAATCCCTACTTAACTCGACATTGGGTGGGTTTTATGTGTAGGTCCTCTATGTGCGTGGATGGTCACACGCCATCAGTTGAAAGGATGTCTTTGTTGGACTTGGACTCATGCTATTTTGTCGTTATCAATCTTGGAATTTAGATCAAACTCAGAAGATCATTTTTTTTTTTTGCTGAAAAACTCAGAAGATCATTGCTACCATTACACTAATGATCTGTTATTTTGATGTAAAATATTTGTAAAGATAAAATATTTTATATGTAAAATATTTGTAAGAAAATATTTTTATTTTACAGTATTTAACAGTGTACATGAAAATACTATGTAAAATATTTTACAATGGTTGGCACAAAGTAAAATGAAAAAAAAAAAAAAAAACTAATAAAAAATTAAAACATTTTTTACCTTCCAAAAAAAACATAGAGACGGATGAGGGATCACTAGAGTTATTAAAAAAATACTGTTTTTTACTTAATTTTGAACAAACTTTCTGCCAAGGTCTATAAAAGTTTTTGCTCACTTTACAACAAACAAATTCATTTACTTTCTAAATTGAAGCTGAAGTTAATTTCTTATTCAAAACGCTGACAAGTAGCAATACGAAATTAGATTGTCTTCAGAAAGCTGGGCAAGTACTTTACTATGTAACACAAGAATAAGTATACGTTCATCCACCATCCCACATACAATAAGGTGCTCAAAAATCCCAAAATTGGTTTTATTTTCTACACCAAGCTGAGATGATAAATCATTGACTGTTGCTCCATAATAATACAACCGTCATGGTAATCCCATCTGGCTCAACATCACGCACTAGCATCAAATTAAACAATTCCAATGCCTACTTCGAACAATTATGCACCACATATCCATCAATCATTAAGGTCCAAGTAACCACATCTCTCACAAAACTTTGATCAAACACTTCACGTGCAAATCCAAATACCCACGTTCAGCATAAAAATGGACCAACCCATTTCGCACTACCAAATCCGAATCAAAAGATTCAAAACCCATCTTCCAAACCCAGCAATGAACCGATACCCCCTCTAAAACTGCACAAAATTGCTCACACGCCTTGAGCGCAAAAACGAAGCTCTGGCGGTCTATTTCGACGCATTCTTGAGCCATTCGATGAAAAATGAAAACCCCATGGTGAAAATTTTGGCTTTACAGTAGCCCCTGATCATAGTGTTCCACATATAAGGATTGAGTCTTTCAATCTGAGAAAAAAGCACACGGGCATATTGAATGTCACCAGAATCAGCTAAAGCGCAAAATGCTAAGACACGGCGGTGCCTTGTACTTGCCAGTAGTGCCTCAGACCATGGAGTTGGTGATTGGTGGGAGAGGGGACTGGTGGTGGTTGGGTTTTTGGAGAGAAATCTAAGAGGGAGAGTTTGAGTGTGAAAGTGACTGTGGGAGTGAAGGAGTGATAATATCGGGGTGTGAGGGAGCGAGCACATGTAAAATGTTTTACTATTACCAAAATTTTATGCGTAAAATATTTTATATAAATTTGCTTTAGGTTGATTTGGTTGATTAAAAATATTTTATTTTTGATTAAATATTTTACTGCAAAATAAACATAAAAAAAAAGAAAAATATTTTTTCTGAAAATATGCTTACAAATCAAGAAAATCTTTTATGCATAGATGCATGTATATACCCTCCCACATGGTCATATGGGATGGACTTCACATTGTAATACCATCTCCTACAAATTAGTGCTCAAAACATAAAGAGAGCATTTATCTATATTACTAATAACAGAAAAACATGATTTCCTATTTGAGTTTTATCATTTTACGTACTAAAATATCATTATACAAATTCTTAAATTCTCTAAAGTACCTCTATTTTTTAGTTAAATAATTTTAAATTAAAAAACACAATCTGGTTAAAAGAGTAATTTACTGCTTATAAGTTTTAGGTTTTTTCTTTTCTCAAGAAAATCTTTTATGCATAGATGCATGTATATACCCTCTCACATGGTCATACGGGATGGACTTCACATTCTAATACCATCTCCTACAAATTAGTGCTTAAAACATAAAGAGAGTATTTATCTATATTACTAATAATAGGAAAACAAGATTTCATGTTTGAGTTTTATCATTTTATGTACTAAAATATCATTATACAAATTCTTAAATTATCTAAAGTACCTCTATTTTTTAGTTAAATAATTTTAAATTAAAAAACACAATCTGGTTAAAAGAGTAATTTACTGCTCATAAGTTTTAGGTTTTTTCCTTTCTCTTTTTTTATCAGAATTACCACTTTTTAATTTAAATTCAAAATTACAAAGTTTATGACACTAAGGGTCCGTTTAGATAGAACTTATTTTGCTGAAACTGAAAACTGAAAACACTGTAGCAAAATAATTTTTAAATGTGTGAATAGTGCCGTGGGACCCATTTTTAATGAAAAAGTTGCTGAAAAGTGAAATTTGTGAGTCCCGTGAATAGTGCACAAGACCCACTGATGTGCTAAAAAGTCAAAAATTTCGACTACTGTTCATGCACAGTGCATGAACAGTAGCCGTTTCAGCTAAATTTTGTCTCTAAAATGCGTGGAAAAAAAAAAAAAAAAAGAAAAAAGAAGAAGGAGCAAAACGCAACGCAAAACGCAAATGCCATATAAGTCCTATCCAAACCATTCTAAGCCAAAAAAACAAAAGCCTCATCGCACGTGCGAGATGAGGCTAGTAAACTATACTTGGTCATATGTTCAAATTATACTTGGTATAACTCTATATCATGTTACACCACTCAATATTTTTTTATTGGATATAAATGTTAATAAATCCAAAGTTTGATTATATTTTCTTGGGTAAGTTGCAAATTACACCTTTGAAGTTTGGGGTGTTTGGATTTTACACCTTGAAATTTCAAAAATTGAATTTAACCCCCCTAAAGTTTGGGAGTGATTAGATTTTATATCATAACGTTTCAGAATTTGGAATTTACCCCCTAATTTTTAGAGGTGCTTGGATTTTACTTCCTAAAGTTTATGGTTGTTTGGATTTTACACCTTAAAGTTTTAGAATTTGGGAGAGTGAAATTCAAACACTCCTAAAATTTAGGAGGTAAAATCTAAATTCTGAAACTTTAAAGTGTAAAATCCAAATACTCCCAAACTTAAAGGAGTAAAATCTAAATTCTGAAACGTAAGGGTGTAAAATCCAAACACCCCCAAAATTTAGGGGTGTAATTTGCAATTTACCCTATTTTCTTCTTATACCCTTAATGCTTGCAAAATTTCAAGATAATTAAAGATTAATAACTATATCATCTAGCATGCTTTTTTTTCATTTTGATAATTTGAGAGTTAGGTTGAGCAAATTTCAACTTTGAGTGTCTCATTCAAAAACACCAAAAGGTGTAAGCCTCTTGGCAGCATGCATGCTAAGAATATAGAAAAGATGTAATCTCATAAGGGATTTTCAAAATGTTAATATAATAGAAATATATTAGATGATATAATATTGCTTAAAGTTGCACTAAATATAATTTGAACCCAATTTGATTGAGTATGAATAATAAAAAGAACTGATTTATATTTAGCATAAAACTAACACGAGTTTAGGGAAGAAACTTACCAGTTAAATGAGGATAAGTGTGGGTGACAAAGGGAGAGACAGTGTGTATAAATCAGTGGTGCATGAGAGTAACTCTGTGTGATCAACTTGCAAAATCACAGGACAAAGGGTGTTACCTTTATAGTTCAAGCATTTTCATTGTCTCAAGGGTCTTTCAAATGAGTAATTCTTAGGTACTCTCGAAGCACGGAAAATTGTGCTCTCTTCTCTCACATTCTTGGTGGGGTCTACTCATTAAATACATGGTGGGTCTATCATGAATGTAAGAAGAGTGAACACAATTTCTCCGTACTCCAAGAGTACCTAAGAATTTTCCCTTTCAAAGGTGAAGTAAATAATAGGCTATGTATATTAAATAGAATGTTAGACTTCTCTCTTTGCTTTTGGGTAGGAATCAACGGGTGACAAAATAAGCTCGTTTTTTTCTCTTCTTCTTGGATGTGGTATTATTGGCTTTATTTATTTATTTATTTATTTTATTTTACTATTCAACAAATAGGGTAATTTGAATCATAGACATCTCCATTAAAAACATCAAAAAACTTTTCATTGAGCTATAAAGCTCTTGGTATTATAAGCTATTCTTTTATTCTTGTTTATGTGTTGGCTGTTTAAAGGGTCTTTGTTGTCCTATATTAAAGAAAAGAATATTAAAAAAGAATTCATTCAAAAAGGAGAAAAAGATTGGGAAAAAAGAAAAGTGGAAGTGATTTTTTTTTTTTTTGATGATCAGTGGAAGTGATATGTAAGTACTATGTAATTTGCTAAAAATATATAGAATAAGTACTATCTTTGAT
Organism: Quercus glauca; assembly: GCA_023736055.1. Taxonomy (NCBI): domain Eukaryota; kingdom Viridiplantae; phylum Streptophyta; class Magnoliopsida; order Fagales; family Fagaceae; genus Quercus; species Quercus glauca. The sequence goes on along the minus strand of CM043322.1, from coordinate 49,484,354 downwards.
AAAAATAACTACTTGGTCAGTTATCCCCCATCTGATCTTGGTTCCAATAGGATCAGTGACGTTATCTTACTGTTAAACTAATTACATATTAGGAGTTCCAAGGAGGCCTTTAATGTCGATTAAACAGAGAAATTTGAGAGGCCTAATTTTTCTTAAAAGTAGCTAGTGATTGAGAATTAAACCAATAAGAAACTCTGCCTTGAACCAATCTTTTCAAAACTTTATACTGTCAGTAGAAGTGTGCCAAGCTCACACGTGACACTTCAACAAACTTGTTGATGAGTTGCTGAATAGCATTTAGGGCCCTTTTTTTTTTTTTTTTTTTTGATAATTCATTTAGGGCCTTTTAAACCCCTAAATCATGCTCACTCCCATAATATCTCCAATAAATTTTATAGATCTCCAATAGATTTTATAGGCTACACATTTAACTATGAAATCGACCAATTTCCTTTATATTCTATACCAAAATGACTCAAATACCCTCCCTCTAGTTAGGGGATGAGGGAGAGAATTGTAAATGATCCAAATAGTTTTTTTTTTTTTAATAGGAAAAAATGACCCAAAAAGTTGAGGGGAGAAAAGTGCAATTGACGCAATAATTAAGGAGGGAATTGCAAATGACCCAATATTTTCAAATTCATGTCATTCCAATAACTCACAACTCACAATATACATTGTGGTGGGCCTTTTTTATATCCTGGGTTAGACTACTCCTACCGTACTATGGCTCAATGATTCTGGGATAGGAGAGTTGAAACTGGTTCAACTGAAACCCACCTTAAGCCAGCTTGTGCGCAAACTAAGTCACTTGGCAGAGATCTTGGTCACGTGCCCACGGCATGGAATACTGTCACAAAAACAATAATGTTTAAACGATTTTGCAGGAGAAACATAATACAACAAGATAGTTAAAATATCCTAACTAAAGTACCAAAGATAATGTTTAAACGATTTTGCAACAGGAAAAATAAACGATAATATGAGTATGGCATGAATAAATAAGCAATAGAAAAAAATAACATTAGTACTTGAACAACTATGATAAAAGAAGGAAGGGGGTTATTTTGCTGAACTTGGCCCCTTGGCAGATTTAAGTCCAAGAAGGGAACCAATTTCCGATGTAGGTAAATTCACAGGGAGATTCTGCCACAAAAATTGCCTACTTTGGAAAAATGGGTCTAAATGGCTTAATCTCAAACTCTTAACTTGCTAGAGAATAGGCTATTGAGAGGGAGAGAAGTGAAGAGCCTATTGGTGCATGCTCTATCAGTCCTTACACTCTTATTTCCTTGCTACTCTCCTTTCTTTCTTTTTGTTTTTCCTCTCTATTTTTCTTTGCTTTCTATTTCTCTCTTTGTTTCTATGTTTCTTGCCATTCTTCCTTCTTGTTGTTTCACTGTGCATGGCTAAGGCCTTTTTATACTGCCAGCCATGGTTAGATTTATTGTTTTACCCCTCAACCACTTTTGGCATGTTGTGGGTGTCCTTCCTAGACTACCTATTCGTCTGCTGGTTATCCTACCACCACCACTATCCTGTATTAGCTGTGCCACATTCCATTCTTAGACAAAGGGAGTTTTGTTTTATTTTCTTGTTATCTGTGGCATTCTCATCTGGATAAGGGCTGGGCATTTTCTCATACTAACTCCTATAGTATGCACCTAGTGATTCAAGCTCATCTTTACCTCTTTTAGGTGGTATGTCATCCTAGCAGGACATTTCCCCCAAAAGAGCTTGAGTGGGAACCCCAAGTCCCTTCTCCCCATCGCCAGACCACACCCTTTCTTACCTCTGACCCATGGCCCGCCACCCTTGTATTGGCTGGGTACAGGTTGGTGGTACTTGAGTCTTGTGCGTGCTTCACTCCTATGTGAGTCCATTGCTTGTCTGGTGTTCACACGTTTGCTATTGCCTAAGGGTTTGTCTAGTATTGCTGTATGTTTTGCCACTTGCTTAACCCTTTGTGGTGTGGGTGAGTCATTAGGTCTTTATTCTTTGCATCTTGTTTCTTCTTTGGGCTGGGTATTGCTTGGGTGTGGGCCTTTGCTTCTTTCAATTCGACCCCTATCTCTTTTCACCCTTAGTTCGTGGGCTGATTGGTACTCCTACCATGCCATTGCATTGTTCATGCCATGACATTATTTAACTTTCGTTTGCTGGGCTTCCTCTGAGCTTGTCATGTATTATTTCTTCTCTCAGTTTACCTAGTATTTCTGCTGGGTTAGTTCTCATCTTGGGCTTCCTCGGTCCATTCTATTCCTTTGGGCATCCTCGGCCATTTCATTCCTTGGGGCATCCTTGATCCATCTCATTCTTTCTTACTTCTTACATTCCCATCGGTTTTTGCTAAATTTTTCGGGCTTCTCTGGCTCAATTACCATATTCTTTACTTTTGGGTTTATTGGCTTTTGAACCGACCCCATTTGCTAATTCATTTCTTTGGGCTCCTCCGGCCCATCTTTGTTTGCTTTCTACTTCTTACGATTCTCATGAGCTTACTACTTCCTTCTTTGGGGCTTCCTTGGGCCCATTTGCTTTCTTTGGGGCCCTTTTACTATTTTGTGGGCATGTGTATCATTATTCCAGCCATTCGAGTCTAATAGTTTTTCTTACTTTGCTTATTCTTCTTTCTTCACCCCTTGTTATATTGTTGGGCTTTTTCTTGCCATTGAGCTTTTTCTTTTTGTCAAAATGGGCCTCAACATACATTTTGTTTGTATATTCCACAATTGAAAAGCTTGCTAAAAAAATCTCATCCGCGAATGTTATTTTTAATGGAGCCTAAACAGATAGTAACATTCATTTTGCTGATTTATATATTACTTTTATTTGAATATAACATTTTCAAATTTATAAAACAAACCATTATACTATTTTGGATTTTTAGGATTCAGTTTCAGATTTTGGCTTGATGGCTTGACCTTTTTTTTTTTTTTTTAATATTCATTTTGGCCTTTCGAAATATTGTGGTTTCGAATTTAGAATTTTCATAGCTAGGTTATAGTTAACATGATAGGTGTCTGTGAAAATGTCCAACCAAGTCACAATAGTATAATGGTGCATTCTCAAGGAATTGGGTTAGTCATAGTAGTATAATGGTGCATAACACTTTGTTTTGTATGTGAAAATTTCATATTTGAGTAGCAGTAGTATAAACCAGAAAAAAGAATGTTATTGTCTGTCTTGAACTCCATTGAAAACAATGTTCACAGATGAAAATATTAGAAGAATGTTTTTTCATTTGTGGTAAATATAAATAAATCTTGTGGGTTCTTTGAATGCTATGATATGCAAATATTGGGTCATTTGCAATTCCCTCTTAACTATTGGGTTATTTGCACATTTTCCCCCCATAACCCTACAATTAGAGGGAAGGTATTTTAGTCATTTTGAAATCGAATATAAAGGGACTCAAAAAGATTTCATTTGGTCTTAATAGCAAAGTGAACGACATAAAATTATCTGCGTTTTTCCAATAGTTAAGGGGGATTGTAATTAAGCCTATATAAATGTTCTAATGACCTTATTTTTTTTTAGATAACTATATTTTTAACCCATTGGACAAAGTTTACTTCCAAACCTGTTTTGAAAAATCTCCTTCAACTTATTCTAATAATAGTCTTATAATATTATAAGACTATTCATGTGTATTATTTACACAAATTACATAACGCATTAAAAAAGTGTTGTGAGTAAAATTATATATGAATGTTTTCTTCAATCGCAACATAATAGATTGGAGGAAGAAAATTTCAAACCGATTTGGAGATAAAAATTTTCCTTGTCATAAAATAAATGAATAGATAAGCTCTCAAGAGAAAGCTAATCGAAATAGCAAAAAAAGGCCAAAAGTTTTGTAGTTCAATTGACATCTCTTGATGTTTTTAGCGTAGACATTTAGGATTTAAATCCTTTCACCCCTAACTTGTGCAAAAAAAAGACAAAATTTGGCAACAATCTTAGTTGTAGCTTAAAATTATAACTTCCATTAAAAAAAAAAATTAACATTTTTACATAGTTTGAAAATCTAATTATTGGATTGCATTTTGTTTATATTTTTAACATACATGTCAAATTTCGTTCTAATTGGATGTTATTAACTATTAGGTCCATAAACTTATTAATTTTTTATGCATAATACATTGATGATGTAATTATTAATTTTTTATCTTCTAAAAATTTTATAAGTATAGTAGATATGAGAGAAAATGTAATTCAATAGTAAATTGTCAAAATTCACATTTGTTGAGTGAAATTATTGCCTAACATTATAACAAATTTGTTGACAAACTTTATTAGAAAAGACAGAGCTAAAAGGGGAGAGAATTTGATTTTCTTCTCTAACCGCCAAAGCCATTGCCAACACACCTTGAGTCAAACAAAGAACCCATTTAACTTTTCTTCACTTAATGACATACGCGCACACGATGTCGATGTCGATTTGGTGGCTGGTCCCGCCACGCACGCAAAAAGGAATGGATGCCAAAGCTTTATTTTACTATTTGTTTATTTTTTGATGAAGTCTAAAGTCTAAACTCCCAACCTAATTTGGAGATCAATGATCTCATATTCAATTATCTAGTGTGAAAGCAATATAACGTAAAACCAGGACAAACCCTCCTACTTCTTAGGTAAAGTTTGGTCATACAATATGATTTTTTTTTTTGTTAGAAGATGTCTTGAGCACATTCATTTATAAAATATTTTTAGAGATTTTTTATGATTTTTTTTTAGTTTCTTATATATATATATATATATATATATATATATATATATATATATATATTTTATATCTTTAACAAAAATAATATCAATTTTTTTTTAAAATTGTTCATTAGCAAATATTATAAGCGCACCGGTTAATCAGACCTAATAAAATATTACTAATATTAGAAATCACGTGCCTTTTATCACCGAAATACAAGATTGTGAATGAGGCAAATCAGATGTGATCGGGTCATTGGGACATTATGCAATGCATGACAACGTTGGCTCTGAATTTTAAATTGGTGAAATTCATGTCTCAAGCCACCGCAATGATCCCTTAATAAGTGCCAACATAATTGGAAGATAAATATTAAATTCAAGTTTTTTGTTTTCGTAATTATAATAGTCTTGTAAATATAGAATCTATGTCCTACTGCCTGTATATATTGGGATCGAAAATGGAAAACACGTTTCTTAACGCAAGCTATTTTTGTTGTTTTAAGGGTCAACATTCTTGAGTTCACACACTCTTTGTGGCACAAATACGTTTTTCTATAATTCTATGACGTAAGTGCGTGCGTGAGAAATAGCCGCAAGATGGCTTTGTCACTCTATTTTGCATAAAAAAATGTGAAACGCGTGCTATGGCCACATTTTTCTTCTGGTAGATATCAAAAAAGTCGCATGAGAATAAAAAGGAAGAAAAAGAGAAACGAATATCTTTTAAAAAGAAATAAAAGCAAAGAGAAATTTTGGTTAAATAGGCTACCACAAGCATCAAAAGGAGGATCAATTCGGTACCAAATTAGTAGCGCACATAGCTTTTATTACTTTGTGCCCAGGGCTTTTTGGATAGGAAATAAGTTTTCACTTTTCATAATCGTACAAAATACAAAATGTTACTTGCCAATATTAAATACTTGCTAAAAAAAATGTTTTTTTTTTTTTTTGGAGATACTATAGAAAACTAATTTATAGCATTTACTTTATGATGATTGTAATTTATTAGAGAAGTGTTGTTGGGATAAATTCTCTTCTATGTGTGAATTAAATTAAATATAACCCAAGTAAAAGAGATAATAGAATTCTACAGAAGTGAAAAAAAAAAAAAAAAAAAAAAAAAAAACCAAGAAATTACATAGAAAACCCTCCAGTGTAAAGGGAAAAACCACAAGGAAAATCTGATCAATCCACTATAATAAAATAGAGATTACAAAACTCAAGTTATACCCAAAACCTGAGTTCACAATAAATTGGGAAAATACAATAATACCTCTAGGAATAAATATAACCTCACCACAAAACCCAGTAGTAAGATCTTCCACTATGAATATTTCAACTCTCAGTGGTTGTAGTACCCAAATAACCGTTTTAGAGAAAACCCCAATTTATTTTCCTTGTGTATCTTAAGTAAAAGAAAAATCACATTTTCTTTTTTCCCTCAGTGCTGCACAAAGCACTATTCTTTTTCCTTCAGTCGGCTTTAAAACTGTGTTTCACTATTCAATCTCTCTCTATATCTCCATGAAACCACATGCATCAATGCATTATATTAAAGCTCTGCTGCCTACACTATTCCTAATGTAATTAGGAATAGAAGTCTTGTAAACCAACTTCACCTATTTCATATTGAAATGGGATTCATTAAATAAGAACTTAGAGTCCCATGTGGGTTGGACTCCTAGGTGCAGCCATGCACCCTAACAATCTCCCCCTCCATCCCATCGAGGAAAGAAATCTTCAACCCAACTTTTCAATTAGAATTCATGCCAGCCGTTACGGCACAAAGCTTAAGCTTCTCTTTGGTCACAACCTTAGTCAACATGTCAATTGGATTATTCTCAGTATGAATCTTTCTCAGTTGCATCAATTGTTTTTCAACAACTAGTTCTATCCAATAGTATCTCACTTCAATGTGCTTTGAGCGAGAATGGGACGTAGCATTCTTGCTCAAGTCTATTGCACTTTGACTATCACAATGAACTACATACTTGTCTTGCATCAAACCCAATTCTTGGAGAAATCATTTCATCCAAAGCATTTCTTTACTTGCTTCATTCGTTGCAATATACTCAGCCTCAATTGTAGATAAGGCAACACAGTTTTGCAATTTCGACTGCCATGATACAGCCCCCTTGCAAAAGTAAATAAAAACCCAAAAGTAGATTTTCTACTATCAAGGTCACCAGCTATATCTGCATCTGTATAACCTTCCAAAACTATCTAGAGCTACCAAAACTCAAGTAATACTTAGAGCTAACTCTCAAATATCTGAAGATCCACTTCACTGCTTCCCAGTGATCTTTACCAGGATTAACCATAAACCTGCTGATAACACCAACTGCATGAGCAATATTTAGTCGTGTACAAACCATAACATACATCAAACTCCCAACTGCAGAGGAATAAGGAACTGATGCCATGTTTTCTTTCTCTTTCGTGGATGACAGACAAGATTTCTTGCATAGCTTGAAATGACCACCAAGAGGTGTATCGAATGGTTTGGCATGCTTCATGTTGAACCTTTCAAGTATTTGCTCAGCATATTTTTCTTTTGACAACCATAGCTTCTTAGCTCTCCTATTACGAGTAATTTCCATGCCTAGAATTTGTCGTGTTGGACCTAAATCTTTCACATTAAAGGCCTTGAACAAATCCTTCTTCAAATTACCAATCATATTAGCATCTTGCCCTACAATTAACATATCATCTACATACAATAGAAGAATAAGAAATTTACCATCAGGAAATTTTCTGACATATACACAATAATCTGCATTTGTCTTTGTGTACCCGTGACCCACTATGAATGAGTCAAACTTCTTGTACTACTGTCTTGGAGCTTGTTTCAAGCCATACAAACTTTTCTTCAATCTGCACACCATGTGTTCTTTTCCTTTCACTTCAAATCCTTCTGGCTGTACCATGTAGATCTCCTCATCCAAATCACCATGGAGAAAAGCAGTCTTCACATCTAATTACTCAAGCTCAAGATCCAAGCTAGCTACTAATCCCAGAACTACTCGAATGTGACTCATCTTGACTACTGGAGAAAATATTTCATCAAAGTCAACCCCATGTTTCTGACTGAAACCCTTGACCACAAATCTAGCTTTGTACTTCACTAACTTTTCACTATCTTTCTTTAGCTTGAACACCCATTTGTTTCTCAATGCCTTTTTACCTTTAGGAAGTTCAACTAACACATAAGTCTTATTCTTTTGCAAAGAATTCATCTCTTCTTGCATAGCCTTCATCCAGCTCTGCTTGTCCTTATGAAACTCTACTTCTTGAAAGCATTCTAGCTCTCCCTTCATTAGTAAGAAAAATATACACAGAAGAGGGATATCTAGTTGATGGACGACTCTCCCTAGTAGACATCTTCACTTTAGGTTCTTCCATCTCTGGTGGAACAGGCTACTCCCCCATTTCAATATCTTGAGCATCATCACTATCAACTGCTTTTGGATCAACACCAAGATTCTCATCTTGGACCTCTTCCTTATTTGTGGCATGATTGGAGGAAGAGGAGGTAGGTGTAAGGTCGGGAACACCTATAATAGCATCCTTTGTCTTTTCAGTTTTCTTAAAGTTTGCCAAATTTTCATGCTCATGAAAAACCACATCTTAACTTTTGATCATCTTCTTTTTCTCAAGATCCCATAACTTATAGCCAAATTCTGCATCTCCATATCCAACAAATATACAAAGAGTGGCTTTGCTATCAAACTTCAATCCTTGTTCCTTAGGCACATGTGCAAATGCCTTGCACCCAAATACCTTCAAGTGAGAGTAAACATATTTCCCAGTCCAAACTCTCTCTGGAATATCAAACTCTAATGGAACTGATGGAGGCCGATTAATTAGGTAGCATGCCGTTTGAACAGCATCACACCAGAATGACTTAGGCAAATTAGTCATTCTTAACATACATTTGACATTCTCAACAATAGTGCGGTTCATCCTCTCTGCCACACCATTTTGTTGTGGGGTACTAGGAACTGTCTTCTCATGTCTAATACCTTTCTCGGAGCAGTTACTCTTGAACTCATTAGACGTATATTCACCTTCGTTGTCAGTACGGAGACACTTTAAAGGCTTTTCTTTCTCTCTTTCCGCCATGACTTGGAATTTCTTGAAGTACTCAAATAACTGGTCTTTAGTTTTCAAAATATACACCCACACTTTTCATGAAGCATCATCAATAAAAGTAACAAAATACTTATTGCCACCTAAGGACTCCACATCAATGGGACCACATTCATCAGAATAAATGAGATCTAACACATTAGGCTTTCTAATAGAGGGAATGCAAAAAGACACTCTATGTTGTTTTCCAAATAAACAATAATCACAAGGTTTAAGTGACATACCTTTGGCAAAAGGAATGAGAGACTTCTTTGCCAAAATTTGCAACCCCTTTTTACTCATGTGAGCTAGTTGCCTATGCCATAAGTTAGACGTAGAATCTTCCTGAGTTGCACTAACAACATCTTTGCAAACCTTTACTTGTGTCTTGTAAAGTATACAACAAATCTTCCCTCCAACAAGCACCAATGATCCTCTGGAGAGTCTCTATTTACCATCTCCAAAATAGTTGCCATAGCCCTCTTTATCCAAAATATGAGTAAAAATCAGATTTAAGCGCATATCAGGCATATGTCGCACATTCTTCAGTACCAAGTTATGTGATACCCGAATTTGATTGATTGTGTGATGTGTGTGGGTGTGTGATGAGTTCCACATCAGCTATTTATTGGGTAGATCTACGCTTTATTAACAACTACAAGGAGCCTCAATTGTGACTAGTCCTTTTGAGGTATAGCGCTTTTCCTTAGGTTGTTACATATGGTATCAGAGCCGGCTCGGTAATCCCTTGTGGGCTCAAAGACACTACCTCACAAAGTGAGCCCTAACGAGGACGTTAGAGATTTAAGTAAGGGAGATTGTGATACCCCAATTTGATTGATTGTGTGACGAGTCCCACATCGGCTATTTACTGGATAGATCTAGGCTTTATTGACAACTACAAGGAGTCTTAATTGTGACTAGTCCTTTTGAGGTATAGCGCAGATGTGGTTAGCGCTTTTCCTTGCGTTGTTACATATGGTATCAGAGCTAGCCTGGTAGGCTCAGAGACACTACCCCACAAAGTGGGCCCTAATGAGGACATTAGGGATTCAAGTGGGGGGAGATTGTGATACCCCAATTTGATTGATTATGTGATGTGTGTGGGTGTGTGATGAGTCTCACATCAGCTATTTACTGGGTAGATCTGGGCTATATTAACAATTACAAGGAGCCTCAATTGTAATTAGTTCTTTTGAGGTATAGCGCAGATGTGGCTAGCGCTTTTCCTTGAGTCGTTACAAGGTATATCTAGTGTTAGTCTCAACACAAACATCTCTAATTCCTACAATGTCAGCATAACTGTTATTACCCATCTTCACTCTTCCAAAGTCTTCTGCATTGTATGAAGTAAAGAGCTCATTTCTTGGAGTGACATGGCAAGAAGACACTAAGTCAATCACCTATTCAACAAAAGGATGTGAAACATTGCAGCATTCATCATCTCCTATACAAGTCACCACATTTTCAATTTTCGAGACAACAGTGGTATCCTGTTTTTTTGTTTATTTTTTCAAGCCTTGTAGTTTCTTCTTATGTGACCTTTGTCACAGTAGAAACACTTAAATTTTCCTTTCGATTCTGATTGACTTCTAGATTTACCCCGCCCCTTAGAATTTCTAGTCTTACTCCTCCCCCTGTTCTCTGTGACAAGAGCCTGTGCATTATCCTTGCCCATGTCTTTTCTTCTTGTTTCTTCATTGAACAAGCTATCCTTCACCATTGCAAGTTGTAGCACACCATTTGGAGCAAAGTTACTACGTGACACCACCAAAATCTCCCAACTGTCAAGTAAGGAACTAAGAAGCAATAAAGCTTGAAGCTCATCATCAATTATCAGCTTCATTGTAACCATCTGATTTACCAAGTCTTGGAACTTGCTCAAATGCTTGACAAAATATCTCCCTTCCTTAAACTTCAAATTCACAAGCTTTCTAGCCATAAAAACTTTATTTTGAGTTGTCTTTCCTCCATAGAGACCCTTCAATTTTACCCAAAGAGCTTCCGCATTAGTACCTTGAGATACATGAAGAAACACATTCACATCGATGCATTGTCTAATACATCCAATGGCTTTTCTATTTAACTTCTCCTAGTCTTTATTAGACATCTCGCTTGGCTTAACACTATCACCCTCAATAGGGTAATGCAAATCCTTACAGTAAAGGACATCCTCCATAATCGGCTTCCAAATCGAATAATTCAATGCCAAGAGTTTAATCACAGTGCTCATATCATGTTCATATTTTCCATTTAATTCAACACAAAAAAATTACGCTCAACAACCAATACTCTAATACCACTTGTTGGGATAAATCTCCGTTTATGTGTGAATTAAATTAAACATAACCTAAGCAATAGAGAAAATAGAAATCTATGGAAGCGATAAAAAAAAAATATCAACCAATAAGAATGCCAAGAAATTACGTGGAAAACTCTCTAGTGTAGAGGGAAAAATCATGGGGCAAATCCGATCAATCCACTATAATAAAATAGAGATTATAATACTCAAGTTATATCCAAAACCTGAGTTCACAATAAATTGGGAAAATACAATAATACCTCTAGGAATAAATACAACCTCACCACAAAACCCTATAGCAAGATCTTCCACTATGAATACTTCAATTCTCTGTGGTTGTAGCACCCAAATAACCGTCTGTGGACACAACGGAAAGTGTCAGAGTCACCACCTAGTTATATGGTCTAAGAACCATGAATATAGCGTTCTTTCGAGGAACGACCATTGATCTTACTACTAGAGTATGGATTCGGAGTTTAGGTACGTTATTGGGAAAGCGTTAGACACCCAAGACCATCCAACTCTAAGGTTGGCCTCACATCATTGTGTCTTATATCTTAACCTTATTAAAAATATGTTCAATACCTGTATTCTAACTCACACACACACTAGAATACATCTAAGCATACAACATGACATCATTCATCCCAAACCCTAACCATACATCTAATCATGCTCATCAAGCAAACCTAACATACATCTATCATGTAAATCATCTCATCATAAACCCTAGCATACATCTATCATGGCATCTTATCAACTTAGCATACATTTATCATGGCATCTCATATCGAAGCATAAACCCTAACATGTTATCATCATACATATCATCCACCTAACATTCATCTAGCATCATATCATATATCTCATCCAAGACAGCAACATGTAAACATCAAAGGATCACATTGGGAACATGAAGATCATTAAGAACACGTTGTTTGACCAAACACATTCATGCTCATCACCAAACCATGTTATAAAACAATATGCATATACATGTGAATGCGTGACTTACCTTTACTTACCTCATTGCATCACAGCACCTATGGCATTAATGAATGGACATGTGAATGAATGACATAGCATTAAAACTAAGGAACAAAAAGATAAACCCTAATCTAGCATACAATGACAAACAAACATGTGAACAAAGAAAAAGAAACTCAAAAGCATATAAGAAGGTTAAAACAGAGGCATATTAGGTAAAACAAACAAAGCAAATGAAACAAGAAAATCAAAATTAAGGTTTTTGGGCACGAGTATGCGTGCGTATACATAGGCATATGTACGCAGGCCAGTTGTATGCGTATGCATACTTTGAGCTTGTGTGCGCATACAAAAGTATGCATATGTAGATACACCTGAACCCTAACCCAGAAAACAGACAAGCAAAAAAAAAAAAAAGCAAGACTTGAAAGCTTAAATCTAATAGCCTAACGTGCTTTTTTTTTTTTTTTTTTTTTTTTTAAAAAGAAAGAAAAAAAGCACAAAACTAATCTAAACAAACATATATTAATATAAACTAAACAAAGAAATATATTAAAGAAAAGATTAAAGGCAGAAATGGAAAAAGAAAAGTTTAAAAGAATACCTAAAAAAAGGAAGCTTTCAAGCTTGATTTTAACCGTTCCCCTCAGTTAATCTATTCACAAATCAATAGAAACGTGATTAGTAATCTTCAACTCAAAGGATCAAAGCCAAAAAAGGCCCCAATAAATAAAATTGACTTGAGAATGTTTTTTGAAAAACTCCCTCTTTGATTCACTATTTCTAGTGAATCTTACGTTTTCTCTTATGATTTTTTGTCTCTTGAAAATGGTACCGTGTAAGGCTTTATATAGTTGAAAAATAGGGGTTTGGAACGGCTCCTAGATGATGTGGGACTCATTCTAAACCTCAGTCTTTAATATATAAAACTTGCCTTTTTTATGTCTCTGAAACCCTAGCTGCGTGTGTAAACTTGTGCCTATGTATGCAGACCATGACTTTTCTTTGGCCTTTATTTTCTAAAAATAGATTTTTTTTATTAAAAATTATATTTTACATTTTAACACATCTCAAGTCAATTTAACATCTGATTGGGCCCTAAACCAACATTGGGCCTTGGAATTTGGGCATTATTGGGGAACGGGGGCCCGAGTTGTAAGGGGTACAAAATGCGGTGTTTACACCGTCCTATAGAAAACCTCAATTTATCTTCCTTGTGTGTTTTGAGCAAAAGAAAAATCATATTTTCTTTTTTCCCTCAGTGCCGTAGAAAGCACTATTCTTTTTTCTTTAGTCGGCTTCAAAACTGTGTTTCACTGTTCAGTTTCTCTCAATCTCTCTTTATGTCTCCGTGAAACCACATGCATCAATGCTTTATATTAAAGCTTTACCGCCTACACTATTACTAATGTAATTAGGAATAATAGTCTTGTACACCAACTTCACCTATTTCATGTTGAAATATGATTCATTAAATAAGAACTTAGCGTCCCATTTGAGCTTGGACTCGTAGGTGCAGCCATGCACCCCAACAAGCGTTACGTATACAACATTTTCACAACAAATCATAAGTGGATTAATTGTTATTGGTTATAATTTGAACCTACTACTGAAATTACTTTTTTGCTCCACCAACAATAACCTATATTAGAATTTGTTGTGAAAATGTTATGGATATAGTATTTCTCTATTTATTATTAGGTTAAGACACAAATTTTTTTATAACAAAAAATTCTAAAATTTTAAAATTCAAGAAATCAATTGGTTTTTTGTGTAATCCAAACCCTAAATCTCTTATTTGAATACAAGTGATTTTACCAATGGACTGGAACTCATCTTGCTAACTAGGTTTACTTTCATTTTATTTATTTTGCTGAAAACTAGGATTGCTTTCAAGAAAACTTATTTGTAAAGAAGAATTATGTGTATGAATTATATATGTCTATGGTACAATAATACTTCATTTTAACGCTATTATAAACATCCAAGATATTTATTTTCCTGAACGATCAATATCTACAAACAGTGTTGCCTTTGTCGCGGAACTAGAAGTCTAGAAAGCCCAAGTTTATTTGTCCTACACAAAACAGCAGCATATTGCATGCTTTTGTCGACCCACATAGCAGACAGGTACATGTGAGCTTATGTGTACATGATGAATGAATGGATTAATTTTCCTGGCCCTCAACTAATATCATATTGCTTCTTGTTGAAAAGCTCTCCACATATTTGATATTTCTCGACTAATCTGTCGGCAGAAAGCGCATGCGTGAAAACTCAAATCCAACTACTAAAACAGTTTTTTTTGTTTTTTTAGTGCATGCTTATTTGAGGACTATTTATTTTCCCTAATGAGAAGTAATAGAGTGAGTGTAGAATGCGAGAGTATGCTTTGGTTTTGGTCTCTCCGAAGTAGGAAAACACTTAGGGCTCTAATTGATTCAAAATTATTGCAATAATTAATGGGTTTAGGGCATAGTCCCTAATTGTCGGGACAAGGGACAAAAAAACAAACTCACGCAATCCACTTATTTTGGATGGTCTTCCTCATCTTGCCTCTTATTCCAATTTGCTTGTTCCAACTTCGAAGACTTGGCACTACTTGTAGCCTTGCAGGCAAGTTTGGAAGTTGGGTATATTTATTGATGTTGGTTTGATAAACTTATTTTCACTCATTTATTTTGGTTAAAAATAAGTTAAGATAAAAATATAATCATAATTTTAAAAAAAATTAAGGGTTTCAGAAGTTGTATATATACAAATAAATAAAATAAGGGGAAAAAAAAGAGCCAAGCCAAATGCATAGTGGTGATAATTAATAATTAGGTTATATATATATATATATATATATATAGGATAATAATAGGTTTAGATTTTTTTTTCTTAATTTCATTTCCGCCAATTATAATTTGAATCCAACAATATCGATACTACTGTTAACTAACTTAAAAGATATTTTTGGAATAGTTGGTCATATTTTGAGACTAAAATGAATACGCATAACTTCTTCATTTAAAGGGGAAATAAAAAAAAAAAGGCTTTGGGAATTTCTAATTAAGGTGGTACTACCAAAATTTGTCAAATCAATCATATAAAATATAAATTTGATAATTTGTTTTCGTTCGGTTTTTAAAAATTGGTTTATATGTTTGTAAAGTTTATTTAATAAATTGTTTGGCTACTTTTTTTTTTCTTCGTTAGACCCTTAAAATGATATTGCCAACGCTAGTTTGCAATATGTTTAAGTTGTACACCAAAAAAAAAAAAAAAAAAAAGTCACAAAAACTTTAAAAGCACTCCTAAATCATACAATCACCTCGGAAATTAAGCATCTCTAATATTAGATGCCTTTTCATAGAGGTATTAATTATTTAAACTTTGATATCAATTTTATCCAATTTTTTTTTTTTTTTTTTTTATTTGAATCAAGTTCAACCACATATCAATTTGGAGCAATATTCGTTCAATCCACTATGTGGTGGCCTTTTTTTTTTTTTTTTTTTTTTTTTTTTTTTGAGAATGAAGACTATTACTTATATAAAATCAGCCAGGATCGGCAAAAAGTACATCAACTAAGTGTGATGGAACATCCTCCACCCACACAGACAAATCTCTGATATTTCTTGTATGTCTAGTTAGGTTATGAGCTATTTTATTACCACTTCTACGTACATGGGAGAAGTTTATGCAATTACTCGATACAAGCGTGGATTTTGTTGACTCCAGAAGGTGACCAAACGAAGAGAATGAGGCTTCATTGCTGTGAAGGGAGTTGATCACCACTTCTGAATCTCCTTCAAGAACAATATTCCTTCAATCCACTATGTGGTGGTTAAAAAACTATACTTTTAGTTATATAATCATTTTAATGAGTTAAATGACTTGTTTAAATAATATATGTAGATAGTTTTATAAATAGAAAAAGTTAATCGATACCTTAAAGACATTGATTTGGGAAATATTTTTAGAAACTTTTTATGAAAAAAGAAAAAAGTAATTGATCTTTTTGACATTTTTTTTTTAAATATATTCAATAAAAATGGTATTAAAATTTTCTTAAAATGATTCATTAACAAATATCCTAAGAACGCTCATTAACCGGATCCTTCATAAATCACCACCTAGTGGATTGGATTGGAGGAAAATTCTTCCAAATTTGGAGGAAAATATTGTTCTTACAAATTGGTATATATGTTTGTAAAGTTTATTTAATAAAATTTTTGGCTATCATTCTTCTTTTTTTGTCTACACCCCTAAAATGATATTCAGTGCCAGCTTACAATATGTTTAAGGAGAAAAACCATGTCCACAAGATTTTTATAATACTTTCTCAATAAATTTTAAGTGATAAGTTGTCACTAGTTGGTAAAAACGTTATTTCAGTAGTAAGTTTAAATTAGAACCAACAACAACTTATCATCTATAATCTATTATAAAAATATTATAGTCACAACATTTCTCATCTTTAAGTTGTACCTTTGAAATTGACTTCTTCAATCAAACAAACTTTAAAGTACTCCCAAATCAAACAATCACGTCGGAAAGCGTCTCTAATTTTAGATGCCTTTTCATAGAGATATTAATTGTATTCTTGTACTAACTTGCTAAACTTCAAAAATCAATTATTCCATTCAAGTTCAACCATACTTATCTTCATAATTATCTACCTGATTTTCTTTTCAACATCTATTTGATTTTAATATTGGACTTGGTCCCCCCAAAAAGAATATTCCAAATATCCACTCTAGGACAATAAAGTTGAATCTTAGAGTATTTGAAAAAATGTCTTAACTTTAGTTTTTTATTTTTTAAAAAATTTTAACTATTAAAGATTTTAACAGTAAGCTTTTTGTTATACATCTAACTTAAAAATTTTAAAAATATATATCTTATATATTTTATTCAACAAATAAGTTTTTGGAAACTAAGGAAAACATAACCCAAAAAAAAAAAAAAAATTGTAATCTCTGTACACACGCAAACGTGGAGTGGCCCTATAGGTAATACCATAACTTCTACGGTTCAAATTGTTCTACGAGTTTGAAGTTTGAATTGAGAAGAAGAAAAAGAAAAGTGCAGTAATTGTCAAAGGGAAAATAGCTGTCACGTTGACCACACGTGCAAGTAAGGTATCAATTATCAAAGAAAGAAATCAAACGTCAAAGCCTATCTAGGCATGATTACTGCGTGAAAGCGTGGAATGTTTCATGTAAACCACTCGTGATTGGCATCTAGGCATGATTCCTAGGTAAATTCTATCTTGACCGTCAAACCTTTTTTTTTTTTTTTTTTTTTTATAATTATTTATCGAGTTTCAAGCTTTGGCTTTTAATACATGTGCTGTTTATCATCAGATTAAGATATCAATTAATTTTTTATATAAAACTATAAGTGAGAATTGAATTTAAAATTTCTTATTCAATCATAAAAATTTTTGTCTTCAAAATTTAAGACCTAACTTTAACCCACAACTTGACCGTGAAAGCTTAAGACCTCAAACTAATATATATATATTGGTATATATTAATAAATCATTTAAAAAATTATATAAAAAAATAATTAGCTTTTTTATATTGCTTTTAAATACAATTTTTTTTAAAAAAAATTCTTTAAATAAATAATAAAATGTATACCTAGAGATATACATTAAACGGACCCAACTTTAAAAATGTCCAGATCCAGTCTCTGAAAGAGAAAGTATAACCTGGTACCTATCTGTTAACTATTGGTTGTACCAATCTGACATTTGGTGGGGTTTGTGGCATTATCTACTTTTCTGGGATGTGTGAGGATGATATGCCCCCACGGTCCTTGAATTTGTGGCTAGCAGTAGCAGGAAAAAAAGAAAAAGTGTTGAATTTTATTTTATTTTTTTAGGCTGAGTATCTTTTCTAATTGTTGGTTTTTGCGCAGGAGAAGCATCTATGTAATTTCTCAAATCTCTTGTTTAGAAATTGTCAAGGAAAAGAAAAACTATGTTTGAAAGTTATAATCAAAGTTGAAATTTGCAAATAGCAATCTGTTGCACAAATGTGTTGGTTAGACAAAGAATAATGTACTTTCAGTGCAAATTATATTATACCATAGCACATAAGGGTCTGAATTTCTAATAAATTTACTCAACCATTCCCAATGAAGCCTAAAATCTCAATATTTCAATGCTATTCTTTTTCATCAATAATTTCCTACCAATAACTTTGACCTAAAATAATAATTGAAGGAAGAGTCACCACACATTTTCACGTTTATTTTAGTTTATTTTATTTTAATTTTTTTTGAATTTTAAAGAATCATCACATCTTCAACTTAAAACAAGTTGACCGTTCTCTCTTTTAGTTCTTTGTTTTATGTTATAGAAGATTTCGATTTGCCATTGAAATATGGAGGTAACTTGTGGGGTTTTTTTCTGTGATATTTAGCTACCTATGATGGCTAAGTAATATATTAACAATCACTCTTAAATGTGTTCATACTTATGTTGTCATGGTGGGGTTACACGCTTTTGTGTGTGTTCTTTCGTAAAATTCACTTTCTTGAATGATGGTTTAACAATTGCTCTTAAATGTTTCGACACTAATATTTAGAGTTTACATGTTTATGTGTTTCCTTTCATGAAATTCGTTTTCTATGACAATGGCTAAGTATATCGTGACAATATATATAACTTTAAGCAATCTATTTCTGCTTAATGCAAATTATGACTTGTATAAAAAATTAAAAAAAATGCAAATTATGACAAATTTATTGTTGTATTATATATATATATATATATATACTTTTCATGCTTATAAAATTTAAAATTTTAAGATGACTAAAGATCAATAACAATCTCATTTATAATTTTTTGTTATTTTAATTTTTTAAATTTGAAATTATTCCTAAAATATTATTATGAATCAAATAAAAATAACATCTAATTGATATGAAATTTGACGTACATATTAAGAATATTGAGAAAATTCAATTCATTGGTAGGAATTTTTTATTAAAAAAATTATTAAGTGATGTAATAATCTATGACGGCTCTTTATCGTTAAACCAAAATACCAATTAATTTTTTGTGTAAGCAAGCTTCGAAACTCAAATTTCTTATTCGATGGTAAGAGATTATACCAGTTGAGCTAATTGAAACTCACAACATTACTTAAAGTTACACTGATCAAAACTTACTCATTTTTATGTGTAATTATTTGTTTTTATAACAATATAAAAATTTTCAATATAGTAACGAAACCTTATACTAAAGATATTTTACTAAATACTTAGGATTCGGAGTTTTTTTATATTCAATAATAGATAACATGTAATTTCTTCGGCTTATAGATGCAGTACAAAGCAATATTAATATTAACATAAGATTTTGATTATATTGTCAAAAATTTTGTAATTTAATTGATATTTTTTAATATTTCAAAGAGAGACTTCATGGTTCAAATCTCTAACCCTTATTTTAATTATTGAACTATAAAAAACTGGGGAAATATTATTATAAAAAAGACTATCAAAATATTACTAGTTCATTGGCATTCTCGAAGAGAACCTAGACCCATTACGTCCCAAACAAAAGCTTGATGTACATAAAGGGAGACATTGTTGATATTCCAAAAGCCTTTTATCTTGCTCCTTGTCTTTCTTTGTCACAAATATATGTGCTTCTATTATTTGCTCCATGGTATATACATTCTATTCTAATACACACTCATTTGAATTATTTGAAATGAGAGTATTAGAAGAGAAAGTATTTGAATTATTTTCTCTTTCTATGTCCAACTCAGTTAATAAAGAACCTTAGGAGACCATTTTTTCACAATCCCTCATCATGGAATTTTAGGTTTCAGATTGGGGGAAATCAATAGAGAAAGAAAATGCAGATGATTCCCTATCTATTGGTAAAGTAACCCCTTCCTGCATCAATAAGACTACACATTCTGTTGAGTCACAAAGATAGTGTTCCATATACACCAATAAGGAAGAACAGAGTTATTTTTCATATTAGTGTGATTAAATAATTATTTAAGGCATATAATCACTGCAATCCAATGAATGATGAAATATAATGCAGCCAAAAAGGGAAATGAAAAAAACACAGCCCATTTGAAAATGGAAAAAGCAAAACAAAATAAGAAAATAAGACAAATCTTCCTTCGCATTCCTGTTGTTTCCAACACTAGCAATCATTCTATGCACCTATGCCGTTGCTAGTGATACTCACCACCATTGTTTCACCACTCCATTCCACAATTTTGGCACATTACATAATTCTAATCATACCAATAACACACCTTCTAATAGAAATGATCAATCTTAACCTTTCAAATAATTCCTCCAATAATGCATGGCCATTTCCATGGCATCACCAATGTCCCACATATATATATATATATATATTTTTAATAATTAGATACATTATCATTACTATGTCGGTATGTCCTACCATGATGACCCAGCACCATCCTCTTAGCTACCGTTGTTTGCTATCCACAAATTCATAAATCACATCCAGCACCAGCATAATTGGAGCAATAAACAAAAGAGCCAAATTGCAATTTGCAAGAAAATTATTGATGTCCAAACATGACGTAGTTGAAGTTGAAACACTAGCTGGAAATCTTAGTCTAATTAATCAAGATTTAATTGTACAAATGTTTTTTTTTTTTTATACATTGAATCTATATGCCCCTACCCCAGCAAAAAAAAGGAACAAGTTTTCATATGCCCTTTTGGTGCTACAATCCAACACTAAAGAGTTCCCAAACTTTCCACTTTTGGAATCTAAAGCCAAAATGTTAGCCCAAATAATCCCAAAAATATTTACAGAAATGCATATACTCTCTGTTCTAAAAGAAATGCATTCCCTACTTTTTAACCTTCTCTCAAGTTGTTTTTTCTTTGTTGAAATAACTCTTTCACTGCCTAAACCCGAACCCACCCGATTGAGTTGGGTACCTAAACCCAAATGGGTCGAGCGAGTTAGAGTAGTTCTGAGTCAACACGTTCGGGCTCTGCTGAAACATCCCCGAGTTTGTTCTGAGTCCACTCTGAACCTCTTCATCCACGTGGCAAAGCTGTGGGATAGAAGGGACATAAACGTCGTTACTGTTGTAATTCCCAATCCCCTGAGTCTGAGCTTGATGAGCTTGGTTTTCTACAGCGAGTTCAGGCACCGAGTTGAGCCCAGCAAGGCTGGCCCAGTCGAAATTCCCAGTACCCAGATTCTGGAAATTGAGCTTCTCATCATTTTGAAAGTTCTTGAGGGAATTCACACGTGGCAAAGCGAAGAAACTGTCATTAATTTCAGGAAACGACGAGTCCAACATGTCGTCCAGGTGAGATGAAGACGATGAATCATTGCTTTGTTCTTTGCTTGAAGTTGAAACAATTGTCGTTGGCTTCTGAGCGCTCGAGTTCTTCTTATAAATCCGACATAAAACCCAATCATCCAACTACAACATAAAAAAAAAAAAAAACAACAAACTCATTTAGTATAAAAAAAACAAACAAAACACAAAACATTAAATTAAAACACATTAAAATGTTACCAAATTATATATTGTTACCTTAGTGCTTCCATTCTTTCGTGAGTGCTCTAATAAGCGATACTCATGCATAATCCAATTAGTTTTTGTTCCTTTAGGGGCTTTTCCAACGTAGAATACTAGAGCCTTCTTAATACCAACTTTACGACCCTCGGTGGTGATAACTTTGTCAGTCCCAGTTGCCTTCCAATAACCAGACCCAGCAACCCTATTTGGTCTCGATCCATTTGGGTACTTCCTGTCTCTAGGACTAAAAAAATACCATTCTTTTTCACCAAATATAGCTTTGCCTACACAAAACAAATTATAAAAATATAAAATTAGCACATAATAATTGAATTATAATTAAAGATTGTTGCCTTGTTGGCTAAAAGCATAATTTAGAATATCTTACTTGGTAACACCCATGGATCAAACTTGTACAAATCAATTTCACCAATAATTTGCAAACTGAAATGGTGGCCAGCTACTTTTCTACATAGATATTGCACCAAAAGCTCCTCATCAGTCGGAAAGAACCGAAATCCTGGTGGCAAGCTTAGCTGAGAAAGTGGGTCTGTCTCAGGTACACCCATTTCCGGCGACAATTTTTTTCACAAATTTAGGTGTGAAAATTCAAAGATAGAAAGAGAGAGAGAGAGAAATTAGATATTTTGAATTTTCTTTCTTTCTTTTTCTTTCTATTTTTTTCAAAATTGAAGGTATTGGAGTTGTTTAAATAGACAAGGGGCGGTTTCAGCAAAAAAAAAATAGACAAGGGTTGGATAGAGAGATAAGTACGGTCGTCCTTGTCTTGCTGTTGGTCCAGTAGGACCTACCTCAGTTCATTACCTTTCAAATTGCACCACGTGTCCTTAGTATTCGACGTTATCGTGTGGCCGACCTTATCTAGTTTTTAGTACGGTAACTTTGCTGCGGTGCATGAACCGTGACGAAATCACAGCAGTGAGTCACCACCCAAAAAATGGGACACGTGGCGATAAATCACGACAATTTTTCTAGAAGAATGAGGCCCCAAAAAATTAAAAAAAATAAAAAATAAAAAGGTAAAAAGGGCTTGTCATAGTGAAAAAGAATGTTTGGTCAGTGAGAATGCGTTTTTCACGCGTGGGAAAAAGCCACGTCGGTAAAAGGGAGTGACGCGTGCCTACACGTGGGGTTTGTTTTGTGTGTGTGTGTGAGAGAGAGAGTGAGAGAGAGTTAGGCTGGAATTATTGGTCAAAATTAAGAAAGAGAAAAGAGGGAATAAAGAGACAAAAAAGTGTTGTAAACGGTGAACAAATTCGCGACACGTTAGCATATACTTTTTTTTTTGATGTGTGTGTTTAGTGTTTCTTTCACTCATCAACCTCTATAAGCTAGCTTACAAGCATACAAAAATATTCATAGGTTTGGACCATTTTGTGGGTTTTCATAAAAAAGATTGGTGATGATGTGGGTGGGTCAAAGCTTTTGAGAGAGTTATCATGGACTAGATTGTTCTTTGTTTGATTGAGGTGGGATTTAGAAGTTTGTGTACGTGTAGAAGAATTTTAGGTTAATTTAAAAAAGAGAGTTAGATATGTTTTTGTTGGGATTTTGGACTGTTTGGTGGTGGGTCATTACTCATTCCAAAAAACTAAAAATATTAAAAATGAAAAAATGAAAGAAAAAAAATGTTCGATAATATCAAGATGGCACGTATAAAATTTTTTGGATTACGTGGAATCATGGCATGTGGTTTTTAAGGATAGTGTTTGACAAGTATGAGTCCAAGCTCTTAGATGAATCTCTGAATAAAAAAAATTATGTGAGAGAAAGTTAATAGGAATGTGGGTCAATTGGGTGTTAAATTATGTTTGAAGGTTGAGATTTCTTTGCGCCACGTGCAGATGATCTTGCTAGAGGGCTCTGGTTGATTGGTTGAGAGTAATTGGACGGCTATATAGTGTGGAAGTTCGAACTTCGAATACACTACTAGTCATGGAAGACAGAGATAGGGGGCACCTACTACTTTTTCTTGTTGCATGACCTTGAACTTGAAGTTTGAATAAGGTCGGAGTTTTATTCAAATTCATTGAAAATCTCGCCAGCTGAATTGTAGTTGTTTTTAACTTTATTAAATTTTCAGCATTGGTAGTAGTTGATGTTTAATTTTTTATCATAATCAATCACTTTTTTAGATAAGCTCTGACTTTAATAAGTTAAAAAAGTATTTGTTTATGAGAAAAGTTAATGAATATCTTAAGAACACTAGTTTATAAATTATTTTTAAAAATTTTTTATAAAAAAAATAATTTTTTTTACACTAAAAATTGTATTAAAACTTTCTTAAAATTATAGGTAACAGATAAAGTTTTAGATAGTTAAGTAAGAAATTTGAGATTCAATTTTCATTTACACTAAAAATTAATTAATATATATCTTAGTCTGATGATAAATGTTTTAAGGATGCCCGTTAAAAAAATGCATGCTATTATTATTCTCTTTTTCTTTTTTTATGATTTTTTTTTTTTTTTTATAATTTACACTTTTACTTTTAAAAGTTTATAGGTCATCAAGTGATACCGCATGCATGTTCAAAATAGTTGAAGTTTGAGTTGCGGTTTTTGATACTTCCAATATTAATTAATAAAATCCTGACCATGTTAGCTTTATAAATTTTTTAACACCAAATATTTCTTTGTCAAAGCGGAAAAGTTACCATCACAATTTAAACGTGGTCATTGTTAAACTAAATTAAATGCAAAACCTTTTTAGATTGTTGCTACCTGCTACTAATGCTAAAACCGTTTTAGGACAGTTCTTTTGGTATTCTTTATTTGATTTATTAATTTTTACTATCTAATCTCAACCCTAATTTAGTAACATTAGTTTCAATTGATTTTTAAAATTTTTTTTTTAATGAATGATTTTGATTGAGGTTATGTCGTAGGTGAACCTCTCGACATATTGCTGGTGAGATGATTATTCTTTTTCTTCCTATCTCATTAGTCCTTTCTAACCATAAAATAAGCTTTAACCCTGCAATGAACTATTATGGGTTTTTATTTTTATTTTTTTTATTGGAACTATTATGGGTTGAGTTCGAGCTTTGACCTTTGGAAAAAATAAAATATTTGAGGACATTGATTTATATTAATTAAGTAATAATCCCTTCAAGTTTTTATTTATTTATTTTTTTTAATAGAAGATAAAAATTCTACTCTAACATAATTTAATTATATATGTGTATGAAATTCCTTCCTAAAGACTTAAACCCTGGCATTTGCCCTACCACACCTATAAGCACTTATACTTGTGGAGTGACCATCGCACCAAAGATGTGCGGTGGTTAATCCCGTCAAGTTCTAACTCCCAAATATTCTATATTATTATGCTATGAACTTATGATTTAAATTTTCAATGTAAATTTGTTTTAAAAGGTGTTTTGAATTAGCATAATAAATAAAAATTTTACACTTTTTTTTATATTATAAATTTAATAGTTGTAATTAAAGATAAGAGAGTTGAACTAGATGTTTTTATTGGAATTATATCAAGAATTATTCGGATGAGCTACAAGACTTTTGGATTTTTCAAACTTGTTTTCGGCCGCAAAAGTCCTTGTAGCTCACCTTTTTAAACCTTATTCCTTGATTCAATTAAAATAAAGAAAAAGATAAGGTACTAAAGAAAATAAAGGGTTCTTTACCAAAAAAAAAAAGAAAATAAAGGGCAAATAACCACGGCCAGAAAAAGAGGTAGGTTTTAGTTTTATTGCATGTGATGTTTTTACATAGTATTTGGTCAAAAGGAGAAAGTCTGATATATACCGTAGCATAAGAATTGCGGCTTCATCATATTAGTAATCATCTTAGTTAAGCCTGATCATTAAGGCCAAAGCGGCCTTTTCCTTTGTTGAGTTTAGCGGCGCAGCCGCAGTGTACATAGAAATATTCTGCCACTACCTTATTTTGTATTTGGAATTTTTGACCTGATATATGTGAAAACAGCTGCCACAATAACAATATATAAAATAAAATAAAATTCATAGAATAAATTGAGAATGTGCTTAAAAGTAAAGTTAAAATCATCCGTTGTAAATTCAACTGGCTGCTAATGGCCAAGTTCAAAATATTTTGCTTAAATTAAACTGCTCGCCTAATTCATTGAATTAAAGCATTGCAACATTTAGAAAAAACAAAAGAACTTATGTCACTTTTCAGTTTTCAACATATTGACTGTAATTTTGAAAATGAAAAATCATATCTCTATCTTTCCTAGTGCAGTCAGGAAGAAGTAATTTAAAATGATTATTTTTTTAGACTGATTAAGGTAACATTATTATTATTATTATTATTATTATTATTATTATGTTAGTGATTGACATTATGATTTAGGAATTTATTGACATTCAAATCTAATTATCTTTTCCAATTTCTTTAATTGGAAACTCTAGTTTCTTAAAATTAGCATTCACAAGAGATTGAATTGTGAGAAATTTAAAACAGAGGAAGAATGGGAAAAAGTAAACACATCAATGGTCTACAAAATTATAGATGAAATCAAATGTAATTTGTAATTGTATTACAAGGCCATGTCAGCACTCTGGAGTTGATATTGTTAGTAAGAAAAGTTTGAACTTTCCAATCTTTTTTTATTTTTCTATTTTAGCTTGTCTGTTGATTTTGGGCGTTTGAGAAACATTCGGCCAGCAAAATGGGAATTCAATTCAAATTTGTATAATGAATCAATAACACACACACATATATATATAAAATAAGGTGTTTGAACTTTGAATGTGTGGTACTTTTCAGATCCAGCTTGACTATAAGAGATGACTATTACATCATTGTTTTAATCGTAGCCTTTTAAGGTTTAACAACCCTCTCAGATGAGCTTTATGTTATTTTTTATTTTATTTTGAGAAATTTATGTAAATTTAGTTGTGCACTTGTGCTTCATGCTTTTTTGCTGTAAAACGTGGAGGACAGTCAGAGACTATTTAACAGAAATGAAATGACAACTGTTTACTACATATTTGGAAAAATACCTAATCATAAGCCGACATGTATGTATGCATAATTGCATATACAAAGATACAGTTGATTACTGACACGAGTAGAATCTACCGACAAATTTGAATGGCCAAATGTGGGATACGTGATCATAAATACGAGTAGATTACTAACTACAGTCTACACGTGAATACGTTATCATAAATAAACTGGTTAAATGATACTAGCCTCGCGATGAGGCTTTTTTTTTTTTTTTTTTTTGGTTTTTGGCAGCGTTTATTTTGGGTGAAAACGAATTTTGAAAAATGTTTTACACACTAATTTGTGTTTGGCACCGACTGAAAATATGGTCGAAGTGAAAATGTTTTACACTTTGATCGTAAAATACCCCTTCTCGCCCGTAAAACCATTTCACTAGTTATTTTACCTTCAAACCACATTTTATAGACTAAAAATGTGGAGAGAGAGAGAGAGAGAGAGAGAGAGAGAGAGAGAGAGAGAGAGAGAGAGAGAGAGAGAGAGAGAGAGAGAGAGAGAGAGAGAGAGAGAGAGAGAGAGAGAGAGAGCCTAGCCAAGCTTCGGCCAAGCTCAGATCGTGCCGCCCCCACCGCCCAGATCACGCTGCCCCATCGCCTAAATCATGCCGGCCAAACTTCCTCTTTTTTTCTCTCTTCTTCCTCAACTCTTCTTCTCCCTCTTGCTCAACGTCGCCAATCTGACTGCCACCAGACCACCAGCCCACTCCACCCCACCCCCAAACCCACCCGATCTGGCTGCAGCCGTCCTCCATCCACTCCGATCTCTGATCTATCTCTCTTTCCCTTAATTTGTCACTCTTTCTTCCTCCTCTCACCGAGTACATCATGTATATGTTGTGAATAAATGTTTTTATTTTGATTTTTGGTTGTGTAAAAGTGTATTGTAGGGATAAGGGCCCAAAAGCACTTATTGGGCCATGGGCTTGGTTTGAAGACATTAAATGGTCCGAGAAGAGACAAATAATTAGGGAGGGTTCCAATCTTAAAGTCTCATACGTAAGGGACGAATGGAAGGTGATCCGAGGAGTAACTCCTCCTCGGATATGATGAGTACAACTCAAATCTACATTCCAACGATCAAAGTGATCTTTCAGGAGGCTCTAGCGATAAGGATGAGAGTCATACACATGTAAAAGTGATGGAAACTCATTAATATTTAAGGAAAAATTGCTACCATCGCATTAAATGCACCAAGGGTCCGTTTGGATACAGCTGTAAGTTGCTGAAAACACTGTAGCAAAATAATTTTTAAATGTGTGAATAGTACAGCGAGACCCATTTTTAATGAAAAAGTTGATAAAAAGTAAAATTTGTGGGTCCCATTTACTGTTCATGGGACCCACAAAACTGAAAAAGAGGGTTAAAAGTCAAAAACAACGGCTACTGTTCATGAACAGTAGCCGTTGTCTCCCAAAAACGTTGTGCAGCAGCAGGGGAAAAAAAAAAAAAAAGTAGCAGAACGTGATGCGTTTTCTGCGTTTACTGTAGCGTGGGTCCCATGCCCAAAACGTAAATGCAGAAACGCAACAAAACGCCTTACCCAAACACTCACCAAAGCTACTTTTTTTGTTGCATTTATGTGGAGAAAACTCCTGAATAGTGCTTCCTTGGCTACCACGACTCACTGAGAGCCAGAAGGGGTGTCTGATGGGATGGGTACTCAAGTAGTGGCTTAGATGATTGACAAATGGAGGGCCGAGATCACCGGAAAGGAGATATATAGTGTAGGAGACCCCCCATGCGAGAAGGATCGGAAAAATAGAGAAAATGTATTGTAGCAACCAGAGTTGCACCTGTAATCAGTTTCATTAACCTATACAGAGATTTGTCTCCTCGGACAGTACATTCACCCAATCTTACATGCACTGTTTTTGAATAATTGTCTTTTAACCCCATCTTAGCCGTTGTTAGATTCACTAGGGACTGGTTCTTTAACCAATTCTCTACAAATTTATTGTATTGGGCTCATTAACCCACAATCCCATACATATTAGGCTTGGGCTATAAACTGCGACCCTACATGTATATTTTGAAATTTTCAGTTATAAAATTTGTTTGGAAGCTAAGAAAATGTGAAAAAAATTGTAGGAAAATAATATTTTCAGAATGTTACTAAACATCGAAAATCGTTTTCCAAATTATTTTCCATTGCAGAACCAAATAGCCGGATTTCATTTTACTTACAGGAATTCATTTTCCCCTGCATTTAGTTTACACTCAGAATTCGATTTACATAGAGCCAAGCACAACCTTAGTGTCATAATTTTCTATTCATCTCAATTTGAGATGTTTCTCTCTTCTATCCAATTAAACCACACACATAGTGATTTTATTTTGGACATAGAAAATACATTCATTAAAATGGAAAAAAAAAAAAAAAAAAAAAGAAGGCCATACAAACAGATGTGAAGAGAGAACAATTCAAACACCAACATAAATAAATAAATAAATCATTAAAAAGAAAAAAGGGAGTACATTAAAAATCACGTTTTTTAATAATTCAAAAATAAAGAAAAAGAGATTTGAAAAAAAAAAGGTGAGATTAAAATTTAGAAGAGAGAGAGAGAGAAACGTTTAAGTCTTGATAAAGGGAGAAAAAAGGAGAAGAAAAAAAAAATGAAAACAATTTTTATTTTGAGAATCTAATTTATAAGTAAATAAACAAATTTGAAAATCAATGGAAGAGTGATCCAATTTTTTAGGCAATGTTTTAGTGGGAGTTAGAGTTGTATTTTTACCGAATTATCTTTTAGTTTTGTTTCTACTTAAACATAGAGATGTAGGGGCATTTTTGAACAAAAAAATGAGAATCCCAAACAGGAGAAGCCCCTTAAATAGTAATATAGATGCATCTTAAAAAGGTTGAGTTATCAAGTTATTACTAACTCTCGTTTGGGCCTTTATTTGACATTTACATTATTTTATTCTTTACCATTTACAATTCGTCAAAATTGTTATGAAAATTTTGTAAAAAAAAAAAAATTGACTCTAATATTGCCTTAAGGAGGAAGGAGTAGTGTAACCTGGATTGCTAAGGAGAGAAATGAAACATTGACACATGGGAATGGATAATATTTAGTAATTAATTCATGCAATGCATCATATGAAAAATCTATAATATATATTCAACCAAAGCAGTTTGATTTTTCATTAATCTCTTAATATTGTACTGCATAAGCTTTGTATGCCTCACAATTTTACATGTCATTATTCAAATATATATATATACACACATATATATTAACAGATTCTAAATTATATTCTATTTATAAAGCCTCCATTGAATTTTCTTTAAAGGGCAGAATAGTCAGATTCTACTTTCATATATAAAACAAACATAAAAAATATCTATTAATAATTAACATAATTTTAATATTTCATATTTAAATTTAAAAAAATCATATTTTGTTAATCTTGTTTATATGTGTAATACATGAGTTACTGACTAGTATTTATATGTAATGCATATTTAATTAATAAGAATTAAAAAAAAAAAGGGAAAAAAACATAAACACTAGTTTACTTTCTCATAAAAATGAGAAACCTACACTAGCTTTTTAAAAATAATAAATTCTAGAAGAGCCTTCTCTAGCTTTTAAATGTAACATTTAACCCGTTGTATTGTATTATGTGTAAAATGTTATTGAATAACACCTAATTCCCCTACTGTTTTTTAAATAGAGCACTAACGTCCTTATTGCATTGTTTTATGTGAAACTTATACTTTACGGTATGCACTTTCCCCCTTCAATTTCTCCTATGCACATATTTAATCTAATATCTGTTTCAATACATTTTAGTTCATCAATCACAATATTTATAAATACTAAATGAGTTTCTCTTGTTATTGATACGAGGTTACAGATTTAATAACTCTTTATCATCCACATTAACTCTCACATCTTTATATTTTAGTTGCTAATTTTATTAATTTTAATTATTTAATATGAAAATGGTACAACACTGGATAATCTTTATCTCCAAAACATGGATCCAACCATAAAACGCTTAACCTGTGAAAGAAACACAGCCAATATAACTGCGGAAATAGCTGCATATTCAAAGGTAATTCGTAAATGTACAAGGCTGAGTTGTGTTGCAGATCAGTATGGACGCTGGTCATGATAGTATGATACCATTGATTAGCCAGACGATTTTGAACTTGAACATCTTTTTGATTTTCTAGGCTTTCCTTTTGATTTTGAAACATTCCGCTAACATAAATTGAATGAATTCAATTCAACTTATTAAAGAACAATATAGTGTGGATGGCTGTAACTTTTCAGCCAGAGCTTTCATTATTAGAGATGACCTTTTACTTCATTGTTATAATCTTAGCTTTCAACGTTGAGCAATAATTCATTAGAAAAAGAAGAAGAAAAGAAAGGTTGAGCAATGAGCATTGTGTTGAATTTAACTGTGCTTCCACGCTTCTTGCCGAAAAAGGCGGAGGCTAGGCGTGGCTCATCAACATAATTAACATTAAGACTAAGTTTTTGTCAATTGGCTAGAATGTTGGGATATTTTTTTGAAGAGGTTTGATAGAATGTGAATATATGATATTTACTTTATGATGATTGTTTTTTACTATCATGTTAAAATATTAATCGGTTTTTTGTGTAAGTGAGGTTTGAATTTTAAATCTCTTATTCAACGACAAATTTCTTATTCAACAATAAGACACTTTACTAGTTGAACTAACTGAAACTCAGATGTTAGGATAATTTTTAAATAGAGCAGTTTAACAAGCAGTAAATTGTATATATAGTCCAATAACAAACAAAGATAGAGGATTCTTTTTATCAATGAAAAATAGAATCTTCACAAGAACAAGAACAAGAACAGGAATTACAGCCTCTGTACCCACGTGCAAAGTATAGATCCAAAAGCCCATCTTCTATCTCCACCGACTTTGCGGCAAAGAAAATGGAAAAGGCATTTAAAGCATTTTTATTTTTTTTAGCACGAATTATTATGCTTATTTGTTAAAGCATCTTTTGTAGTACAGCTCCTGATTAGGACCCCACTGAACAATCAATTGGAAAGAAATTGATGGTCGTCTATGACAAGTCTCATCAATTTTAAGTTTATGGGTGAATAATTCTTAGGTACTTTCAGAGTATAGAAAATTGTGCTTCTTCTTCTCACATTCATGGTGGGGTATGCTCATTAAATTTATAGTGGGATCCACAATAAATATAAGAGGAAGAAACACAATTTTTTCATACTCCAAGAATATCTAAAAATTTTTCCTAGATGGTTGTAAGGAATATGATCCACTTGTAAAGGAAGCTATGATAAATTAAGATTTTCCACATTTCTTAGACTCCAATCATCATAGATAGAAAATGATATCGGTCCTAATTTTCAAACTCCTATCACTTTAGTTCTGGTGCCAATAGTTTCTCAATCTAGTGGTAGGAAATAGAGAGCTATAATTATACACTAAAACCTTCTTTTCACGCCAATCTGTGAAGCACTTGTCCATTAGTGGGTCCTGTGGGGATTAAGCTTTTCTTTTAGCTGAAAATTAAGAAAGAAGATAAAGAAGAATCACAAAAATTAAGAAAAAAGATATATATATATATATATATATATAAATCACTTTATCCTTGAGTGACTCCTTTGGTTGTTACTGGCTAGTCACAAAATTTTATAATTATCTAAAATAAGTTGTTATTTCATTTGTAAATAGAAAATGATGTCATTGATAACTCAAATAAAAATCAATAAAAATCTGCTAACTTAATTGTTACAAAAAAAAAAATGTTGTGAGAATTATTATGCGTGTAAATTTTACTCATAATTTTTTGGTCTTATTACACCCCAAAAAAAAATTACTGAATTTTTTATTAACCCATTGGGCTTCACCGATAAAGCCACTACCTGTCCTTGACATTCATGTTCACCTACTACACATTTGGGGGCCCTTTTCTGGGATTCGCCAAGCCCTTTTAGATCTTAATATAGCATTCTGGGCCTGGTATTAGGATCCAAATTATGGGCTCTATCTATAAGGCATCTTACACCATCAGCCCAACAAGCATTCTGGAATTAAATACGCCAACAGTTAATTTATTTATCTTTTTCTTATTTTATTGGGTAGCTCAACAACTTCGAATAAGTGCAAAATTTTGTTTAAAATTATTTTAATAGAAGGATTTAAATTTAAATTTTTAGTTTAAACTTAAAAATGACTTGAACAAAGCATGAAATGTATAAATTTTGATTTAAATTTTATTAATACGTGAATTTAAAATGATTCGGTGTAAAGTGTAAAATCTGATTTCATATTTTTATAATACAATATTTTTACAAAACAAAAATTTATGACACAAACGATTTTTTGGAATAAATTCTTCAAAACTCAAAAGGCTTTGAATTTAAAATCTCCAATTATAAATCCAATAGCATCTACGAAAAAAATAATCTCCAATTTTAAATGCTACTAACTATTTTTCATGTAACTAAACGATTCCAATCTCCCTCTAAAGTCTAAACTCCAATATCCTTTTTGCGTATGTGGATTGGATATTTCGCTAGTTGGTAACTGGAGATGCAAAAGAAGTGTGGGAAACTGCAGCGAAGAGACTATATATTTTGGCCAAACTTTAGCTCCATAAAAAAATGCTCTTTTGCTAGCTGTTTATACTTTATATAATATCCAATGTCATCTTCTTCTTTTTTTTCTTCTTTTTTTAAGAACAAACCCACACACTTTAAGTCAAGGAAGTGATATGTCTAACAGTGAAAGTTTGTATTAACTTGATTTTAGTATCTCTAGCATCACTCTTAGCATGAACTGAACATTTCATTTTGGTGAAGTGGCACGGTTTTAACTTTTGCGAAATATTCAAAAAGGTGAAATTGAAAATCTCAAAAAATTAAAACAAATGAAGAGATTTGAGTTTCATGAAATAAATTTGTGCTTCAAAATTCTATGCTTAACTTAATTGATATTCATTCTCCAAAGCTTCTTGCCTCAATTCTATTTCTGTCAGCCAACAAAAAACAAAATAAGCACATTTGCAATCAAAAAGAAAATCCATCTCTAATTTATATGTATTTTTCATCTAATGTATCTTTAGTTAATCAACTTGAGTAACATTATTGCAAACATTTGGATTAAATAGGACAAAAAAATTAGTCTACTCTACTTTCTTTGTCACCCCAATCCTCATGAGGGCAACATAAGCCATGAGCCTGTACCCAACTAGCATAATCACCAAAGCAACAACAGCAATGGCTTGCCCATTTAGCCCCACTTGCTTTATTGCTGGAAACTCCCCTACCAAACAAAACCCACCTATACTATTGCAGGGGTATGTTTCACTAGGCTTGTATTGAGACCCTATCAAGAGCTTGTAGGTGTAATTGCTAATGGAAATGTATTTGATCCAAGCTATAAAGGAAGGCACATGTTGAACATAGAATCCACCAGCTAGAAGGAATGTCAGCATGATGACTGATCCTAATATAGTGGCAGACTTTTGGTCCATTATCGTAGCACCAATGGCAAGACCTAAGCCTTGAGATACTAATACGCTGAGCAGTAGGACAACCAAGGTTTGCACAAAGTTTACAAATGAGGGTTTGAGGCCAGCCATCCAATAAGTTATGACAACAAAAACTGTGGGAAGGATAAGCTCCATGGGGAGGTCGGCAACGACTGTTGACATGAAGTATGATGAGAGCCTGTACATGCCAGACGAACGCTCCTTTTCAAGCATCCTACGCTCCTGAGGGAAGGTAAATATAGCTTGAAATAGAGGGAAGAAGCCCCAAAATCCTGATTCGAAGAAGAGTAGTCCAATCTGCATATTGCAATGTTAAAAAAGCAATCTGGATACTATGTGCCATGCATTCAAATCCAAGTAAATGAGTGAATTTCATGCTCTGCATAAGGGCCATTTCTAAAGGTTGTTCAATGTGCAACATATATATATTTATTCAACTTCCTATTTTTAGTCATCTAATTTTATTGATCTTCACAAACTGAATCTTTCAACACTATGCCAAATCAAAATTGCCTCATTTGGTTCAAAATAGTAATTGACAAAATCATTTTTCAAGAAAAGCAGAATTCTCGTACCTTGTCCTGTAGGTGGGCATCATCAGATTGCCACCATAGTAGTCCTGAAAGAACAGCTACAACCAGGACCTGACCGATCTTGAGGCCGGAGAATGACTGATGCTTTCTCTCTTTGACCCCTCTTGTAAACAAAACAGAAAATTGTTGCCACCAAGTTGTGGACCACTTGCCAAATTGCTTGTCATCTAATCCATCTTGATATTGACTGCTTCTAAGTTCTTGAAGCTCTTCCTTCAATTTGTCAGCAAGATTAATCTTATAGGCGGATACCAAAGTCTGCTTAATCTTATTTTGATCCTCATGTGAATCATCAGAGGATACACCTGAAAGGCTGCAAACATTAGCACCAGAACAATGCGTGATATGGAACATTAGTGTGCAAAAGTAAGGACAAGGTACTAGTGATTCATGATATCAAATGCCAAAGGGCATCATAATTCTTATGATGCCTTTCTGTCTAAAATAGGAAACCTAAAGGAATTGGATCCTCGTGTTTATTTGACTAAAAGCAGAGTCACCACACAGAATAGCAAACCATATGTTTTCACCAAGTAATAATCATTTATGAATCTAAAAGAAGCGAAAAAACCAAAAAACCATGCAATATTCCTCAAATCATCTTCAGATATTACAGGCAATTAGGCATGCTCTAAAATGAAAATATGCAAAATTTGAATATAGTTTCTTAGATGTTGAACCTTAGACCATCCAATTGAATTCAAGCTCATTGTCATATGTAATTACAATTAAATTCAACCATGTAGTTCATTGATTAATGTAATCATATAGTTGAATTTAATTGGTAAAGCTAAGGTACAAAACCTAAAGAATTTAAGAACTTAAGAGAAAACAGTATTATCTTACACATACCGTTTGCAAGATCTAAGAGAAAATCTGCAGGATTCATGACAACCATTGGGGAATATCCGATGCTGGAAAAGTAGTCCACTGCTTCTGATCCCCTTCCAAAATACAAAGGGTTACCTTCGGATAACAGTAAAACCTTATGAAACATGTAAAATAGCCTACTTGAAGGCTGGTGTATGGTCATAACTACTGTTCTTCCTCCATTTGATAACTCCCACAATGTGGATACAATCCTTTGAGCAGTTGTTGAGTCAAGACCTGAAGTGGGCTCGTCCAAAAATAGCAGACTAGGGTTTATGAGCATTTCTTGTCCTATACTAACCCTTTTCCTCTCTCCCCCAGAAATCCCCCTCAATCGTTCTCCTCCAACAATGCTATTATTACATTTAGTTAAACCAAGTTGAGTTATCACAGCTTCTGCATGCTGGATTTTCTCTTCTTTACTCAGGCTATTAGGCAACCTGAGAAGAGCAGTATACACAAGTGTTTCTGTCACTGTCAAGTGGGGATAAAGAACATCATCTTGTGTAACAAATCCAGTGTTTCGCTTCATTGCATTCGAGAAGGGCTTGCCATTGTAGGTTATGGTTCCAGCAAGCCGTCCACCAAGGCGGCCTCCCAATGCAGTCAGCAATGTTGTTTTGCCACTGCCAGAAGGGCCTAGCATGGCCAAAACTTCTCCAGGTTGAACCATGCCTGTGACACCCTTCAAGATCATTTTCTCTTCAGAATTTTTGCTCTTCTTAAGTAATCCGCCTTTATTAATTTTGATCATGTAAACAACGTCCTCAAACTGTTCAATAAATCAAAATAACATGTGGGATTTGTCAGGTAAAGAGTTTACTAGATTTCCTTCGTATTATAACTGATAATCATCAATGTCAATAAAAGTTCGTCCACTTAGTACAATGCTATATAACAGAAACAAACAAAGAAGAAACATATATTTAAAATTCATGTTGAGTCCCATCATATTTTGATACAATAAACCATTAAATTTTGAACGATAGAAATAGTAACAAGGGAACTGAAGAACTAAGGACTAAAAATTAAAACCCATACTTATAAGAAAATATATACATAAAATTAATTATAATTTTAAAATTGATTTTGCAAAATGAATCCGTCTATCATAAAGAGAAATCTAATTTTGACATTGAAATCTTCCAGATAATACATAGGTGCTACTTAAAGCTAAAGAACGCATAAGCATAATGAAAACAAGTAAATAAAAGAATAATCAATTCACCAGTGTGTGTAAAATTAGTCTTTCAACCCAAGAAACAAGAAAGCCATGCATGGACAATCTTGGAAGTCATTATTCAATATAAAAAAGAAAAGGTTGATGTCAATATTGTACCTTCAACGTAACAGGCCGATTGGCTTTCTTAAAGATGGCTGGGGCTTCCATTTCTGTCTTCTTGTTAGCTTGAGCCTCTATGTCCACCATCGGCATCTCTTGCTCCATGCTTTTTTTTTGTTTTTTTGTTTTCACTTCCCAATAAACCCACCTCTCTTTTTTATTTTATGTATAGTATGAAAGAGATTATCAAAAGGTTGATATATATATCTCTCTCTCTCTCTCTCTCAAAGTCTAGTCTTTCCCTAGCTAGACACAATTTTTTTCAGGTTGTTATTGTTATAGTAATGTGAAATTTGATAGTATTAGAGTGTGCAAAGTGTTGGGAATAGAAAAGAGAGAAGAGAAAAGGGCAACCTAGTTGTGGCTCATGCGAGAGAGATGAGAGGAGAGTTTGAATTTTGGTATTCACAAACCTGAGAGATTCGCGGCACCTTAAATGGGGTTGGCTTCAAATACCAGTTTTTAGTATTCCGCGTTCAGAGCTCTCTCTCTCTCTCTCTCATATTCTGTTACAAATCACTCTACACAGATGTGTGGTACTATAAATGAAGATTTTCATACATAAATTACGTAGCGTATAGCCTCTCTCTCTGATTTGTTGGATAAAATATTCTTGAATGAGATAGAACTCCTATAAATGATCAATCGTACTCCAACTGAAATTCTTGTGATGATGTGTTGTAGTTTTTTAGTAGGAGTCAGCTCAACTATTAATTAGGCTATATATTTTGGCAATTAACTAAGGCCCCAAATGGACGTAGGCCTCCTAAAATAATAATAATAATAATAATAAAGTCGACATCTTCTATTGGCCAAAAAAATGTAATGAATAATTTTTTTCCTAAAAAAAATATCATACTTTTTTAAAAAATATTGTGCATTTTATTAATTCATTTTACTTTGTTTACAGTAGCTTAAAAGAGTAGAAAATTTCAATCTCTCAAAAAAAAATTTTACTCTTCAGTTCTCATTCTATCAAAATTTATATTAGAATTAATAATTTTCCGAACAAGGTTATTATTGAAATCCATTGTTCAATACCTAAAATCCAATAGTGCCAAGAGAACCAATGACCATCTCACACATGATATTTATTCTGATTGTTCAATTTTATTTTTAGAATTAAATTTTTTAAAATATGTTAAATAAATGAAAATAATCCAATTAACATATTAAGTTATGTAAAAATACTAGATTATTTTTTTAATGAATGTATCGCTTATAAAAATTAACTAACAATACATATTATATTTGCATATGCAAAAATAATTTATCCAAAATTAAAACTGATAAAATCATATATTTTTTCTTAAAGGAAACGATAGTAAACTTTATTTATTGTAGATCGCATTACACAATGAATAACAAGAGCGAGAGCAACACAAATACATCATAAAGAAACACTAAAAAAAGGATATATAACAAAAACTCTCACAAATCAGATTAATACGCTCAAGAATCCATGCGATTTTCACTGGGCAAAATTCTACCTGAATTCAGGAACAACTTTTACAGGACGTGTTGAATGTTTATGTTCTGTTCCTGGGACATGTTGAATGCTTATGTTTACTTGTAGCTTGTCTCTTGTAATAAGACTTAGTGTCATTTTCTGAATTTGCTTTTTCTGCACCTTGCTTTTTTGAAGTGACACAAGGGTGAAGGAATTATATGTTGGAACTTAGGAATTTCCTCACTACTCCAAGGCATACGTTTTCAAAGTCTTTAAAGATTTTTCATCAGTCTCACCAATTTAATATATCAGTAAAAATTTGACAAAACTCAACCAAAACAGTACACATTAGTCTCGCTAATATATGCTTTTAGCAATGTAAAATATACTCACTACATGTAGTGAGTCTCTCTTTTCGCTACATTAGAACAAAAAGACTTTTTTTTTTTTTTTTTTTTTAATTCAATTTCTCAACCTGCCTCTCTTCTCTCTTCCTCTATCTTTTCATCTGATTCTCTGTCATCTCCTCACTTCCTTCTCTCTCTTCATCTTACTTTCTCTCATCTCCCTCTCTCCTCTCTCTTATTCTTTCGACTGCCTATATTATGGGTATTGGTGGATTGTGCGATGTAGTGGCATCAAATCTGTCATTTTTGGTGTTGTGATTTGGTTTGGTGTGGCGTGGATTTGTCGTTTCCGGTGATGTTGTGATTTGGTGTGGTGTGTTGTGGTGGTAGTGCAATTTGGCAGTTTTGTTAGTGGTGCGATTTGGCTGTTTTGGTGGTCGTATGGTGGTGCAATCTAGAGGTTCTAAGCGGTCAGATCTGGATTCTTGTATTGTTATTTTGATTTGAGTGGCTTTTGTGATTTGGGTTCTTGTTGGTTGTGGGTGTTTTAGGTTGTAGCGGCTATGCCCGGTGGATATATAATTTTTAATTTGGGATAAAAATTGTGAATGATAATTGAAAATAAATTATATTTAATTGTTATAGTTATATAGTATTGAGGCGGATGTATATTCATGAAAAAAAAGTAGAAGTTAAACAAGTAAAAATAGATTTTTTTGGGACTAATTTAGCTAAAAAATTGAGAAGGCTAATGTGAATGCTCTTATAGTCTGTTTGGATTGAGAAGGAAGGAAGAGGAATAGAGTAAATTTGACATAAAATTAGTCTATTTTCAACTAACTTTATTCTACTTCTGCTCATTTTTTCCCTTAATTCAACCAAGCCCTTAGGAAGACTTGTTTAGGCCCAATTTCTCTTCGAGAACAACTG
The DNA here is from genome assembly GCA_023736055.1 of Quercus glauca. Classification (NCBI taxonomy): domain Eukaryota; kingdom Viridiplantae; phylum Streptophyta; class Magnoliopsida; order Fagales; family Fagaceae; genus Quercus; species Quercus glauca. The sequence continues at coordinate 49,444,625 of CM043322.1, read as the reverse complement.
GAATCATTTCCAAATGAGTTTTTGCCTTATCTTTTAATACTTCGTTCCCACCTTTTTCATTTGGATATTTCTAGTTTGAATCAAGAAGGTGAATTACCGATATTAGTATTACTAATCAAAAACGAAATTTTAGCAGAAGTTGAACACAAAAACCTAAGCAGAACCCGAAAAGGGTTTCTTTTTGTTGAATAATGTCCCAAGAAATGCATCAATGAAAAAACAGTCTGCATCCCAAGAGATTTAAACAGGGTTGACATTTTCCCACTTCATTTTATTTAAGTGTCTCAATACCTAAACTGCCCTAATATATTTACTTAATTACTAAGAGATCATATTAAAACGTCGAAAAGTAAATCCCCTGGACTCCACACGATCATCTACTCTCTTATTTTTTCTCCTTCAACATCTGCCGGTCATCTGCCGCTTGTCATTTGCCACGTGTCTGCCACCAAATATGAGTTAACCATGTACTGTTTTTTCCATGCTTTTCACTAAGAAATTTTCCTTCTTTCTTTTGCTGCAACTCACTTATCTTTTTTTTAAAAATAAATTCACCCATTCATTCATTTTACTTGATTTTCTTTCTGTTTAGCAACATCCCTAAAATTCACCTATACAGTTTCACATGTTACAAACCTGTGTATCTTTTTGGTAATTTGCACTTAAACAACAATTTTAGACCAATACTATCCAAATGTTTAGATGCGATTTTAAAAGTTGAAACCACACATTTTCACAATTTTATCAAACGCTTAATTGTAGTTTAAATTTTTTTTTTTTTTTTTTGGAAAACACACATTTTAAAAATGCTATAATTTAAAAATGTACTTTTTAAAAACAACCTATCCATTTAAATGGACACTTAGTAGTAATTTTGTATCTCAAAAAGTAAGAAAAATAGATTTTAAATAAAAAAAATATCAAAACATAAATATTACTGTACTATTTAAAATAAGAAAAGTCCACAATAAAAATAGTTGCCTTAGACTCCAAATGTGTTGTACTGGTCCTTTGAAATGAATCTATTTGAAAATGACTTGTGGTATTTGATAGAAATGACACCGTTTAGAATTTACAAGTATTTTTTAAAACTTTTTCTTTTATATTTAAAACACTCTATGCATATGAAAAAATTCCTCGTAGTGGGCATACTTTGCATGAAAGACATTTAACATGCTAATAACTTTATTAATTCCTTATGATTTTGGCATGATCATCATGGTAATAGTGTAAAGAAATTGATTTAATTAAGGCTAAATTTGTTAAAAACATACTCATGGGTTTTACAAAGAAAATTGGCAAAAATCCAAAACTAACCCTCTAACTTTCAGCATTTTTTATTTCAATCCTCTAACTTTCAGTTTTGTCATTTCAGTCCTCTAACTTTCAATTGTTGTCAATTCGGTACTCCGTTACTCTTTTTTTTTTTTTTTTAAAGCAAATTTCGGAATTAAAAGAAAATAAAAAACTATTATTAAAAAAAAAAAAAACATTTAAGGGAACAACGTCATCGTTCCCCTTACCTAAAATCAAAACCAAGGATATACAATACCCAAACCCCTAACTTAGAGAATTTGGGGAAAATGGAAAACTGGTCAGTAGTTTGAGAGAGAGACCGAGTCGAATTGAGAGAGAGAGACTGAATCGATTTGAGAAAGAGACCGAGATGAAGGTGATGGAGTTCTGATAAAGACCGATTTGCAGAGATTGAGACCGAGATTTTGAGATTGATAGGGTGTACTCTATAGCTCCAGCTTCAACCAAGAATTGTTTTGGGTAAGTGATGAAAACCCAGTTTTTTTTTTTTTTTTTACTATGATGAAAACCAAGATATTGATATTGTTGAACAATGAATTCTGACCAGCTTTCCGTTTTCTCCAAATTTTCTTAGTTAGGGTTTGGGTGTCGTCCTCTTTGGTTTTGATTTCAAGTCGTCATTCCCCTAAATGTTTTTTTTTTTTTTTTTTTTTTTTTTTTTTTTTTTTTTTTTTTTTTTTCTGTTAATTCCAAAATTTATTTTAAAAAAAGAGCTAAAACAACGTCGTTTTGGCTCACTTAACGGCAGCAGATAACTGAGATCTAACAAAGTACCGAATTGACAACAATTGAAAGCTAGAGAACTGAAATAACAAAATTGAAAGTTAGAAGACTGAAATAAAAAAAGTCTAAAAGTTAGAAGACCAGTTTTGGATTTTTGCCAAGAAAATTTAATGAGAACACCATTGAAATCATAGTTGTCAGAACCGGACCGGACCGGGAGGTCGGACCGTGAAAACCGTGAACCGGGATTAAAACCGGTTTTTTAAGCTTCAAGAACCGGGCATAAGTGGCAATTCCGTGAACCCCAAAAACCGGGGTTGAACCGGGTTGGACCGCAAGAACCGTGCGGTCCAACCCCTTAGCAATTTTTTTTTTTTTTATAAAAACAAATTAACACAATTTTATTCTACTTAATTAAATTATCAATCTCTTACAAGGAATAAAAAAAAAATTATAATTAAAATCATTCAAAGATATTCAACTTTACTTCAAAAATTAATCATAAATTTTAATATTTTAATGGTTATTATTTTATTTTATTAACTTTCTTATTTAATTATTAAATATATGCTTGAAAATCATTAAATTTCCCTCACATATATAGATATATTAGTCAATTTTGCTAGTTTTATAGATTTAATATCTATATTTAGGCTTTAATTAATTATTAAATTAATTATGACGTTATCACGGTTCGACCCCGGTTCGACCTCGGTTCGACCTCAAAAACCTTGAACCTCTCCCTTTTACGGTTCAATGAACGGTCCGGGTCTGAAAACCTTGATTGAAATATGGAAAGGAACTAATAATGCTTTGCCTTGGGCCCAAAATATGTTGCACTGGCCCTGTTTTATTTAGCATATTTAGCCTTTTATAGCACTGCATGACTAAAGCAAGTTGTGCAAGAAGATTGAACAAAGGACCTCTAATGTGAACGCTATCAACAATAATCATAATCCCATAAGAAATCCAAGCTAAATATTTCTTATGTAAATAGATCCAACCGATTGAGTGAAAGAAATTTGGTATGTATATGCGTAGCTTGTGCCTTTATGTCACTATTTAATATTTATGAACATATATTCAAAATTATTTCTTGTATGTTTAACAGCAAGGATTGATTTTATTTTTAAAAATAAAAAGGACAAAGTACTTATTCAAACTATATATTGTAGGTAATTTCTTGTTTCTCAAAAACAAAAAAACAAAAACTATATATTGTAGGAATCTTATTTTTTAACATATATATTTCAATTAACCATTCACATGTAATAATTATTTAAATAAGTCAACTTTTAATTAGGTAATTTGACAAAAAAAAGCATTATTTTATTTTATGAATTTGCATATTATAGGTCCCATGAATTTTTTCCCAAAATTTTTTCTATTAGGGTGTCCATTAGTCCATATCTTTTTAGCAGAGATGGCATTACAATTGGTCACCTAATAGGTGGTTGTGCATGAGTCTTTCTAGAAAGACAATAAAAAATGAGTAAGGCTACAACCACAAACTATTTTACAATATTTTTATAAACTATTAATCTAGTAAGTTCTTACTAGTTCTAATCTGTGCTCACTATTAATATTATATTTTTATTTACAATAATTATTTGAAAAATGCTAAAATCACATTAACCGTTTGTAAAAATGTTGTAAAATAGTTTTAGTTTGTAACATTACTCATAAAAAATCCAACAATCTCACAACATTCCCAAATGAGCCTATAGCAACTCATATATATGAAGCTTTAAACTAATTTAGAAATATTGTGAAATCTATGTTTTCATATATGGAAATTTTAATTTTTCTTCTTTTACACCATCTGTCTATTGTTGTGATTTAGAAATCGATTGGGGTACCTCGTACTCCATATACATTGAGATTGTAGTCGTGTGTGTGCATATATACAAACCATACAACCTAAAGGGCAACCTTTCTTAACGTCATGAGTAATATTCCCTGTAAAAAGGAAATAAAGGATTATATATGTGACTTCATTTTCCCTCGTAGTTTCCCACAAGAAATCTGAGTTCTAGAATAACACATTTTTAGCTGAACTGAGCTAGGTGGTTAGTATTTTTTTTCTTTAGCTGGTAAGTATTTCCCTTTTCTAATTTTGTTTGTTTATTTTGGATACATTCATTCATTTATTCCCCACACGATATCGCTCAATCGTTCAAAATTGCAATTGAAGATGCGTCTAATCCGAAATCATACTACACACACACACACAGGTTGTTGCAACACTATATATGAAGACTCGAAAGATTTTTATTTCTTTTTATATATAATTATATATTTTTTGGTAGGAAAAGTCTTTTAGGGAATTTTCTTGAGAAGAAGAAGAAGAAGAAGGATTTTAGGGAATTGAGTGTGAATACTGAATAGTTGCGCGTCATTGGGCTCAAACTTTTGGACCCATATTCTATTTATATGGCCCAGCAAGAAATCTTACCCTAAAAAAAAAAACATGAGTGGGTTCAGGATTGAAGTCCAATGTTTGCACTCATCTTAGAGCTTAGAGCCCATACCCAATTTTCACATGAGAAAATAAAAAGAAAAAGAGGATCTCATTCAAATTTTCAATATCCAAGTTTGAAATAGTCATTTTTAAGGTGATTCTCAAGTCAATCTCCGCAACTCTTAACTCTAATGCTTTTTTTTTTTTTGAGAAACAATTCTATTGCTAATACTTTGTTGAAAATAACGTATGTAATATAAGAAATTATCTCACCTCTTCTATTCGGTGGAATTGATGTTATGTACCAACTACCACGATAAATATCCAAAGTTTTTCCCCAAAAAATAAAAAAGAAGAAGAAGAAAAATTAGCCCAAAGCACAACAACTTGGGCTATTTCTTGCACTAGCCGAGGCGCACTTCCATCTCTTTCAACCCTAATTGGACCCTCTTGACATAGTTTTAGATGTGTTGGTTTCTTCTGCCTTTTGTTTCTTGCTTAGTTGCGTTTCAAAAAACAGATTCATCCTATAATCAATTTTGGTGGAGCCTAGCCATGGAAAAAGGTTAACCAATAGGGCTCGTAAAAGGGCCACAAAAATTGAATATAGATTGTTGTTAGTTGTAAGAGCAATTGCATCAGTTATTGAAAAAAAAAAAGTGTTCATTTTACATATTTTTGCTAAAAAAAACTACTCACATCAGTAGGTCTATAATACTGTTCATATGCAAAATTGCTACAGAAACCGTGTAAATATACACGGTTACTGTAGCTGTGTAAATCAATATTTTATTTTATTTTCTCTCTTCCATCAGACTTGTCCTTCCTCTTCATCTCACTATCTCTCTCTTGATCTCTTCATCTAAGAGTGCAACCGATCAACCTCCACCCATAACTACAACCTAGCGCCACCCAACCTAGCACCACCACCATAACAACAAATAATAATCCAACCAAAAAAATAAATGGAAAATCAAAGAAACAATTAACAAGAAATTGAACCCAAAATCAATAAGAGAGAGGCGGATAGTTTCAGGGAGGAGATGAGACTTGTGAAAATTGAGATGAGAAATATTTTATTATTAAAATAAAATAATAATAAAAGAAGAATAAAAAATATTATTTATATAAAATAGAGTATATAATAGATGGATTGATGTGGGCAATAGCAGAGTCGAAATTTTAGTTGAGAAGGGACACAATCTAAAGTAAATATTAAAATAAATATAAAAAAAAACTTTTAAAAAAAATCAATATAAACCCTTGAAAGCAACTATAATTCTCATAAAAATTATACTAACAAATAACAACCAAAAGAAGAAATTAATTTAAATACATAAAGACATTAATATCAGTTTGTCCAACATTGCTAAAAGTAAATATTGAAACCTCTTGGTTTCATGTTGTACTTTCATTATCATCAAAACCTCTTTAGAAGTCAAATCTTGCCATGAAGGAAGCTTTTCTGCTGTGGCCTTACTAATTTATGGTGTATCAAGTATGTTTTATGCAACTGTTTAACCTTTTGTAATGCAATGTTTTCTCTATTTGATGCTTTCATTTCCATTTCTTCCTAGTTAGGATAGTTGCCTTTTCAGCCACCTTTGTATTTGTAACTTTCGTAATTCAATGACAGTGTGACACATCAAATTATTCATACTTAGGGAATCGAGCCATGCAATTTGGTTTTTTCATTTTTCCAGCTTTGTTCTTTAATATGGTTGAGTGTTGTCTGATTAGTGCAGCAATTTAATCTGCATCTATATGGACCCAATAATTATATATCATACTATTTTTTTTTCCACTATAAATGCTTTGTTGTAGAGCCACAAACAATTGAAATTCCTAAAAATAAAAAAGGAAAAACTGGGATGAACATCCAAAATGCTGTAAATAGTGACATGCTAAATCCTAAGAAAAGATAAAAGTTAAAATAATAATAATAATAATAATAATAATAATAATAATAATAATAATAATAATAATAATAAGGCAAAAATGCAAAACTGACCCTCTAACTTTCACGTTTTTTCATTTCAGTCCTCTAACTTTCAATTTTGTCAATTCAGTCCTCTAACTTTCAATTTTTGTCAATTCAAGGCTCCGTTACAAATTCGTTACTGCTGCCGTTACAGCTGCCAAAACGACGCCGTTTTCATGTGTGTTTTTTTTTTTTTTTTTTTTTTTTTTTTTTTTTTTTTTTTTCGGAATTAAAAGAAAAATCTGAAAAAAAAGAAAAAAAAAAGAAAAAGAAAACATTAAGGGGAACGATGACTCAAAACAAAAACAAAAAGGGATTGTTCCCTTCACCGAATCAAAACCAAAAAAAGGGATTCACTCAAATCCCTTACTTTCAGTCCGAGAAAAGAGAGAGTGAGCCGGTTTGAGAGAGAGAGAGAGAGAGAGAGAGAGAGAGAGAGAGAGAGAGAGAGAGCGACTGAGTTCACAGCGGTGTCGCCGCCTCTGCTCGCTGCCCCAGTCGCCGCCCCTACTCGCCGCCCAGCCACTTTGCAGGTATATTTTTGCAGCTTAATGACTAAACACTTCACTCATATTTTTGCAGCTTCTGAATCGGTGACCCTCTAATCTGTACATAAATGGGTTATCTCAAAAATATCTTCACCCACCAACATTTTTTCTCATAAATACCCAGCAAAGAATAAGCACAAGAATAGTTTTAGTGTGTTTTTTTTTGGGTATATGTAGCAGCAGAACAATGAGATGTGTATTTTATAAAGCTGGTGACTTTTTGAAAGTATTTTTTTTGCATTTTGTTTGTTTATGTTGGACTTTATTGACTGTTAGGTGAGAATGGGATAATCTACTTTATATGATTTATTTTTTCTTTTTTTGAGTGAATAATATATATTTTTTTGTCTGTTTGCTGAACATCTTCACATGCAATTTTATTGTTTCGAAACAATTTGGTCCCCACTTGGAGGAATTGTTTGCTGTGTGGGGTATTTAGATGTCAGCCCTTTATTTTTCTGTTGGGCTAATGGTGTGTGTGGGGTTACTTAAGACTGTCTTTGTCACTGTCTTTGTCAGCTAAAATATTTATGTTGTGTGCTGACTTTTTTTATTTTAAACTTTCAGAGGGAAGATGATTGGTCAGAATTTTACGTTAGTTCTTCACTACAATGGAGTATTGCACCACTCGGTTAAGAAGAGGAAGTATATAGGTGGCAAGGTGAAAGTTTATGATAATGTGGATTCGGATTGCTTTTCTGTACCAGAGGTTAAGAATTATTGTGTGGAGTTAGGGGTATTGGATTATGTTCAGTTTTATTATCTTGTGCTTGGGTTGGATCTTGACAATGGCTTAAGATATTTGTCTACTGATGGTGATACTCATGAATTATTTAAGTGTCTTGACCTCATTGATCCTAAAATAGACATTTATGTAGAACATGCAACCCCTGTTCAGAAACAATTGTTAGTCAGGGATGTTAGTGCTGTTGATGTTGCAAATTTGGTTGGTTGTGGTGTTGGTGTAGAGGGTGTGGGTGTTGATGACATTGATGGTAATTGTGATGATAATGATGTTGATGAAGTTGATGTTGAGGATGGGGATGGGGCTCTTGCTGATGATGAGTTTGAGGAGGGTGATAATGTAGTCGATGGAGGGAATGGTGTTAGGGGCAAGGATGAGAATGGTGCCGTGGGAGATGTGGATTATGAATGGTATGACTCTGACTATGATGACCCAGCCAATGAACAATTATATGAAATTACTGTGGATGACTATATAATTCAGCCCACCATAACCCATAACAATCAACCCTCACAAGAACTCACAAATGACATCCATCCATTGTCACACCCACCTAATTTTGCAAACCAATCACTATCCCACCTAGATCTAGTTCCAACTCTTTTTAATTGGCCGTTGGATGAAATTCCAAGTGGATCCGACTATGCATCCTCGGACCAGTTGCATTCTCCCAACAATTCTGATGGTGAGCAAAAGAAAAAATTACCTGAATTTAGAAGTGAATACTTAAAGGATCCTGAGTTTGTGTTAGGGATGTCATTTAGGGACAACAAGCAATTCAAAGAGTTTGCACGAGCTTACAAATTGAAGCATGGATATGGCATCAAGTTGTCAAAGAATGAGAAGGCTAGGGTGAGGTATAAATGTGTTGAAGGTTGTCCTTGGAAAGTGTCTGCAGGTATTGATAAGGAGGCAAACTTCCGGATTAGTGCATTGTATGATACTCATACATGCATTAGATCTTTCCATAGTAAGCAAGTTTCTGCACATTGGGTAGTAGAAAAGTATGTTGATCAATTTCGGACTAATATTGAATTTAAAGCTAAAGATTTGGTAGCTGCAGTGGGGCGGGATGTTACTGTGCAGCTTGCCTTGTCGAAGGCATATAGAGCTAGAGACATTGCTAGAGGCATGGTAAGAGGAGACTTTTGTGAGCAATACACCAAGGTTAGACGCTATTGTGCGGAGTTAAGAAGATCTAACCCAGGTACCATAGCTAAAGTCACAGTTGCTGTCCCTGATCATAATTTCAAGAGGGTCTATGTCTGCTTAGCTGCATGTAAAGAGGGATTTATTAGTCATTGTAGACCATTGATAAGTTTAGATGCTTGTCATTTGAAGGGTGTAGTTGCTGGCCAACTTCTAGCAGTTGTGGGTATAGATGGAAATGATGGTATGTACCCAATTGCTTATGCTGTTGCTGAGGCAAAAAATAAAGAGACTTGGACATGGTTTTTGGAAAATTTAATAGGTGATATAGGGCTTGTGAGTAACCATGGATGGTGCTTTATTTCATACCAACAAAAAAGTTTACTTCCTGCTTTAGCTACTGTGTTCCCAGACGCATACAATAGATTCTGTGTGAGGCATTTGTTTGCTAACTTCAAGAAGAACCATCAAGGAAAGGAGTTAAAGGACTTGATGTGGGGGGCAGCTAAGGCATCAACAAGAGCAGCATTTGAAAGTTATATGAAGCAAATGGAAATAGTGAGCAAGGAAGCTTGTGATGATTTAAGAGGTAAGTCTCCGATGCAATGGGCTAGGCACGCTTTTCCCTATTATCCAAAGTGTGATATGCTATTAAATAACCTTTGTGAGACTTTTAATTCGAAGATTGTGGAAGCAAGAGAAAAGCCATTGGTCAATATGCTTGAAACCATTAGAAGATATCTCATGGTTAGGATCCGTAAGAATAGGGATTCAATGGCTAAGTATGAAGGCCCTATTTGTCACAAGATCCAGCAAAAATTGGAGAAATGTAAAGAGGCTAGCATTGATTGCACATCTATTTGGTCAGGTGGGGCGAGGTGGGAGGTAAATAGTGGTGGCAAACAATTTGTGGTTGATGTAGAGAAACGTTCATGTGCTTGCAACTGCTGGGATTTGACTGGGATCCCTTGTAAGCATGCAGTGCACGTAATAGGTTTCAGGAAAGAACGAGCTGAGGATTATGTGCATGACTTCTATAAGAAGGATACATATATTGCTTTATATTCGCATCTCATTCAGCCATGCAATGGTCCTGATTTGTGGCCGGAAGTAGATGGAGATGCAATACTTCCTCCAATCCATAAAATCCAGCCAGGGAGGCCTAAGATTGATAGAAGAAAAAAGGATAAAGATGAAGTTCATAACCCTTACAAGATGAAGAGGAATCAAATAAGTTTAAGATGTGCACATTGTCATCAATTGGGTCATAACAGAAGGACCTGCAGGAGCAATCAAAGACCACCAGGAGTAACAACTGCCAAGGGCAAAGGCAAGGCGGCAACAGACAAGGGCAAGGGCAAGGCAACAAGTAGCAGCAGAAAGAGGGTATTTGAATTCATTTAAATTATTTCCTTAATACAACAAATTATGCACATTTCTAATGTTTTTCACATGCAGGCCGCCAGTACTGAGGAGCACTTCATGGGATTTAGAGTGCAAGTAGATAGTGCATTTAGCAGCCAACAAAGCAATGTATGTGTGACGTGTATATATATATATATATATATAGCTAGGCAGCCAACAAAGTAACGTCCTTTGTTTATTTCAATGACTTGAATTTTATGAATTTTGTTAGTTGGGTATATACTTAACCGAAGCTTGATGTTTATGAATTTTAATAAAATACCAATATGGCAGCTAAATATATATATAGATATATATATGAGTGTGTGTTTATTACTTTTATATCTTTTTGCTGTCAATTTCTAATGTCTGTATACTTTTCACATCCAGGCTGTTAACATTGAGGGGAACTCAAAGAGATCTAGAGCAGGAGGAGTTGGTGGTAGTCAACAAAGCTGCAGAAATTTTAATAGTCAACAAATTAGCAGAACTTAGTTAATTCTAGGAACAGTACTTCAGAACTTAGGCACGTAGTTTGTTATGTAATTGGCCAAACATTGTCACATGGCTATTATTTTGTGATGTTATTGCTAAACTATTAAGGCAATATAGTTTTTAAAGCGAGTAGACTAATATTACAATTATTTTGTGACGTTAAAGTGAAAAGGCGCAAGGTTTCCTTTAGCTTGTGGTGGAATTGACCAGTTTGATTGATTTCTTGTGTTGTGCGGAAGGTTTGTTCCATTTATGCATTTACAGGACAATTTGATTGATTTCTTGTGTTGTGTGGAAGGTTTGTTCCACTTACTCCACTCTTAAGTTCTCTTATTGAGGAATGGCCTGTGAATGGCCTTGGTTCAAGCGGAAGATAAATGGGAGAGGGCTTGGAGGATAGGGAAGGCTTTATTCTGCTTGTTGATTAAGATTATTGCAGCATCAATAATTATACAAATTTGGTTATAATAGCAATCTAATGACATACAATTTGTATAAAAGAAGAGCTCATCAATTGTCAAAATCTCCACATATTTGTATAAAAGAAGAGCTTTATAAAAGGTATATATTTGCACTCATGATTTACATACAATTTCCTCAAAGATGCCAAATCAAAAAAGCTAATTACAAAATTCAGGTCTACGAATGAATTGATGAAACAAAATCACAAGCCAATGTTCAAAGCAAAATCATATACAAAGTCATAACCCCCTCTGTCCTCACAGTCTTCATGGCACACCCACCACTGATTCAGTCAAGGCAGAGCAGCGAGGGTGAACACTGTCCAGAAAAGTCACTCTTCAACAAGATTCACAAGCACATATTCAATCAGTGACAGGTTATTATCTTCCTTCACAGTGAAATCAGCAGGTTCAGTGACTTCAACATGCCCTACTTGTCCACAGCAAGCCTCATTGATCCTTTGAACATGTCAATTTTAGCATTGAGCAATATTACAGTGCTGCCCTCTTTCATCAAGTCCACTAAACAACATCCAAGATAAATAAAATCAATTAAAGGAGAAAAATTCAAACAAACTACATGAATTGTTTTTCCATCCCTAAAGTTTAATTTTTGTCATTTTAGTCTTGAAACTTCAACAATTCTTTCATTTTAGCTTATAAAACAAACACTAATTCTCATACGTGATACAATGTGATTTTACAGTAAAGACAATGGATGGAAGCACCAATATGACAGAAATTTTAAAGCTAACCATAAAAATGACAAAAAAAAAAAAAAAAAAAATCAAACTTTAAGAACACCCATTAAAAAAAAAAAATTAAGAACACCCATTAAAAAAATTAAGAACACCCATTTATGTACAGATTAGAGGGTCACCGATTCAGAAGCTGCAAAAATATGAGTGAAGTGTTTAGTCATTAAGCTGCAAAAATATACCTGCAAAGTGGCTGGGCGGCGAGCAGGGGCGGCAGGGCCGGCGACTGGGGCAGCGAGCAGAGGCGGCGAGCAGGGGCGGCAGGGGCGGCGACTGGTGCAGCAAGCAGAGGCGACGAGCAGGGGCGGCGACACCGCTGTGAACTCAGTCGCTCTCTCTCTCTCTCTCTCGGACTGAAAGTAAGGGATTTGAGTGAATCCCTTTTTTTGGTTTTGATTCGGTGAAGGGAACATTCCCTTTTTGTTTTTGTTTTGAGTCAGGGAAGGGGAACGACCCCTTAATGTTTTTTTTTTTCTTTTTTCAGATTTTTCTTTTAATTCTGAAAAAAAAAAAAAAAAAAAAAAAAAAAAAAAAAAAAAAAAAAAAAAAAAACACATGAAAACGGCGTCGTTTTGGCAGCTGTAACGGCAGCAGTAACGGATTTGTAACGGAGCCTTGAATTGACAAAAATTGAAAGTTAGAGGATTGAATTGACAAAACTGAAAGTTAGAGGACTGAAATGAAAAAACGTGAAAATTAGAAGGTCAGTTTTGCATTTTTGCCTAATAATAATGTTCGTTTTGGTTTTAAAATGGAATAAAGTGCTGTCAATGCCTTTATGCTCTGTAAATTTTTCACTTTATTCCGTGTCAGATTTATTTTCTTATTTAAATAGGAATTGCTTTTCGTTTTTTTTTTCTTAAGTTAGAGGGGACAAAGCATTTAACGTGTTCTATCATCTATGAGCATTTTTATGAGGAGTCAGGGGATAGTTTCGCCCCTCGACCTCTCACTCCGCCTCTAAATATGGAGAAAGTATACTATGTTTCAGAAACTCTACCTCAGCATCTAGTTGGTGTTTCTAAAACCAATAAAAAATTGACATCTGTCCTAAAAGAGAAACATCAGCTTACTAAACCATGTAAATTAAAAAGACGAAATTGACTCTGAAAAATTCAAAGACCCGCCCTCTGTTGTTTTTCTCTTTTTGCAAAATCAAAATGTTCATGACTCCATCTTTTCTCTCTCAACTCCAAACCAAAAACCACTTTACTTTTCCTCTTTTCAAAACCAAATCTCAATGTCTCTCTCCCCAGTCCACACGCCACCATAGCCGTCACCAAGGCCGCTTCACCCATCTCTCCGATGTGTACCGGCGGCGCGATCTCCTCCGTCGTGACCTAGAAGCGTCGACGAGCATAAAGAAACGTGACCCATTTCCTTGATTTGTCACGGACGATCTCCTCCAACCCAACACGATGCAACCTCATCCCTTTTTGTACTCTCTCAGCTTGTTTCTTTATTTGATTTTTGTTTTTGGCATTTGGGTTTTGAGAAAACTGTTAGATTTTAGCTTGAACTTTGCTTTGCCTTTGTTTTTCCCTGTTGTTTGGTTGGTGAGAAAATAACAAAAGAGAAGTTTTTTTGGTTTTTTTTTGTTTATATGATATTATTATGCTTACCCATTGCTGGTTTGCTTCAATCATATTATTTGTTCCTGGTTGGATAATGTTATATCATTTATCAGAAAAATTTGATTTCTCATCAGCTTAAGTAAACAAATTCAAATAGATGGTTTAGAGGCTTTGAATCTATTAAAGATTTTCTGGATTGTTTACATTGTGTTGGAATTTTTATTTGCTGAAGTAATATTACACTGAAAATACCCCAATCCTGTTTGATACTTTTCTATTATAGATGAAAAATCTTGTTACGAAGAAGACAATGGTTTAAGGTCCTTGATTCGATGTGTTGTGATAGTGTGTATTGGAGTATAGTGTGGTTCTGTGTGTATTGGGGTATAGAGTTGGCTTTTTTTTTTTTCATATAAACTTGTTTTGAACCAACATTCTTTAAGGCACTTATGAGACATCTTGATTATAGCTAATGGCATGATGATTGCTACATTTTTGTTGCTAATTTCTTAAAGAGGAAGCCGATAACAATTTCACTGAAGGAGGATGAATCTATGATGCCTTTACATTTTGTATATCTTTAGATTCAAGCCTACATATTAAAAAAAAAAAAATAAAATCTTTGGAGTTTGGATTCAAGCTTTGAACTTAAAAGCTTCTTCTATGTGTTTTTTCATTCAGCTGGATATTTTGATGGTTTATTGGCATATGAGATGTGTTTGGATTCAAGCCTTGAAGAATGAATTCTGGAATTAATAGAGGAAATGCATTTGCACTTGCACCTAAACTGTTTATTTCTCTGCATAATTAGTTGTATTGCACCATGTCAATAGTTGACTTCACTATCCTTTATTTAAGAAAATCATTGAAGTTCAAATATTAATTTTGTATGCTTTTTCAGTGTGGACAACTAAATTTCTCTGTTCGAAATGAGTCAAACAAGTGAAATAGTGTCACAAGTGCGAATTTGTATTGATGAATGTGTGGTACAATTCTCTGTGATTACAAAAGTGTTATCCTCTGATTCGATCTCCTTAAAAGATTTGTTGATTGGAGTTGTGGTAATGTGATTTTGATTCGAACACAAAATATCCTTCAATTTGGCTGAGGAATGGATCGAAGATCTTTGAAACGGAATTACAATGAATCTCTGGCTATGAGCTTGTTAGAAATCCTTTGTTCTTCACGTTCTTCGTGTTCTTGGTGTGTTCTTCGTGTTCTTGGTGTGTTCTTCGTCTTTGAAGGTTTGTGGTGGAAGTTCTTCGGTGCTTTAGAGGCTTGAATCCATAGAGCTTCGCTGATTTGTGATTTGTTGAGGTTTCTGGAGGCTTTTGAGCTTGATTCTAGTGAGCTTTAAGATCTAGGAATATGATTTAGATGATTCCTCTTTGAATGTTCTTTGTATTTGAAGGCTTGTGGTGGAAGTTCTTCGGTGCTTTAGAGGCTTGAATCCGTAGAACTTCACTGATTTGTGATTTGTTGATGTTTTCGGACACTTTAGGCTTGATTCCCGCAAACTTTTGGATCTAAGCAGATGATTTGGATGATTCTGCTTCGAATGTTCTTTGATTTTATGTTCGAAGTTCTTGAAGTTGCTAGAGGCTTTGGGGCTTGATTCTAGCAGAGCTTCTGGACTTCTGAGTGCTTCAGATGGCTTGGTGTCCTCCTTCCAGCCCTTCCTCCCTTTTGAAATGCCTTAGGAAGGCTTCTATTTATAGGAGTTTGGAGGTGGGTGAGCGACACATGGCAGAGTCCGATTGGTGACACATGTCACAATTTGATTGGTCCGCTTGGGTCATCGCTTACACGTGCGAGGTTGCTTGGGTCATCGCTTACACGTGCGAGGTTGCTTGTGTCACTGCTTACACGTGCGCTGATGTGTGATTGGTTTTTGCATGACACTTGGCAAATTTTTGTTGGTTTCTGAGCAGTGATAGCAAAACCTAACAGCAGTATGTGGTGCTTTGTAATTGGCTGTATTTTGTGGATTTGGTAGTGTGACGTGTCAGCTTGTGATAGGTCGGGAATTTTCCCTCTCTACAAATGCCCCCTCGAGACTCGTTCACGCACACAGTTTCAGAGTGTGGTGTGGGAATGAGTTTCGAAAATAGATTTTTACATTTGGCTCTTCAAATGAAGTAATTGAAGGTGGTGGAGCTTTCAGCAGGATGAGATAATTTCCGAGGAGTAGACTCACCCATATGAAAGGTTTTGATGAGACCAAAAAGGGGTCTGCCGGTATTTGAATGTACTCGCATGACTGATCCTTCTCAGCAGAGGTTAAGTTGAAGTAACTTCAGAAGTTTAGCGATTTTGGTGATGCTGGTGTTGGTAGTGAAGAAGACGGGGATGAAGCAAAGTGAATGGGTGAAACACACACCACCATGGCACTGGCCCTGTACGTCGGGGATCCCTTGGTGTAGATGTTTCTGGGAAGTACAACTTTGGATCTGAGACTGACTGTATGTTGCTTAGGGTCTGACAGCAAGTCGTAGAATGTGCCTGCGTGATGGGACCATGCCGACAGACGTTAAGTTGAAGTAATTTCAGAAGAGTACCTTCTGAAATACTTCAAGCTGAGTTTAAGTTGGAGTAATTCCAGAAAGTGTGTTTTGAGGTACCAGCAACGATGACCTTTGGATCCCACTGTGGTTGGGATATGGAATAAGGCTTTGGCAACCATTTACTGGCTCCAAATGCTGAATTCTGATAAGCTGGTGCCTTGGAGGTTGTTTCAAGTGTTGGATGAAAGACAATTTGTAGGATACCCCAACACTTTTTACCATCTTCATTTACTGCTACTTGTTGGAAAAGCACAAAAAAATGAAAGATGGGGCTAACTTGTGATTCTAGTCTTAAAAACCAGCCAAGTTGCTGTTTGTTCCGAACTGCTGCTTTTGTTGGAAGGCCAAGCAATTGGAGAGAGACTATAGGAGACCTAAGGTTAGGAATAGGTGTCTCAGTTGGACTTAGATTTCCTGGCCAAACAAATTCACGGAAGCATGGAAGGCCGACACAAACCTTGTTATGAGTAATTTTATGGACAACTGTGGTCGTTAAGTGGAGAAACAAAATTTGTTTAGATCTCAAAACTACAATGATGTTGTGAAAAAGGTTTCTACCGAACCATGAGAGGGTTGATCTCAAACTGATTATGAAGCAATATTGGTTGCTAAGTGTTGAGAATGATAAGGCCATAGTGAGAAATGGCTATGAGAAGGAGGACTTGAAAATTTGAAAGAAACAAATCTTCATTTCATGACTCAGTGTATTTTTTTTTATGAGTTTTTTTTTTTTTTTTGAACCCGGCCCTTCTATTTATAGTGGAGAAATGAAGAATGGTAGGTTAGTAGTTGAGAATGGTGGTTGAGAATCTTTGGTGAGAATGGTAGATTCCCGACCGGTAGGCACCGAACGGTAGGTGGGAATGTTTGGCACCGAAAGGGGAATGGTAGGTTGGATGGGTGACCCGATGTGATTTTAAGTTCAAGACACACTTGTGAGAGTTCATCTGTACTTTGAAAGGAAAGCCTTGATGAAGTCTGGAGAATAACCCTGAGGGGATCCAAACTAAATGGATGAATCTCAAATTTTGATATTGAGAGCTTTAGTTTTGGACATTGTCAATGCTTCGGGGATGTGAGTCAGATTGGTGATTTCTAAGTCACGAAAAACTATGCAAGACAAGTCTTGCTCGAAGATCTAGAGTTTGGGTTGATTTCAACATAAAAGATAACTATCTTGGAATTGGTTTATTTGTGCAATTTTCGAGTCTCAAATATTGGAACGGACTCCAAAATTGGAATGTACGCGAAAAATTGAGCAAGATAGGTCCATCTTAAAAATTTTGACTTTTGGTCAACATTTACGCAAAAGTCAACTTTTTGGAAATTGGACGTTTGCACAATTTCCGAGCTTTGAATGAAGAAACGGATCCCAAAATCGGAATGTACTCGAAAAACTGAGTGGGACAGGCCCGTTTTGAAAATTTTGACTTTTTGGTCAAAGTCAAAGGTTAAACTTGGTCAAAGTTTTTTTTTTTTTTTTTTTTTTTTTCGGCGGTTCGGACCGGGTCATATTTCCGGGTCGGCCTGGACAAATGGGTCAAACCGGGGATGTGGGAGATGACGTCATCACTGACCTCATAGGGGCGCGTGTGAGCACGTGTACACCGGCAAGCGCATGTGAGCGCGTGAGGATTGAGGATGGCGCGTGGTGGCACGTGCTCGTTGAGGCAGTGACCGCCGGCTTTTATGGCGGCGCGTGTAGGCGTGTGCCTCAGTCTTTGGGCCTGAAATTTTGGGGTTTTGCCTATCTGGGGCCACTGGATCTAGTGGTGATGCCACTTTTGCAAAATGACTTCTGGATTTTTCGCGAATGGGAGGAAGTAGGCTGCGATCTTCGAAGATTGTGGTGGCGCGTGGTAATTCCGTTGTTGATGGTCTTTTTGTGTTTTGGAGATCGAAGTCCGTTTGAGATCCTTGTGGGGTCAGTTTTGTGAAATGATCTTTGGATTTTCACAAATTTGGAAGAGCAGGCCGTGGGTTGTTTGTTTATGATGACTTTTCTGTTCTTTTTGCGGGGGGTTCTGACAGGACGGTGCCAAGAAATCTACTAAATGTCTTTTTGTTTGCTGAATTTTATTTTCAGAATTCGGTGCAGACTTCTTTGATTTTGAGTGCTGTAAGTTTGCAAAAACTGACTTTAAGCTTCTGCTATTTTCACGCGAACGCCATTTTTTTTCACCGGCCGGTTGGTGGAACCATTTAATGGTTTGCTGACTTTTTCCATTTTTGTTGCCCGTCATCCCAGAAGTTTTCTATATAAAGGCATGTTATTGTCTTCCTTCATCACTGGGGTGCATGCTCAACCTTCAACTTTCTTCTCTTGCTTTCATTTTTTTTTTTTTTTTTTTGGACATGCTATGATATCTTTTGACTGACAATTTTTTTTTTCGCTTGTTTTGTTTTGCAGCACAGTTTCCTTGATCTTTGGGTTTTGACATCAAACTTTACGCTGATGTTTTCGTAGAAGTGTTTGCTTTCATTTGGTGACTTTGTATTTCATTGATAGCAACGTTCTTGCAATGACGTATGCCTTTATGTTGTTACATTATTTTCCTGCAACGACAATCTTTTAGTGATATTCGTTTTTGCAACGACGTTTCCATAAGGATATTTAGCCAGGCAACAATCCTATCGCCGGTTCTTGTCTTTGAAGTCGTATTGGCTTTGGTGTTAGCAATGAAGCAATACTAGTGCTGGTCGTTAATGGAACTATGCTAGCACTAATTTTTGCGTGAAGGTGTTCCACACTTGTCTTTGCAATGTAGCCACACCAGTTGCCTTTTCCATAAAGTCGCACAAACATTCGCCTTTGCCAAGAAGTAATATTTGCACTTACATATGTCATGAAGTCGCACCACCATTTGCACTGAAGCCGTGCCAAGATTTGTCTTTGCCATGAAGCCACGTCAACACTTTATTCGCATCGAAGCCGTGTCAACGCTCATCTTTGTCATGAAGCCACGACAACACTCCACACTAGCACTTGCACTCGCATTTGAAGTTGCACCCATATTTGCCTTTATAATAAAGCTACAACAGCATCAATTTTCAGAGGCAACATAGCTCAGACATTGAGGTGCATAGCACTGTAGCCAGACATCAAGATTTCAGAGATGCCAACAAGATTTTAAAGATGCAATGAGATGTTGATAAAACCTTGAAGTTTCAAGAAGCTCCTATCAAGACTTTGAAGATGCAAAGAGCTCTCATTAAGACTTTGACGATGCCAACGAAATCTTGAAGTTTCAAGAAGAATGCCACCAAGACTTTGACATTGCATGAACATGCCATTAGAGGAGAGATGATGCAACACCAACTTCAAATGCTAGAGGAAGGTGACGTTGTATAGATTTCAGAGACATGATGTGAAACTGCACCACTCAGAAGGGAGATGATGTAGCTTAGACTTGCAAGGTACAAGAAGATGCCCTCAGGAGATAAGTGATGTAAAACATACTTTAAAGACATGGGAGGATGTCCACAGAAGAGGGGCAATGCCATGAAGATTTCATTCTTTGTAAAAGAGGTTGAAGATTTTATTTTACTCCACAACCAAGAACTAACTTATGTTTATCATTAGTTCAAGGAAAGCCAAGTAACTCCAATTCTTTGCGGCTGTCTTTTTCTACCACAATGATCTTTGAGTATCATGTAGTAAGGAATTGACTGATCCTAAGCAACGCCTGCCAATTAAAGGGATCTCAAAAGCATATGGATGACCGTTGGAAAACTCTTGAAGCTAGACTGGCAATCTTTCTTCTTTTCATGTGACTGAACTTAGTAAATGATACAAAGTTGCCTACGTACCTCAGAAAGGGATCA
The DNA here is from genome assembly GCA_023736055.1 of Quercus glauca. Taxonomy (NCBI): domain Eukaryota; kingdom Viridiplantae; phylum Streptophyta; class Magnoliopsida; order Fagales; family Fagaceae; genus Quercus; species Quercus glauca. Next base: position 49,424,620 of record CM043322.1, on the reverse strand, counting down.
AGTCATTATGTAGTTCAAAAGATTTTTTTTTGTTTGGTGTAATTTTTTTTGTTGTTTTTTTTTTAATTTTGTTTTTGTTTTTGTTTTTTTGTTTTTTTTTGTTTTTTTTTTGTTTCGCAAAAAAAGGAGGGCTCAGTGTGTAATAGTGGGTATCACCACTAATCGAACCCGAGACCTCTCAAGGGCGACTTGGGCATCCAACCACTACGCCACACTAGCAATTGGTGACATAGAGTGGGATTAATTTCTCCTTATTGGTATGCTTTCAAAGGTAATGGGAAGACATCATGTACCCTTGCAGCATTACAGTGGGTAGTTTAAGCTCTTGCCGAGGAGCATCCTCGATGTTCAAGCGTAAAAGTGTTTAAGGAACTTCCCATTAATGGGGCCGATCCTTGCATCATCATTGTTGATCAACTTGTAAGCTTGGTTGGTGTTTGCCCCTTGCTTGAGAATTGGAAGTACATCACAAGCAACGGTCACATGGTTTGACCCGACAACTTCATTGAAGTCTAGATCAATCTTATTTTCTTTGGCAAGCTTCATGATTTGTTCTTTGAAGACGAAGCATTTTTGGATTGGGTGGCCAATGATGCGATGATATTTGCAGTAGTTAGGGTCGTCAATTTTCCCTATGTCTTCTGGTCGCCTACATTCTGGCAATTCAATCAGCTTCAATTGCAATAGTTGTTCTAAGATGTTTGGCACATCTTCATTAGGGAACGGATATGCTTTTTGCTCACGTTCTTTGAAAGTCAGGCGACACACTTTGTTCTTTTGCCATCCTTCAAGCTGTTTTTCATTTGCCTTCGCTCCTCTTCTTGGAACCTTAACTTCGACAGTGTTAACAACCATTGGGTCTTTGAGGCTGACTTTTGCATTTCTATCATTCCTCCTTACTTCCTTTACGCTTTCCTTAGGTATGGGAGGTTTTGTATTTCCTCGGCTAGCAATGCTCAGCTCTATGTCATGCGTACGAGTTGCTAACTCTTCAAATGTTCGAGGCTTTATCCCTTGAAGGATGTAAAGAAGTCCCCAATGCATGCCTTGGATGCACATCTCTACAGCAGAAATTTCAGAAAGTCGATCCTTGCAATCCAAGCTCAAAGAACACCATCGATTGATATAATCGACCACTGGCTCATTTTCCCATTGCTTGGTATTAGTAAGCTCCATCATGCTCACCGTACGACGCGTGCTATAGAATCGATCAAGAAACTCTCTTTCGAGTTGTTGCCAACTGTTGATTGACTCGGGTTCTAAGTCTGTATACCAATCAAAGGCATTTCCCTTGAGTGAACGGACAAATTTCTTTACAAGAAGGCCTCCTTGAGTCCCTGAGTTCTCACAAGTTTCTACAAAGTGAGCAATGTGTTGCTTAGGATTTCCATTGCCATCAAACTGCAAGAACTTTGGGGGTTGATACCCATTTGGCATCCTCATGTTGTTGACGCGCTTTGTATAGGGTTTCGAATATGTGAGAGAACTTGTAGAAGAACCTCCATATTGTGCTTGAATGGTATTCGTTACCATGTCTTGCAATTGTTGAATTGATAACGAAGCAACCGAAGTAGATTGTTCTTGTTGAGGAGTGTCTTGAGTTTCTTTCCTTTCGTCATCCATCGCAGATGTGAATTTATGACCATGGCTTGATTCACCAAGGTCTTGTGCTTCAAGTTTGTTCATTATAGTTGCAATTTGGAGGTCCTTATCTTCAATTTGTGAGAAGGACGACCCTTTGTTCCATTTCAACCATCTTTTCTTCCATGGTAGTGGTGTTAGTCATCATGACTGACACAACTTCCCAAGATGATGGAGAAGGAAGTGAATTGAAGTGAGCACATGAAATCTCATTTTTTGGGTTCCCTTTGTTGGGAGAGAAATCATGCGAACAACTTCTTGTGAAGGAATGAGGGGATTTGCCCCCATACTTAAGGTGTTCCAAGGTGGAGATGTCCTTGTTGACGACCTTGTTTCTTATGAGAGGATCTAAGGAGATGATTGTCTGGACCTTGGCTTCCTTGGTTGATTGAAATTGAAGTTGATTATGAGCTTTAGGTTAGCTACAATTGATTGCACCAATGTAGTTGTTGGTGGTAGTCGTACCAAGTTTAGTTGAAGTAGCTGTTGAAGCTTGGATGTTCTTGCTAGTAGCCATTGAAGTTGATAGCAAGATGATGAAGATTTCTTTCTTTGAAGGAGAATGAGATGAGAGGCAGAGAGGTCCCACCGGGCGTGCCAGAATATGTGGACAACTAAATTTCTCTGTTCGAAATGAGTCAAACAAGTGAAATAGTGTCACAAGTGCGAATTTGTATTGATGAATGTGTGGTACAATTCTCTGTGATGACAAAAGTGTTATCCTCTGATTCGATCTCCTTAAAAGATTTGTTGATTGAAGTTGTGGTAATGTGATTTTGATTCGAACACAAAATATCCTTCAATTTGGCTGAGGAATGGATCGAAGATCTTTGAAACGGAATTACAATGAATCTCTGGCTATGAGCTTGTTAGAAATCCTTTGTTCTTCACGTTCTTCGTGTTCTTCGTGTGTTCTTCGTGTTCTTGGTGTGTTCTTCGTCTTTGAAGGTTTGTGGTGGAAGTTCTTCGGTGCTTTAGAGGCTTGAATCCATAGAGCTTCGCTGATTTGTGATTTGTTGAGGTTTCTGGAGGCTTTTGAGCTTGATTCCAGTGAGCTTTAAGATCTAGGAATATGATATGGATGATTCCTCTTTGAATGTTCTTTGTATTTGAAGGCTTGTGGTGGAAGTTCTTCGGTGCTTTAGAGGCTTGAATCCTTAGAACTTCACTGATTTGTGATTTGTTGATGTCTTCGGACACTTTAGGCTTGATTCCCGCAAACTTTTGGATTTAAGCAGATGATTTGGATGATTCTGCTTCGAATGTTCTTTGATTTTATGTTCGAAGTTCTTGAAGTTGCTAGAGGCTTTGGGGCTTGATTCTAGCAGAGCTTCTGGACTTCTGAGTGCTTCAGATGGCTTGGTGTCCTCCTTCCAGCCCTTCCTCCCTTTTGAAATGCCTTAGGAAGGCTTCTATTTATAGGAGTTTGGAGGTGGGTGAGCGACACGTGGCGGAGTCCGATTGGTGACACATGTCACAATCTGATTGGTTCGCTTGGGTCATCGCTTACACGTGCGAGGTTGCTTGGGTCATCGCTTACACGTGCGAGGTTGCTTGTGTCACTGCTTACACGTGCGCTGATGTGTGATTGGTTTTTGCATGACACTTGGCAAATTTCTGTTGGTTTCTGAGCAGTGATAGCAAAACCTAACAGCAGTATGTGGTGCTTTGTAATTGGCTGTATTTTGTGGACTTGGTAGAGTGACGTATTAGCTTGTGATAGGTCGGGAATTTTCCCTCTCTACAGTCAGTTTGAATTTTCTGTCATCCTTCCTGCATCTCCAGGTTCTAATAAGTCGGTGATGTTTCATATAGAAGAAATTAATTAAATTAATAATTTTCTTTTTGTTTTGTTTTGTATTATTTCATCATTCTATCCTTTTTCTTCGTATGTCATGGTCATAGAAGTTATTAATTTTACTTTGTTCTCTATTCTGTTTCGTGGATAGAAACAAGGAGTTGTGTGTGTGCTGTGTTTGTATCTGAGAGAGAGAGAGAGAGAGAGAGTCATAGTGGATTACTAATATGGTTTCACTTAGAGAATTACTAATTTGTTTTAATTTTATACGACTTGTTGCAAAATTTCAAAATTTGTGGTTCATCTGTGCATTTCGAACAGCATTTGAACTGAAATATGTGGTTTACACATGAAAATTTTATTGATTGTTCTGAACATAGCAATCCCATTTAAATGTGTTGCCTTTTATGGATTAGCTGATATTTGAACACAGTTATTGTGGTTCTGTTTTTAGTAACCATTGTGACTTTTTTCTATGCACTATAATCTTTAATCTGAAGTTGCATACTTTTCCTTTGCAACTGAAAATTTGGTAGACCTGTTAATATTTTTTTGTTGGCAAGAATCTTACAATTTGTTTTGCTGGTTGTCCACTATATGTCAGCTGGGGTCTTTATGAAAATGGTTGCTACTGCCTACACGTATCTATGCTTTCCTAAAGTTCTGAAATTCTATTCTTTCCTTTTTTGTTATACTCTTTAGCATTGGAATGTCTTCTGTCACTAGTTATGAGTCCATTACTAGTGGTCATATGTGCGATATGGATCGGTGTGTGCTAAGGACCTCCCTATCTATCCGTAATTTTGGTAGGAGGTTCTATGGATGTCAGCATTGGTCACCGGTTAGTATTACATGATTTTAGTGTTGTTACATATTTGCCTTGTCATTTTCTTACTATCTTTGCTGATCATCATATATATGCCTTCAATTTTGTATGCAGGACTCCAATTAAGCATGTACGTTCTTCAAATGGTTGGACAAGAACACATGCCCACGTGGCCATGCAACAACACCACTTGTGTGGGAAAGGTTTACGAGGCTGTCGGACGAGGCAGTGGCTACAAGAAATGAAAGGGATGTGGCTCATGCAATGGAAGCAGAAGCACTCCGGATTGCTAAAGACAAGGTCTACAAGTATAGGCTGGCTTTACTTTTGTCTTGGATTGTAGTTGGGGTTTATTTTGTATTCTCTACTGTTTTTGGGGGCCATGGCCATACACAACTGTGTCTGCCATGACCTATTTACGGTCACGTGTGTTATGTACATTACTTTACATGCCCTATTTTGAGTTGCTATATATTTTACAGGGTGCTGGATAGTGTACCACTTTATGCATTTCATAGCATGCAGTTAAGTAATGTGAAACTTCTTTATAGTAGTGGCAATATTTTTTGATGTCTGGTGGCCCAAAAATATTTCTTATAGTAATGACAATATCTGTGAACACATGCTGTGGGTATACCATGTATTCATCGCTTATGGGACAATGAAATGCAATTACGTGAACCTGCTCCAAAATATGCCGATAATTATAATAATTGATACATTCGAATTACGTTACATTATTATGCCGAGAACATATTTGCATGTTGTCATGTCATTCAAAAATATTACCAAGTAACGTTACAAGTTTAACTAAGTTCTACATCCATCTATGTAAATAATATTTCCTTGACATAAAGTAGTTCCAAAACAATTACGCTGTAAAGCCATAGCATCTAAATTGCAGCGAAGTAAATGGTCAATTGCCACGGGCAACATAAGTTCACAAGTTCACAAGGGAGAATGATTGTCCCTGTATCGCGAAGCCAAGAAATGAATTACAACTATTCATTTCTACTTTTATCTTATCAATGTTTGTGTGTTCTCTTTTTTCTTTCTAAAAGTTGCATAAAGATATCTTGGACATGTGACCAAATCACCCATTATATATATATAATTTTTTTTTAAACAATAAACCAAGCTTTATTAAAAAGATCTAAATTCAAATTGTACAATCCAAAGCATCCTTCATGATCACATATATGATATATCAGATGATCCGGCCGGTAAGGCCACAATTTACAAAACCATTCCAATTGTTAACAAAGCCCCACTTAGCAAGCTCACAAGCTGCTTGATTTACATCCCTCATATCCCAAATGAAACTTGATCAATCTCATTTGTTAAGTTCAACACGTCTTCAAGTATACTCCTCAAGCTATTGCTTATGTGTGGCTGCTCCAATATTGCTATATGCTATTGAAATTTATTTTCTGACAGCCATTATAAAAAAGCAATTTTAGACAATCTGCAAAACCAATTCAAGGTTTGGTTAGTTGGTCACTTTACTCCAATACTAAAACAAATTAAATTAAAATTTAATGGAAAACACACTAACAATAGACAATATTGAATCTAGATACTAGTTGACAAATTTTTGCTTTGAAAATTCAGATTTTTACTTTCAAACAAAGTAACCAAATTAAAGTTCAAAACTTCAAATAAAAAGTAAAAAATAAAAATTTAATAATAACCACAAAAGAAGCGAAAATAAAAAATTTGGGACTACTATAAATCTATCATTCAAATTCACTCAATATAATATACCATTACCATCAAAACTAAGTTGGGAGCTGCTTATTACAAGGAAAATTGAATGCCAAAGGCACATGGTCGTGGTAGCAAATATACAAATTTCAAACCTTTTTCTTGTCCCTTTTTGTTTTTCATTATATAACTTTCAATCCAATACTTATCGCTTGATTAAGCCTATGACATGAGAACAACATAAACAATTATATTTGTATAAATGTAAACTAAAGAAGAGCAGCAGACCTAATAAAAACTCAACCCAGCATCCATATGGTGCCAAATCCAACATCATAAAAACTCAACTCAGCATTCGGTTGATGTATGCCAAATTTTCTTTACTTATTAATAATGAGCCCAAATATATTGCAGTGTGTATGTTACCATCAGTAAACTCAATAGTGGAAAAAACAAAGTTTAGAATTGGGGAAACCAAATATACTGCAGTCAACAACCTTCACACACAAAAATGAAGTTGTTCAAGACCAAGATTTCAATAAACGTATCAGCAAAGCATTTTATCAGCAAAAAGCTATTTGTCAAACAAAGAAAGAAAGCTATAACAAAAAAGTGAAAAAAAAAAAAAAAAAACCAACTTTAATCTGATCCAAAAGAACATTAACAAAAAGAGGGTTAACCATTTATTGTATATTGTATATTCTGTTGATTGATAATAGTTTAAGAACAAAAGAGTGCATCCATTTTCATTGAGACATGTTATCAAACAGGTACAAATTTCCTTTCTACACAAAAATTCCTTTGGTTTTCTTTGGTTTCTTTTAAACATCTGTAATTTTGGGAAGAAAAAAGCATACAAAAAAATGTGAAAAATGCAGACAAGAAACAGAGAAAAAAAAAAACCTTCTTGTGAATGTCGGGTGTTGGAATTAGTGTGAAGTTTTCGATGTAGGGTGGTTCTGCTAGAAAGAGAAGATTTTGGGGATTATCTGATGAGACAAAGGCCGGTTTCTTCAGAACTTGTGATGTCGGCGGTGTTGTGCCGGCGGAGACACTACCGCTGGGCATTGGCTGTTGGGATTTGGGGTTGAGAGAGAATAAAGGCTATGGTGGCGTGTGGACTGGGGAGAGAGACATTGAGATTTGGTTTTGAAAAGAGGAAAAGTAAAGTGGTTTTTGGTTTGGAGTTGAGAGAAAAAAGATGGAGTCATGGAGGTTTTGGTGTGCTGTGGTGGTGGACAGAAAAACGGAGAGAGAGAGAGAGAGAGAGATGAACATTTTGATTTTGCAAAAAGAGAAAAACAACAGAGGGTGGGTCTTTGAATTTTTCGGCGTCAATTTCGTCTTTTTAATTTAAATGGTTTAGTAGGCTGATGTTTCTTTTTTTTAGGACAGATGTTAATTTTTTATTGGTTTTAGAAACACCAACTAGATGCTAAAGTGCTGAAGTGAAGTTACTGATTTTTTATTGGTTTTAGAAACACCAACTAGATGCTGAAGTGCTGAAGTGAAGTTACTGAAACATCGTATACTTCCTCCTAAATATGAGTACTTTAAAAAATAATAATAAAAATATAATGTAAAATAAAAAAATAAATTTTTTTCCGCAAAAATAGATAAAAATAGATAAGAACTTTAAGAAAAGCCTGATTAAAAAAAAAAAAACTTTAAGCAAAGCTGATGCATTGCTCTAACCCCGTGGCCCATAAAATGGCAATATCAATATCAATAGTTGGTAGGCTCTATAATCATCCGTACTTCCGTAGGACCGTAGGTAGTCGCAATCTCTCATTTGTTTACCAATGAATGAAAGAGAAACCATGGCCAGAGAGTTTTTGTTTTCTCCACTGAATTATTTTCCAATGTGGCTCAAAGATAGAGAGTACTGTATCTATACTGTGCCTTTACTCATGCTTCGTTTTGTTTGATAGTGATAATAATCTCGTGACTCTCGTGTTCACTGTTGTCACTTTTATCTTGCGACTGTCATGAAATGTGGACAGTGGACATTATAAAGCTGTACGCAACCTTTCTCAAATCATTTGGTTTAGGGTGTGTTTAGGTATTGTTTATTTTGGTGCTAAAAATACTATAACAAAATAATTTTTAAATATGTAAATAATATTTTGAGACCTATTTTTAATAAAAATTTTATTGAAAAAAGATGTTTGTAGGTCCTGTAAACAGTGCACGGGACCTACTGACAGACAAAATCCCACGTGAAATACGCTTCTCAATAAAAAAAGGAAAACGCAAACACACAAACACAACACTAGAAACGCAATCCAAACGAGTACTAAATTTCATTTGAACCTGTTGTGTGTGTGTGTTTGGTTCTAACTTAAAAAATCAGCTTATTTTATTATTTAATTTATTTTTACTATTATTTATGAGTGTCACTATACTTTTTGGTACTTTTTATAATTCTCATTGTAGTATTTCAACTAATTTTTACTTTTATTTATATTACTTTAAGCAAAATCAACAGATCTGAAACAGACCCGTAATCTTTGCAACCGAGTGGCCTATTTCAGAAAGCTCTAGAATAGAATCTAGATAGTGTCACTTTGAGGTATTTTGTTTCCTAATCCAATCAATATAACGAATATATATATATATATATATATATATATTTTAAATGAGAAACAAACCTACGCGCACAAAAAAAAGGAAAATGTGTTCTAAATTTTTAATATAAAAATATATCATAAACTCCACTAAAAAACAAGGGTAAAATATCATTTTCGTCCCTAAACTATCACAAAAGTTCGTTTTTCGTCCCTAAACTTTCAAAAGTTCTATTTTCGTCCCTAAACTTTTCCAAACATATTGATTTTCGTCCCTCCGTCTGACGGAGTGCTGACGTGGCTTTGACAGTGTGCTGATGTGAGAGGGACGAAAATCAATACATTTGGAAAAGTTTAGGGACGAAAATAGAACTTTTGAAAGTTTAGGGACGAAAAACGAACTTTTGTGATAGTTTAGGGATGAAAAACGAACTTTTGAAAGTTTAGGGACGAAAAACGAACTTTTGTGATAGTTTAGGGACGAAAATGATATTTTACCCTTAAAAAACAAATATAACAGATACAACTTAAGGTAGAGATAAGAGTAAATTATAATAAAATAATTATAAGTAAGATAAACTTGGAGAATTACCTACTACTAGTTGCTAACCTGTACAATGCATGATATTGTTTAACTTAAATGTGTTAAATTTATATTGATTTCAATGTCAAAGTAAAAAATAAAATTATTATTCTCTCAATAACTCAAATGATATTCCATTCCTAAATAACATCAATTTGCCTCGATAGAGAGGTAGAAACTCTAGAAGTTGAAGCCCACCAAGCTCTCTTGTAGTCTTGTGCTGTTTTTGTACCTCCTTACAGTGTTTTTCTCATTCTTTGTCGATTAGCCACTAATTAGGTGAAACTTTTAAACTAACAAAGAATTGGTTGGAGTTTGTTATGGCCATTAATCAAACATTTGAATTAAATGTTAGGACCAACAAAAATAGAAATTGAAAGGAAATAAGAGACCCAAATATCAAAACAAAAGACAATTAAGATAATTCAGTCATTCTAAAAATATACATTTAATATAATGTCTAGTAGAAATAATTAGTATTAGTTTAAAATATCCAATATAGTACGAATAATAGCTGATTCAATGATTATTCATAAAAGCAAACACCAATAAGTTGATTATAAATATGGTAAGCAAACACCAATAAGTTGATTATAAATATGGTGAGAATATTGGAATTTAGTATCACCTCCTTGATTTGTCAAAACATGATTAGAATTTGAAATTGATATAAGGAGAGGATAATGAAAAGATATTGAAAACTTACTTAAGATTAATTCAATCTTTCAAACACACCTATTGAATTCTACAAAATGGAATAAAATATTTTAAATTAAGATATTAAACATGTTCACCTTTAATCATGATTTCCTACAGCATAATGAACACAAAAGATTGATTTCATAAACAGAAGTAGTGACTCAACACCAAATTTAGGAAGTTCATCTTCTTGCTTCATGCTTCTTGTTTTTAAATTTGAAATTATATATAAAGTTCTAAATTAAAAAAAATCAGGTGCGAAATTTGTATTGGATAAAATACAATAAATCAACGTACTAAATCTGATGTTTAGGCTCAATTGGATAAAATGTTCCCAACTGTTAAATATGAGTAGTCACAATGTTGCTCATTAACTTAGTTTGCACTCTCTCTTTGTTGATTGCCACCAATCTAAAAACCACAAAAAAAAACCCCTATATAGGAACACTCTTGCATATGCAATTCTCATCAAAAAAAGAAAAGAAAAGAAAAGCAATCTATATATCAATTCCAAGAAAAACTAAACAAATAATTCCAAGAAACAAAGAGGGAGTGGAAAATCAACCTTCACCGACGAGTGGGATGCAAAGATATTAATGAGGTTTAATATTTGAGTTGGTGCTATAAAGGGAGGTTTGTATGCGAGAAAGAAAAAAAAAATCAGGGTTTATGTTTGTGTTGATGCCATACAGGGTTCTTATGCAAAAAAGGAAGAAACCCTAAAGTTTTTTTTTTAAAATAAAACTTTTAAAAAAAATATTAATGAGGTGTAAATTTGTGGAAATTTTTGTTATAAAATTTTAGTTGAAGTAGAATTTTCAAGCTGTTGAAACATATATCTAATAGAGTTTTGCTTAAACTAAACTATTATAACATTTTATAAGATAATTACACGTTGAAGAGAAATAATAAATATATAAAATATAAAACTTAAAATAAAAAGAATCTAAGATAAAAAGAAAAAGAAAATAGTGATGACGAGGACAATTGTGGGAGCTTCTGAGGCTTCGTTTTTTTTTTTTTTTTTAGAACACTAAGTATTTTAACACACACACAATGGGAGGGGGAGAAGGTTTTAAAGAAACTAATAGTGATGTATATTTAAAAGGGTCTAACTCTTAGATACACAGCACAGACTTTAAACCTTTATAACCCACACTCATTTTCCAATGTGGAATTAACCCATTGTTTGAGGCTTTGGTTATATATATATATATATATATATTGATTACTCAATGATGGATCTCATCCTAAAATCTATTATTAGGATCCACTATTATGTCAGATAATGAAATATTGCTCTTTGAGTAATTACCCAACTTACTTCAATATATGTAACCCCTATCTTTTGGACCAAACAAATTTAATTAAGCATGTTAAAAGTTTTACTATGTAAACCTTACAAACTATTCATTCACAAAAATTTATTTTAATATTTATTTATGATGCATTGTTCAAAAATGGGGCTGAATCGTACCATTTTATATGTTGAGGTGTGTTGGGCTGTTTTGCCTATTTCGGGATATATGCCGGATTTCGGCCGGTTAATGCATAGTTGACCGAAATGAAACCAAAGTTTTTTATTTTATTATTATTATTTTTTATTTCCTGCTTTTGTCTTGCCTTTTTTTCTTTGTTTTTCCGGCCTCTGTATGTTCGCAGGGGCGGAGCCATGTTGAAGGGTGGGGGGACCATGGCCCCCCCAAAATTTTGAAATTTTTTTAAATATATATATATATATATATATAATTATTTTAATGTTTTCAAAATTTAGTTTTCAAAAATAAGAGTTGGCCTCCCCAAGTACTTGAATTAGTCCAATGATGCTCTTAAAAAAATAATTGGTCTAATAGTTATAGAAATATAATTTTGTTTTTTGCAATTCTATTTTTTATTGTAAAATGTGCTTTTATATCTGTTAAATATTTGAAAAAGTTTGGCACCAAACATGTTTGAATTTATCTTTTTCAACCCGTTATGTGGCGATTAACAAGTCATTAACTCATTAAAAAATTCTTGTCACTAAAACTACACATGAAATGTCTCTTTAGTTCCCACATAATGGGTCAAAGTAAGATAGTTTCAAATATGTTTGGAGCCTAATTTGTTCCTCCAAGTTTTGGATCATTCTTGTTTTTGAAAATTTCATTAGTTCAATTGAATATTTTTACTTACATTAGTATAAAATTTGATAAGTTTTATAGAAAATGAAACTTTTTAAGAATTTCACTATGAAAATTGTGAAAATAAATTTTATTAATTTAATGAAAGATAGCCCTTAAACATTATTTTGATTGAAAATATTGAGCTTTTTTTTTTTTTTTTTGTGTGTGTATATATATAACTTATCAAATAAAAAAGTATGTATATAATAAAAAAAAGCATGTGTATTTATGTGTGTGTATGGGGTTGTTTTGATAAATATATTAACATTACAACTTGGCCCCCACAAACAAAAATTTTTGGCTCTGCCCCTGCGTGTTCGACATTTCTTTTCTTCACCTCTTTATCTCTTTCTTGTGTCTCTCTCTTCCTCCCTCTCTGTATGTCTTTTTTGAAATCTGAAAATTTTTAGTTATTTGTGAAGTGTAGCTACATAAATTTACTGAAAGACTGAAGAGTCCAGGAATATTCACCCACTACCACCACTGGGCAATTAATTAATACCACCAACCCAGTCCATGTGTTAATTTTCTCTTCAACCCTTCGTGCTTTTTTAAAAAAAATAAAAAAAATTATATAATTTTTACTTTCTCAAACTAAGATGGTATAAATCTAGTGCACTATGCATATTGGATAATTTCACCGATATGGTTAAAGATTATCAAGTGAGATTTGCCCTTTATTGAAGTTTTAAAAAGTGAAGATGAATCCTTGGCATCTTTTGGCCTTCTAATTGCTAATACTAAGTCGTATACAAATGTCTTTTTTTTTAGAGGATTACAAATATCTTTAGTAGTATTAGTTTTCTCACTCTAGTAAAAAATGTAACTCTATAACTCACAAACTTGTAAGACATATTAATGGTTTATATGTGTGGATGGAATACATTCCTTTACACCTTAATTATATATTTCTCACCGATTATGGCTAAATTTTATTAATGAAGTTTTCTTGTGTTCTAAAATAATATATATCATTTGTCTTTTTTGTTGTTATCTTTGTTGATATAAGGAAGCAAAGAAAATGCTTCAATTGAAGTACTAAGTTATATAAAAAAATTAAATTATTTTTCAAATTTATTTGTCACTTATAGAATTTTATTAACAAAACTGATTTTACAATTGCATTTAAAAAAGAAAGAAAGAAGTTTTTCAAAATAAAAATTGATTAAATTTTGTCTACGATCTATTATGTTTTTTTTTTAAAAATTTGAGTAGATTAGTCATGTTATTAAATGAAAATGAGATGTAGCAAAACTTGAATATAAAAACTCAATTTAAAATTTTGCATTTCAAATATTAAAGAAAAATATATTTTAAGTAAAAAACATATAATATATAAAGCTAATAAATATTATTTAATTAGTATAAATATATAAAATATCTCATTTAAAGTTTTTTTTAAAATTTTTTTTTTTAAATTTTAAAAGAAGAAACTTGTAAACTCTATTCAATAGAAGAAGAAGGAATTACATAATGAGATAAAGTGTGCATTGTGAAGTACTAACTTTTCTCAATCTAAGTTACAAAATCATCAATGCCTTGAACATGTTTTACTTGTAGGTGTGTGCTAATTATTTTCCATATCGTGCAACATGAGAACTTTATGCTTGTCTATACTTGTACAAGATTGAATGAATACCATATACGGCAGCTACTATGACAACAAGGGCAGGTGAATTATCAGTAAGGGAATTAACCACTACCAGTGAATCACCTCGCATGGTGATGTATGGTTACCTCATGTTCTTCGCTGCCAAATCGTTGTCTGATGAGAGCGAACTCTTGTTGGAAATTCTAGGGTCGGGTTTTGTGGCCGGTCTGGTCCTTCCCATTCTTGTTGCTCTTCCTGATGCCATGCTTGTTCTCGGTGTACACTAATTTCTTATTGTTTATATTTTTTAAATTGGTTATTAATTTTTTTTTTTGACACTATATATATATAATTAAATTTACCATATTTCAATAATTTAAACTTTTAAAATAATAGTTAGTAATATAAAATAATTATTTTCTAATAAATTTAACTATTTCTATATATTTCATGCCATTAACTTTTACTTTTACCTCCTCTAAATAATATTTTAAGACTTCTGGTCGGGCCCAATCACCCACGTAATTCCGCCCCTGTGAATAAATAGTCTTGTTTCTGTGCCATCTAACTATTGACTCAATATCAATAGACAATAGATTTATCAATGCTCAATGAGAAATGATATTTTTAATAACATTTTTATAATAAATTTTAAGTAATAAGTTGTTACTGATTGTTATTGTTAAGACAAAAAAGTAATTTTAGTATTAGATTTAAATTTAAATTAATAACAACTAATCACCTATAATATTATAAAAATATTATGAACGTAGCAATTCTCATGCTCAATAATCAAGCTAACTGCCGAGCCTAGATTTATTACTTGCTTTTAATTGTGAAGTAGGCCCTAAATATATAACTTACACCGTATCTATGCCAACGACCCACCGACTCAATATCAACAGTCAATGGGTCCTTATCATCTGTAGGTGGTTGCAAATTGCAATATCTCATTAACCAATTAATGATAGAGAAACCACAGCCAGAGAGAGAGAGTGTGTGTTTTTGTTTTCAGCTGAGTCTGTTTGGCAAAAGTTATTTTTGCCAACTTGTTTTAATATTTAGTTTATTTTTACTCCTGTTTATGGGTCTCACTACACTTTTTGGTACTATTTATATGTCCCACTGTACTATTTCAACTAACTTTTACCTTTATCTACAGTATTTTCAGCAAAAAATTTTCAGTTTCAGCAAAATAAGCGGACCTGAAACGGACATATCTTCCTTGTAGCTCAAAGATAAAGAGTACTGTATCTGTGCCTCAACTCATGTTTGCTTTTGTTTGAAATTTATAAGCTAATAAAATTAGAAAGAAAATTTTTTAAATTTTTTCTATTTGAAATAAAAATTCTACTATTTACTAAGTGTATATATGTGTCACTTTGGAGTATTTTGTTTCCTAGTCCAATCAATATAATAGATGCAACTCTTTTTTCTTTTTTCTTTTTTTAGAAATAAACACACGACACAAAATGAAAATGGAAAGGTGTTATAATACAAAAACACACCACAAACTCCACTAAAAAACCAACATAATGGATACAACTTAAGGTGGAGATAAGATTAAATTAGAATAAAATAATTATAGGTAAGGTAAACTTGGAGAATTATTCAATATTCTAGGATTATTGCTTTCTCCTCCATATCAATGGTGGATCACATCATAAACTTAATTATTGGGATCCACTATTATGTTAGAAAATGAAATATTGCTTTTGGAGTAATTACTCTCAATATACGTAACCATCATCTCTTGGACCAAACAAATTTAATTGAGTATGTTACTAGTTTTACCATGTAAACCTTACAAACTAGTACATAGTATGTCATCATTCACAAATTTTTTTAATATTTATTTATTATGCATTGAACTCTTTTTATTGTTGTTAAAGATGTCATTGAATTTGCACTAATTATATTCATAACACCTCAATTTGTAATCATTTTCTAGTAAAACTTATGGTACACTTAGAATTTCCCAATTCATTTTTTTTTCTTTAGTTTAAGGACATAGTTTACCTAAAATTCAATTTAGGAGACAATTACTCCAACCCACGTTTAAAAAGAAAAAAACCAAAACAAAACAAAACTCCAACCCATGTGATGATTCATAAAACCGCCAACATGTATATTTGATTGCATGGCCAATATAATTAGTCATATGACTTGTTTAAATAATTTAATAAGTCATATGATTAATACACATGAATGGTTTTATAAATCACCATATAAAGATTTGAAAGAAAAATCTATCCTTAATTAGAAGGCATAAATCAAGCTAAATAATTGTTGCTTTTTGCTTTTGTTAACTTAAATTCTTAATAATTAATGATACCTATGTGGAGACAATAGTTGCAATAAGAGTAAGGGAGTCATTTTTGTATAGTATTGGCGGGTATTTACCATACCGATAGGTAGGTCAGTACAAAAATGAGGTTGAATCGTATCATTTTATATGCCAGGGTGTGCCGGCCTGTTTTGCCTATTTTGTGATATATGTTAGATTTTCGGCTGGTAAATGCATAGCAGACCAAAATGAAATGAGTAATGTTACCGCTACAAACTATTTTACAACATTTATACAAATTGTTGATGTGGCCGACTTTTTATTGGTTTTCATCTAGACCCATTATTAACATAATTTTTTTTATTTACCAATAATTACTCACCACGTTAGCAGTTTATAAATTTTTTTGGAAAAAGGTTTGTATCTCTAGTATTACTCAAATGAAACCAAAGTTTTTCTCTATTTTTACGTTGCTTTTTCTTTTTCATATTTTTGGCCTCTGAGTGTTCTTTTTTATTTTGCTGAAACGGCCTTTGAGTGTTCGACGTTTCTTATCTCTGTCTCTTTATCTTCTACGTGCGTGTCTCTCTCTCTCTCTCTCTCCCTTCCTCTTTGTCTATCTCTTTTGAAATCTAAAATTTCTTAGTTATTTGGGTGGTGTATAGGGGGTGTTCACCAAATTACACAAGCCGCAAAAATTGCAGAAAAACTGCCCGCAAAATGGCATAATCGCATCGCATCGGAGGTAATAGTACATTGCACCGCATGGTGCAATGAAGTTTGCAATTTTATAATAAGAAAACTGCACAAACCTCACTGCACCGCATTGCACCCTCTCTATATATTAATATATTTATATTTTTAATACTAAATATATATATTATTAATAGTTTAATAACCCTAGTTTTGAAAAAAAAAATTTAATAAAGGTATACAAACATCTTCAGTAGTATTAGTTTTTCTCACTCTCATAGACAATATAACTATATAGCTCACAAACTTGTAAGACATATTAATGGTTTATATGTGTGGATGGAAGATTGTGGTGGGCTTCTTTTGCAACTGCAGGCTGGGCTGCCTCCTGCCATACTATGGCCTAATGGTTCTGGGTAGGAGAGTTAGGACTGGCTTGACTGCAACACACCCCAAGCCAGCTTGTGCATAAACTAAAGCCCCTTTGCTAAAATTTTGGTCACATGCCCATTGCAGAGGGAAACTGTTACGAAAGAGTTATGGCAGGCAGGTATAACATAACAACAACAAAAGGAAAAATGCTTACTGTTAGCCAGAAAACAAGAAATACCAAATCATGATTTTAATAAAGGAGGAGATAATGCAACAATATAAATGCACTATAAATAAGACGGTAGTAATAAAGAAATGGAAATAACACCAATGCTTAATCAATGAAAGGAAGAATGGTCAATCTGTCATGCTTGATTTCCCTACGGAGTTAAGTCTAGGAAGGGAACCACTCTTTAATGTGGGCAATCTCACAGGAAGATCCTGCCATGGAAATTACCCACTTTGAGAGAATGGGCCTAATTGGCTTATCTTCAAACTTCTTAATTCTTACTAGAGGGTAGGCTTTTAAAGGGAGAGAAGGGATTAGCCTATTGGTGTATGCCTACTATCACACTCTTGCCTACTCTCTGTTTTTCTCTCTAACTCTTTTTCCTTTCTAAGTTTTTTTTTTTTTTTTTTTGCTTTATTTTTTACTTTCTTGTTCCGTTGTTCTCCGTGGTGTTGTTATATTGTGTTCCCCCCCCCCCCCCCCTCTCCTACTGTGCATGGGTGAGGCCCCTTTTATACTGCTTGCCGTGATGAGTTTTTACTATTTTACCCCTTAACCACTTTTGTCTTAATGTGGGTGTCCTTCCTATACCACCCACTAGTCTGTTAGCTGCCCAGCTACCACCATTTACCTGTGCTAGCTGTGCCACATCCCATTCCCAAATAAAGAGTCTTATTTTGTTTGCTTGCTCATCGTGGCATTCCCATCCGAATAAGGGTGGACATTCTCTCTCACTATCTCTCATGGCATGTACCTAGTGATTCCAACTCATCTTTCCCTCTTTTGGGTAGTATGTCATCCCAGCAGGACATCCTAGAATAGGTTTTCCCCTTTTCCCTCTGCCAGACCATACCCTTTCTTACCTCTAACCCATGGCCCACCACTCCTGTATTGGCTGTGTATAAGTTGGTGGTGCCTGAGCTTTGTGTGTGCTCCACTTCCATGTGTGTCCATAGCCTTTTTGCTATTCATGCATTTGCCATGACTTGAAAGCTCGTCTGCACATTCTGTTACTTGTTCTTGACCTCTTGTGGCGTGAGTAAGTCTTTGAGCTTTTTCTTCCTTCTCGGGCTAGGCCTTACTTGATTGTGGGTTTTTCCTTCTCTAATTCATTCTTTACCCCTATTGCGAGTTTGTTAGCATTTCTGCCATATGCCATTATGTTATTCCTGCCGTGCTATTATTTGACTCGTGCTTGCTGTGCCTCTTTTGGGTCTGCTGTATGTTTTTCCCTTTGCTTAATTCTAGTGGCCCGGTATTATCATTGGGCTAGTATTCATGTTGTTTTAGGCTTCCTTGGCCTTTTTCATCGCTTCTGGGCTTCCTTGGCCCATTTCATTTCCTTGGGCATCCTCGGCCCATTTCATTTCCTTAGGCATCCTCAGCCCATTTCAATTCTTCATTCTCATAGGCTTTTGCTAAGTCTTTTGGGCTTTCCCGGCCCAAATTACCATATCCTTTACTTTTAGGGTTTATGGGCTTTTCCACCAACCCCTAATTCACCTAATTCATTACTTTGGGTCTCTTTGGTCCATCCTTGCTTGCTTTCTATTTCTCATAATACCCATAGGTTTACTACTTTTTTCTCTGGGCTCCTTTGGGCCCGCTTGCTTTCTTTGAGGCCCTTTTGTTATTTTTTAGGCCTATGGTCCATTATTCTTGCCACTTAGGCTTAATGGTTTTCTTCTCAATTTACTAACTCTTTTTCTCCCATATTGTTGGGTTTCTTCCTACTATTGGGCCTCCTTGTTAAAATGGGCATCAACAAAGATATTCCTCCACACCTCAATGATGTATTTGTCACTTACTAGTTACTATGGCTAAGTTTTATTAATGAAGTTTTTTTGTCTTTTAAAAATACATATATCATTTGTCTATTTTGTTGTTGTCTTTTTTGCTATAAGGTAGCAAAGAAAATGCTTCAATTGAAGTACTAAGTTATATAAAAAAAAAAAAAAAGTTATTTTTCAAATTTATTTATCACTTTTATAATTTTATTAACAATACTTATTACAATTGCATTTTAAAAAAAGAAAGAAGTTTTCAAAATAAAATTTGATTAAATCTTATCTATTATCTATTATGTTTTTTTTTTTTTTTTTAATTTATAAAAAATCTCGAGTAGATTAGTCATGTTAAATGAAAATGAGATGTAGCAAAAATTGAATTTAAAAACTTAATTTATAATTTTGCATTTCATATATTAAAGAAAATTATATTTTAAATAAAAAAAATATAATATATAAAGCTAATACATATTATTTAATTAGTATAAATATATAAAAGATATCATTTAAAGTTCTTTTTTTTTTTTAAAGAAGAAACTTGTAAACTTTATTCAATAGAAGAAGAAGGAATTACATTATGAGATAAAGTGTGCTTTAAGAAGTACTAACTTTTCTCAATCCAAGTTACAAAATTATCAATTAGTGAATCACCTCTCATGCACGTATTCCACAAAATTCTGTCAATGCAAATTCGCTCCCCTCCTAACTAATGCATCAACACATCTATTGGCTTCCCATTTATGATGAGGGATCTGCCTTATCCAATGTTTGCTTGATGTATTTTGTGGTCCAAGGCAAAATATTTATTTAGGACATTTTTCTTATAGTATTTAATATCAATTAAATAAAAGTTGTTAAATTTTAATATATATATATAATTTAAAATTTATTATCCTTCCCATTTGAGATATGGAATTACTAACTAAAATTTTGTATTCAAGTTTCGTAACATTTTTTTTTCAATTGATAATATAACTAATCTACTTAATCTTTCTTATGATATAGTTGATCTTAAATAAGATTTTATCGATTTAATTTTGAAAAACTTATTTTGACACTATAACAAGTATTATTAGTAATATTTAGGAAGCAATACTTATATTTGTAAAAGAATCCAACTTTAGTTCAATTACAGTTGTACTAAATAATAGAATCATCTTGCCAAGAGTCTTGTAGTTTAATTAGTTTGTACATTCTAGTGTTTTTAAGACATTTATGGTTCAAATCCCGTATCTTCCAACTATCAATGTATTAAAGAGAAAAAAGAAAAAAGAAAAAAATCATCTCCGTACCCCAAACCTGCACAAGTAAAAACTAATCTAGCTACGTACAAAGTATAACCTAATTTTATATCTTGGGTTTCTATTTTTTTGGTAATATATTTTAAATTATACAAATATTTAGGTTCGATATTAAAATCTTTATTATATGAAAAAAAAAAAAAAAACTATCAATAAAAACAAATGAAGATATTTATAATATAGAGATTTTTTTTTTTTGATAATATAATATAGAGAATAAAAACAAATGAAGACTAAACTCAATCAATTAAAAAAAAAAGATAAAACTTAAATATCTTTTGTGCTCTACTGTAGGTTTTCCAATTGAATTTAAACTCAGTTGCATTGATTGATAAAATAAAAATAATGTTATTTTTTCGAGCATAATTAAAAATATTAAATTTATGTTTTATCTGTGTATGTGTGTATGTGTATATATATATTCTGGGGATTCTAGCTTTTTACCTCTATTTTTAAAAATATTTGGCAATATGCACCTATTTCGAAACTATATAGGTTCGTGCCCCTGTTTCGAAACTCAATTTTATTAAAATCGAGTTTCAATGAAAAACTCACTTGGTTTAAAATCGAGTTTCAATGAAAAACTCGCTTGGTTAAAATCGAGTTATGCCAGATCAAACTTAAAAAAAAAAAATAAATAAATAAAATTGCATGGAACTCGAGTTCATGGAACTCAAGTTCCATACCTATAGCAGCGTTCAGGAAGACCTATAGTGGCATTTTCATGTAATTTTTTTATAAGGGTCGGCCCATACTAGGTTTAGGGAGCCCTAAAGTGGCGTTTTCATGCAATTTTATTTTTTTAAAAGTTTGATCGGGCATAACTCGATTTTAAACCAAGCGAGTTTTTCATTGAAACTTAATTTTGAGAAAATCGAGTTTCAAAACGGGCGTACGAACCTATATAGTTTCAAAACAGGGGCATATTATCAAATATTTTTAAAAATAGGGGTAAAAAGCTAGAATCCCCTCTATATTCTTTATCATTCACATAGCTGGACTTGTTTGGCAGGGAGCAATCCAGTCAGAAGTTGTTAGAACTAGTCAGATTAGATCAATTTTTTTTTTTTTTTATTTAATGGAAATATTAGATCAATTTTAACTAGAAAGGTGGTGTTTATTTTATACACTATGTTCTACACTTTTTTACACACTCTTAAAATGCATTGAAATTGTTATATAAAGTCATGATTTTAGTGCATTTTAAGAGTGTGTGAATGTAACACCCCATAATTTTTGACACCAATTTAATTAATTATACTTAAATTATAAGGAGGCCCACAATTAAATGGATTAAATTAAAGTGGGCCTAAGATATTAAAAATAGATAAATACAATTGGAATATGAAGCCCAAGTGAGGTGGCATAAGTAAATATATGGGGCCTTAAAAAAAAAAAAAAACCCTAGTCTTTTACCTCGCATATACTTATGAGACTTTCTTTTTGCTTCAGCCGCATCAGACTACTGAACTTCACTTCTCTTCACTGTGGCTGTGAGTAGAGATTACAGGTACGGTTTCTATGATTATACTAATAGAAAAAGGGCTCCTAGAATTGTTATTATATTAGATAAGGGATGGTCAAATATGGCTGCATGTCAAAAGCTTTGATATTGTATCTAATAGGCTTGGACTTTATCGATTGCTTTGTCATCATGTGAAAGGGAAAGTATTGCTTTGTGGGTTTATATATATATATATATATATATCCGTATATGGCCATCTTGGATCAAAAAAACCATGACTATTTTAATGGGCAAAGGGTGCTTGTGGATTAATTTGCTTCCACACATAGCCTCAATTGTTGACCGGTTAATATGCATTCACACCAAGCCTCAATTGTTGACCGGTTAATATGCATTCACACTAGTTCAGCAGTGTACTAAATTTTGGGTCTTTGGGTTGATAATTACAATATTATAATAGGAATTGTTATATAGCCGTATGGTCCAGGCTTTGAAATTTGATTATGTATGAATAGTATGTATATTCATATGGACCTCTATTGGATCTAAGATTGATTTGGCTAAGCTATATTATTGCACTAGCTATCTTTTAGCTATATTGAAGCTTCATGAATATTCTGATTAGGTAGCAATATTTATAAGTCCAGAAATCTGATCAAAGTTGAAAGTAAATGGGAATGTTTGGTGAATAAATGGAGGATTTTGGATAAATCAATATTCTCTAGGATAAAACCATTTTAAGTGTGAAAATAGATTTTTAAGTGGGAAATTGTGTATTGATAAACCTATTTTTGGTATTGCTAGGTTTTAATTCTACTGAATTGTTGTGATTCAAGGGAGGTTGATTTCCATTATTTTGCAACTAAGAGGTAAGTGGTATTTACTAATTTTGGGGGTTTTCCCAAACAATGTTGGTTATTAAACTATTATATACATAAGAAATATATTGTCATTCTATACATATAAATGGATATTTTAAAATTTCTTGATGTGCACATTAATTATTCGTTTTATGAAAAACTTGTGGGACAACCTAAATTTATTTAAATTTGTATATTCGATATATCCTTATATTTTTGAGAATTATGATTGGATTATTTTTGTGAGCATCTTGAATGGATTATTTATGTGAGCATCTTGTATATGTTTTGAAAACCTATGGCAAGTCGTGATTAGAAACTCAGTATGGTATTTAGTCCTTAGCAAGGGACAATCATACTGCAGCTAGTCCTTAGCAAGGGACGGTCCTAAAAGGGGACAGTGCACATTTGATAGCTCCTTAGCAAGGGAGTAAATTATTGAGGATCCAAAAAGGAAGCTCCTTAGCAAGGGAGTGCACCTTTAGGTCCCAAAGGAGCCATCCTTAAGAAATGGGATGAAAAGGAGGTTCCAGTCCCAAAAAGGGGACAGCACAACCCTGTCAACGGGGCGTAAACGTTGACCACGAGAAAAGCCTAGGAAATTGTTTATGTGATGGTATTAATATATATATATATATATATATATATTATGATGGTTCACGATATAAAGATATTTTTCTTTTACATGAAATATTTGATGATAAATATTGATGAGTTATAAGTTATGAAATTGCTGTAAGAATTATTTATTGAAGGTTTGTTCCCACACCCTAATGTTAGTGAATTCCACTTATTGAGTTATCTCACCCCCCTTTATTTCCCATTTCAGATACATTAGAGGGATTACTGGAGTAGAGATTCTTGGGAGACAGCAGTTACAAACTATTTTTGTAGAACTAAGGATTTTATTATCATTTTATGGCATTAACATTGTATTGGAGAATTATTTTGAGGATGTTTTGTATTTGGTGAATTAGAGCTCTGACTTTTGTGATGAGATTCAAGGTTGCTAGTTTCTTTTATTTAACATATTTTATGGATTATTCAGATTAAATAGACATTTTATTGCTTATGATTTTGGGGTGTTACAATTGTGGTATCAGAGCTTAGGATATGATTTTGTAGACACTTGAAAACTAGGTTATGATTATGCAGACACATGAAACTAGGCTATGATCTTGATTTTTTTTTTGTCAGAGCATTTGGTATTTTGGTTAGGTTTGATGAGATATTTCAAATAATCTTAGCAATGTTACTTCTTATGTTTAGTAATTATAATTGTTGCACCGTCTATATTTCTTAATTTCTTTGTTAACTAGGTATCATGCCACCCAAAAGGAAGAGAGTAGCTAATTCCAATAGCGAGGAACCTATTGCTAATTTGAGAAGGCCAACCAAAGCAAGGGTTGATATGAGACTGAAGTCACTCAAGACGTGAGAAATAATGAACGTCCTAGGGTGACACGCACTGATCCTTTGGATGAAGCTGCTGCCCGACTGTTGGACAGGTTGGCCCAGGTTGCCAGTAGAGGTGCAGGTAGAGTAGAGGCAAGGGCTGGTTGCTCTTTTGAGACTTTTATGAAGCAGAATCCCCCTTCTTTTGATGGGAAGCCAAATCCCTCAGAAGCTGAGAGACTTCGACACCACCTGATTGCATCAGGGGTTGATAATTATGCAGAGTCAGTTAAGAGAGCTATGAGGCTGGAGGAAGATTTCAAGAACAATGTTAGGAAGGAGAACCCACCTAGAAACACTGGACAGACAGGCTTTCGACAAGGCAATGCACAAGGTCATTGGAACAAGAAAGGATTTGTTGGGAGGTCTAGGAGTAATTCATCATCAGATAAGCCAGAAAATAAGAATCCACCCCAGAATGCTCAAGGTAGAAGTTCGAATGCTTGCCCTACATGTGGAAGGTTTCATGGAGATAAGCCATGTTTCTTTGAGGGAAAGGCTTGTTATAATTGTGGGAAGACAGGACACTTGGCTAGAAGCTGTACATCTCCTCAACAAAACTCAATGGCACAACCTATAAAGAATGATCAGAGGAGGAAGGCACAAGGGAGAGTGTTTGCACTCACACCACAAGACGTTCAAGCTTCAGATACTGTGGTTGCAGGTATCCTCCCATTATTCTCAAACTTTGCTAAAACTCTATTTGATTCTGGATCTACACACTCTTTTATCTCCTCTCGATATGCTAAGTTATGTGATAAGAAACCTGGATTTATGGAGTATGACTTGTCTGTGGCCACACCTATGGGTGATTCTTTAGTGTGCAATTCTATGCTTAAGTCTTGTGTCATCCAAATTGAGGATAGGGAAATGTTAGCAGACTTGATTTTGATGGACATGTATGACTATGATGTAATTTTGGGGATGGACTGGCTGGCGGCTTATCATGCTAGTGTAGATTGTTTTAGAAAAGAAGTGGTGTTTCGGCCTCTAGGAGAACCTGAATTTCGGTTTAAGGGCTCTAGGATGCATGCTTTACCTAGGGTGATATCAGCCCTTCGAGCTCAGCGTCTATTACGGAAAGGATGCCATGGGTACCTAGCTCATGTGGTGGACACTAGGAAAGAGGTATTGAAGTTGGATGATATCTCTGTTGTAAGGGAGTTTCCTGATGTCTTTCCTGAAGACCTACCAGGGATACTTATAGATAGGGAGATTGAATTTTCCATTGATTTGCTCCCTGGAACTTCTCTTATTTCGAAAGCACCCTACCGAATGGCACCAACTGAACTTAAGGAACTCAAGGAACAGTTACAAGAACTCCTTGATAAGGGGTTCATTAGACCAAGTGCATCTCCTTGGGGTGCACCAGTTTTATTTGTGAAGAAGAAGGATGGGACTATGAGGTTGTGTATTGACTACCGTGAGTTAAACCGGGTTACTGTGAGAAACAAATACCCTCTCCCTCGAATTGATGACTTATTTGATCAATTGCAAGGGGCACAAGTCTTCTCTAAGATTGACCTTCGTTCTGGGTATCACCAACTGAAAATCAAGAGCGAAGACATACCCAAAACAGCTTTCAGGACGAGGTATGGGCACTATGTATTCTTGGTAATGCCTTTTGGATTGACCAATGCTCCTGCTGCATTTATGGACTTGATGAATAGGGTGTTTCATGAGTACTTAGACCGCTTTGTTATTGTTTTTATTGATGATATTCTAATTTTCTCCAAAAGTATCGAAGAACATGAAGAGCACTTGAGAATTGTTTTTCAAATTTTGAGGGAGAAGAAGCTATATGCAAAGTTTAAGAAGTGTGAGTTTTGGCTTGACCAAGTGGTGTTCCTAGGGCATGTGATATCTAAGGCAGGGATTTCTGTAGACCCTAGTAAGGTTGAGGCTATGGTTGATTGGGCAAGACCAACGAGTGTGAGTGAGATTAGAAGCTTTTTGGGCCTTGCTGGCTATTATAGGAGGTTTGTGGAGGGATTTTCCCATATTGCAGCCCCAATGACTCAACTAACTCGTAAGAATGTCAAGTTCGTGTGGACAGAAGAATGTGAAAAGCGTTTTCAAGAATTTAAGCAAAGGTTGGTCACTGCACCAGTACTAACCATCCCTAGCAACTTGGGAGGCTTTGTCATTTATAGTGACGCTTCAAAAAAAGGGCTAGGTTGTGTGATGATGCAGCATGGTAAAGTCATAGCTTATGCTTCCCGCCAATTAAAGAGTTATGAACAGAATTATTCCACTCATGATTTGGAGTTGGCTGTAGTGGTGTTTGCATTGAAGATTTGGAGACATTATTTGTATGGTGAAAGGTGTGAGATTTATACAGATCATAAGAGCTTGAAGTACTTCTTTACTCAGAAAGAATTGAATATGAGACAACGAAGGTGGCTTGAGTTGATTAAAGATTATGATTGCTCAATTAATTACCATCCAGGCAAGGCTAATGTGGTAGCTGATGCACTTAGTCGGAAGTCTTCTGGTTTCTTAGCTGCCTTGTTAACTACTCAAAAGGAGATAATTAAGGATCTGGAGAGGATGGGAATTGAAATTGTCATGGGTGATTCCTAAGTCTTTATGGCCAGTTTGACAATACAACCCACTTTGATTGAGAAGATTAAGAGTTCACAGGTTGATGATGCACAAATTGTAAAGATTATAGAAGAAGTGCAAGAAGGGAAGAGACTAGAATTTAATGTGTCTAATGACGGTGTCTTGAGGTTTGGAAAAAGACTTTGTGTGCCAAATGATGTTGTATTAAAGAAGGAGATTATGGAAGAAGCCCATTGTACCCTATACTCAGTGCACCCTGGTAGCACCAAAATGTATCGTCACATTCGAGAAATTTATTGGTGGAATAACATGAAGAGAGAGATAGCTCAGTTTGTGGAGCAATGCTTGACTTGTCAACAAATTAAGGCACTACAACAGAAACCTTCAGGATTGCTGCAACCACTTCCCATTCCTGAGTGGAAGTGGGAGCGTATATGTATGGATTTTGTGATTGGTTTGCCAAGATCTCCTAAGGGACATGAGGCCATTTGGGTAATTGTGGATAGGATGACAAAAACAACACGTTTTATTCCAGTTAAGATGACTTACTCACTTGATCAGCTAGCACAGATATATATTGATGAGATTGTGAGTCTTCATGGAGTTCCAACATCAATTGTGTCTGATCGAGACCCAAGATTCACCTCAAAGTTTTGGGAAAGCCTGCATAAAGCTTTGGGTACTAATCTTAGCTTTAGTACAGCCTTCCACCTGCAAACAGATGGTCTATCAAAAAGGAATATTCGTACTTTGGAGGATATGTTAAGGGCTTGTGTATTGGATTTCAAAGGGAGTTGGGAAAAATACTTGTCTTTAGTGGAATTTGCCTATAATAATAGCTACCACTCTAGTATTGAGATGGCTCCCTATGAGGCTTTGTATGGTAGAAAATGCAGGTCCCCATTGTGTTGGGAAGAGGTTGGTGAGAGAAAATTGTTGGGACCAGATGTGAAAGGGAAAGTATTGCTTTGTGGTTATATATATATATATATATATATATCCGTATATGACCATCTTGGATCAAAAAAACCATGACTATTTTAATGGGCAAAGGGTGCTTGTGGATTAATTTGCTTCCACACATAGCCTCAATTGTTGACCGGTTAATATGCATTCACACCAAGCCTCAATTGTTGACCGGTTAATATGCATTCACACTAGTTCAGCCGTGTACTAAATTTTGGGTCTTTGGGTTGATAATTACAATATTATAATAGGAATTGTTATATAGCCGTATGGTCCAGGCTTTGAAATTTGATTATGTATGAATAGTATGTATATTCATATGGACCTCTATTGGATCTAAGATTGATTTGACTAAGCTATATTATTGCACTAGCTATCTTTTAGCTATATTGAAGCTTCATGAATATTCTGATTAGGTAGCAATATTTATAAGTCCAAAAATCTGATCAAAGTTGAAGGTAAATTGGAATGTTTGGTGAATAAATGGAGGATTTTGGATAAATCAATATTCTCTAGGATAAAACCATTTTAAGTGTGAAAATAGATTTTTAAGTGGGAAATTGTGTATTGATAAACCTATTTTTGGTATTGCTAGGTTTTAATTCTACTGAATTGTTGTGATTCAAGGGAGGTTGATTTCCATTATTTTGCAATTAAGAGGTAAGTGGTATTTACTAATTTTGGGGGTTTTCCCAAACAATGTTGGTTATTAAACTATTATATACATAAGAAATATATTGTCATTCTATACATATAAATGGATATTTTAAAATTTCTTGATGTGCACATTAATTATTCGTTTTATGAAAAACTTGTAGGACAACCTAAATTTATTTAAATTTGTATATTCGATATATCCTTATATTTTTGAGAATTATGATTGGATTATTTTTGTGAGCATCTTGAATGGATTATTTATGTGAGCATCTTGTATATGTTTTGAAAACCTATGGCAAGTCGTGATTAGAAGCTCAGTATGGTATTTAGTCCTTAGCAAGGGACAATCATACTGCAGCTAGTCCTTAGCAAGGGACAGTCCTAAAAGGGGACAGTGCACATTTGATAGCTCCTTAGCAAGGGAGTAAATTATTGAGGATCCAAAAAGGAAGCTCCTTAGCAAGGGAGTGCACCTTTAGGTCCCAAAGGAGCCATCCTTAAGAAATGGGATGAAAAGGAGGTTCCAGTTCCAAAAAGGGGACAGCACAACCCTGTCAACGGGGCGTAAACGTTGACCACGAGAAAAGCCTAGGAAATTGTTTATGTGATGGTATTAATATATATATATATATATATATTATGATGGTTCACGATATAAAGATATTTTTCGTTTACATGAAATATTTGATGATAAATATTGATGAGTTATAAGTTATGAAATTGCTGTAAGAATTATTTATTGAAGGTTTGTTCCCACACCCTAATGTTAGTGAATTCCACTTATTGAGTTATCTCACCCCCCTTTATTTCCCATTTCAGATACATTAGAGGGATTACTGGAGTAGAGATTCTTGGGAGACAGCAGTTACAAACTATTTTTGTAGAACTAAGGATTTTATTATCATTTTATGGCATTAACATTGTATTGGAGAATTATTTTGAGGATGTTTTGTATTTGGTGAATTAGAGCTCTGACTTTTGTGATGAGATTCAAGGTTGCTAGTTTCTTTTATTTAACATATTTTATGGATTATTCAGATTAAATAGACATTTTATTGCTTATGATTTTGGGGTGTTACAGTGAATGTGTAGAATACGGTGTGCACGCTAGTAGGGGTGGCAAATGGGCGGGTTGGGTCATAAATGGGTTGGATGCGTAATTATCCATTTATCCATTTATGACCCGTTTATATATAAATTAATTATCCATTATCCGCCCAACCCATTTAATTAGTAACCCGCCCATTTAACCCAATATAATCCAAATAAATAAATAACTTTTTAAAAACTTTAAAAACAAAAATTAAAAAGTCACTTTTCCTGTTCTTTCCTTTCATTTTCCCTTCACAAAATTCATTTCTCAGCAACCAAACAAAGCCTTTTTTTTTTTTTTTTTTGGGCAACATTTGAGAAAATATTACCTAAAGAAAAAGAAAAAGAAAAAGAAAAGAAAAGAAAAATATAGCCCTAGCAACATCATATAGCTAAGGAAAGCCCAATAAATTCATGAAACGCAGAGAAGTTAAGAGGGGGGAAAAATTTTTCATGGAAAAACAAAGCTTTCTCGAGAAACAAACATGGGGTACGTCGTAAGAGCTTCTGCTCGCTTGCGCCGTCCACCGTTTCGGCTGG
Organism: Quercus glauca; assembly: GCA_023736055.1. Classification (NCBI taxonomy): domain Eukaryota; kingdom Viridiplantae; phylum Streptophyta; class Magnoliopsida; order Fagales; family Fagaceae; genus Quercus; species Quercus glauca. The sequence goes on along the minus strand of CM043322.1, from coordinate 49,394,777 downwards.
GACTCCTTCAAGCTCGACGGATTCCGACGCCGATTCCACAAACAGCTTCCTCAACGGTGACCGGAGATCAAAGAATCGACCTGGGACTTCAAATCTCCGTTGTAACCGCCACCGAACAAAAGATCTTGGTTAAATATCGGAAATATCGGCTAGATCTGACTATTAATGAAAACATTGTCCACCGATATCGGCGACCCATCTGGATTCGTACAAGAAAACGAGAATGCCGGCGAACATAACCAGCTCCACTGGAGACGAAACTGATACACTACCTCCGGTGAACTCCGATTCCGTCCCTGTTCTCTCTCTAAAATTTCGTTTTGCTTGGTTAGTGAGAAAATCTGAGAAAAAGTGTTTGGGCTTAGAAATCTAGTGGTTAAAATGTTTGGAAAAGTGTTTGGTTACTAAGAAAATTTGAGGGAGAGTGAGACTGAGGTTTATTTAAGTTTTAGATTTTAGAAGGGTTTAGGTATTAGTGGGTTTATTTAATTTTAAATTTTAAATGGGTTTAATTGGTATTAGTGAGTTTATCCATTTAGACCCATCTAATTAAATAACCAAATGGGTTTTTATGCATTTAACACAAATACTTAAATGGGTTGGGTAAAGACTTATCCAAATAAGGTGGGTAATGGACGGGTTCATGGATATGGGTAAAAATTGCCACCCCTACACGCTAGTATTTTTTTTACTATTATCCCCAACTGGATGCGTGCTTTGGAAAACGTGCCTCGGATACGTACTTTTCATCTAATTTATTCTCGTCCACCCACTCCTTATCATCTAGACCTTTTTTTTTTTTTTTTTTTCTCTAAATCCACACAATTAGTCATTTTTATTTCTCCCCTCTCCTTCTTCAGCTTGTTTCTCTATCTTCATTTCATCTTCTTCACTTTTCTTTATTTTGTCCACTATAAACCCTCTCTCTCTGTCTCTCAAGTGTCCCTCAAAACATCAATTATGCATGTATCTATATGCTCAATCTGCTATTGTGTTGTGTTGTAACGACGCTACTTCTTTGTCTTTCTTTTCAATTCAATATCTCTTATTCTCTCTCAATAAGGGATTTTTATTTTATTTTTTCCTTTGAGAATTTGATGGAAATATCGAAACTTTAAATTTATAGATTAATTTTGTATCAAAAATTTTAAAGGGTTGGGTTTTTTTTTTTTATTTTGGTAAAATTGGTAGATTGGGCTTTATTATTTTTTAACTTTACTATCAGTGATTCTGTTATTGGGTGTATCTTTTTGGAGCTTGCTATTTTTAAGGGAGCTAAATGTAATTTTATTAAAAAAATGCTAAATTAGTACTCTTTTATATATATATATATGTGTGTGTGTGTGTGTGCACGTGTGTATGTATACTATTTTCTTTTACAAATTTTAGGGGGGCACCAAGCAAAAGCTTGGCTCCGTCCCTGAACGCCTCTCTCTCTCTCTCTCTCTCTCTCTCTCCACAATTTACTCAACTCTACGATCTTCATTATATATATAACAGATAACCACAACACCATGTCAAACCACCTCCTATCCGTCTCTACCTTCGGCCTTTTCCTCCTACTCCTCGGTGGCTCCGCCTAGGGATGGCCATACCCATTGGGTAATGGATATCCAACCCTACCCGATCCAATTATTCTGGGTAATACCCAGTTCTTAATGGGTAGAAGGTAATTGGGTAGGGTTTGGATATTATCCAAATATTTTGGGTAGGGTTTGGATATTACCCATTTACCCATTATTACCCATTTAACTATTTTTTTTTGATACCCCATTTAACTAATTAGATCTAACTCGAACCCAACTCAACCAAATTATTATAGGTAAACCTCAATTCACCCAATTACCTAATAATCAAAATTACCAAATTGCCCCTAAAATTTGAAAATGACCAAATTATTCCTAAAATTACCGAAATGCACTCTAAACCTAAAAAATGACCAAATACCCCCGAAAACTAAAAATTACCAAAATACCCCATAAACCTAAAAAATGACCAAAAAACCATCGAAACCTAAAAATGACCAAAATAACCCCTAAACTTAAAAAATGACCGATAGACCACTAAAACCTAAAAAATGACCAAAATACCCCCGAAACTTAAAAATTACTAAAATACCCTCAAAACCTAAAAAATGACCGAAATACCCCCGAAACCTAAAAATTATCAAAATACCCTTAAAACCAAAAAAATGATCGAAATACTCCCGAAACATAAAAAATGACCAAAATACCCCCGAAAACTAAAAATTACCAAAATAACCCCTAAACCTAAAAAATGACCGAAAGATCACTGAAACTTAAAAAATGATCAAAATACCCCCGAAACCTAAAAATTACCAAAATATCCTCAAAACCTAAAAAATGACCGAAATATCCCCAAAACATAAAAAATTACTGAAATACCCCTTGAAACCTAAAAATGACCAAAATACCCCCCCTAAACTTAAAATTACCAAAATACCCTCTAAACCTAAAAAACGTTTGAAATACCCCCAAAACCTTAAAATTACTAAAATACCCCCTAAACTTGAAACCTAAAAATGACCAAAATACCCCCCCCCCTAAACTTAAAATTACCAAAATACCTTCTAAACCTAAAAAATGTTTGAAATACCCCCAAAACCTTAAAATTACTAAAATACCCCCTAAACATATAAAATGACAAGAATACCCCCGAAACCTATAAAATAACCAAAATACCCCCCTAAATCCAAAAAATGACTGAAATGCTCCTAAAACCTATAAAATTACTAAAATACCTCGAAACCTATAAAATGACGAAAATGCCCATAAAACCTAGATGATAACCTCAAAAATGCCCCCAAAATACCCAACCCTAAAAAATGACTGAAATAACCTCAAAACCTAAAAAATGACCAAAAGATCCCAAAACCTAAAAAATGACCGAAATATCCCCAAAACTTAAAAAATAACCGAAATACCCCCAAAACCTAAAAAATGACCAAAATACCCTTGAAACATAAAACATTACCCTTGAAACCTTGAAATTACCAAAATACCTCTGAAACCTAGAAAATTACTGAAATAGCCCCAAAATATAAAATTTTTTGAAATACCCCTAAAACCTTAAAAAAAAAGACAAAAATGCCCTCGTAATCTAAAAAATGACTGAAATACCCTTAGAATCTAAAAAATGACCAAATAACCCCAAAACCTAAAAAATTACCAAAATTCCCTCAAAACTTACAAAATGACTGAAATATTCTTAGAACCTTTAATCTTGACAAAAATACCCTCGAAACATCCAAAATACCCCAAACCTTTATTTTGGTAATTTAAGAGGTTATAGATGTATTTTGGTCATCTTACAGGTTTAGGGGTATTTTAGTCAATTTAAAGGTTTCAAGGGTGTTTTGGTCATTTTAGATATTTTCTAAGGGTATTTGGTTGTTTTAGAGGTTTGGGGTTATTTTTTGTCATTTTAGAGGTTTTGGGTGTATTTGGTCACTTTACAGGTTTAGGGCATATTTTGGTCATTTTATAGGTTTGAGGGTATTTCAAACATTTTTTTAGGTTTATGGTGTATTTTTACCATCATATTGGTTTTACGGGCATTTTTATCATTTTATAGATTTTAGGGGTATTTTGGTCATTTTATAGGTTTTGGAGGTATTTTGGTAATTTCCAAGGTTTACGGGGTATTTCGGTTAATTTTTAGGTTTCGGGGGTATTCTGGTAAATTTTAAGTATTAGGGGTGTTTTAGTAAGTTTTTAGTTTTCGGGGATATTTTTGTCATGTTTTAGGTTTAGGGGTTATTTCAATAATTTTTTAGGTTTCGAGGGTATTTTGGTAATTTTTAAGTTTCAAGGGTATTTTAGTTAGTTTTTAGGTTTTGGAGGTATTTTTGTCATTTTTTTAGGTTTAGGGGGGTATTTTTGGTAATTTTATGTTTCGGGGGGTATTTCAATCAAATTTTAGGTTTCGAGGGTATTTTGGTCATTTTTTAGTTATAGGAGGTATTTTGGTAATTTTTGGGTTTCAAGGGCATTTTGGACATTTTTTTAAGTTTCGTGAGTATTTAGTCATTTTTTAAGTTTCGGGGGTATTTTGGTCATTTTTTAGGTTTATGGGGTATTTTGGTCATTTTAAGTGGTTTTTGAGCATATTTAGTGATTTTGGGGGTATTTTGGTCATTTTAGAGATTTCATGGGTATTTTGCTTATTTTAGAGATTTTGAGATATTTTGGTTATTTTAGTGGTTTTTGAGCATAATTAGTGATTTTAGAGGTTTCATGGGCATTTTGCTCATTTTAGAGATTTTGAGGATTTTTTGATTTTTTTAGTGGTTTTTGAGCATATTTGGTGATTTTATAAAAATTGGGTTTGGGTAGGGTATGGATATCCATGGGTAAACAAACTGGGTAACAATTGGGTATGGATACTAATTGGGTAAGGTAATTGGGTATCCATGGATAAATTAATTGGGTTGGATATACCCATACCCTACCCATACCCTACCCATGGCCATCCCTAGCTCCGCCTATGGTCTCTTCATAACCCACCGTCCATTCTCGCCCGATCTTATTTCCGATGGAATCCACGACAGTGATTCCAGTTTGGGGTCCTACCCTGTTCTCAACCGACTCTCCGCCGAGTCTTCAACTTCAACTTGCGACCAGACCTACGGGTTCTTGCCTTGCACCACCTCGGTAATGGGAAACCTCTTCCTCATGGTGGTGTATGGGTACCTCATGTACTTCGCTGCCATGTCATTGACAGAAGGAAGCGAGCACTTGATGGAAATTCTAGGCCCTGGTATTGTGGGCGGTCTCGTCCTTCCTATTCTCGGTGCTCTTCCTGATGCCATGCTCGTTATCGGTGAGCACTTATTTTTATTGCTTTTTATTGTTTGGGTACAGCTAAATGCAGTGCGTCTGCGTTTCAACGGTTTTTTTTATTTTATTTTATTTTATTTTATTTTTTTATTTTTTTTAACATTGAGAAGCATGTTTCAATGCTATTCAGTGGGTCTGTGTACTATTTATAAGACCTACAAATCTCTTTTTTCAACAAAACTTTTATTCAAAATGAGTCTTATAATCAAGGACGAAACCAAGATTCATACTTGTGGGGAGCCAAAGCTTAAAACCAAAAAAAAAAAAAAAATTATGAAAAAAAAAATTAACATCTATTTCATATTCAATAAAATACTACATACAAAATAAATATTTTTTAAACATTTCATATTATAAAGCACATCAACAAAGTATAACATACAAAATAAGTGTTTCTTATTTTGTTCGTGATTTTTGTTTAGTCCATATTTATTTTTTTATTTTATTTTTGTAGTTAAAGGGGCATGAATTTTATTTATTTATTTTTTTTTTGTAGGTCAATATCTAAATATTTTAGAGGAAGAGAGACAAATATATATATATATATATATATATATAAGGGCAAATCTTGATTTTTTAAACTAGTTTTTTTTTTTTTTTTTTTAATTTGTTTTTGGGGGGTTGGGGGGGGGGGGCAATGGCCCCCCTCTGCCCTAGTGTGGGTCCGTCCCTGTTCATAGCTCTGTTCACACGTTTAAAAATTATTTTGTTACAGTATTTTTAGTTTTCAGCAAAATAAGTGGACCCTTAGTATGTGTTTGGATTCAACTTAATCTTGCGTCTGCATTTGCGTTTTTCATGTTTCTTTTTTTTTTTTTTTTTTTTTTTTATAAGCCACAGTTATTGACTTTCAGAGACAAAATTCACTGTTCTTGAATAGTGCATTCACTGTTCACGTATTAAAAAATATTAAAAATGGGTCTTACGGCATTATTTACACATTTAAAAATTATTTTGCTACAATGTTTTCTGTTTTCAGTTTTCAGTTTTAGTAAAAATAAGTTGTATTTAAACGGACCCTTAAAAGTACATAGTTAAATGATTAAATTTACAACATTTTAATAGTTTAAACCTTTTGAAACAATTGGTAATATAAGATAAAACCGTTTACGTGCAACAAAGATAAATATAAATTGGTACAAAGGCTTGTGAAAGGGAATACGGTATTTATAGAATGATTAATATAATAAAGTTGGGCCTAATCTCATAAGTTTAACATTTTGAGTTAAGTAATATTCTTATATATTATATTAAGTACTTAATTGGAGGCTCTTTTAGGTGTTCCTCTCCCCAAAATTTTGAAAGGAATATAAGATAAAACCGTTTATGTGCAACAAATATAAAATATAAATTGGTACAAAAGTTTGTGAAAGGGAATATGGTATTTATAGAATGATTAATATAACAAAGTTAGGCCTAATTTCATAAGTTTAACATTTTGAGTTAAGTAATATTTTTATATATTATATTAAGTACTTAATTGGAGGCTCCTTGAGGAGTTTCTCTCCCCAAAAATTTGAAAGGATACGTGGTTAATCCTATGGAATTTGGTGCAATTCAATCCTTTGCTATTGGATGCAAGTTGCATGAGGAAGTTTTTCAAATCTTCAAATTTTGATAAATTCTAAATATTCATAAGTCAAGTTGCTTACATGTCTTATTTGCTTTTGTTTTGCTCATTATGCTTAAATGGTTCAATTATTTACCATTAAGTGTTCTTAACCTGTCGCTTTGTTAAGAACCATTTTTCAATATGAATTTTTTGCAATCAAGATTTTTCTTACATAAACTGTATAAAGCTTATGTTTAAATTTTGATCTCTCTCTCTCTTCTACAATTATTAATTAGAACTTTCGTACAACCTACACTTGTGCTTATAATCAACTCTTTTGTCTTCTATAGTATCTGGTATTTTTGGAACTACCGAAACTGCTCAAAGTCAAATCTCTATTGGAATGGGAATGGTAGCTGGGTCAACTGTTTTACTTCTTACAATAATATGGGGATCGTGTGTTATTGCTGGGAAGTGCGACCTCGTTGATTCAATTGCGCAAGATGCACAGGATACAAAAGGGTTTAATTTAACTGGTACGTACTTAAAATTTTTTTTTTCATTAATTATTAATCTCTAAAACTACTTACTGTTTGTGCGTGTATAAAGTTCAAAGAGTTGGCTTTGTTAGTCTTCTTTCTTTTTGGTACTTTTTTTTTTTTTGAAATGTTTCTTTTTGGTATTTGAAAGTTGAAACATTAAAAAAAAAAAAAAAGGTATTTTTTTTTTTTTTTTTTTTTATGGGAAACTGGAAGAAAATTTCATTCCACACTAAGAGGAGAAACAGCAGAGCCCAAATAAGGCAGAGAGTACATCAGATCATCCCTAAGAATTTGCAGAATACATGAGGGAGGGGTTCCTTTCCAAACTTTGGATTGGCCTGAAGTTTTTGCTTCTCTAGCCAACATGTGAGCAGCTCTATTGCCGTCCCGTTTCAAGTGATGGAAGGTGTAGTGACTAAAGGAGCTAGACGCCGACTTGATGTCCTCAAGGATGTGGCCAAGCTAGCCTCTTGTCTCAAATGAAGATAAGGCAAGAATTATGGACAACGCATTTGATTTAAAAATGGCATGACTTATCTGCATCTCCAGTGCAAAAAGCACCCCATGGAGGAGCGCGAATACTTCAGTGACTTCAGCATTGAGGCTCACGGGGAGGACTTTGCTAATGGCCCCAATTGCAACCCCAGAGGAGTCTCTAATGATAACACCGATGCAGGAGCAACCACCCCCCTCGTCTGTTGCTCCATCAACATTAATCTTATGAAAACTAGGAGGCGGTGCAGCCCGAAGAAGGCATGCAGGGGGATGGAGTGGATGAGGATTTTGCCGAGCGGCATTATAGTCAAGCAAGGCTCTTCTCGCGGAATCCCAAACCTGAGATGGCGAGATTGCTGCATCGTTATGAAAGGCCTGATTCCTATTTCCCCAGATTGACCAAGCAACCGTAAAAAATAAATCTAAGTCATGAAGCTTGCCCATTTCAATAAACTTGGCGGCAATGTTCATAATATCATCTTCGGTGGAAGACAAGTTCAGAGGGCAGTCCAGCCAAGCAGCCTAGGTGTATTTGGCATGAGGACATAGGAGGAGAGCATGTTGGATGGATTCCATTTCCTTGTCACAAAGCGGACAAAACCCAAATGAGTTTAGGCCTCGACACTGGAGAGCAAGCATTTTTGGAAGACCATTTTTGCATACACGCCAAGCAAAGATCTGGACTTTTGGAGGAACATTAAGATGCCAAATTTTTTTTCCAGAAAGGGGGTTGGGAATGCATAGTGGTACTTTCACCATTGTTGTCTGCATCAACAACTCTCATTGCAATATAATAAGAGCTCTTCACGGAGAAAGAGCCCTTTTTGTTGCCCAGCCAAATGAGTTGATCATCGGGGAGGTTATAGCTAATAGGGATCTTGAGAATTGAATCAGCTTCAAAAGGCAGGAAGATTGATCTCACCAACTCAGATTTCCACCACTTTGTGTCCTCGTCAATGAGTGAGGAGACCATAGGGAAGTTGCCAAACTCCAAAGGAGGCGAGATCACCTTATAGGTGGTAGGTGTTGGAAGCCACCTATCTTCCCAAATGTGAATCCGCTTACCACTCCCCACTCTCCATCTAGTGCTTTCATTAAGAATCACCAGACTATTATGAATGCTTCGCCAAGCATAACTAGGATTGCTTCCCATCTTTGCACTTAGGATATCATCATAGGGAAAATATTTAGCTTTGTAAACCCGAGCAACCAAAGAGTTTGGATTTGTGAGGATCCTCCACCCTTGTTTCGCAAGCAAGGCAAGATTGAAGGCATGAAGGTTTTGGAAGCCCATGCCACTAAAAAGTTTGGATTTGCACATCTTCTTCCAACTAACCCAAGCAATTTTTGATTCCTGGTTTCTTTGGCCCCACCAAAAGTTCCTCATCATTCTTTCCAAGTTGTCACACATGGTTCTTGGAAGAAGAAAGCAGCTCATAGTATATGTGGGCATCGCTTGTGCCACAGCTTTGATAAGGACTTCCCTACCTCCAACGGAAAGAAGCTTCTCCTTCCACCCCGCCAATTTTTTGCTAACTTTTTCCTTGATTTCAGCGAAGACTTGTGACTTTGATTTTCCAATCAAAGAGGGGAGACCAAGGTATTTCTTGTGCCTAGAGTCATGCATCGAACCTAGTGTGTTAAGAATCTCTCCCTTTGTAACCGAGGGGGTATTTGGGCTGAAAAAGACTGAGGATTTATTGAGGTTTATTTTTTGACCCGACGCCTTCTCATAGTCACTAAGGATGCACATCAACCCGTTGCATTCTTGGGAATTGGCTTTGCAAAAAAGGTAATTCTTTTTATTCGATATCAGGTGGGAATGATAATCCCAGGCCTAGCTTTTTAATTGATATGGAACTATGAGAAATATAAACGGGTAGAAAATGTTTGATAAACCATCCAAAACATCAGGACTCTTTCTCTCTCTCTCTCTCATGAAGACATTGTGTAATCATTTGTCACAAAAGAAGCCAATATTTCTAGTCAGAGCATCCACATTGTGGAGCCATAATTTTAGATATTAGGCTCAATTAAAAGTTTCTTTATATATTTTTTACCTTCTTAGTTTATAAACCAATGGCGACTCCAAGAATTTTTCTCAGGGTGTTCCTTAAGAAACATAAGTTTTTTCAGTGGTGGCTCCAGGAATTTTTCTCAAATATATTGTTATTTAGTTGTTTTATTAATTTGTTTGTCTTTTATAAACTATAATTTTTTATATTGTTGTTTTATTAATTATAAAATTATTAATTATTGTTTAACCTAACATAATTTAATTTGTTTGTCTTATATAATGTATTGATTAATTAAATTATTAATTATTTTTTATTAGTTGCTTTCTCCAATTAATTATTGGTTAATTTAATATGCCAAACAAACAAAATTAATTAGTTCAACTAATTACTATGGTTGTTTGATACTTCCCTACTTGGAATATCACACTATTACTTAACCAAAAAAAAAAAAAAAAGTCAATAAATTTTGTAGCTAGCTTAAGTCCAAGTCTAAAAAAGAGTGATTTATTACATATTTTATGACCATTAGTTGAACTAATCAACTAGCACACAGCACAAAGGCCACAGCCATATTTATTAATTATTAGTTGCACACTTGCACTAGCACTAGCACACAGCACAATTGCACTTCCCCTGCCCCATGCCCCCATCTACCCTCCAATTCAACCAACAAAGCCCAGTACCCCATGGCTCCCAATCACAAGACTAGAACCAATCAGATAAAGCTAATTTATTGTATCTCACCAAAAGACACCAACACTAAAAGACAATTAATAATCTCACTAACACCAACACCAACACCTTACACAGTTACTGAGTTACACCAACACCAACACCGGATATTCTATAAAAAAAACAATTAAAAAAAAAATCCCAACGCCGGATAAAGGCATAAAGCCAAAAACAGCGTAAATATTACTCGTAAAGAGAGACTGAAATGAAGAGAGAGAGACTAAGACTGAGAGAAAGAGAGACTGAGAGACTGAGAGGAAGAGAAAGAGACTAAGACAAAGATAAAATACCTTGAGATTGAGGGAGTAAGGAGGCATGAGGCTGATGGACGATGCAGTCAGGCACAGTGGGGGCAAGGAACCTTTTCTTAACCAAAATATAATAATAATAATAATAATAATAATATGAAATATGCAATGCAATGTACTTTAAAATTTAAAAATCAGGAGCCCAATAACTCGTCCCAAGAGAAAAAGCTTATTTAATGTGTGTGTGTGTGTATATATATATATATATATTATTTTTAAATCTAATACCCCACTTCCCAACGCTTAGGTGTTCTTCCCCAAAATAAATATCAAAACTCACTTGCTCCTTGTCACAGACTAAGATTTTTCTTTCCTCCACTCTCTATCTCTCTCAATCTTTCTTCTTCACAATGAACGAGACTATGAGAGTCAAGCTCCCCTCCAACCAAAATCAAGATCTTGCTGGAGGTTAGTTTTAGGGTGTTCCTAATTTTAATTTGAGGGTGTTTCTAAATTTTTTTTAAGAATAAACAAATAATTTTTTTTAATTATTATATATATATATATATATTTTTTTTTTTCAGTCCAGGGTGTTCCTGGGAACACCCTGAAACCAGCGTGGCGTCGCCACTGTTATAAACAACCTAATATCAGTAGTTTTATTTTAGTTTTCAACACAATAAAATAATATAAACAATACAATAAAATAATATATCTACTACAATAAACAATTCATTTATTTATTATTTATTATTTATTTATCTATTCGTCTCTATCTCTTTTTTTCCCTCTTTTCAATCCACAGCCAATCCTCACATCAAATCGGAAAACACTTGCCTACAACAGCCACAATCACAAGTATTGGATATATATGATCACTCGGCCATAACAGCTGCAAACACTGCCCACAACCACTGAGCTCAAGAACAGAGAAAGCATAATCAATGGGCTTGACAAACAAAATCCATTATGAACACAACCATTCCCAACCAATACTTCACTTAAATGCCATAAACACATACATAAAACACCAAAGACACAAGAACCCACAGCTCTTAAAGTAACCTTGTAAACAAAATACCCCTGAAAATTTCATCTATTGCACCAAAATGCCCACAGATCGGAAAACACAAGCCCACTGCCCACGGCGATGGCTGATTGAACAGAGAGCTTTGGTGAGTATGATGGATGATGGATGAATTAGTAAGTGGGTCGGCGATGGTGCGTGGGTCGGCAGTGAGAAGGATGATGAATCGACGAGGATGATGGATGATGGACAATGGACGAACGGACTGGGCTTCGAAGATGGGTGATGGTGCGTGGGTTGGTGATGGATGAACAGTGCTTGGGCTTCGACAATGGTTCGTGAACTTTGGTGGCGGTGGTGAGGAGGATGATGAATCAACAGAGGTGAGAGTTTGATTTGTTTTGAGAAAGGGAAGGAGTGAAACGGCAGAGGAAAAAAGAAATAGAAAAAAAAGAGAGAGATAATATTTCAACGTGAGGAGGAAATAAAATAGATGGTTGTCCACTTTAGCTGACCAGTTAAACTATACTACCACAGTACCACTAATGTTGCACCATTTTTGTATATGGTTGTGCTAAAAAGAGCAATTTAACTTTTTAGCACCATCAATACTAATGCTCTTAAGGTGGCAAAATTTAAGCAAAAAACACACATGCTAATGTGTGTGCGGAGGGGGGGGGGGGGGGGGTTGATGATTGGTTGTCAATTTTTTTAATAAGTTTTTGTTAAATTTGTTGGGCTAATGATTTATGGATGGCGGTTGTTTGGGTTGATTTGTGGAGTTGTTTGGGTTGATATGTGAAGGGAGGACCAAGTTTTATTTTCCTTAGGTCTAATTCAAATTTGGCCCTAATATATCTACAAGATTAGGGGGGCCATGATTTGTGCCCTTTAATATGTAAACTTTTTTTCTTTGGCGTAATAACACCTTAAGAATAGTGGTTTTCATATTAATACAAATATTCTATCTTCTTTCGTCAAAAAATAATCAATATCATTTCCTTTAAGATTGAGCAATTTTAAAGATTAAATTCTGTAAGGATGTAATTCAATTCCAAATATGTCACATTATTATATTACATATTAAAGAAAAAACACAATCATTCTAATACTCATTTGAAAATCTAACTCGATTTTGAGCTTATTGAGATGTTATTATATATGGTAGGGTATATTAAGTTTTAAGTAAAAAGTTGATCTAACAATCTTTTATTAAACCACTAGCCTCTAAGCACGCACGTTTCTCGTGCTCAAAGGCTCTTCTATTTTTTTGGGTAGAAGTTAATAATTTCCAATAGTAATTGTAATTTCTTTTTTGAAAGTGGTGTAGTGATATAAAGAAATGACAAAATTTAGCTACAAAATTGGTTGTAGTTTTAGGCTATAACCTTAATATCTTTTTATTGAAGGTGAATTTTGACAAATTTACCATTGGATTACATCTTCTTCTTATATCCTCTATACTAGCAAAATTTCTAGAAAATTAAAGATCAATAGCTATGTCATCAATTAATTGTTTAAATTGCAACTTTTTGTAATTTGAAATTATGCATAAAATATAAGCTTATAGATCATATAGTAAATAATATCTGATTGACACAAAATTTGACATGTTTATTAAGAATGTAAAGAACATAGAATTTAACGGTTGGATTTTGAAAATATGTAGTTATATTTATTTTATTGAGTAAGATTATAGTCTTAGGTTACAATTAATTTTGTAGCTAAATTTTGTCCATAGAAAAAAAGTTTGGGTGGGTAGGAAAAATGAGATAAACCTAAGGGGAAAGAATGCTAAATTTTAGGAGTTCTCTTATTTTTTTATTTTTATTTTTAAAATTAGGAGTATTTTATTGTTATTTGGATCAAAAAGGAATTAAAAATTTTTCCATAAAAAAAATGCTAAATTGTAGGGAATAAAAAATGCAGGTGAAGTAAAAAAATCCTAAATTTTAAGAGTTCTCTCATTGAATTCAAAATGAAGTTTGGTATTTGATATTTATGACCTTATTTTTAAGAGAAGATATTTTTCATTAATGAGAGTATTTTTGAACCATATATAGGTCCAATTCAAAGTGAAAAATCTTCTTATAGATAGTCTAGATCATTATCAAATTTTGATTCTTAATTTTAATGATCCATATATTTCTTAACAAAAATTCAAAAAGTACATCTAGGCATGCATGCCTTGTGCTTCTTCAAAGAGAAACAAAAAAGCATCCTTGAGGTTGTGCTTCATTATTGAAGCTTTGTTTTAACAAAGGAAATTGCTTGGACCTTAGGACTTGACCCTTGACCCTTAAGCGCACTTAAGCACACTTGCATATTTTTATTTGAACAATTAACCATTTCGACATTTGATTGATTACAAATCAACCATTCTGTTAAGAGTTTTTCAGCAAAGTCTAACATATGATTCGTCGCATGACATTAGCATGAGTTTTGCTATATTATCTATAATTCTAAAATGACGTTATTACTTTTCTTTCTTCTGTATAACAAAAAAATTAGAAATAAAGCATAGTTTTGAAGCATTCAAAAGTTTGTTTATTCCAGCTAATTTGCCTGCATTTCAGCTGTGAAGATTCTCTCTCTCTCATCTTTGCCAAACACTTGTTTGGTGTTTTTTTTTTTTTTTTACTTAGATCATGTTGGGTAACAATGGCATTTTTTTAATTATTGATGATACCACAAAAATAACAGTATGTCATATGATTATATTTGTTAGGATTTTTTTTAACGGTACTACATAAGAGCATCAACAATGGACTTGTCAAATGCCAAATGTAAAGCACATTTGGCATACAAACCCAAAATAAGCTAGCAACTGGATGGCTAAAACCATCAGAGGCCAAATTTTTTTGGCATAGCGCTACAGTACCATCTCACAAATGATTTGGCATAGCACTACAGTACCATCTCACAAATGAGATGATACTGTAGCACTATGCCAAAACAATTTAGTGTATTTTAATCCCCTCTCTCTCTTGCTACAGTCCGGACTCCATCCCCTATTTCTCTCTCGCGCCATCACAACCTTCTCTTTCTCTCGTGCCATCAAGCTTCTCTCTTTCTCTTCGATCACCAAGCCGCTGTCACCAAGCCTCGTTTTTCTCTTCGATCACCAAGCCACACATCAAGCCTCGCTTTTCTCTCCGATCACCAAGTCGCTGTCCGAATCACCAAGCCTCTGCCTATGCCGATTCACCCTCACCCATCTCCAAATCCTTTTTACCGATTCGCTCATCTCATAAACCCAACACTCTAGATACCCATTTAACTTTTCACTCCATCACCAAGCCTTGCTTTTCTCTTCGAATCACCAAGCCTCTGCCGGATGCCGATTCTGATGGAAATAAAGATGTGCGCAGCGGAAAAGTAAGTTTGAACGGATCTACTTCATTCAATATCGATAACATGCATAAAATAAATTTCAGAATTTGAGAACAAGAGATCGTACCTTGAAGCGGTGAATTACAAAACCGAAGATTAAAGTACTTGGGAATACTCTTAATCTTCACTCCAATTCCACTAACGCCCAAGATGTGTGGTCTCTCAATTGGTAACAAAGGGATTAATAGAGAGTGACTATCACTCACTTCCACACCATTACAATGGTGATTTTCTTACCAATTTATTTCTGTACGTTTTTCCCTTTGTATCTAACCAATATATCTAATTGGGCTGGCCTTTTGGGCCTTACCAATTGGGCTTAAGTGTGTGGCTTGGAGTGGGACCAAAAGGGACCAATAAGACACTAGCTCCAATGGGCCTTGGGCTTTTCTGTCAACTCTTGACAAGTCCAAAGTTATCATTAACTATATTTAATACCACTATATAAATATAGTTGCACTCTAGGTCTTATCTATATATCATATCCCAATACTTTATTATATATGCAACCCCTTCATAAAATATTCGTAGTAATACAAAGTTATTAATATAGACTGTCACTTTGTAACTTACTACATCTTGATCCTTGAGTACCCGGTTTAATTCTTTAATGTTATTCATTATATATTTATGAAATCCAATTCCATAAATATATACTTTAGTTTTACTAAAGTGGTTAGGCCTAACTCTCTGAATAACAAACTCATTAAACTTATCTCAAGGGAATACTTTATATCTCCATTAAGAGACTATGAATTCCATCTTGAGAATACATGTTCCATCAACACTTAATGTGGCTGCCCAACATACTGAGGTTTTGACCATTACTATAGATCTCACTCCTGATATATCAAAGCAACCTACATCTTATGATCAGGTCCATTATTCTCTCAGGATTAAGAGTTCATGCAAATGTAAGTCATGAGATTTATTATTCATTTGACAGTCCTTAGGCAAATAATAAATCTCATGGCGGTCCAGTTCCATATGTCTTAACTCTTAAAACATATTAACACATCAACTAGAAGTCTCTACTTCCATGATCAAGACAAATCATCATAGTTGATATGTTATAGTCTTCGCAGATGAAATGCCCAATTTCATTACCGACTACGAACTTTAATTCTGAGTTTACAAAGAACTTGTGATTTATATCTTCTTTGACTCTTCACATAAATCACATACTATGCATCTCATGGACTATATGATAATGTTCGAATATTCATGTTACAATTATTTCAGATAATAATAAAACAAATTTATTAAACATAATATTAAGTCATACATAATGTCATACACAATGTCAAACTTAATATCATACATAGCATCACTCAATAGGATTTAAGGGCACTAATCCTAACAGATTCACCCTCACCTATCTGCAAATTCGTTTTACCCATTCACTCATCTCATAAGCCCAACACTCTAGAAAACCATTTACCTTTTCACTCCATCACTCTTTCCTCAAACCAAAATTCTCAAGGGTTCTCACGGGTTTGTGGGTTTGGATTAAGATTTTGTTTGCAAAATCTCAAACGAAGCTCCGTTGGTGGGTTTTGATCAAAGCAATTTACTAGGTGGGTTTTGATACATGTTCCCGTTTTTGTGCTTGTGTTTCTTTTCTCTTTCTGCAAGAAAAAGGGAGATTCAACTTGTGTTTGTGTTTGGATTTTGATCTAAGAATTGCTGTTGAAATAGTTGGAAAGAAATTGGAAAAAAAAAATACATCCAAGTTGTTGAAATAGTTGGAAATAAATTGAAAAAAAAAAAAAAAAAAAAAAAAACTTCCAGGTTGTTGAAATAGTTGGAAATAAATTGAAAAAAAAAAAAAAAAAAAACTCACAGGTTGTTGAAAATTGCCCGTTGGAATAGTTGAATTTGAAAAAGAAATGACGTTGGAAAGAAATAATAAAGAAATATTAAAAAATAATATTTTAATAAAATGGTAAAATTATAGAGTTTTGGGATGCTGGGTGTATTGTAAAATGGTATGCTATAATTGATAAAGTAGCTTTTTGAGATGGTATAATGAGATAGGACAGCATTTCCAGTTGGAGATGCTCAGTACTATATATTAGGATTGATGGTATCATACGTGGGACCCATTTAACATATAGAAACATGCCTAAATTAACCCAGTCATTTTTTTTTTTTTTTTTTTTTTTGAGAAACAAACATATACAAGGGAGAGAGAAAGAAGTTCTAACACAAATACACACCAAAATTTCAATCAAAAGTCATGGTAACTTTTAAAAGAGGATGAGGCAAGTTATACTATACACAACACGTTCTCTTAAGCAACGTGAGACAATTACACCCTGTCATCTTCTAAGTGTGTTCCATTCTGATTTTTGAGACAAGTTAGTCGTGGTAGGTTAACTTACTATGCTAGACC
Organism: Quercus glauca; assembly: GCA_023736055.1. Lineage (NCBI taxonomy): Eukaryota > Viridiplantae > Streptophyta > Magnoliopsida > Fagales > Fagaceae > Quercus > Quercus glauca. The sequence continues at coordinate 49,377,516 of CM043322.1, read as the reverse complement.
ACTGAATCATTTGCATATATGTCCTGCAGAGTGAAATATTTTGTAACTGTATAATTAAATGGTTCACAAGGATTCATAACCGAATTAAATCTCACATCTTTGCAGAATCTGGCATTAGTACTGATATCTGGACTAGCTATGCTGCAAGGCTGATGCTCATATCTGTCATCCCACTTTTAATTGTTCAACTACCACAATTTCTCAATTCAATTTTATGGAGGCACATAGCAGTCTTGATTGGGCTTATTGCCTCTCTTCTTCTATTGGTTTTTTATAGCACTTACCAGGTAAGTGAGCCGATAATTATATTGTCTTTACTGGTTGGTTAATGACAATCCAGTTCTATTTCTCTCACCAAATTTTTTTTATTCTCTTATAGATAGATAATCTTGAGTGATCAAATTTGTCTAATCATGTGGAAATTTGGGAAAAAAATTTTCAAATTGATTTTTCAGATTTTGTTATTAAATCTGTATTGTAGCTGGTTCCAGTTCATGTTGTGGAGTATGTCCCTGATAAGCAAGTTATTCTACCAATGTTTGGATTGTTAAAGTTACACATTATGTCTCAAGTGAACCAAATCAATTGTAGGCCCATATAATTGCAGAACAAGTATATTGACATTGGATTAGTCAATGGTTAGTCTAGGGTCCTCTAGTATATAAACAAAATATTAGGTTCATCAAATAGAAGAGTTAGTAGACAGTATGTCTCCATCTAGGACTTCTTACTATAGATGTAAGCTGATAGGCTAAACTATGTCAACCTTTATATTCGCTCTCTCCTTCATGCTTCCGCTCATCACTTAATCACCCACGATCACCCAATTTTAACAGTTAAAAACTGCTGGTTTTTCTATTGATACTAGTGTGTGTTTGGTAACCGATTAAAAGCTAGTTTTTTTATTTAAATTATCTACTGTTTGCAAATCCCACACCATTTTTTTTCAACTTTATTTCAAATATTCTAAATTTCAACATTTGGAAATAAGTTAGCTTTTAACTTTGTCTTGTAAATAAACTACTAAAAATAAGAAATTTTCAAACAGACAATATTTGTTCAGTAATGTGAAATAAATCAAATGATTGGGGTAAAAATAAAATAAATTCCCAAACGGACAATATTTGATTTGAATGTGAAATAAATCAAATGATTGGGATAGGTAGGAGTTGAACTTAGGCCTTTCAAGAGGCATAAGGACATTCTTGATCATTAAGATATTTTCCTTTCTTAGCCAAAAAAGATGATTTTCTGTTTTTTTAGATTATTGACTCAGTTTACTAAATAAATTATATTTCTCGCTGGTGGAGGGAATTGGACACTGGCTTCTTAAGAGGCTTAGAAATGCCAAAAGGTAGTTGAACTCTAACCTTTTAAGACGCTTAACAATGCTAAACCTCTTAGGAGAAAAGCTCACAAAACTAATAATTTAAGACTATTTGTGTTTTAATATTTTTTTAAAACATAATTATAGCGGCTGATCAACAGTTAGACTAATGACTCTAACAAGTACTGATTCAACCTCAGTGCAGATTTAATGACTGATTTTAAAAGCTAAGATTTGGCAGCCCCTAAACATAAAGTCTGATTGTGAAGCTTAGACAATTTACTTTATGTTTTTTAGTTGTTTGGTTAAGTAAATTTGAAGGAGAGGAGAGGATAGGGCTTTTATTAAGAATAATTCCAGGTCTACCTCAAACCGATTATTTTAATTTCCAAGGTAGCTTAGGCATCTTTTGCGGTTTGAATGTCAGAAATTCTTTCCATATTGATCATTTACTTTCTGATAGAGAGTTAAAAATATTGTGCAGGTCCTTCGGCCTTGGATCCAAGAAAGAAAAATTGACTATGTGAAGCACAAGCATGTTATTTTAGGATTTCTAAGGAATCTAAGAAAACATTCACTGGGAAGGCTGCTCGACGGGAATGGCGAACCTGATGAAGGGATCATTGCAAAGCAAGTTTTTTTTTTTTTTTTTTTTTTTTTAATTAACAGAAAATTGTTCTTTGATTTTTATGTTTTCGTATTTGATGAATTTTTTTTTGGATATAATGGCAGGCTGTTTTCTTCATTTGACACAAATCATGATGGATACATTTCATATAGTGAATTGAGAGCATTGCTTGTTGGAATTAATTTTGACGAAATCGACCTGGATCAAGATGATGCTGTAAACAAAATAATGAAAGATTTTGATACATCGGGTGATTCTTGTATTGAGAAAGAAGAGTTTGTCGATGGCGTTTCAAGATGGCTAAATAAGACCAAGAAGACTGCTGTTTGTAATCCCGGTTTTGAGGCGAAGTTTTTGGAGGACTTACACATGGTAAAAATTGTTCTGTTTCATATTCATATTTTCAAATCAACAGATGCTTATATGAATTCTTGGAAATTCTTACACAGGAAACAAAGAGAGAGCAAGATCTGTTGGATGTGAGTGAGAGTGCTGAAGTTAAGGGTGTTGAGAAATCCGAACGGTCCATCATCAAGGCAGTGCTATTGTTGTTGCTGGGAACTATAATTGCTGCTGCTTTTGCTGATCCCCTGGTAGATACTATTGATAACTTCGCTGATGCCACTGGTTTTCCTGCTTTTTTCATCTCTTTCATTGTGTTGCCTTTGGCTACTAGCTCTAGGGACGCTGTGTCAGCAATTAGATTAGCTAGGCAGGACAAGCGACATACAGCCTCATTATCATTTTCTGAGGTTTGTTTCTCATTCCCAACTCTTTGTATCTATGTTATATTTAGTATTTACTCACTAGAGTTGATCATGCACAGATAAAATACAAAATGGCAAGATATGTACGTATTAGATTGTGATATTGGTGTGTCGTAGCTAGAGTCCCGAGATTTTAAATTGCTCTTGCGAAACAATGGTTAGGAAACATTGGATCTTTTTTTTTTTATATGAATTTTTAAATTTAAATTAATTTGGGCACTTCTTTCTCTTACAAGAATAGAAGGGTGAGGTCGTGGATTCTAAATCCGTTGGTGCATGCTTCCAACTAAAAAAAAAGTGTCAATTACCTTTGGTTGCTTTAAGACTTCACTGGTGGGTAGAACCAGTTATGGAGGCCCCCTACCTATCCTTGGTATTCAAGGAACACCAAGCACTTGAATTTAGACCATTAGCCTCATTTTACAACATTTTTATAAATGGTTGATATGTCAAATTTTTATCGGTTCTTATTTGGGTTAACTACTAACATCATTTTTTTAAAATTATCACTTACCCCATCAGCATTTTGTAAAAAAACTTGTATAATAATTTATAACTTTTAACATTTTTCATTTGATATTATACCTCTGTTGTAGCTTCACTTCAATAAAATTTGTGTTTATTACTTGCTCAAAGCATGGAAACAATGATGTGTATTAGTTATGCTTTATGCATTATAACAGAAATTGAGAGAAAAGAGATTTAGAAAATATCTATGTTTCTGATTAATTAACCAAAAGATTACAAGTATACAACTTTGTATATATAGTTATATGCTACATGAATAGAGGCTAACAAACTAACAAACTAAGCGAGAAATTAGTTAAACTGACCAACTAACTTAAGAACTAACCTATCGCAGCCATACACCTGTACACTTTTTTCACGTGACTGGCACATGCTTACATCAGAGATTCATTTATCAAGTTATACGACATGCAGCAGAAACGATAACAGTTTCTTAAGCTACAGTCGTTTATGCAGTAACACTAACTTCTTAACTCTTATGCAGTTCTTGATTCTTGTTTGATTCTTCCTTCTTCTTCTTCTTCTTTTTTTTTTCCTAATCTTTGATACATTAATTTGAAATTATTAATTTTTCTAGAGAAATTCAACTACAAGTGTCATAAATCATTTATTTCTTGTTGCAGATATATGCGACGGTAACGATCCATAATGTCCTCTCTATCTCGGTCTTCTTGGCCCTGGTTTACATCAGGGGATTGACATGGGATTTCTCATCTGAAGTGCTGGTTATTCTTATTGTTAGCCTTGTGATGGGTTTATTGGGCAGCTTACGCACCCATTTCCCTCTGTGGACATCTATACTAGCTATCCTACTTTACCCATTCTCCCTGGCCCTGATTTATGTTCTTCATTACTATTGTGGCTGGTCATAGACTCACGGAGATCCCAAAATTGTGATTGGTGGGTACTTACATTTCCTGTATGTAGAATCGGAGTTGTTTCTTTAAATCCAGTGTGCTTGTTTAGTTTGCTTAAAATGGTGTGTTATGCAGTGCAACTTGCATCACACTCTCTTAAAAGTTACCATAACTTTTAAGTAGAGTTTGTGATGAGCCCGTTTGAACCTTATTTTTTTTTCTTGTGTGTTTGTTTCTTAAAAATAAAAGGTGTGCTTGTTTAATGTAAAAAAACATTTTAATTTTGGTAAGATATCTGGTTTATTATTTCAAGGGTTTTTTACTTTTGAGCACGCATTCCATGGGCAATTTTTGTAGTTGTATAATTATTTTTTTCAAAATCTGGTATTTTTTCCGCTGGGGGGGGGGGGGGGGGGGGGTAAGTTTAGAAATATTTTAAAAAATCTAAACTAATAATAGAGGTTTTTGGTAGAGACTTACAAAAGGTTTTGTTTGAATAAAAATTTAAAATTTAGAGTAATCAATTAAACGACAAAAAATTGAAGGCCTAAAATGAATTTTGGTTAAATTTAGAGACTGCAATTAACATTTCTACCTATTCTCCTCTTCTTCTTCTTATTAATATATATATATATATATATATTAATAAAGAGTCATTTTTCTTGTTGTTGGGTATTAATAAAAAGGTATATACTAAAATGACTCGTCATTTTGACTAAAAAAAGAAAAAGGAGAAATCACAACAGACTTATAGGAAAAGAATAATTTTTTTTTTTATAGTTAAATTACAAATTACACTCTTTAGTTTTGCCTAAAATTCAATTAAATCATCTAACTTTAATTTTGTTCAAATCAGTCCCGTAAGTTTCAATTTTATTGAATTTAATCCTCTCATTAGTCTTACTAAAATTGTGTCATTACTAACCCCTTAAACAATTTCGTTTTTGGATTTTATATTTTTTTTAAATCTAAGAAACTAATAATAACATTATTCTTTTTTGAACAATTAAGAAAATATATACTGAATTTTTTTTTATTTTTTATTTTTATCAAGAACACAAATATCCGGCAAATTTTCTCCAACGATTCTCAGTAACAAAACATATAAAGGATTGAAGAAAATCTCCGCATCATCATTAAATAAACACACAAAACACAATCACTATGTCAGCCCCAAACCCAAACTCATTAGAGCACACAATCTCCACCAAACACGGAAAGAAAGAATGAAATTTTGTGAAAGCCTGAATAACCCTTTATCACAATATACAATCTCCACCTGTTCAAGGAATCAAGAGAATTGGTACATAAGCAATAGATTTTGTCATCTTTGACAAAATCTGCTCCCACAACCTAACCCTTTAACTTAATAGTGTCGTACAAAGAAATATGAAAAGTACTAGAACCATAACTCATTAAATTTCCTCTCCCAAAATACCTAAACCACAATCAAATTGAGGATGCTGACATATTGAAGGCAAACAAATTATATCGAAAACAAAGAACAACCATATGTACCTTTTGATTCGAAACAAAATATGCAGATTGCCAATTTCGTACTCAATACCGCCAACGCCAAGATCAGCGACTTGCTGTTTCCACTAAGCCAATGCCATCGACAACAGCTACTCCGACAACAGCTACTACTCCACCAAACAATGCGAGGCAAGTGGTGATGAGAAGTAGAGGTGAGCGTTTGCTTGAATGAAGTAGAGGCAAATGGTGATGAGAAGGAGTAGAATGGGACAGTGTTGAATGAACACGGTGTGTATTACTTGGAACTCAACCTTAAGTATTTCGCTACATTAAACTCGACTTTATAAAGTTTGAACCTTGGCCCTTGCCCCCCACACCTCACAAGCATTTATACTTATGGAGTGACCACCGCACCAAGGGTGCGTGATGGTGGAAATTCGAGTTCCTAAATAGTGATAGATTGTTATATATATCTGAAACAGTGATAGATTGCAAAATATTTTGCAAAAAAGTGGTATTTAGCTATTTTGGACATTATTTGTGGGTATTTTTAGTGTGTTGAGTGCTAAAATAGTTTTTTAGCACAACTACAATGAATGCTCTTAACAAGTCTTGAGTCATAACTAAATTTTGTAAGGGATCAACCAAAATGAAAAAATTTTATTCAATGAAAGAAGAAATATAAAATAATCTAACAAAAAGGTCTGATGTTTTTTCCCCTGGTTATTCAATAAGAAAAGGCAAGACAAGTGTGTGCCTTTTGAAATAATTCAGTAAAAAAAGTAATTTGTGAAATGGTAAACCAAACACTAGCTTTAGAGATTTATGCTAAAGGCTTTGTAGTTGAATTGGCATCTCCTCATATATAAAGTATTTGGGGGTCTAGGGGGGGAAAGAATTCGAGTTACAAAGTTAGCAGAATGCATGTTGTAATTATCTCTAAAAAAAAAAAGCTTTAGAGATTTATAATGTTATTTGCTTGTGTTAGTTCCGATCAAATATCTTGATTTTCGAACTTTAGACAGGGCCGGCCCTAGACATTTTGGGAGCGTAAGGAAAGAACTAAAAATGTGGCATTTTTTATACTCATATATTAATTAAATTAATGTTTGATCATTTGTGAATGGGGCCGACCCTCTCAATTTCTTGCTCATTTGTGATATTTTCATCTACAGGCATTTTTTATACTTATATATCAATTAAATTAATGTTTGATCATTTGTGAATGGGGCCGACCGTGTCCATTTCTTGCTCATTTGTGATATTTTCATCTAAATTTTGTGTTATATTTTGTTTATTACTAATAACAAATTTATCCATTGATCCTTTTTGAGACTCAATTAATTTTTCTTCTTTTTTTCTTTTTTTAAGTTTTTCATATCCAGATGCATATTTTTTAGTAGACATTTCTAATCAAGCAATATATTTATAAAGACTAAAATAAAAAAATAACTTTCAAGTGTAGAGATAATAAGAAATAGAACCTGATTTATAAAAAAAAAAAAGTATTATTGTAGTTTCACCGAACAATAACTGATGGATTCTTGGAAATCAGTGGGCTGAAAGTCGCCAGGCATTGATGATCTTGAAGGCTAGGTCCTGAAAAATCAAATAAAATCAGAGAAGACCGGTGGAGGCCGGTCTAGAATCCTTCGATGGTAAAGTCAGTGGATTGAAGTAGAAAGGGAAAATACTTCCAAGACTTTAACTTTTTTTGTTAGAAAATGTCTCAATCCATTACCTTCTCATTCAAGAATGCTTATATAGTGTAGGTAGAATGGTTATTTTCCTCGATAACCGTTCCTACTGTCGAGGAGTTCAGAAGATTTTGGAGATAACTTCAGTAACTGCTATGGAAGTTATTTTATTCGTACTGGTACCTCATAATAGTTAGTTTGGAAGACTGCTTCAATATGCTTATAATTCAACGGACTTGTCCATCTTCCACTATGGACGAACGAACTTCGTCCGTCCTTGACAAAGGATGGACGAAGTTCTTAGGGACGAGCCAATCTTTCCAAGTCTCGTCTCTCTACTTATTTCTGATGGACGATCCATTTGGACAGAATAAGACTTGAGCATTTTCATTACACCATTAGTTGCCCCCACGTCCATGGATCGTCCAAGGAAGTATGGGGTTTGTTATCATCTCATGGATAGACGCGCTTTTTTTTTACAATCAAATGTGCCATATGTCACAGTTTCATTGGTGGCTAGTCACGTCGATTTATTTTTTTGAGACGCTTGCCACGTGGCTACCTTTGGTTGGCTGCGTCGTTTTCGATGTCTAAGTCCACTCCCTATAAATAGTGGAATCCCTTTGATACGCTTTGCATTTTTGAAATTTTCTTCTCTGACCCTCCTTGTCTAGAGCATCGTCTAGAAGTCTCTGCATCTTTAGTCTTTTTCCGTCTAGAGCCAAGTATTCTCTTCCCTCTCGTCTTTAGGTTTTCCTTAAAGTTTTCCTTAGACTGTCTGAAAATACTATTTCCTCATCTAGCAATAGCTTAGATCAGGCTATAGACGAATATCATGACACTACTAGTTATAGTGGTTCTAGCAGTAACACTGATAATAGTAGTAAAGGGAATACCACGGATGAAGAATATATTTCTGGCGTCCCTGGATTTCCTGTAGATGTTATACAAGAACAGCTTAGGGAGAGGGCTACCTCTGGGTTTCAAGCTGGCACCTTGACGAGTGTTCCCCCGTCTAGCCCTTTGGACGAGGAAGAAACCATTTACAGTTGTGCAGTTGGTGTCAATTCGAAAACCGACGAACAAAGACTAAACAATCTAAGGAAGTGGTACCAAATTTCAGACGAGCTTAACCCCAGGTTGGCCGTCCGTGGAGAATGGTGCTGCAATCCTCGTTTTAGGATAGGCGTTTATGAAGCCTATTTTTTAGGTAGGCTGAGATTGCCTTTAAATCCTTTTGCTAGGGAGCTGCTTAGGATCCGTTTGGATACAGCTGAAAACTGAAAACTGAAAACACTGTAGCAAAATAATTTTTAAATGTGTGAATAATACTGTGGGACCCATTTTTAATGAAAAAGTTGCTGAAAAGTTAAATTTGTGGGTCCGTGAACAGTAATTTTTTTGCTGAAAAGTCAATCTTTGCGGCTACTGTTCAATGAACAGTAGCCACTACAGTACGTGTACAGTAAAAATATGGCTGGAACGCGTGAAAAAAAAAAAAATAGAGGGTGAAAATGCAGACGCAGACGCAAGAAGTGCAACCCAAACGGAGACTTAATAAATTAGGTCTAGCTGTGTCTCAATTTAATCCTAATGCATGGAGATTAATCATCTCTATGCAGATTTTGTGGAGGGAAGTATTTGGAGAGGATCGTCCTCTCACTGTGGACGAGTTTCTCTACTGCTATAAACCCTCAGAAATTAGTCAATCTCTAGGTTTTTACCAATTTACAGCTAGGGGCGCAAACTGTAGATTAATAAAGTCTTTAGCCTCGTCTGACAGAAACTGGAAGACGAAGTTTATCTTTGTCTCTGGTTTTTGGGCTGGAAATCCTGTGGACGTAGGTAGGGATCCTTTTCCCCCCTGCGTTGGGGACTTAGGGAACCTTCGTCCTGAAGGTATGCCCCTATCTTTCTTCTTCTTTTTTTTATATTATTATTATTATTATTTTTTTTTTTTTACATAGGTTTAACCTTTACCTGTTTATTGTTTTATAGTTGCCAGATGTCTTACTTTGAGCAAGTTTCATCGTGATCGCGTTCACAAGGCTCGTTTACACGCTGACAGGGATTTCCATTCTTTGGTCACCCTCAGACGTCTTGCCAAGTGGAGACTTGGTCCTGAACCATCTGACGAGGCTATTGCTCACGAGGTCACTGTCTGTAGATGTAAGTTTATACTAAACAAAAACAATCATACTTTTATTTTCTCTTTCTTCATATATATATATATATATATATATATGTTTAACTTTAATTATTTTTCAAGGATGGCAACTTTAAAAGAAAACAAAGGGAAAGAAACTATGAATGAGGGGAGCTGTCCTGCTGCTGAGGAGAAACGAAAGTCTTTATCAAAGAATCTTGACTTGGGAAATCTTCCCAGTCGTCAAAGGAAGAATGTCAAGCAGGGATTGCCTAAGGTGGGAGTCGTCTAGACCAACCCCCCTACACCTTAGCCGTCCCTCCAAATATTTGATGTAGACTCGTCCACTCCTGCTGATGTTACTTCGTGTAAGACTCCTCCATCCAAGTCTACCATGCCAACTTCGTCCCAGCCTTCCCAAAGAATTCCCATGAATCTTATTGAAAATGAAGACATAGCTTGGGAACGTTTTGAAAAGGCTGTGCTTGACGAGGACATAGCTGTGTGTTATGATATGTCCTTGAAGGACTTTGAACATTCTGTTGTTCATGATCTTTTTAAGATATATAATTTTGTTTTTTCTTATCTTCATTATTGTAAGTTTCTCTCGTCTAACCATTGTTTTTGTCTTTCACTTCTATAGGGAATGTCAAAATTCATAGCTGTGTCCAGGCAAGCTACGGAGTTGGATAGGACGAGGATCTTACTGGAGAAGAGGATCCAGGAGGTGAGGGACGAAAGTAAGAAGTGGGCAGAGGTGGCATTCAAAGCTAAAGGAGAAACTAAAGAGTTGCAAAGTCAAGTTAAGGAGTTTAAGACTGGTGCCATAGAGAAGGATGCTCGTCTTGATCAATTTCAAAAGAAGAACGACGAGTTGAGTACCCTTCTCTTCAAGGCAAAGGATGATGCAGTTGCTGAGTTTAAGGTGTCCAAAGACTTTAAGGACTTATTGGATAGCAACTATGCAGCAGGCTTTGAGGATTTCAGGATGGATGCTGCTGAAAACTTACCTGAAGTGGACTTCAGCTCCATTAAAGTGAACTTAAATGCTGCTGCCAGCTCTCTTCTCCAAACCAACTCTAAAGATATTAACGTTAAAGACGACGCAAGCACCCTGCCCCCTCAGGACGACTCTAAAGTGGACGCTCCCCCAGCTTAGCAAACTTTTGCCTTCCTGCTTTTCTTCTTCTTTTTCCTTTGGTCCACTGTTTAGGACCTTTTTATGTAATCAAGTACGGTTATCTCGCCCATAGTTTTAGGATGAGTTTTTAAACAATTTAGCTTTTTATTTATTTATTTATTTTATTTTAGAGGGTGTTTGGACGTTGGTCGTCCTCCCTTAAACAACTTGAATGAATGCTATTTATCTTTATATATTTCTACCATTTTATTAGAATTTCACCTTGTGTAATTCGTCTATGTGGAATGGTAATTATCAGCATTACCCGTCCTTAGACTTGGCTGACTTTCATGTTTTAACGAAAATAAGACCTTGCATTATGCTCGTCCATTGACTGGATTGTTTTAGTAGGTGCCTTGTCTATGCATTTCCTATGCATTTCCTCGTCTATGTTTGAAATACTCGTCTATGCATTTCCTCGTCTATGTTCTGGATATGCTTTATACTTTATTGTATCCATTGTATGGACGAGTATGCCCCGAGGTTATTGTGATTTGCTCAAGGCAAAACACTCGTCTATACATTTCCTCGTCCATGTTCTGGATATGCATTATGCTTTATTGTATCCATTATATGGACAAGTGTGTCCTGGGCTTATTGTGATTTGTTCAAGACATAGGCTTTACCTCGTCCTTTGACTTGGACGAGAGTGCCTTGATTTTGTTTTTACCCTTAGGAAAGCTTGACGTTATTTCTCCACGTCCAGAGAATTTTCTCATCTTGAACTTTTAGCTCTCTTCTGGGTTAATCTCAACAAAAAACAGTGGAAACCAAGAATTCAAGCACAACACTATGTACATAACATAAATATTGTTCATAAACGAGGCATGCACTTTAGAAGCTAATGCCTATTAGGAAAACAAATACAAACCATACCATAATTTTGTTCATAAGTTTAACATAATAATAAAGCAATACTAGAAACATGTAGATAAACAAGTCTTTTACGTAGGTAGACAAATAAAGCCTCCGGGCTCGTCCAGGATTATGCTCATCTAGGCTGGCATTTTATTGATAGTACCTCCTCAGATGCTCAACATTCCAAGGATGCTCCAACTTCCTCCCGTCTAGGGCTTCCAAGTAATAGGATCCTTGTCTTTTGCAGTTGATGACTCTGTAGGGGCCTTCCTAATTAGGTCCCAACTTCCCATGAGCTGAGTTCTTTGTTGCTAAGGAAACCTTTTTAGGACAATGTCTCCTATGTTGAATGGCCTTGACTTCACCATTGCATCATACTGCTTAGCCATAAGGTTTTTGTACCTTGCCATTCTTTGTTCAGCGTCCATCCTTACCTCGTCTATTAGATCGAGGTTCAAACGGAGTTGCTCCTCGTTATCTTTGTCCCGATAGGCTGCCACCCTATGATTGGCCATGTGCACTTCTGCAGGTATGACTGCTTCAGTTTCATAGGCTAGCTTGAAAGAAGTTTCTCCCGTAGGAGTTCTCACTATCATCTTATATGCCCACAAAACACCTGGTAACTCGTCTGGCCATACTCTCTTTGCCCCCTTAAGCCGAGTTTTGATTATTTTTAACAAGAATCGGTTTGCAACTTCAGCCTATCCATTTGCTTGTGGGTGGGCTGGTAAGAAGTAGTGATTCTGAATCCCGAAGTGATTGCAAAAATCTTTAAAGAGTGCATTATCAAATTGGCGTCCATTATTTGACAACAACACTCTAGGTACCCCAAATCTGCACACAATGTTTTTCTAGACAAAATTCTTGACATTTTGTTGTGTGATATTTGCTAAGGATTCTACTTCTACTCACTTTGGTAAAATAATCAATACCAACCACAAGAAACTTTATTTGCCTTACACCTAGTGGAAAAGGACCTAGGATGTCTAGTTCCCATTGTGCAAAGGGCCATGGGGCTGTCATTGGGGTTAGGTACTCTGATGGTTGCCTGGGGACGTTACTAAACCGTTGGCATTGATCGCAGACCTTGACATAGGCCGTAGCATCAACTTGCATATTTGGCCAGTAATATCCTGCACGGACAACTTTGTGGATGAGTGATTTGGCTCCCAAATGATTGCCACATGATCCTTCATGAATTTCTCTTAATATGTAGTTCGCTTCATTTGGAGCCAAACACCTGAGATAAGGCTGGGAAAAGCCTTTTTTGTAAAGGACCTCATCCATAAGAACGTACTTGGCCGCCCTTACCCTAAGCTTTCTAGCTTCGTCTTTTTCTTCTGGAAGTCGTCCGTCTTTTAAGTATGATACAATTGGAGCCATCCAAATTCCTCTACTCTCCACCTGTTGTACTTCTAGGATGTCTATACTCGGTATATACTGAATCTCATCAAACTTGTCCACAGCTTCATTCGTTGAGGCTTCTTTCGCTAAGGTATCAGCTTTCACGTTCTCCTCTATTGGAATTTGAACGAAATTAGCTTCCTCAAATTTTTTCATAAGGCGCATCACCCTATTAAGATACTTCCTCATTCGTTCTTCCTTAGCCTTATACATCCCATTCACTTGGCCCATGATTAGCTAAGAATCTCCCAAGACGAGTATTGACTTTGCTTCCATAGACTTAGCCAATTCCAGCCTTTGAGAAGAGCTTCATACTCAACTTCATTATTAGTTGCTTGGTATTGTAAACGAACTTTGTGCTTTAGTCTATCCCTTTTTTGAGATTGCAGAACCACACCTATTCCTCCTGCATGTTGTGTAGACGAACCATCCACATGGACGATCCACTTCTAGCTGTCTTCCATCTCACCTACATCGTCATAATTTGGGGTAAACTTTGCAATGAAGTCTACCAGAGTTTGAGTTTTTATGGTATGCCTTGGTTGGTACTTAATGTCAAACTCACTGACCTCGACAGTCCATTGAATCAATCGTCCTGCAGCCTCTAACTTGTTCATTGCCTTCTTAAGTGGGTGATCTGTCATGACGTTGATGACATGAGCCTGGAAGTAATGCCTTAGTTTCCTGGAGGTTGTTATTAGTGCGAAAGCCAACTTTTCCATTAGTGGATATTGTCCTTCCGCTCCTTTCAATGCTTTACTTGTATAATACACTGGCTTTTGAACCTTTCCTTCCTCTCTTATCAATGCTGAGCTTACGGCATGCGGGGTCACTGCCAGGTATAAAAACAGCTCTTCTCCTGTCACGGATAGACTCAGCAACGGAGCCGTAACAAGGTACGTTTTCAAGTCTTGAAAGGCTCTTTGGCACTCGTCCGTCCACTCAAATGCTTTCTTTAGAACCTTGAAAAATGGTAAACACTTGTTAGTAGCTTTAGAAACAAACCTGTTGAGGGCAGCAACTTGCCCGGTAAGAGACTGGACTTCTTTGATACTCTGCGGAGGCTTCATATCTAGAATTACTTTAATCTTTTCCGGGTTAGCCTCGATCCCTTTGTGTGAAACCATGAATCCAAGAAATTTTCCCAACGCCACTCCGAAAGCACACTTGCTGGGATTTAACTTCATACTGTATCGCCTGAGTGTATTAAAGGTCTCTTGCAAGTCATCCAGATGTTTTCCCTTGTCCAGGCTTTTCACCAACATGTCATCCACATAGACTTCTACGTTTTGTCCAATCTGAGGGCGGAACATGTGGTTGACTAGTCGTTGGTATATTGCTCCAGCGTTTTTCAAGCCAAAGGGCATTACTTCATAACAAAACAAGCTTAGACTAGTAACAAAGGAGGTCTTCTCCTGGTCGGCCTCATCCATCCTTATTTGGTTGTATCCTAAGAAAGCATCCATAAAACTAAGTAATTTGTGGCCTGCGGTAGAATCCACTAGTTGGTCGATGCATGGCAATGGATAGCTGTCCTTGGGGCAAGCCTTGTTTAGATCAGTAAAATCTACACACATCCTCCACTTGCCGTTCGCCTTTTTGACCATTACTATATTAGCCAACCAATCTGGATAGTACACTTCTCGTATAAACTTCGCCGCCATCAACTTCTGAACTTCGTCTTTAATAGCATTATCTCTCTCAGGGGCAAACACCCTTTTCTTTTGTCGCACTGGCTTTGAGGATGGACATACATTTAGACGATAAGTGGTGACACTAGGATCTATACCCGGCATATTTTCATGACTCCAAGTAAATACATCGGTGTTTTTCTTCAAAAACTGGATGAGGTCCTCCTTAATCTTTCCTTCTAGATCTGTGCTAATCTTGGTACACCTCTCTGGGTTGTTCTCATCTATGGAAATATCTTCTAACACTTTAGCGGGTTCTGCCACAACTCTCCTTTCTTCAATATTCATGGCTTGAATTTGTTCGTCCATGGCCAATATAGCCAGGTAACATTCTCTTGCTGCTAGTTGGTCTCCTTGCACTTGTCCTACTCCATGTTTCGTTGGAAACTTAACTAACAGGTGATAAGTAGACGTGACAGCCTTCCAATTATTTAAAGTCGGCCTTCCAATTATGGCATTGTAGAAGGATGAACAATCTACCACAAGGAAGCTCACATCCTTGGTAATTTGTTGCGGGTATGCCCCCACTGTCACTGGTAATGAAATAGTGCCCACAAGTTGTACCTTCATCCCACCAAAACCTACTAGGGGGAGTTCGCTGGATGGAGTCGGTCTCGTCCTAACCTCATCTGCTAAAAAGCTGGATAACATAAAATATTAGCCGAGCTTCCATTATCTACCAACACCCTTCTAGTCTTGTAGTCAGCAATAAGGAGAGTGATGATAATAGCATCATCATAAGGGTGGTGAATTCTCTTGGCATCCTCGTCAGTGAAAGTGATTGCTTGTTCGCCCGTGGTCATTGCTCTCGGTGATCGTCTAGAGAGTTGGACGCTTTGCACTACTTTCAAGTATGCCTTCTTTAACTTGAATGACTGTCCTGTCGAACTTCCCTCTATGATGACTCTTATTTCTCCGAGCGGTGGTCGTGATGATTCCTCTACCTTCCCTTTCAATTTCTCGTTCTTATGTTCTCGTCCAATGAATTTCTCAGCTTTCCTTGCCTTAAATCAAAGTACTCGTCTGTGTTATGCCCATGATCTCTATGTAAGTGACAATACTTATTCCTATTGCGCTTGTTGGGATCTCCCTTCATCTTCTCCGGCCACTTCAAGGAAGGCTCGTCCTTGATTTGCATAAGGACTTGCTCAAGTGGCATGTTCAAAGGGGTATATTGTTGATTCCGCGCTGAAGAGCCTGGCTTCTTATTATCTCCGTCTCTCTTATCTTCTGTTCGTCCCTTCTTTGGACGAGGAACTTGCTCGGAGTGACGAGCGGGGTTTGTTTCCATTCTTTCAGCTCTCTTACTCTTCTTAGCTATGATCGCGTATTCTGCATTCATAAAATTTTGGGCTGAATGGACGAGTTCGGCCATGGACTGAGGCTCTTTTTCATAAAGTTTACGTATGAACAAGTCAGAATTAACCCCGTTATGAAAGGCTGCCAACAGTAGCATGTTATCTACCTCGTCCACAGTTAAGGCTTCCTTGTTGAAGTGTGTGATGAAGGAACGCAGGCTTTCATTCTCTCCTTGCTCTATGGTTAACAAGTTGGACAAGGAACGCTTATGTCTGTGTCCCCCAATGAAATTATTAACAAACAATTTGCTTAACTTCTCGAAAGAACTTACTGAATTCGGGGGTATTTTGCTAAACTAGACTCGCGCAGGCCCTTTGAGGGTGGTGGGAAAGGCTCTACACATTATCTCATCAGGAACCCCTTGAAGGTGCATGGTAGTCTTAAAAGTGGCAATATGGTCAAAAGGGTCCCGCGTTCCATCATACGAATCCAAGGAAGGCATCTTAAATTTCGAAAGTAAAGGATGGCCATTAATAAAGGCTGTGAAGGGGGAGTCTGTTCGGTGAACTAGGTCTTCTACAGGGTTAGTTCTCCTCATGTTCTCCCTCATTTCATCCATAACTTTCCTCATCTGGTCCGTTTCCCTTTCCAAGTGTGGCACCCTTCTTGGTGCAGTACCCCTCGATTGGCTTTCTGGTTCTACATTTCTTCCATCTCCTTGGCTCTGACCGTGCTCTTCTCTATAGACCTCATGTCATTGTCCTCTGAGATTAACTTCCCTTCTTAATTCCTAATTCTGGCAGGTTAACTCCGCCATGGCAGCGGCCATTGACTGCATATGTTGGACAGATAAAGGCTGCATGGCAGGCGCCGATTGTTGGTTACGATGGGGGTTACTGGAAGCGTCTTTACTCTCTTGAGGGCCTGGACTAGTAGCCCTTGATCTTGTCCGAACCATTTCAACCCTTTGTCAGTGAAAGAAACCGCAGAACTCAACAAATGAAGTTCAAGGGTGACAAATTTCTTTCCCACAATTGGCACCAATTGATGGATTCTTGGAAATTAGTAGGCTGAAAGTCTCTAGGCGTTGATGATCTTGAAGGCTAGGTCCTGAAAAATCAAATAAAATCAGAGAAGACTGGTGGAGGTCGGTCTAGAATCCTCCGATGGTAAAGTCAGTGGATTGAAGTAGAAAGGGAAAATACTTCTAAGACTTTACTTTTTTTCTTAGAAAATGTCTCAATCCATTACCTTCTCATCCAAGAATGCTTATATAGTGTAGGTAAAACGGTTATTTTCCTCAATAACCGTTCCTACTGTCGAGGAGTTCATAAGATTTTGGAGATAACTTCCATAACTGCTATGGAAGTTATTTTATTCGTTCTGGTGCCTCATAATAGTTAGTTTGGAAGACTGCTTCAATATGCTTATGATTCAACAAACTCGTCCATCTTTCACTATGGACGGACGAAGTTCTTAAGGATGAGCCAATCTTTCCATGTCTTGTCTCTCTACTTATTTTTGATGGACGATCCATTTGGACGGAATAAGACTTGAGCATTTTCATTACACCATCAATAACAAGTTTTTAGTAATCTCAATCTTAGTCGACAGTTTACTTCTCAATCTTAGTTCAAAGAATCAAAGTTTTCATATAAGAATCATCAGATGTGATCGGATGATTTAGATCGGAGGAAGCATGAGCAGTTGAGCCTGGCAGCCAGCAACAGTGGAGAGATGAGTAGTTGAGCCTAGCGGCCAGCAATAGTGGAGAGAATCAGGAAGCATGAGTAGTTGAGCCTGGCAACCAGCAACAGTGGAGAGAATCAGAGAAAGAGTGACAAAGGCGGAGAGCATAGAGAAAGAAGCAGAGAAAACAGTAAAAAATTTAGGGATTTAAGGTTTTTTATTTGTTTTGATTTGTGATTGTTTTGTGGTTAATCTCTTAGACCGGATTTATAGTTTATCTTGTTGATTTTTGGTTTGTTTAGAGGATAATAATATTATTTTTGAGCAATTGATTTTGTTTAGAGCCAATGTTTAACTGGATCTACCAAAATTTTTGTTTTTTTTTGTTTTTTTTTTTTTCTGTTTTGTTAAAAGGATGTGCCGGATATTTTTAATTAATCTGAAACTATTTTTTTTCCCCTACTACCCCATCTTTTCTAAAATTTTGGGACCCCTTCCACTTGGGGGCCTAAGGCAATTGCCTAATTGGCCTAGTGGAAAGGCTGGCCCTGACTTTAGAACCCTTTAGATTTGGTGTCCATGCTCACTGGAAGAGCAAATTGAACATTAAAGATCTTTGTTAGAAACATCAAAAGGGAGTGAACTATTTTGGACCAATAGATTAAACTTTACACATTCTCCTTGGCCCTGGTTTATGTTCTTCATTACTATTTTGGCTGGTCATAGAATCACGAGTGTCCCAAAATAAAAATAAAAACCAACAAACCATGCAATATTCCTCAAATAAGATTAAGGCATTATTGGCATGCTCTTAAATAAAAATAGGCAAAGTTTATATGTAATTTCTTTTATTCTGTACCTTAGCTTATCCAATTCAATTCAATAGCACTCAAGTGTATTAACATAACAATGCAATAAAAACACTTATAATTTTTAGGGACAATTAAGTTCAACTATAGTGAGTTCCAGTTAGCTCAACCGGTAAAGTTTCTCTTAGTTGAATAAGAGATCTGGGGTTCAATTCCCGTTTACACCAAAAATCAATTAATGTCTTAATTTGATAATTAAAAAGTAAGAACGGACAAAAAAAAAAAAAAAAAAAAAAAAAAAAAAAAAAAAACAGTTCAACCTTATGACTCAGTGATCAATTCAACCACATGGTTAAATTTAATAAAAAATTCTAAGGAACAACATCAAAAAAATTTAATAACTTAAAGTGAAAATAGTATTATCTTTAGGGATGGCATTTTAAACCCATACCTGCGGGTACTCGCCTTAACCGGCCTTAATGGATGGAATTTACCTACCCCTGGGCGGGTGTTACCTATTTCTTGTAACAAATGAGGTAAAGATGGGGGTTAACATTTTAATAAATTATATTAAAAAGAATTTGGGTGTGGCGAGATAGGTACCTGCAGGCACCCATAGTACCCGCAAAAACAGAGCAGGGAAAAAAAACCCACCCTAAAGAGGAAGTGGGGCAAGGGCGGGGAATAGGAAACCCATCCCATACCTGCTCCGTTGCCATTCCTAATTACCATCTTACACATACCATTTTCTATATCTAAGAGAAAATTCACAAGATTCATGGCAACCATCAGGGATTGAGAAATTTCCTAATCCAATCTATATAATGGTTTAGACCCCAAATTTTAAGTTAAGGCTATATCACTTTTAAACTAATCTAACAATTAACATTAAATTTAAGTTGTTAACCAATTATAATATGCATAGATATTAAAACAAGCATGGGTAAACATGTAAAGTATACACAGTGAGCGACTTATAGAAAAATAAAGACACAATACCACAAGATAATACTAGATGTGTGTGTGGGTTTTTTTTTTTTTTTTTTTTTTTTTTTTTGGGAAAGAAAACCCCATACAGGCCCAAGTAGGAAAGCAAGGATCCTGGACCTGATGTTTTATACTTTAAGGGACTGGGCTTGGTTCACCGCAGCTAAATGGGGCTGATTTCGAGCCAAGTGATGCACAGAGCACGAATCCTACAACACATACATACTAAAATACAGAAAATATATGCATTGAATAACAGGGAACAGCAAAGAACAAAGTAATAAAGAAAAAGAAATAAAATGGGATGTTAGGGATCCTTAAAATGATGTAAAATGCTTCATTATTTTCTTAATTATGTAATACATTATGCTCAGTAGGACGTGTTACAAGGTCCAAATAAGTTCAAAAATCAAAGACTTAGATGGCTCTTCAGGTGTCTAAGACTTGCAAAGTTTGAATCCCTTTGCATCCAAGTGTGTTCTCTAATGGCTGTTATGAGGATCCCAAACGGTGTTTTCCCTCTCTTTTCTCTCTTTTGAATTCTTACAGAGCTTCCTCAAGGGTTTTTACTCTAATTCACTATTGCTGAATGCCCTTCACTATTGGCTGCTTCCCTTTTTATAGTGTCATCCTAGGGTTTTTTGGGGGACTATTGATTCCCTCTATTTGTTCCCCTAGATACCATAACCAATATTGTGTCAGCAACATTGGTGGCTGATCCCTTCCTCTTTCTTCATTATTTCCCTCATTTGAGATTCTCTCTTCAAAAGACCCTAGCTAACTTTCCCATTCTTGAAGGTCCTAGAGGGCTGACCTTTTGGTCTTTCTTCTTCCAAGGCTTCTAGATTCCACTTTTTAGACCCATCTTTTAGCTACTTTCCCCTTTGTCATTTTTCCCAAGTGGGCTGATTCCTTCCTGCCAAGTTGAAAGATCCCCTGCCACCTTCCTTCATGGTTCCTCTTCCTGGGTTCTCCGAGGTACCAGACCCTTAATCATGAGTTGTTGGTTCCCAAGCCTTCTGATCCATTTTCTGCATCATTGGGTGGCTAATAGGGACATATCTATCCTTGTTCTTTGTGCTTCTTGGCATGCCCTCTTGAACTGTCTTGATCTCATCCTGGCTTTGCTGCATGTCCCGAGGATCCCAAGCTCCTGGTAATCCCCAAGTATCTTGGCCCAGTTTTTTCCCTAGGCTTCCCATCGATTTTTGTGACCTTTGACGGCTGGGCTGGACTTTTTCTTTCTTTTGTTTTAGTGTGGTCCAAAACTTGCCCATCCATGGATTTGGGTCCCTCCTTATCAACCCTTAATGGGTTTGTGCCTCCCCTTATTTTCCTAGATTTCAATCCTCTGTGTTGTTTTGGGCTTTGGTACAACATTGTGGTTTTTTTAGACCTCAACATTTAGCCCCCCGAGCTCATAGGTTTCCTATAGCCTATGCGTGAGTAGACGAGACTCTTGATTTCTGTAGGAATTTCTTATCTGCTGTCTTAGTCGGCTTCGAGGTCCCCTTTCTCCATTTCTTGGGATCCTACTTCCCCAAGCTATCCTCTAGTATCCTGGTTTTCGTATATTACACTTCTTTTGCAACCTCCCCTCTTTCCACAAAACATGGCAGTTAAGTGTCTGAGTAAACTTCCCCTCCACTTTTTACGTTTCCCATAACTCCTATAAATAACTGTCAATAACTTTTTTTTATAAAATTAAATATTAGCAATTGGCATGTCTTTCCATACATTGTCTTCTCCAACTGCCTTCTGTGCCATTATTGCAGTCATCTTGAACCATCTTTTCACTTTTAGAGATTTTTCTTCTCGAGCTTGTCTTCCTTCTCCATGTCTTCCCTTATCCTCTTCTTCTGTCCTTCACTCCCTTAACTCCTCTTTTCTCGTTGCACTACTTATTCCATGTCTTCTTCTTCTTCATGAAAAAGGAGGGAGTGTTCTCCCACTCCTTCTGAAGGTGAAAGCTCTTCTGGGTCAGCACAGGGTGAGGTGTAGGAGGTTATGGAGCACCCAGCCTTCCCTTTATGGGATCCCTAGTACACTCCTAGCCTGTTATTCCCTCAGGTGTCCCATGGTGAAGCCTCTCCTTCCCCTCATACCTGGGTGTTTTCCGATCAGTCTGGGTTTGCTAGATCCAAAGTAGATTTTGGATCTACAGATTAGGAGAGGATCTTGCAAGGCGGTTCCCATCTTCTTCGACTTCGTCCCGGGGAAGATTTCTGGTTGGTCCAGTTGGGTGGACAAGGAGCTTTTTGACGGTAAATTTGTTAGTTGTTTAAAGCGTGCTAGGATCCTAAAAGTAGTAGTGATTTCTAGGAATCTTGAGGGCTTTAGGGTCGCCAAGGGCCTTAGACACCTGGTGCACTGTTGGTGCCCTTTTCTCCACACATTCTTATTTTTTGTAGGTAAGCTCACCATCACTTTGGAGGATGTGGTCAATAATTTCCTCCTCCTAGTGTTTGGTGACGAGAATCCATTTGACATTAGCCTTTCTAGCGAGGATCTCAAGATTGAGAATAAGCTTTTTAGCCATTTTGGTAGGCGTACTGCTTCTTCTGGGGGGAAACTGGCTAGGATGGGTAAATATGTAATGACCCATTTCTAGGAGAAGGACAAAACAATTAGACAAGTGGGGTTCCTAAGATTATAGCTCAGTAAGTTTCTATTTAGCGAGTTCCCCGGGTATGGAATCAAATCCATTTTCTTTCCTCTTGCAATTAGATTGGCCCGGGGTGCCCAGTATCCCTTAGCCCCTATATTCTTAGGCTATGTTTATTCCCAGTTAGACTTGCTCCATGGAGATGAAGTTGAAGGCAATTCCTGCTACACTATTACTTCGTCCCTCCACTGTGCCATTCTTCAGGTGTTCATATGGGACAGTTCTTCTATTACTTTGGTGAAGTGTAGGAACTTGAAGTATGTGAAAGATAAGTTTCAGGGATCCTCAGACGTGATTAAGGGTCTGTGTGGTAGTTCTACTGACAACCACCCCATCATCTTCCGCTGGTCTAACTTAAAGGGTGGCAGTCTCAATTTGGTGGAATTGTTTGATCAAGCAGGGCATTTAAGTTGGCATTCCCCCCAAGAGTTCAGTCCCAGGTTCGCTTGTGATTCTGTGTTAGCCTCTTTCCTTAACTCCCTAAGGAATACCTTTGATCTGCGTTGGGGAGATGAAGCCAGCTTAGCATACTTGGTCTGTACCAGCCCTTCATGGCTTCCAGTATCTTCATCAAGTGGTCCAAAGTACACTTACTACTCAGCATACCAGGTACTTAGGCAATTCGGTTTTGATTAAGACATCCCGCTAGTGTTCAAAGAAATGGTGCCTTCTTTCTCTTCCCTAGATCCATTTTTAAGGCTTTAGGCCTTTTCTTACTGGTCAAGGAGGAGCCCTCAGTTTGTGGTACCAAACTCCCAGCGAGGAGTCTTTTCTTCCAGTGGCTTTGCTAGTTACTAGAGAAGAGTTTAGAAGTCCTTGGATTATGTTGGTTCTGGTAAGATTAGGAGGGTTCCTGATCCTAATCTTTTCTCTACTCTTACCTTCAACAAGCATCTGGCCCTCCCTACTGCTGGCATTGTGTCTGCTACAATAAGTAGCAAAACAGGATTTACGGAGTGGCATACCTCTAGGGTGCTTGGGTGTGCTACGCGAATGATTTTCCTAATGTTTAGTCAGGGTGTGACCTTATTGTAGGCACTTCCTCTGGTGTGCCAATCAAGAGAGGGGTAGTAGAGGAAAATGGTACTGCAACCCCTATGGGCAAAGGCATGGAAAAGAAGATCAAACAGGAGGTTGTCAAGAAAGCTGAGGTCAAAGGTCGTGTTAAGGGTACTGAGGCTGGCCCTGAAACTAAGAAGAGAAAAACTACTAAGTATCACAAGCAGCTTATTATTTTTGAGGAGCCCGAGAGAGTGGACCCTTCTACAGTTGGAAAGGAAGTCGGCCATCCTCTCATTCCGAAGATCAAAGTAAAGACTAAGGTAGAGTCTTCTGTCCTTCAGGTTCCTTTAAAGGAACCTCTTCTGTAGCTGTTACTTCCTCAGCCCAGGGATCTTCGGGGTCCCCTAAAATCATACCCCAATCTCCCTTAGGACCCTCTGGGCGTACCTGTAGTAAGTAAAAGACTGTTGAAGAATTTGTAGAAAAAGAGAAGGGAAAGGCCTTTTTTTTTTCTTTTTCTTTTTTTAACACTAGTTTGTTGTTCTGTTGTGTCTACTTCTTCTCTTTTTCTTACTGATGAATGGCCTTTCTTTCTTTTGCAGTCTAAGCGCAAGTTAGACCATAAGGGAGTAAAGAGTCAATCCTTTGGTGATGATGTGGTATGGCCTTCATTCACTTGTGCTTTTTCACTGTTTGCTTTATCTCTTTCTTTGGCACTATGTACATATATTTTTTTGATGTTCTACCACTTGCTTCTTCTTACTCCTCTTTTCTTTTGTAAGTAAAGGTGCCTCCTCCTAAGACTGGTGGTGCCTTGGTAAAAGAAGTGGTGGCAGCTTAGCCCCCTATTACCTTAGATGTCGAGAAAGAGCCCTCGAGTAGCGGCGTGGCTGAGTAGGTCAGGTAGGCAGTGAAGGATGCCTAACTCATTCCATCTTCTGCTTCCTTGGCCGTTTAGGACCTTGAAGCCCTCCAACCTCCTACTCCCCAGGATCCTGAACCTATGCAGACTCCTAGTCCAACTAAAACCATGACTCTTGAGCCTACAACTGAGCTTGCATTTGGCAAGGAGTCTTTGAGAGATGCATCTTTATCTACACAAGTAAGTAAGCCTCATCCATCCTTCTTAGCGCCTATTTTTATCTCCCTTATCTTTCCTTCCTAAAGGTTCTTATTCCTTTTCCCCTTTGCTTTTTTTAGGTCAAGCCAACGCCTAGTCTGCCCTTGAAGCAGCCTCTTCCTTGGAGTCAGAGGCTTCTGAAGGTATGTACTGCTCACCATCATTACCCTTCTCCCCTTTTAGTTCATATTTTTCCTTTCCCTCTTTCCACACTTCTCTTTTGTCTCTCTTCTTTTATAGGGAAGCCCTCGACATCCCTCCCTTCCTTTAGCAATTTTGCCAGGGTTTCTTCACTTTTTTTTCAACACGCCATATGCCCTTTCATAGTGTTTTCTGAGAGGTCAGAGGGACAGGAGGAGGAACCTCCCATGATGGTTGAGGTGGCTGCCTAAACTCAAAAGGAAGCTCTACCGTAAGGGCCTGGTACTAGTTCTTTCCCTTTCCCTTTCCCTTCTATCTTTATTTTTCCCTCCTCTTTTTTTTTTTTTTTTACTCTGTCCGCTTTCGCAGGTGCTGACACAGGTACCAAGGATCCTAAGCCCGTAGTCACTAAAGAAGCTAAGGGACCTATTTCCAATGTTCAGGTTGTTGAAGCTCAAACAAGGATCCCTCTGACCATTCAAAGGGTTAAAAGTCCTCCAGCTCCTAAAGGTGGAGACATGACAATGGAGGAAGCCCCAGAGATGACTGTTTTAGATCCTGGTTTGGGGCTTCCTACTTTCCTAGCTCGCTTTAATTCCTTAGAGTTCAACAGCCTCTTTACAAGCCAATTTCATCCTTTTGGGCCTCCCTTTGGTAACTTTCTACGCTTTTCTGTACCTGTTGAGGGTCTGCCATTCTTGGAGGGACTATTCAAAACCCATGGGGACTTCACTAGTGGGTTCAGGGGAGGCGTATTCTTAGGCAACATCCTGATGGAGTTCCTGTGCACTGTGCTGATTTCTCTGAAGGACTCCTTTCTTGACTCCCTATCCGAGGAAAGGCTTTTGGAGTGGAGAAGAGTAGTGCAGGATCTCATAGAAGCCAAGTTCAATTTGTCTTTTTTGCTGGAGTACCTACGGTCCTTGGCCTATGCGTTGTTCCAAAGGAAGGCTTCTAAGGATCTTGACGCTGAAATTGCTACTGCTGAGGAGGCCCCGGCTCGTGCTCACAGGGCATTGCAAGATCTGAAAGTTAAGAAGCAGCTAGTTCTTTCTTTATCGACTGTTCCTGCAATTCCCTCAAGAGGCTCTTTGTTGACTGGCCTTATACCTTAGTTCCTTTCTTCTTCTTTTTTTAAGTAATTCCAGATGTATAAGTTTATTTCTCCCTTTTCTTCAGACAATTGAGGGTGTATAAGTTTATCTTTATTTCTCTTTTCGAAAACTAATTCTGACTACTTTCTTTATGATAATATGTGGATCTGTTCTTAATGTGTATTCTGCTCTTTCTTTCTTTTTTGGTATCTTTTTTCTTTAGTTGTTTTTTTTTTTAACTGAGTCCTAGACCATGGTCCCTACAAATTCTTGTAGTAGGTCCTGGACTAGGTACCTTAGTGGTTGTGTTCTTGCGCAGACACTGAACTAGGCACATTAGATGTTGTTTTATCCTTCTTCTTTTCTTTTTTTTTCCAAGTCCTAGGTCATGAGTCAGGCAAACCTGTTTTGGGGCAAGTACTGGGTCGAGTACCCCGAACACTTATCCCTGCCCGCGGTCCCAGACCATGCACTTGAACTAATTGCGGTGTCAGTCCTGGGTTATACGCTAAGATTTTACCTTCCTTCTTTTTTTTCTTTTTCTTTTTTCTCTTTTCCTTTTTTTTTTTTTTTTTTTTTACCCCACCCAAATTTGTCCATATTTGGGTCATGTAATACTATGCAATTGTACATCTTAGTTGAAGCTCCATTTTTTTTTTTTTTGAAAAAAAAAAGATTCCATTGAAATACAACATGGTTACCATACTAGGGAACATAAGAGAATTGACAAAAATAGTAAGGATCATAGAATATCCTTCTACCATGGGCTCCTAAAAAAACAGCTAAATAAAGTTCATGGCAAAAGAAAAAAAAAAAAAAAAAAAAGAGTGGTGTAACACTTAGCAGATTGAAGAGAAGCAACACCAAAAAAAAGGGTTCTCGGTGTACTGGAACCTCCCCCTTTTTATGCACGGTACTGCTTCAGCTACTTCCCATTTATAGGGTCTGTTAGGGTAGTCCCATCTTCTTTTGTGAGGTAGTAATATCTACTATCGTAGGCTTCCCTGACGATGTAGGGCCCCTTCCATTTTGGAGCAAATTTGGAGGGTCCTGGGATATTCTTCCTCACATGCTCTACTATTCTTAATACCAGCTACGCTTTTGTAAAGGCTCTTAGGTGTGCTCTCTGTCCATTTGCTTTAGCCATCCTCTGCTGGTACCTTGGACTTCTCCTTCTGGCCACTTCTCGTTCTTCTTCTAGCTCCTCTAGATTTGTCGACTGCCCTTCATTATTTGTGCCATTTGTGCCTTTTTGGATTTCTTCAAGTATTACTCTTGGTGTAGGGATGACTAGCTCTAAGGGGCTGATGGCTTCTGTCCCATAAATTAGGGAAAATGATGAAAATCCTATGGTTGTCTTCAAGGAGCTCCTGCATGCCTAGAGTACATCTGTCAGGTGGGCACTCCATTTCTCCACATACTCATGCTTCATTTTCTTGAGGATTTTTAGTATCACCCTGTTGGTAGCTTCGACCTGGCCATTTCCTTGTGGATAGTATGGCGTGGACCTCCCGTGCTTGATGTGATACACCTCGATCAAATTCTTTACATTCTTATTTATGAATGGGGTACCATTGTCGCTGATCAGTCTCCTGGGGATCCCAAATCGTGTAATGATGTGTTCCCGAATGAAGTTTGCCACAGCTACTCCAGTGGCCTTCTTCAAGGGGATGGTCTCTACCTATTTTTTGAAATACTTAGTGGCTACTAGGATCCATATATGGCCATTATAAGGAGGATTTATGGGTCCTATAAGATCGAGCCCCCAAGTGTGGAAAGGCCATGGTGTGGTCATGTCTTGCAGCACATTTGGATGAGTATGGATTGCATCTCCAAGTACTTGGCATGCATGACATGTTTTAACCAGCTCCTCGGAATCCTTTTTCATTGTAGGCCAATAGTATTCCAACTGCAACAGCTACCTGTAGAGCCTCTTCTTCCCTGGGTGACTCCCACAGTCACCGGAATGGACCTTCCTTACTACTTCTCTGGCTTCCCTAAGTCCCTGACATCTTAAGGGATCCCCGCTATACCCCATTTTGAAAAAGATTCTGTTCTGCAAGAAGTATCTAACAACGAGCTTCTTGAGCTGGTGGGCTAGTGTCCTGTCAGTTGGTAGGATCCCTTGAGCCAAGTATTCCATGAACGAGGTCCTCCAATCTTCTGTTACAAACACAACATAACTTTCTTCCTTGTCCACTGAAAGTTAACACTTTTGATATTCTTCCTGTACAATTGCAGCATCTCTGTTCATGTTTGGCCGGTAGTACCCCATGCATTGCATCCTTCTGTATAGGCTGATTTTATCTGCGATCCTATAAACCTGGTTGTGCAATTCTTCTAACCTCAGCTTCCCTTCTTTCTCATTGATACATCTGGATAAGATCCCTTCGGGCAGCCTCCTATACAGCTCTCCTTCTATCAATGTGTAGTCTTTCAATTCTTTGATACTTCCTTCGTGCCCCAACTTTCCTATCTTTCTTTTTATCTCATCCTTCCAATCTTACTGTTTTGATTCTTTAGGGAACATCTTGTTGAGGATCCTTAAGATGGAATTTTCCTGCTTGATTACCTTTATTAAGGTACTTTTTCCTTTGAAAGGTATCTAGGATCCCAAGGTGGTTAGTGCATCAGCAAACCTATTTTCACTCATTTGAGCGTACTCTACACAAAAGGTTTGGAATTTTTTTTCCACCTTTTGTGCCTAAGTTCTATAAGCTACCAAACTCTGCTCCCTTAATGCAAAGTCTCCCTTCACTTGGGAAACCACGAGGTTAGAGTCTCCCAAAACCCTCATATGTATCACTCCAATGCTGAGCACTATGGCCAGTCCAGTCAGGAACGCCTCATACTCAGCAACATTATTTGAGCAGGGAAACTTGAGCTTGAAGGATAATGGCATGATATCCCCATCTTCGCAACTTAGCACAATTCCTAGGCCATTTGAAGTTGTCGTCACTGACCTACCAAACCTCATGGTCCACTTCTTTCCTAGGAGTTCTGCCACTGCTACTTCTTCTGGAATCTCCTCGCTTAGCGAGCACTCTTCTTCCCCTAGGAATTGAGCTAGCAAATCTGCTATGGCTTGGCTTTTGACAGCCTAGGGATCCTTAAACCGATGTCATATTGAGAAAGCAAGACCAGCCATTGTGTTATCTTTCCCGTTAGGAGAGGCTGATGGAGGAGTGCCTTTATGGGGTGAGACTTGGTCACTAGGAGGATCTGATGTGCTGAAAAGTATCGCTTTAGCCTTTAGGATGTGTTGATAACTACTAGACATGCTCTTTCTATCTTGGGGTACCTGGTTTCTATATCTTTTTATGTCCTGCTCACATAATAAATGAGTTGCTTATTACCTTCATCTTCTTGTGCTAGCAAGGCTCCTGTAGCCTGGGAATTCGATGCTAAATATAGCAACAGAGGCCATCCACGTACTGGTGCTTGCAAGGTAGGCAGATGATTCATGATTCATGATCTGGTGGGTTCCTATCAACTTTCAACACTCAAAAGTAGTGATGGGTGTGATGGAAATAATCACTTCTCAATGATTTGGCCATGATGAGAGTAAGGAGAAATGATAGGTGTTTAGCTCTAACAATTTGTTGGGTTTCTCTCAACTTTCAAATGTGAAGGTTGAATTTCTTGGAAAATGATGTATATATATGGTAGGTATAGGCTAGAACAACATGTGAGAACCTAAAATAATTCTCTCAAGTTTAAGCATTTTGCTTGATGGAAGGTCTGGTAGAGATCCTACAAAATGCTTCTAAAAGGATTTTCAAAATCTTGCCTTATGCCAACTTTGTGGCACTAAACTTCATTTCAAATGGACCCACAAAATGAAAAATACAAACTATTTTGCATACCTCTCAAAGCCAATAATCAATCATCAAAAAAGAGAAATTAAAATATGCAAGTCCACCACTTCTAACAAACTCCTCCAACATACATGTATCCTTTATATCCTCAAAATGACAATGACACATATCTTCTTTCTTAGTCTCTGTGACACAACCACACCACATGTCCGCAACCTACCAAACCCATATATACACCCATAGACACAAACAAACCCACAAGCCGCCGACCACTAGCCAGTATATGGTAGACATACCCATACTCAATTGGGCATTATACCCACCATCAAGCATATTGATGAAAATCAATCAAAGTATAAATCAATAAAATTTTGGGAAAAAAGAAAGAGAGAAGGGAAACATACCTGAGTCTTTGGGTTTCAATTTATGATGTGCAAAAATCTCCTTCTCAGGGTCTCATTAATTACCATAATTTATTACACCTGGTGTAACTCTTTAGAGTTACACCTTTTTTAAACCGTTGGATTTAAGTAAATCCAACAGTTAAAAAAACGTCCTCATTATTACAAATATTCTTATTAGGATCTCATTAATTATCCTAATTTATTAAATTCTAAACCTATCTCTAAACCCAAAAACGTTTGACGTCTGACTCTTTCTTTCTCTCTCTACGTTTCTCTCTCTCTCTCTCTCCATTTCTCTCTCTCTGTCTCCTCCACCATTGCTCCTCCACCATTGTTCCACCTTTATAGGTTGCCAGCAGAAGGAAAAAAAAAAAAAAAAAAAAAAACCAAGCCGAACACTAAACTCATGGAAGTTATGTATAAAGATTTTTAGTCTTCCTAAACTCGTGGAAAATAAGGTTCACAACAATGACCTTGAAAGGTTTGAATTGGCAGAATAAAATCTTCATTATCTATGTTAACGGAGAAGCATATATTCGAGCTCAACTTGCTTCCTTTAAAAAATCTGAAAAAGCTAAATCTAGATATGCCAAACTTAACAGAAAAATGGCTTCATGACTATCTTTCTGGACTTCCAGTCCTTGAGACCTTAGAGATAACTTCTTGTTATATGCTGAAAAGAATAAAGCTTTCAATGTCGTCATCATCATCTTAAATCATTGGGATTGTCGTCATGTGACAATATGGTAGAAGTCATGGTTGATTCTCCTATATTATGTAGACTCTCATATTATGGCAATGTGGCAATATCTATTTCATTGAATGCTTTGGATTTGTTAGAAGTTAAGCACTTATGTGGTTCCGGCTATCGCTCCTAGAATGCTGAAAGGATTAAATTCCTCTAAAAGATTGGAAATTTAAAAGTATTCGAATTGAGTAGTTTTTCATTTAAGGTATTTCCTTATTTGATTATATATCTTATTCATAAAGTATTCAGCTTGGTTTTTTTTTTTTTTTTTCTTTTTTCTTTTGTTAGCAACCTGTAGAGGTGGAACAATGGTGGAGGAGTAATGGTGGAGGAGACAAAGAGAGAGAGACGGAGAGAGAAAGTTAGATGTCAAACATTTTTGGGTTTAGAGATAGGATTAGAATGTAATAAATGAGGGTAATTAATGAGATCCTAATAAGAATATTTGTAATAATGAGGGTATTTTCTTAACCGTTAAATCTACTTAAATCCAACGGTTTAAAAAAAGTGTAACTCTAAAAAGTTACACCAGGTGTAACTTGAACCTATATCATATATATATTTATATATATATATTGAGATAGGTTCAAGTTACGCCTGGTGTAACTCTAAAGAGTTACACATTTTTTTAACCATTAGATTTAAGTAGATCCAACAGTTAAAAAAAACCGTCATTATTACAAATATTTTTAATAAAATCTCATTAATTACTCTCATTTATTACATGCCAAACCTAACTCAAAACCCAAAAAAAAAATACACGTCTGACTCTCTCTCTCTCACTCTACGTTTGGTGTAAGCCGTTTGTCTCTCCGTTAGTCTCTCTCTCTCTCTCTCTCTCTTTTGGTACACTTTCTCTCTCTTTTCTAAACTTGCGTTTCTCTAGTACACGTCTGACTCTCTCTCTGTCTCTCTCTCCATTAGTCTCTCTCTCTCTCTCTCTATTTTCTAAACCTGCGTTTCTCTCTCTCTATCTCTTCCTCCATTGCTACTCCACCATTGATCCACCTCCACAGGTTGCCGGCAGAAAAAAAAAATAACCAACCTGAACTGTTTCTATTTGTGAGTACTCTATTTCTATTTTTCCTTTCTTTTCTGTTGCGAGTGCTCTGTTTTTTTTTTCTTTTCTGGTCTGACTCTATGTGCTCTATGTGAATGCGCCATTGTTCCACCTCCATAGGTTGCCGGCAGAAAAAAAAAAAAAAAAAAAAAAAAAACAAAAAACAAAAAACAAAAAACAAAAAACAAAAAAAAACAAAAAAACAAAACTAAGCTGCTGAACTGTTTCTATTTGTGAGTACTCTATTTCTATTTTTCCTTTCTTTTCTGTTGTGAGTGCTCTGTTTTTTTTTTCTTTTCTGGTCTGACTCTATGTGCTCTATGTGAATGCGTTTAGAAGTTCTAACTCTATGTG
Source organism: Quercus glauca (assembly GCA_023736055.1). Taxonomy (NCBI): domain Eukaryota; kingdom Viridiplantae; phylum Streptophyta; class Magnoliopsida; order Fagales; family Fagaceae; genus Quercus; species Quercus glauca. Next base: position 49,345,767 of record CM043322.1, on the reverse strand, counting down.
TTCTATGTGAAGCCGAACTGAATGGTCTTGAATGCATTCTATGCATTCTATGTGATGCTGAATTGTTTTGAGTGCTCTGTTTTTTTTCCCCTTTCTTTTCTGTTGGGAGTGCTCTGTTTCTGTTTCTTTTCTAGTTTGTGAGTGCTCTGTTTTTTTTTTCCCCTTTCTTTTCTGTTGGGAGTGCTCTGTTTCTGTTTCTTTTCTGGTTTGTGAGTGCTCTGTTTCATTTGCAGGCAGCCTTTTGTTGATGCTGTTGTAACCAAGTGCAAGCACTATTTCTATGATTATTGCGCATTAAAGGTATACCTTTTATTTCTATGAGCAAGTACTACTTCAGTCAACTGTTTGTGGATTTTTAGGATGGAAATTTTTTACATTCATTTATAGAAGAAAATTAGATCACACATTTAAAAAATTAACCCTTTTAAATTTTAAAAAAGAAGCTGGCAATTGAGTTATAGAAAATCAGATCACACATTCGTTTATAGAAGTAATTCTTATGGGACAAGCTAGAATTCTTATAGCCGTGCTAAGTTAGTAATTCCTACTTTCTGAATTAGCTTAATCCCCTCACGCCTCCTTTTTCCCTAATATTTTCTATTTATCCAAATATTTTAGATACTATTGATCAGATGTTCTTGGGTATTGGTGAATTGGACATTATGTTTGAAGTCTTATTTATTAGAGAATTGAGTTACACTTTTTTTTTTTTCCCTTGTTGTTTCAATTTGGAGCCTAATATTGGTAAAATGTTTGCATATTTTTTATTTGTGTTCATTATTTGTATTGGTTCTTATAGTTACTAAATCGCAAATGGAACGTGAAGAGTTATATGATGCCCTAAACAATTTAGGACCATCAGAGCAAGAGTTACCGCTTGAAGATATTGGTGATTGTGAGTTGAAATCCAAGCCATATGTCAGAATGCAATTTGACTCCCTTGATGATGTTGAAACTTTTTACAAAGAATTTGCCAAAAAAGAAGGTTTTGGAATCCGTATCCGTACGAGTAAAAAAGCACCCAAAAGTGATAATGTAACTAGTCGTATTTATGTATGTTGTAGTGAAGGGTAGCGCAAAACAAAAAATGCATTAGACAGTGGTATGAGCAGAGATGATGAAAACAAGGCCCGTAGAAGTTGCTCAAGTCTTAGAACTAGATGTGAAGCAATGCTTAGGGTCATGAAGAATAAGAAGTTGCAGAAATGGGTTGTGAAGGGATTTGACAACAACCACAATCATGGTATTATTAGTCCAAAAAGTGTGACATACCTTCGATGCCACAAAAAAATGTCTACTGCTGCTAAGAGTCTAGTTGAAAATTTTGGTGAAGAACGTCTTCCAACAGGAAAAGTTGCCATGATGTTCAATGTAGGTGACCAGACATTTACAAGTAGAGATTGCTGGAATCACTTGAGAGATGTTAGGGGAAAAAATCTAGATGCTAGAGATGCCTCAGTTGTCCTTAATTATTGCCAAAAACAACAAGCTCAAAACTCCAATTTCTTTTATGCAATTCAATGTGATGATGTTGGCCATATGGTTAATTTTTTTTTTGGGGTGGATGTGCGATCAAGAATGGCTTATCAATACTTTGGGGATGTAGTGACATTTGACACAACTTACAAAACAAACAAGTATGATATGCCATTTGCTCCTTTTACGGGCTTAAACCATCATTGTCCATCAATTTTATTTGGTTGTGCATTGTTGCAAGATGAGACAAAACAAACTTTTGTGTGGCTGTTTGAAACTTGGCTTCAAGCAATGTGGGGGGAGGAACCAAAATCTATTATTACGGATCAAGATTTAGCCATGGGTGCAGCTATTGCAAAGGTATTCCCAAGAACTCGTCATCGTCTTTGTCTTTGGCATATTAAGAAGAAATTTCCAGAGAAAATTTCCCATATATATCATAAGAAGTCAATATTCAAACGTGAGTTGAAGAGATGCATACGTGAGTCACCTAGTGTGGAAAAATTTGAGGAGGCTTGGAAGAGTCTAATATTGACTTATGGGTTGGAGAGAAATGAATGGCTTAAAGGATTATATAATATTCGAGAATCATGGATACCGATTTACAATAGAAATACTTTCTTTGCAGGAATGAACACTACCCAAAGAAGTGAAAGCATCAATGCGTTCTTTGACTCCTTTGTTAACTTAAGAAATACATTAAAGGATTTTGTGGTTAAATTCGCAAAGGCGATGGATAGTCGTTATAAGAAAGAAAGGAAGGAAGACTTTGATTCAAGACATAAAACACCTTCTTTGGTAATTGGCTCAAAAATAGAGCATCAAGCTACTTCTATATACACGAGAACCATATTTAGCAAGTTCCAAAAAGAATTGGTGAGTAGTAATCACTTTACAAAGGAAAAGGTTGAGAAAAATGGAACTTTTTATAGGTACAAAGTAACAAGTTCCTTTGATCCAGATGATACATTTATTGTGAGGCTGAACTTGGAATCAAAACTTTGCGAATGTGACTGCCAACTTTTTGAGTATATGGGAATTGTTTGTAGGCACATGTTATTAATCTTCTAGGTTAAAAATATTTTTTAGATTCCTAGCCACTACATCCTACAACGTTGGACAAAAGAAGCAAATAAAGAACTCAAAAGTGTAGAATATGGATCAAGCTTTGAGGATGAGCATCATATGTCAAGAGCCTTACGAAACATCCATGTTTGTCAACGTGTAAGTCAATTGTCCTACCTTGCTGAAAAATCTGAAGATATATATAAAATGATAATCTCAGACTTAGACCACACCCTTAAGAAAGCTTTTGGAATGGAAAATGAATTGCTTGAAGATAAGGAAGATGATGAAATGGATATGCATCACAAGAGTGGTGAATCAGTTAACATTGATGAAGTAGAAGACTGCTCTGTCATTGTTTCTTTGAATATAAAAGATCCACATGTATCACAAACCAAAGGTCAAAAGAAAAGTACCGAGAAACAAGGTCCTGGTGGGAGAATTAAAGGTGGGCTTGAAATATCCTTAGCTCGTGCAACGACAAAAAGACGATCTTGTCAACTTTGTGGGGGTTATGGTCATAATCGTCGTACTTGTAAACAATATAATGGCGAAGGAAGTGATTACCAAGATGAAGAAAACATGACAAAGGTTGATGACAATGATATTGATGATTTAGTATAAAGTGAGTTTTTTCATTACATTTTTCGAGTCTTTTTTAAAATTAAAAAAAAAAAATTGATTGTAATAATATATATATATATATATATATCTCATGTTTCAAATTTACTTATACCTTTTTTTGTTCTACTTTAGGTACATGTGGCTGAAGAGAATCACAAAATGAGCATTTCTTGGTGGAATTTATATATATATTGAGTCCAAGTAGCTGAAGGAACTATGTTTAAGGACCTATGTTGTTAATCATGATGAAATAGTTTTATTTGGTTTTTTGTTTTATTTTTTTAAGGACCTATGTTGGAATACTGTTTTTGCTTCAATTTAATGTCATTAACAGTGTGTTTTTAAAGACCTATGTTGAAATACTATTATTTAAGGACATATGCCTCATTTTTTCAGATTTTCTACTGCTCACCTGTTGTTTTAAGGGGGTACCTGCAACTTTGTGTTTGCTTTTTCAATAACAGTTTCTTAGAGATGATTTATATTTGTTTGTGGTTCTAAATAACAGGTAGTATAGCTGCTTTAAGTTACTGCATTAGTGGTTCTACACTGTTTACTGCACTGTTCTATTTACTACACTTTACTGCACTGCATTAGCATAGCTGTTTGTTTACTGCATTGCACTATTGTTTGTGCACTGCATAAGTTACTGCACTAGTATAGCTGTTTGTTACTGCATTAGTATAGCTATTTGTTTACTCCACTGCACTATCGTTTGTGCACTGCATAAGTTACTGCATTAGTATGTTTACTGCACTGCACCATTGTTTGTGCACTGCATAAGTTACTGCATTAGTATAGCTGTTTGTTTACTGCACTGCACTATTGTTTGTGCACTTCATAAGTTACTGCATTAGTGGTTTTATTTACTGCATTGTGGTTTTATTTAAGGCACTTTACTGCACTTTAAGGCACTGAAATTTGATATGTGTTGTTAAGTGTAATGAAAACAATACAATCCCATTGTATAATTATTTAATGTTTTAATTTAAGTTATTGATTAGTGTGATATTCATAAAGAGTCCATCGTCTACCATGCTCCAAATACCTCCAATGGAAAAGGCCACACTAAAAGCAATCCCCAAACAACCAAGGATCCAATTGAAATACCAATTGAAGCTGTATTTTGTAGGATTTTTTATGAGAACCCACATGAAGCAAGGGTAAGCAAATGTGACTGGAAGAGTGAGTCCTCCTAACAGACTAGCAAGACTTGAGAGGAAAGCCTATGCCACCCCTATGAAAAAGTTGACAGATCCATATCTTTTCAAATAGGCCTAAAGAGTTAAAAGAATTGATTCACGTAAAATGCACAAGTTCAATTTGCTTTCCTTAGCCAGATTTGACATGACTTCCAATAATTGAAGGGTCCCTTCATTATAACCATGTTAATCATGAAAAGATGTACCTATATCAATGGCACTGTGACTGTCATTTAGTCTCCATCAATCTTGGGAATTCAATTGGGATGACTATAAAACCAAACCAAACCAGTAAATTTGATGCATTTAACTATAAACAAGTGTGCTTATACAAAACTTACACATATAATTACAGATAGTTCAAGAAGTGCTGTAACCCCACGTTTGAATGAATGTAGACTAGTTCAAAAGTGAATTAATGTGGAACTAGTCTTTACAAATAATCAGATCATTACACGTGTATATAAATCACAGCTAACAATTAAAAACTAATCCTAAAACTATAGGTAGTATAGCTACTTTAAGTTACTGCACTGTTTGCTCTGTTTACTACACTTTTTACTGCACTGTTTGCACTGTTGTTTAGGTAGTCTTGGCTTGAACTCTTCCAATGCGCTGTTATGGCATTCTGCCTTTCTGCCTGAGTCTTTGTCTTGATACACTTCAATACCAGGAGCAGAAAGCCTTTCCCCGTATGTACAAGACCTTGCGCAATTTGCACCTGTAATAGAGGCAAAGGAAATCCATCATTTTCATAATACATATAAAAAAATACTCCATGACATACTGTCTAGAAAAGTTTAAGGAATTCAATAGAAGCATTACACAGAATTGACTATTATTGTCATTGGAAGATTAGTTCCAGAACCATATATTTCTTTTATGCTAGAAAGAGTTGAGTTCTCCTCAACCCATTCAGGAAAAATGTACCCAAGATTGTAGTGTGGGTAGGGCTCTTCATTTTACTTTGCTCCATTGCTGAATATGTATGGTTGAGCACTAACCAAAAATACACTCTTGAATCCAATTCCTATAAAATATAAAATAAGCTAATTAGAGCCACAACATCACATATCCTGCCCAACCAATAGCTTAAAGGAAAACTAAAAAATCAGTTTTATCTAAATTCTAATAGGTTCATACTTCCAACAGCTTACTTGAGTATTATTATTAACTAGTAATCATCATTAAAATTGTGCATATAACCATAGTAAGGTTGGCATAGAAGTGATTTGAGTAGAAATGTAGTAAAATTGAAGCTAAAACATAAGAGAGGTTAACTGCTGCAAAATCAAATTCCAAGCAACATAAGAGAGGTTAACTAAGTGGCCCTCATGTCCAAGTGGCAATAATTGTGGATGGTTGAAAATACTACATCCATAAATATAAAGAACACTTTGAAATACAATAATAAACAGCCACCAATCTCACATTTACCACCTCTTTAACATCAAAATAAGCCTAAAAAACAAACACAAAATCATCTAACTAAATGTTGTCCTCACCACATATATCTTAGATTCACTTTGCACATTGTAGTGCATGTATACGCAGGTGCCAAAATGATCATACCACTAATCTTGATCATATCTAAGCAAAAAATATAACTTCTAGCATGATCTAGAAATAGGCAAGTTTCATGAAAAGACCATACCCAAATTTTTTAAAATGGAAAAAAAAATTTCATTAGGGCATTTTATCAAACAGTTGGAGCACAAAAGGAATGAGCCGAAGTTGTGTAATCAATTGGCCATGAATTCATAATTACCCAGTACAAAAATCACTCAAGATACACCATTTTATCAAAGACTTAATTGTAATTATCAAATAGATCAACATGATTATCAAAGGGAATCAAAGAAAAGCAAATAATTAAAAAATCAAGAACACCTATGGCAGAACATTTTATTTTATGGGGCAAGAAAATCCTAGAATTTCATCTGGCCAAAAAGAAGGGGAAAGTGGACTCACCTCTTGCGTGGGTAGTGCCCGAGTCTCCATTGCTGCCGAGTGGGAAGTCGGAGATGATGACCCAACTTCGGCAGAAAAACATCTTGTTTGGCATTGGGCAAAAATGACCCACAACCCATTGAAGACAATTGTGAATTTTCTCTCAACAGTGTTCGGCTTGGTTTTTTATTTTCTTTCTTCTTTTTCTGCCGGCAACCTGTGGAGGTGGAAGTGGAGGAGCAATGGAGGAGGAGATAGAGAGAGAGAAACACAGGTTTAGAAAAGAGAGAGAGAAAGAGAGTTAGGCGTGTATTTTTTTTTTTTTTTTTTTTGGGTTTTGAGTTGGGTTTAGCATCTAATAAATTAGAGTAATTAATGAGATTTTATTAAAAATATTTGTAACAATGAGAGTTTTTTTTTAACCGTTCGATCTACTTAAATCTAATGGTTAAAAAAAGGTGTAACTTGAACTTATCTTATATATAGGCAAAAATGCAAAACTGACCCTCTAACTTTCAACGTTTTTCATTTCAGTCTTTTAACTTTTAGTTTTGTCATTTCAGTCCTCTAACTTTCAATTTTTGTCAATTCAGACTTCCGTTAGAACTTAGTTAAGGCTGCCGTTAAACTCACTAAAACGATGCCGTTTTACTCTCTTTTTTCTTTTTCTTTTTTAATTTAGGAATTAAAAGAAAATTCTGTAAAAAAAAAAAAAAAAAAAAAAAAAAAACCATTCTAAGGGGAACGATCCCTTCCCCTGAAATCAAAACAAACAAAGAAAACATTGAGTCAAGTCCCTAATGTAAATCAAAACAAAGAAACCTTGGGTAACTTTGCTTTCCAAAGTATTATAAAATTTCTGGGTTTTGTTTGAGTCAAAAAAATTAACAAACTTTTCTCCACAACCAAAGAAAGCAAGAACAGAAACATAGTAAAAGAGGAAAAGAAAAAGTACCAGATGGGTATTGAAATTTAGTACCTAGAGATGAAAAAAAAATGTTGATCTTGGCGTCTAGTCAAGACAAAAAGCTTCACACACGAACCGAATATGTTGTTTATTATGGGTGACGTTCTTATGGGAGAGTAAAAGGGTCCTCTTTGAAAACTCTTCTCTGCCTTTGTCTCTGAGGAAAAAAAAAACCAAACAAACAGAAGGGAGGCGCTGCGAACTGAGAACTGTACGACTCTATCTCCAGCTTTTGAGTGCTTTTAACAATTTTAGACAGTTGAGGATTTGGGATTCCTTGCCTTTTTTAAAATTCTGGATTGTAATCCTCTCAAGGTTTCTTTGTTTTGATTTACGTTTGGGATTTGACTCAATGTTTTCTTTGTTTGTTTTGATTTCAGGGGAACGCGTCATTCCCCTTAAAATGTTTTTTTTTTTTTTTACAGATTTTTTTTTCTTTTAATTCCGAAAAAAAAAAGAAAAAAAAAAAAAAGAAAGAAAGAAGAAGAAGAAGAAGAAGAAGGGTAAAACCGTCTTTTTAGTGAGTTTAACGGCAGTCTTAACTGAGTTCTAACGGAAGTCTAGATTGACAAAAATTGAAAGTTAGAAGACTGAAATGACAAAACTAAAAGTTAGAGGACTGAAATGAAAAACGTTGAAAGTTAGAGGGTCAGTTTTGCATTTTTGCCTTATATATATTATGCTAATTAAAAAATTGTCACGGCAGTCACCACAATTGAATAGGTGGCAGTGCATTAAAATAAAGTAGATAAAAGCCCTGTAATTCACATCATTAAGATTGTTGGGTTTGCAGTATAGCGGGCCATTCACATGATATGGTCTTATTGGGTTTTTAATATTGTGCTATTGCACACAACAGTTTCACAAAGTGTCATGTGGGCTGAAGAAGATTTCAATTGAAATAGTAAAATCATGTGTTTCACAGCTTTAATTAAGAATAAACACATTTTTAAAATATGCTTACAAAGTGTACAATAATAAATGTGTAACAAGATAAAGTCGGATTAAATAATAAGAGGTTTTAGGATTCATTTGGATACAACTTATTTTGCTGAAAATTGAAAACACTGTAGCAAAATAATTTTTAAATGTGTAAATAGTACCGTGAGACCCATTTTTAATAATTTTTTCTGAATAAAATGATTGTGGGTTCTGTGAACAATGCACAATGTCTCTGCACAGTTTAATCCGTATGCATGAACAGTGCGAGTTACTGTTCATAAGCCTAAATGCACTATCAATGTCCTATGAACAGTGCAAGAGGCACTAAAAAAAAAGGATGTGGCTTGTGTCTAGTGGAAGTTTCCACTAGACACATTGGATGGTGGACACATGTCCACTTTTGGACATGTGTTCGAATCCGAACGTATCTAGTGAAAATTTCCATCGGACACAAGCCATATCAAAAAAAAAAAAATGCAAAAAACGAAGACGCACTCATAAATGCTGAATCCAAACGCCACCTTAACCTTTGTACTTATGGGACGGATGGGAGCTTAGGCCTAGGCCTAAAGCTACCCTGATAGGCTGATAGTGATGACCACAAGTTGTTCTCCTTATCCCATCTCGTGATTATTAGTTTTTTTTTTTTTTTTTTTGGAGAATTTTCAATTATATTAATTGTTTTTTTTTATGGAGTATTTTAGTAATTAATTAGCGTACCTAGGCATTAGGAAAATTATTCTAATGGCTTCCACGTGACTTTTGACTTTAATCGTGGATCACAAAGCATAAGGTCCAAGGTCCATGATTCCAGGACTACATAGAGACGACCATTACTTTGTCGTTTGATGCTTTAAGATTAAAAAATAGATAAATAAATAAATAAGTAAAAAAAATCATAGAACTCAAATAGCACTATAGCAATTAGCAGCACCATGCCTTTGTCGTGGTTCTGCCCTTCTACAATTTTACCTTCCAGCCATTGAATGGTACGCCATGCCTTTGTTTGTCTGTAGACTGTAGTGTAGTTCATATCCACTTGCCATTGTTTGATTTAGTTGCATTAATATGAGGGTCTGCCAGCTTGTTGGAATGCACGGCCTTTGTGGCATGTGGAGTTGCACCTGTGTGAATAAATCATGTTTTCTATAGTTTCCTGCCGTGATATGCGGCAAAGGTTTTAATAGAAGCACATAATAATAAGATTGACAAAGACTAAAACCGAATTCAACTTCAGTCAAACTTGAGCCCGCCGGTCCTTAAAGATAATTCAAACTTATAGGGTGTGTTTTGTAATAATTGTTCTTTATCATCAGATAAAGACAACAATTAAGTATACGTTTACTCTTTCTTTGCTATCAAACAAATTGGTGAAATAAATAACACAATAACCACTTCCTTAGATGAAATGATGAATTATCTAAGTCAAATTTATTTATTTGTAATTTGATATTTACAGTGAGAAAATAAATATTTAAATAATTTATGTCTTAAAAATACCAAGAGGTTTCAATTAGTGAATTTAGTAAGTATTTTAAATATATACACACACACACATACGCACTCATTGGTTTAAATAGAGTTAGCTAAAAATAAGCTAATTTTGTGCTAAATCTACTCTACTCTACTCCTCCTCATTCTTCCCTAATCCAAACATACCATTAGTTAAAAACAAATCAAAATATATGATTATTTTAAGGAAAAAAATCACATTGAACAAGGGTGGGGACTTTATTTATTTATTTATTTATTGTACAAATGGCAACTTAATTTTCAAACTAGCTTTGTAACATGTGCAAATGCCTAAGATTTTAATTTATAAAACAAACCAATGTCTAATCCTCAAAACCAATTATCGAAATTTCAAAAAAAAAAAAAAAAAAAAACAAATTCTTTTTAGTGAGGTGCGCAAAGAGAATTTAAGAAATTAAAATTGGTATAGGGGAAGAAATCATTACCTATGCATCTACGACACTTCATTCGGAGAGTCAATCGGGTATATGAAGACCCTACAAAAAGATATCAATAAATTAAAAATTAAATCATTAAGACATAAGTGATATAAAATTTAAATAGCATAATAGTTTTTTTTAGAGCAAAGCTAAAAGATTAATAGATATTTATATTGAGTGAACAGTGAATACTACACATAAATATGTTGAAAAAAAATGAAAACATGATAAGTAAATTTTCTTGGAGCAAAAAATAAATAAATAAATAAACAAATGGAGGAATTTTGAAGCAAACATTTGCATACTCACAAACAAACTAACTAAAAATTGTATTGCGTCTGCTATTGCCACTACAACAAAATATATTTTTAGTGACAAAAATTAGTGAGGAAATATTTTTCGTCGCTAAAAATACAGTTTTAGTGACGAAATATGAATTTCGTCACTAATAATGAAAAAAATTATAACATTTAGCGACGAAAAATAAATTTCGTTGCTATTGTGATCTGAAAAATTTGTGCTACTGGAGGGAAACTTTGGCGCGAGTTTAATTAATATATAGTGACGAAATATTTCATCGCTAAAAGTTGAAATTTTTAGTGACGAAATATTTCATCATTGTAGGTATTGATGTGGATAGTATTAGTGATGAAAATCCTTTCGTCACTTTAAGGAAGAATTAGCGACGAAAAAAATTCGTCACTAAAAATAATAATAATTTTGCACTTATATGTTTTTAGTGATGAAATCACAATTCGTCACTAAAAGTATGATTTAGCAACGAAATATGAATTTAGTCTCTAAAAATCTTAACAAAGCCTGGGACTTTAGTGACGAAACTGAAATTCGTTGCCAAAAACTTATAAGCCTTATTTCAATACAATACCCAGCCAACCCCAAAACATTTCAACCCAAAGCAAAGAAACCAAGCTGGACCAAAAAAACCCAAAGCAAAAAAACCCACCATTGCCGCCAAAGCTCGTCGGCAACGCTTCAGATCGCCGAAGCTCGACGGCGACGATTCAACTCGCCGTTGGCAACGCTTTAGGTCGCTGATCGTTGGTGACGCTTCAGCTCGCTGGCAACGTTCAGTTCACGACGCTTCATCCTTCAGTTCACGACGCTTTAGTTCGCGACACTTCCGGCGACCCTTCGCTTCCCCCAAACGTGTAATGGGTATTTTTTTTTTCTCCTTTTGAGTTAATTTTTTTGTTAATTTTTGTTTAATGATTCTAGTTCCTTTGGGCATTTTTTTGTTTGATACAGTAATGGGTATATGCATTTTTTTTAGTTTGGGTATTTGATATTTACTATGTAATGGTTGTGAAGAAAGTTTCTTATATATGTACTTATCAATTGCTATAATTCTTTTGATTTCTAGGTTCTTATTGTTTGGATGATTTTAGTTTTCGATCCTCACTCTCTTGGTTTGGTTTTCACATTGATACCAGTGTACAAGTTCATATACATTAGGTGTAATGTATGAACTCAAAATGAGATTACCCATCTTCTAAATTTTCTTGTGTTGATTATTGCTCAGGTAATGATACTCTGATTTCACAATGGGATTGTGTCCTCTGATTGTTATTTTAGGATGGCATTGTCTTTAAAACCAGGTTGATGCAGGTTGTTTTTTTTGGGGGGTGGGGTCCTTTGTTATATATATTATCTTTTGGGATTAGCATAGAATGAGGATATAGAAAATTAGATAATTGAGCTCAAAGAGGCAAGAGCTAGAGATCAAGAGGAGTGAGCTAAGGACCAAGATGCACGAACTAAGCAAGATGAGGTCCAAAAGAATATTCTTAACTTTTTGAATAGCAAGGGTTATGATGATGCTCTTACTTATGGGGGTGGTTCAACTTCAAGTTAAAACACTTTTTGGTTAGTACTTTATTTGCTTTCTACAACTTATACATTAGGGGTTGTGATTTTAATTTAGTGGTATGGTTACTCTTAATGCATTGTTAGAAATGTTTTTTATAACATAGTTAATGTTTTTACTTTATGATTTTAACGAAGTATTATTTTTATATTTGTGCAGATTTCTTATTAGTGGCTTTTAGGGGAAATACTTTTGGCATTACTTGAAGACATATGAGAACATCTTCCGTTAGTTCTAAAATAGGGTTTAGGTAGAGTTATTGTATGTATTGCAAACAATTATTGTATGGAAGGAGTTTGAATTGGATACTTATTTTATTTTTTACGTATGGAGTGTATGGATCTTTTTTTTATAAATGTGTTGTTGAAATAAATGTGTTATTCAAATGTGAGGTTTTAATAATGTAATTACAGATTACAGGTTAATATCAAAGCCGTGAAAAAAATAAAAACAGAAAATAAGTTTTAGTGACGAATTTTTTCGTCACAAATATAGCAACAAAAACTTGTTTTAGTGACGAAAATTTTGTCACTAAATATAACAAAATTTTGTAAGAAATGGTTTTAGTGACGAAAATTTTCGTCACTATATGTACCCGAACATAATTTTAGTGACGAAATTATTCGTTATTAAATATGATTTAGTAAACTAAAGTGTTTTTAGTGACGAAATATTTTCTTCACTGAATAGTGTTTTTAGTGAGGAAAACATTTAGTGACGAAACGTTTTCGTCACTAAAAGTTTTTTTTTTTTTAAATCAAATCGGACTTTTAGTGATGAAATTTTTCGTCATTAGGACTTTTAGTGATAGGGCTACAGTGAAGAAATGAGTTTCGTCACTAAACGTCCAATTTCGTCACTAAAGGTCCTTAGTGACGAAAAACTGGACTTTTAGTGACGAATTTTGTCGTCACTGAAAATACATTTTGTTGTAGTATGCATGCAAAATAGAAAACATCTAAATAAGGACAAACCTTCAAAATTCCAAATAAACGATGAGTTTAAACTCAGTTGTAAGTTAATGAAAGAAACTGATGTGATAAAAAAATTATTAATATCATTTGTCTTGCATGGGGAAGGCAAATCTGAGCAATTAAAAAAAGTTCCAAAAACACAATATTTACTTATTTAGATTATATATAGAACAAATTAAACTTGCTTATTGGGGTTCTTTGAATGTTTTAAAGCACTATTCCCCTGCATGATATCAAGTTAGAGCAATCCAAAGACCAAAATTATGACTTTTGGATTTATAAAAAAATTGGATTTTAACCGAGTGGGCCTTAGTTCTTGGGGGTGGTGGGTTAATAAGCATGGTTGGAGCAGTTATCTGTATAATACTAATGTAGATTATGTGACCTTAAAAATTAAAATGGTATAGACGTATAGATTAGATGAATGATTGGGTTCTTGAACCTCACTGGATTCTTTGTCTTTTGCACTAAATAACTCACTTAGGACAAATTTAAAATTTTAGATTTAGATGGGACACATAATACAAAATTAGACAATGAATAATTGTAACTTAGAAATAGTAGAGAAGTATAGATTAGATGCTAATAGTTTAGATTCAACAATCCTTCTCGTAGACCTAATAGTTTCTCATGAAACAAGTTCATTAACAAAAACATTATATGAAAGCTAGTTTTAATCATTTGATAGTTTCCAGAATCAAAATAAAATGGAGTAGAGCCCAGGGGCGGCTCCACTTGGAGCCTAGGGGGTTCATTTGAACCCCCCCTGAATTGGACCAAGAAAAAAATACATATTATAATATCTTTTTTTTTACACTTAAAATAAAAATTTGAACACCCTAACCTTAAGTCCAACTGAAATAAATTTAAACATAACCATCTTAACAATATCTTGACATTTTTATACACAAAGAAAAATCTCAATAACAAATTAATTTGATCTAAAATCTAGGGAAAAATTGTAATTAGCCCAACAACAAAAGTAAAATTTGCTAATCTTAAACCTTAGAAAAAGCTCATTTAGATCTTAAGAAATTTTAAATAAATCAATCAAATGAGAAATTAGTGGATGAATGATTGCTTGACTATGTACATTGAAACATATGTAGTTAGTAGGATTGATAATGAAGATATCATGCAATAATTTCAAATACAAAATTAAAAATCGTAGAAGACAATTGTAAAACTTTATGTATTAAAGATTTTTGTTTTTGTTTTTGTTTTTTTTTTTTTTTTTTTTTTTTTTTTTTTTTTTTTTTTTTTTGGTGATGTCGATATATTTAATTTATCTTTTGTTTTAAATTTTGTATAATTTATATTTCTCATTGAACCTCTTAGAAAATAATCCTAGAGCCGCCACTGACAGGCCCAATAATTTATATCATTAAGACTATTGGGTTGCAGTAATTATCTCGTGTCTGTACTATATGCGCTGCGTCTCACATGATACCGTCATGCTGGGTTTGTAAATTTGTACTATTGCATACTAAGAGCATCCTCATCAGGTGTGCCAAATGCCAAATATTTGACATTTGACACACCAAACCCCAAAATATGAGCCTCATGAGATGTTGCAAATGCCAAATTTTTTGGCACACAGCTACAGTACCGTCTCAAATATGAGACGGTACGGACAGCCATGCCAAATTTTTTTATTATTTGTTTATTCACTCAGACTCTCTCTCATATATCAGTCGAACTCTCTCTTTCCCTTCTCTCATTTGCGTTCATTCTTTTCTCTCGCGTCTTCGTTCTTCTCTGTTGTCGATCTCGCCAAAGCCGCCAATCTCTCCACTAATCTCGCCGAAGCCGTCGATCTCGCCGCTGATCTCGTCGAAGCCACCGAAGCCGCTGATCTCGCCGCTAATCTCACCGCAGATCTCGCCAGAGCCATAGTCGTCCTCCACAGCTCCCTCTTCACTCTCATTCTCTTCCTCTCTCATCCTCAAGCCGCTGAAGCCGATCTCACCTAAAGCCACCTCAAGCCGTTGAAACCGATTCGCCTGAAGCTGCCTGAAGCCAATCTCGCCGCTGACATCTCCTACCTGAAGCCGACCTCGCCGCCTGAGCTGTGGGTTTGTTTGATTTGGGATGGGTTTTGAGGTTTGTGAATGTGGTGGGTTGTGGGTTAGTTGTGGCAGTGGTACTGTGGTTGTGGCGGCAATTTGGTGGTGATTATTGGGTAGTTGTGGTTATGTTTTGGGTTGTTGTGGATTTTCTTTTTCTTTTTTTTTTTTTCTGGTTGTGTTTTTTTTTTTTTTTTTTTAAGTGCCGTTGGTGGATGTGGGTTTGTGCCGGTGGTGGCTGTCGGTGTTGTTGCAGCAGTGGTTGTTGGTGGCCGCTGTTGCGGCAGTGGTGGAGGAGTTGTTGTTGTTGTTGTTGTTGACGATGAGGATGAGAATGATAGGGAGAAATTTTACCGTTTGAAGTTTTTTTTTTTAATGATATTTTAATGTGATGGATATATTATTTTAATGTATGGGATTGAAAAATAGAACCCTTGATAAAAGAGATGTTGTAAAATGATGTTGTAAAGTAGTAAAATAGGCTTTTGATGTGTCAAAATGGTATTTTTTATACAACAGCTGATGAGAATGCTCTAACAGTTTTACACATTATTGTGTGGATGAAACAAGATTTTAGTTGAAATTGTGAAATCTTGTGTTTCATCATTTTAATTAAAATTTTATTTTCAAAATACTATTTCAAAAGAAGTGCGTACATGGAGCGTGAAATAACAAACAGATAATAAGATTTTTCCATTGTATATATTCGTCCTATGATGTTTGGGGTTGAGTAATAAGATGCTTTTAGGACCTTTGAATAAACTTTTGGGACAGATAGGAGCTTATAGGCCTAAAACTACCCTGATAGTGATGCCTACAAGTTGTTCTCCAATCACGTGATTTATAGGTTTTTTTCTTTTTTTAATGGAGAATTTTCAATTATATTAATTATAGTTTCTTATATTTTATAAAACTATTTTATTAATTAGGGTACCTAGTTATCACTTATTAGGAAAATTATTCAAATGGCTCCACGGACATAGGTGGGAGCCGAAACGGGCCTGGGCCCTGGGCACTCCCTAGTCCAAATTTTATTTTTAATAGTTATAATATATTTTATTTTTGTCATAGGGCATTCCTTCCAAAACTTTAGGCTTTTTTATCCTCAATAAATCTAACTAGCCTTATTCAAATAGTAACTACCCAATTAAAAAATAATATAACAAAATTCACAATGGTGATTGTATTTTAGCAACAAAAAAAAAAAAAAAAAAAATTTACCAACAAAGAACTAAAAAATCATGTGTTATTGAAAAAACTAAAGCTAAATTTTTTGCAACTATAGTAAACTAGTATAAATACCAGTTAACTATAACAAGTTATTAAAAATAAAATACAATATTTTATTAAAATTATATCTCTTCCTTCAATTAAAAAGCTAAATTTTCTTATTTCCTTTATTATTTTAATGAGTTGTTTATATTATTTTAAATGAAGTGATAAAAAAGTTAAACATTTAATATTGTGTATCGTAAAGTGAGATGGTAAAATAGATAAAGTAACTTTTTGAAATGCTAAAAACTAAAAAATTTAGTATCTCTACTATGGATGCTCTAACTTCAAAAAAAAAAAAAAAAAAAAAAAAACCTAGCCAATCTAGTATTTAGAAAAAACATTATTTTGTTTTTGTTTTTGTTTTTGTCTTTGTTAATAAATGATTGCATCTTATTGTATTTTGAAACAACAATTTTGAGTATTTATAATTTTTTAATACTATATGGATCCTTATTTGAAGTTTTTTTTTTTTTTTTCTTTATACTCTGACCCCCTCTAGCTTAAAATTCTTAATTTGTTCATGCATAAGGTCCAAGGCCCATGATTCTAGGACAATAGACAAGCAGGAACAAACAATAGTCAATAGGCCAACCATTATTTCATCCCAAAAAACAAAAAGCCAACCATTACTTTGTCATTTTATATATACTAGTTAGGGCAACATGTGCAAGGCACGTGCTTGCTGTGGAAAAAAGCATAGCGATTAAGGTCAATTTTAGATTTTATTTATATCACAAAACAAATATATAAATCATATGATTCTTAAAGTACGTAGAGATTTAAATTAATCGAAAGAGAGATTAATTTTGAGAATTTTGATAATTATGTCATAAAAAGTTAATTTCATTTGTATAAGAATTTTGATCAATTACAAAGTTAGGGTAGCTATTTAACATATAAATATCTATTTCACTATAATAGTTTTTTAGTACCCCTATTTGCTAAAGGCAACATATCTACTCACTAAAAAATTCTAAGAATGATAATGAATATCATCATTTTTCAACAATAAACAACTGACTTTTGCTAAGAAAAAAAAAAGGATAACAAAATGTATGTGTCATTAATTTTCATTAGATAAATTATAAGTTTTGAAAATTTAAATATAGAAAATCAATGTTTTTTGGATAACAAATAAAATACATTATATTATCATTTCAACTTTCCAATAATTACTACCATCTAAAACTTAAATACATGAAGAAAATTTTTGGGATGTTAAAATTTAGTGGGAGTAATTTAGATATTACACAATAAAATATTTTAAGAATCATAATCTTTTATTAGGATTTAACTGAGAGAATAACAATATGACATATTTGCTATTTTTCAAAATTTTAAGGGAAAATTTGCTTAATATTAAAGTTTAAGGAGAAATTATAAACTACCCCAAACATAAAGGATAAAAAATGTTTTTTTTTTCCTAAGTTTTTGTTTTTGTGTAAAACTATGTTTTTTTTTTTTTTTACTTAAAATGGTGTGCAAAGAAAAAAAAATATAAAAAGTCAACCAAAGAAAACTGTACATGAAATAGTGAACTTTGGCTCAAAAAAGCTGACTAAACCAACAAAAAATTTATAAAAAAACAACGGAATGACACAACACTTTCATAATACTTTTATAATTTTGTTATATTTTATCTTGACTTGTAAAAAATTGACAGTTTAGCCGTTTTGAAAATATTGTGATGACAGTAAGATGTCTTAATATTTTCACAAAAAAATGCGATGTCCATGACATTTTTACAACAAATTATAAGTAATAGATTATTACAAGTTGTTATTAATGGGTAAAAAAAATAGTTTCATTGGTAAGTTAAATTAGAATCAATTTACCATATATAATTTGTTATAAAAATATTGTAAAAAATATTGTATGGATACGGTTTGCAGCCCAAACCCAAGATGTGTGGGATATTGGCCTAGTGAGCCCAATACAATATATTTGTAGAGAGTGGGTCAAAGAACTAGGTTCTAATAAATTTAACAATGGCTAGTATGGATTTAAAGGGTGATCAAGCAAGAACAAGGCACATAGGATTCAATGAATTCACTGTCCGATAAGAGGCAAATCTTGTATAAATCAATAGAACTTATTACAAATGCAACTTTGATTGTTACAGTATTCTTTCTCTATTTTTTCCGATCCCCCTCCCTTCAAGGGTCTCTTACATTATATATATCCTTCATGGTGATCTTGGCCCTCCATTTGTCAATCGTCTAAGCCACTACTCGAGTGCCCGTTCCATCAAACACCCCTTCTGGCTCTCTGTGAGCCACGGTAGCAAAGGAAGCACTGTTCAGGGGTCTTCTCCACATAAATACGGCCAGAAAAGTAGCTGTAGTGCATTCAATGCGGAGGTAGCAATTTTTCCTTCGATATTTTTTGGTTCCCTTCCTTTTCGTGTGTTCATGAGGCACACTTCTAATATTGGAGCTTCCATGAAGGTCATTCTCGTCGCTGGAATGTGTATCTGAGCTATATTTATCATGGCCGAGGAAGAATTTCTCCTCGGACTGCCTTCGACTCCTTTCTTACTCATAAGACTCTAAACTGGGATCGCTCATTACTATTTGTCCCTCCTTGGGCATGCCAACGTTCTTGGATAAGGCCCAAGACTTAATATATAATTTTGGGCCCTTATTCCTACAAATATTATAAATATAACACTTTTTTTTTATAATATATTTATTTTTAGTTGCCAATGTTCACGCGGTATAAAAGTTTTAAGGGTCATGCTAACGAGTGTCCTTAGGGCACTCATTAATAATCCATTTTAGGAAAGTTTTGATACCACTTTTATGGGAAATGAAAAAAGCTGTCAAAATATTAATTACTTTTTTTTTCATTTCACATAAAAATTTTCTTTAAATAAATTATTGACGAGTGCCCTAAAGGCACTCGTTAGCATTTCTCAAGTTTTAAATATATTGAAAGTTGCATGGCACGTTAACTTTAGAAATGTTTTCCAATGGGGAGCCGCCACCCATTATGTCAGCATTTCTGCCCTCAGACCCATTGACCATTGACATTGAGTCAATAGGTTGTTGGAACAGATACAGTACAAGTTATATGCAAGGGGCCAAAATGGCCAAATACCACTTTTTTTTGAAATTTTTAGCAAAAAATCACTGTTTCGGAAATAAATAGGAAAGTACCACTTTTTTTAGAAATCGAGTTTTAGAAACTCGAGTTCCTCTTAATTCTGCCATCGTGGCATTGCTGACATGGAATTTCTGTGATTAAAAAAAAATTATTTAGTACTCGAGCATGAGAAACTCGAGTTCCATACAACAAAATACTTGAGTATACTAGACTCGGGTATGTTTTATAAATAAAATGCAGGAAAAAAAAATTTACACAGTACTCGAGTTCCCAAACTCGAGTACTGTGTAAATTTTTTTTGTTTTTTTTTTTTTTGTTTTTGTTTTTGTTTTTGTTTGGGGATAATGAACAAATAAACATAAAGGTAAAAATAAGTGACTTTTTTATGTTTTTATTTATTTAAACAGAAGCATTGTAAAATATAGAGATTTTAATTCAAAATATGAATTTAATTTCTACATTAATTAAAATTGTTCATTGTTTTCTCATAAAAATTGTTCACTGTTTTTTGTATAAACTATTTTTACGATTTTGCATAAAATTATTTTCTATTCAGCATTATTTAAGAAATTGTTCACTCTCTTTTCTGCATAAATTATTTTATGTTTACTGTTTAAAAAATTGTTCATTGTTTTCTCATAAAACACCTAGTGAAATCGTGTTTTCTAAATTTAAACGTCAAATCTGAATGCTTTTTCATGTTTGAATTTCACAATAATCGAATATATTTTTCTGCATTGATAAAATCTGTTTCTACATTAATAAAATTTGCTCTTTGCACATCATATTTACTGTATATTCAAATCTACTTACTGCATTCATTAATTTTTTTTTTTTTGCATTAATTAAAACTATTCACTATTTTCTCATAAAAATTGTTCACTGTTTTCTGCATAAACTATTTCTAGCATTCTGCATAAAATTATTTTCTGTTCAGCATTATTTAAAAAACTGTTCACTCTCTTTTTTGCGTATATTATTTTCTGTTCACTATTTAAAAAATTGTTCACTGTTTTCTCATGTGCAAAGCGCAAATTTTATTAACGAAGAAACAGATTTTTTCAATGCAAAAAAACAAATTCAATTATTGTGAAATTTAAACATGAAAAAGCATTCAGATTTGACGTTTAAATTTAGAAAACACGATTTCACTAGGTGTTTTATGAGAAAACAGTGAACAACTTTTTAAATAGTAAATAGAAAATAATTTATGCAGAAAAGAGAGTGAACAATTTTTTAAATAATGCTGAACAGAAAATAATTTTAAGCAAAATCGTAGAAATAGTTTAGCAAAAAACAGTGAACAATTTTTATGAGAAAACAATGAACAATTTTAATTAATGCAGAAAACAGATTTTATAAATGCAACAAGCAGATTCGAATATGGAGTAAACATGATGTACAGAGAGCAAATTTTATTAAAGTAGAAACAGATTTTATCAATGCAGAAAAACAAATTCAATTATTGTGA
This sequence comes from Quercus glauca, assembly GCA_023736055.1. Classification (NCBI taxonomy): domain Eukaryota; kingdom Viridiplantae; phylum Streptophyta; class Magnoliopsida; order Fagales; family Fagaceae; genus Quercus; species Quercus glauca. The sequence goes on along the minus strand of CM043322.1, from coordinate 49,324,813 downwards.
AATTTAAACATGAAAAAGCATTCAGATTTGACGTTTAAATTTAGAAAACACGATTTCAGTAGGTGTTTTACGAGAAAACAGTTAACAAATTTTTAAATAGTAAAGAGAAAATAATTTACGCAGAAAAGATAGTGAACAATTTTTTAAATAATACTGAACAGAAAATAATTTTATGTAGAATGCTAGAAATAGTTTATGAGAAAACAGTGAACAATTTTTTAAATGGTGAACAGAAAATAATTTATGCAGAAAAGAGAATGAACAATTTTTTAAATAATACTGAACAGAAAATAATTTTATGCATAATGCTAGACACAGTTTATGCGATAAACAGGGAACAATTTTTATGAGAAAACAATGAACAGTTTTAATTAATGCAGAAAATAGATTTTATGAATGCAATAAGCAGATTCGAATATAGAGTAAACATGATGTGCAGAGAGCAAATTTTATTAAAGTAGAAACAGATTTTATCAATGCAGAAAAACAAACTCAATTATTATGAAATTTAAACATAAAAAAGCATTCAGATTTGACGTTTAAATTTAGAGAACACGATTTCAGTAGGTGTTTTACGAGAAAACAGTGAACAAATTTTTAAATAGTGAAGAGAAAATAATTTACGCAGAAAAGATAGTGAACAATTTTTTAAATAATGCTGAACAGAAAATAATTTTATATAGAATGCTAGAAATAGTTTATGAGAAAACAGTGAACAATTTTTTAAATGGTGAACAGAAAAAATTTATGCAGAAAAGAGAGTGAACAATTTTTTGAATAATATTGAACAGAAAATAATTTTATGCATAATGCTAGACACAGTTTATGCGATAAACAGGGAACAATTTTTATGAGAAAACAATGAACAGTTTTAATTAATGAAGAAAATAGATTTTATGAATGTAATAAGCAGATTCGAATATAGAGTAAACATGATGTGCAGAGAGCAAATTTTATTAACGTAGAAACAGATTTTATAAATGCAGAAAAACAAATTCAATTATTGTGAAATTTAAACATGAAAAAGCATTCAGATTTGACGTTTAAATTTAGAAAACACGATTTCACTAGGTGTTTTACGAGAAAACAGTGAACAACTTTTTAAATAGTGAACAGAAAATAATTTACGCAGAAAAGAGAGTGAACAATTTTTTAAATAATGCTGAACAGAAAATAATTTTAAGTAAAATCGTAGAAATAGTTTAGCAGAAAACAGTGAACAATTTTTATGCGAAAACAATGAATAGTTTTAATTAATGCAGAAAATAGATTTTATGAATGCAATAAGCAGATTTGAATATGGAGTAAACACGATGTACAGAGAGAAAATTTTATTAACGTAGAAACAGATTTTATCAATGCAGAAAAACAAATTCAATTATTGTGAAATTTAAACATGAAAAAGCATTCAGATTTGACGTTTAAATTTAGAAAACACGATTTCACTAGGTGTTTTACGAGAAAATAGTGAACAACTTTTTAAATAGTGAACAGAAAATGATTTACGTAGAAAAGAGAGTGAACAATTTTTTAAATAATACTGAACAGAAAATAATTTTATGCATAATGCTAGACACAGTTTATGCGAAAAACAGGGAACAATTTTTATGAGAAAACAATGAACAGTTTTAATTAATGCAGAAAACAGATTTTATGAATACAATAAGCAGATTCGAATATAGAGTAAACATGATGTGCAGAGAGCAAATTTTATTAACATAGATACAGATTTTATCAATGCAGAAAAACAAATTCAATTATTGTGAAATTTAAACATGAAAAAGCATTCAGATTTGACGTTTAAATTTAGAAAACACGATTTCACTACGTGTTTTACGAGAAAACAGTGAACAACTTTTTAAATAGTGAACAAAAAATAATTTACGCAGAAAAGGGAGTGAACAATTTTTTAAATAATGCTGAACAAAAAATAATTTTATGTAGAATGCTAGAAATAGTTTATGAGAAAACAGTGAACAATTTTTTAAATGGTGAACAGAAAATAATTTATGCAGAAAAGAGAATGAACAATTTTTTAAATAACACTGAACAGAAAATAATTTTATGCATAGTGCTAGAAACAGTTTATGCGAAAAACAATGAACAATTGTTATGAGAAAGCGGTGAACATGGTGTGCAGAGAGCAAATTTTATTAATGTAAAAATAGATTTTATCAATGAAAAAAAAAATGATCTGTACATCTAATGTAATTAATTTTCCATTAAGTTTACTCAATTTGGTATGTTCTTCAATTTTCATTTGAATTTTCACGATTTTACACACTTAACGAATTCAAAATTTTCAACAAATTTGTACTATCTGTACATCTAATGTATACAATTTTTCCTTGAGTTTTCACAGTTTTGTACATTCAACAAATTCAAATTTTTAAACAAATTCATACGATCTATACATCTAACGTACATACTTTTCCATTGAACTTTCATTATTTTGTACTTTCAACGAGATCAAATTTCTCAACAAGTCTAGACTATCTGTACATCTTATGTACATCTTCATGATTTGGTACGTTCATTGATTTTCCATCGATTTTTCTCGAATTCCTACATTTAACTAATTCAAACTTTTTTACAAATTTGAATTTTTTGAGGCATTTACCATTAGGTGATTTATACAAATCATTCATTTTTCTTTCATGAAGTTTGTCCATTATACATATGGTTACATATTTAAAAAAACATAAAAGCCATTTAAGTGCAATAACTGCGCCAATGCTAGAAATAGTTTGTGCAGAAAACAGTGAACAATTTTTATGACAAAACAGTGAACAGTTTAATTAATGCAGAAAACATATTTTATGAATGCAATAAGAAGATTTGAATGTACAGTAAATATGATGTGCAGAGAGAAAATTTCATTAATGTAGAAACAGATTTCATCAATGCAGAAAAATATATTCGATTATTGTGAAAATCAAACATGAAAAAGCATTTAGATTTGGTGTTTAAATTTAGAAAACATGATGTCACTAGGTGTTTTATGAGAAAACAGTGAATAATTTTTTAAATAGTGAATAGAAAATAATTTATGCAAAAAAGAGAGTGAACAATTTCTTAAATAATGCTGAACAGAAACTAATTTTATGCAAAATCGTAAAAATAGTTTATATAGAAAACAATGAACAATTTTAATTAATGTAGAAATTAAATTCATATTTCGAAATTAAAATATCTATATTTTACAATGCTTCTATTTAAATAAATAAAAACATAAAAAAATCTACTTATTTTTATCTTTATGTTTATTTGTTGATTATCCCCAAACAAGAAGAAAACAAAAACAAAAACAAAAAAAATTTACACAGTACTCGAGTTTACAAACTTGAGTATTGTACAAATAAAATTTTCTGCATTTTATTTATAAAAGGTACTCGAGCCTAGTAAACTCGAGTAGTGTGTTGCATGGAACTCGAGTTTCTCAAGTTCGAGTACTACATAATTTTTTTTAATCACAGAAATTCCATGTCAGCAATGCCACGGTGGCAAAATTGAGAGGAACTCGAGTTTCTGAAACTCGATTTCTAGAAAAAGCGGTACTTTGCTATTTATTTTCGAAAAAGTGATTTTTTGCTAAAAATTTCAAAAAAATGTGGTATTTGGCCATTTTGGCCATATGCAAGGGAAAGAAATCTAGGATCTAGATCACAATTAAAAGCAAGCAGTAAATCTTGGCTCGGCAGCTAGCTTGCCAACTACCTATTGACCAATGACTATTGATATTGAGTCAAGTAGTTGGCACGAATACAGTACTATTTATTGACTTGTACCATTGCCACCGTGAAAAATTATTTAGAGTAGGTAAAAGAAAAACTGCGTACTTGTACTATTGCCAACGTGAAAAATAATTTCGTGCCCCACGCGAACTTACTGAAAGGATAAAAAGATTCGAGTTGTGGTTAAAATAATGCAAATTTAATAATATTTTGGTGAGTAATTAAAAACAGTTATTTGTTTGTTTTTTAACCTAGAGATGGATCAAGATAATATTAAAACTATAATTGAAAATAACAAAATAAATTTAAAAGAAATTAATGGAAAGAAAACACTTGAAATTCAAGGATCCAATTAATATTTTATCATATGAATTTAGATTATTTTTAACTCAATTAGGGTAGAGAGTCAACTCATATAATCAGAAGATAAAACAATAAAGTACACAAACAAGGCATAAAGTAGATTAAATATAAGTAATTGAGCAAATTATTCAATTGGCATGTTACAAGGGAGATTAAGCATTCAATATATTATCAATTCATAACGAATCAAGGAGTTCAAGAGTTCAAGCATTCGATATAAATAAAAATCATATCAAATCTTAAAAACTTGTCAACATATGATGATTCCAAATAATAAATCAATCTCAAAAATTCAATCATCAATCCATAGAAAGCACATAAATAATCCCAAGAACATATGATAATAAATATTAGGTTTCACCTCTAACCATAGCTAGAAATTTAGCCGCACATAGTTATGCAAAAAAAAAAAAAACCATAAAAACAATGCTCAACATCTAAAAAAATTAAACAAAAGATGAAAAATATTCTAGGGTTTTTCCTCTACTATAACCTCAGCCTTCTTCAAAAGAAAAAAAGAAAATCCCTTAAATTTAGTATGAAAATCCTTGGATTTTCGGAATTTTATCCAGTGTCAGCTTCAACCCCACTTTTGACATTCAAAAAGATTTTTCTGGAATTTGTAGTAAACTACAAAGTTGTAGATCTTCAAGTCTTCTTTCCGTGGCTGTAAGAATTAGGTTAATCGGACATCTGTACAAGAAGTTTTGGTAAAAATACTGAAACAGTGTAGGATATTTCCATATCAGCATTTTTCCAATTTTGGCTTGAACGAATTTATTTCTTTCCTCTTTTATTCTCACACGCCTTTTACTTATTTAATGCTTCAAAAACCATGCTCCAATTGATTTTGACCCTTGGATTCTCTTGACAACATGTTTGTATGATTAGTTGAACGGTTTTAATCTCCTATAAGAGAAAAATACACGTAATGAGTATATTTTTAAAAAATATTTCAAACTCACATATTTATGTGTAATTAAACATGAGTAATTCTTTCAGTCAAAAAAACATGAGTAATTCTTAAGTGCTCCCGGAGTATGGAGAACGGTGCTCTCTCATCTCACATTCATGGTGGGGTCCACTCATTAAATTCATGGTGAGGTCTACCATGAATGCGAGAGGAGGGAACACCATTTCTTCATACTCTAGGAGTACCTAAGAATTTTCCATTAAACATGAAATTAATGTGATATTGCCTATCAAAACTAAGATAATAGTGTAATTTTAAGCCATCAACGCCAAGACTCTATTTAATTCTCACTGACCACCACTAGGCAATTAATACCACCAACTCAATCCACATGTTAAGAAGAGATTTGGGGTTCAATTCTCGTTTATACTAAAAACTGATTGGTGTTTTGGTCTAATGAAGTTGAAACTCTCTTAAAAAAAAAAAAAAAACAATGTTAATAAATCCACTATGCATATATGATAATTCCATCAATGTGGTTAAAAATTATCATATGAGGTTTTCCCTTTTAGATAATTCCACCCTTTTCAGATTTTTCCTTCCCTTTTTTATCATATTTATAGATAGAATTAATGGGAAAATTTATTGGGTTAAATTTAAACATAAGAGTTTGACTAATAAATACTCCAATAGATTTTGAAAATTTTTTGGAGTATATAATAATTAAATAAATACACATATAAGTTTATGAATATAATACTTATATATTATATATAAATATAAAATAGTGGTAAACTTAAAATGGTATACCGATATTAACTTGTACTAAAATATTTCATTTTTTTAATCAAATCGAAATAGTCTTTAGTACGGTATTGACTCCGTTGAGTAAGAGCTCTAGCTTTTACTCATGAAATTGGTATTTCTTCAATCATTCTTGATGGTGATTCTCAGGTAGTTATTGAAGTTTTAAAAAGTGAAGATGAATCCTTGGCATCTTTTGGCTTTTTGATTGTTGATGCTAAGTCATATATAGATAATTTTAGTAGTATTAGTTTTTCTCATACTTTAGACAAGGTAATTCTATAACTCACAATCTTACTAGACCTGTTAATGGTTTATCTGTGAATGAAATATGTTTCTCCACACCTTAATGATGTACTCCTTATCAACTATGGCTGAGTTTTATTAATGAATTTTTCTTGTCTTCCTCTAAGGAAAAAAATAAATAAATAAATAAAGCTGTCAATTTTTTTTTTTCCTTTTTCTTTTTTGATTTTTGATATAAGAAAGCAAAAAAAATGCTTCAATTGAGGTACTAAGTTATTAGTTATATAAAAAGTTTAGATTTTTTTTTTTTCAAATTTATTTATCACTTGATTATGTTTATATTCAATTGGAGAACCTAATGTATTGCACCTAAAATCTTATTTTATTCACACCTTGGGAAGGAGGGGTTAAAAAAATATATTTGAGAAGAGAAAATAAAATTAAAATAGAATAGTGATGAGTGTTGAAACTCTGTAAATGGTAGATTAGCTAAACTAAAAAAAGTGAGTTTTTTTTAGACTAAATTTAGCTAAAAACCTATTAGGGGAGAAAAAATTCAAGCTGCAAGGTTAACAATATGTTGTAATTATCTCTTAAAAAATTGTTAATATAAATGCTCTAAAGCATTTTATTTATCGAGCTACACCTGATTCTAAAAAAGCTAAGAAAAGAGGTCTAGCCCGGTGATGAAGCAACAACAAGAATCTTTACAAAGATTTTAAAAAAAAATTTAATTAATGGCAAAAGTACTATTTTATTCCCTATATTTTGGGGTCATAATTAATTAGATCCCTACATTTTGAGAGTAGTCAATTTAGTCCATGTTAATTATTTTTAAAATGTAATCAATTTGCTTTCTATTGTTAACTCATTAATAGAAAATACATTCGTGACAAACAATTTGAATTATTGGGATGACTAATGTTAAAAGATTAAGTGAGATGCCAATGTGTATAAATTTTACTAGATATTTAGAGCATTTGTATCAGCTCATGCAAACATTTTTGTCTATTTTAGCATAAGAATTTACTTTTTTTATTTTACATAATTTAATTAAAATTTTAATTTTTTTTCTCGTTTTTTATACTTAATAATTATCATTCATTCTCTTCCTTCATCCTCGAAATACGTAAAAAAATGATAAAAAACTTAAAGCTAAATGAATAATATTAGTATAAATTTACACAGTTAGTATAGCTAACTTATAAATTTACATAAATATATAGACTAATATATGTCATTTTAAGGAAAATTAAATTGTGTAAATTTTAAACTTTTTTTTTTATAATTATGCATAATGTGAGTGGTATTAAGTGCCCGTTTGTTTGGGCGTTTTGAGCCCAATATGCGCGTTTTGCAGAAAGCTAAAGCATTATTTGCGTTTGGTTCAGCCCAAAACACAACTTTTTGAAAAAAGTTGCGTTTTGGGCCAATTCAAATAACGCTCTAGGAACGCACAAGGATTATGCAGCTGAGGAGGTCCATAAACAAAAAGGAATGCGCGTTTCTATCCGTTGGCTCTTGCAGATTACCAAATTACCCTTCAAGGTCCATAAACCTCAGTTCTCACGCTGTCCATCATTCCTCTCATCTCATCTCCCTGCACTGCCGTAAAGCCCTGAGCTCACTCACGCTCATCTCGTCTTTGCTCTGCCCTCTCCATGGTAAGTCATCCATGAACCTTCTTCCTCTTCTTCTTCTTTCTTTCGTCTTCTTCAACGCGCACTGAAGTGTTTTTTTTTTTTTTTTTAATTTTATTTATGTCTAATCTGATCTGAGAAATACATTTTGAAGGTAGAGATTTGATCAACAAAACACCAAGCAACACTAATCTGCTACCAAAATACCAGGTACCAACACTAATCTGAAATTTTTTTTTTTTTACCGAGTGTGGGAAATTTTTTTTTTTTTTTTTCAGATCTTGCATGCTTTGTTCTTGCTAATGATCTATCTGTTCTCTTGCTGGGTACTGAAAATTTTTTTAGCTACATGCTTTGTAATTTTTTTTTCTTTTGTGGATGCTCTGTAATTTATTTTAGCTACATGCTTTGTACTGAGGAAATCTATTAAATTAGACACACTTTTTGGGAAGCTGAAACAGATAAAAAAAGAATGTATTTTTAAAGTATTGGGGTGCTTCAAATTTTTTGTTTTTTGTTGTGTTTGATTTGTTTTCTTGGTAACCCAGAAGAGAGTTATTGTTATAGATTAATGGGTATTATTCCTTTACTTGTTAAGTTATTTGTTTTTGTTGGTTGGAATTTACAGTGGTTTGAATCTTGCTATGAATGGTTTGTAGACTTGTAGCTCATAATTCTAATAGAAAAAAGACAAAAGTTTGGGTTTGGGGTCTGAAAATTAGAGGAGAACAAAGAAAATATGTAGTTGTTGTCAGGGTGATCATGGGGTTTTTATTAATAGTGATCTGATCGAATTAAAAATGTTGAGATTTGTTTTTGGAACTGACGATTGAAAGGTAACGAGGAATGTAGTGTTCGATTTACCATATAAATTTTTAAATATGAGGATTCTTGTTGATGACAAAGCTAAGTATTGATGTGGGGGTCTCTGTTATGTATAGATATGAATAATACTTGAGAAAGGGTTTCTTTGAGTTTTCCTTAGACACTTATGTTTGTCTGGAGTGTGATGGACTCCCAAGTTTTTTACAATTTTGTTATGCATTTTAATATAACAGCACTCAAGTTTTTCAGTGCTTCAACAAAGGAATACTACAGTAGATACTTGGCTTGAAATTGCATTATGGTCTAATTACAGGACAACTTTGAGTATTGTAAAGGTTTACAGTTGCAGTGATTGTAGTAACATTTCAGTCTTCTCTTTTTTTCTTTTTTACTATTTGCACTTGTCAAGCACACTTTGCTTTATACTGGAGGATTCATGAATGAGATCAAGGTTTTTTATAATAAGGCTCATTGGCTTGTTTTTATGGTTTTAAACATAGCTAGTTTAACGTATATCCAAACGCTGTTTGCTTATTTTCCATTTACTGTTTTTTAGTTCAACCTTGGCTGCTGTGAGAATTTTTATATTTTAATTCAGCATTAAATATTTGTAATTGCTAAATTATGAATTCTATTTTTTGCATTTCTTATGGTTGGTTAACTTTATAGATGGGTAAAAACACCACTTCCAACCCCGAGGAAAAAAAGGCTAGAGCATTATGGGATATTAATCCAAGCTGGACAACTACTTTTTGTAACCTTTGTGTGGCATAGATTCAACTCGGGAATAGATCAAAAGGTGCTGCCTTTAGTACCGAAGGTTGGACTAATCTAGTGACCAAATTTTGTGATGAGACTAGTCAAAACTATGATAGGGTTCAATTAAAAAGTAGGTGGGATGTATTAAAAGGTGATTGGAGAGTGTGGGAACAATTGAGGAATCTTGACACAGGTTTAGGTTGGGATGCAGAGAAGGGAACGATTCTTGCTCCTGATGATTGGTGGACGCGGAAGTTGGAGGTGAGTTGAGTATTTTATTAATATGTAGTTAGTTGGAGATAGTTTTTTTTATATTATTGTTATATGAGTGAAATTACAATTACATTTTGTAGGAATTACCCAAAGCTAGAAAATTTCGAGAGAAAGGTCCACAGAATCTAGATCAACTTGATATAATGTTTAGGGATGTTGCAGCAACTGGAGTAGTTGCATGGACCCCTTCTTCAAATACACTCCCTCCAACAATGCCACAAAAGGGTGCTAGTGATTCAGATGGTAGCTCCAAATTTAAGGATGATCGATGTGACATGAGTTTAGACATTGATAGTTTGCAATAAGGACATACTAGTCAATCACGTAGTTCAGGACAAAAGCGAACTAGTGAATCAATACCCTCACAGAAGAAAAAGAAGAAGATAGGAGGAGCTGCAATGTTGGACAATCGTATTAGTCAATTAATAACTGTATGTCAGAATAGGCATGAAGGTACTGCTCAAGAGTCACCAAGTTCAATTGATAATGTCATGGCGACTGTGAGAGCACTTCCTGGAGTGGATAGTAAGTTTGCAATTCAAGCGTCCATTATCTTACTAAAAAGGTCACGTAGGGAGATGTTCCTAACTTTCAATGAGCTAGAGTCACAGCTAGAGTGGCTACAAGAAATGATTTGTTTGAACCAAAAGAAGTGACCAACCTTATGTGGTACTTTGTATTAGCTTAGGACTAATATTAACTTTATGTTGTATTAGCTTATGACTAATATTAGCTTTATGTTGTATGCTATGTCGTATTAACTTTAAACTATGTTATGTGATATTTAGTATTAGCTTTGGACTAATATATGTGTAATATAATATTAACTTGATGTTCTGAATATTGGGACCCATTGTTGCCTTTTGTTACTTTGTTGATTATTATGTTGATTTATATTAAGTATTAGCAATGGTTGATTATTTGTTACTTTGTTGTGTAGCGTAAACCAATATGGATGATTATAATGGTACTCATGAGAGTGGCCATGTTATGGAACTATTAACGGATGGGGATTATAGAAATTACTATGATGATCATGATGGTGGTGATTATAACAATGTTGACAATAATAATGATAGTGATAACAATGATGATGATGATGGTGAGAGTAGTAATAGTGATGATGATAGTGATAGTAACAACGATTCTGATGAGGAGTTTTACCAGCTTGTGGCAGTTACTTGTGAAGCAGTTGTGACATATTTCAATAAGTACATTAATAAGACTCCTTGTTATGATTCTGAACAAACAAGGTGGGCTTGGGTGAGACGTTGTATGGAAGGTAATGAGAAATTGTGTTACAACATGTTTAAAATGAAAAAGGAGGTGTTTCAAAATTTGTGTCAAGTTTTACAACATGACTATGAACTTCAACATTCAAGGAATATAAGGTTAGAAGAGTCAGTGGCAATTTGTTTACTGATACTTGGTCATGGAACATGTAACCGAATGGTTCAAGAAATATTTCAGCATTCGGGTGAAACCATAAGTAGACATTTTGAGAAGATGGTCACTTTGTTGGGTGCTCGGTTTGCAGCTGCATATGTAAAGCCTTTGGATCTAACTTTTAGTGAAGTTCCAACCAAAATACAAGAGCATCCAATTTATTGGCCACATTTCAAAGTATGTGTACTATTGTATATTTGAATAAGTGTTATTGTCTATAAGATAATTGTCATGTGGAACTGAAAACTATTAATGTTTTTATTAGGATTGCATTGGTGCGATTGATGGCACACATGTGATAGCGATTGTACCTACTGAGAAGTCCATTCCATACTTTGGAAAAAAGGGATATCAAATCCAAAATGTGATGGCTGCATGTGACTTTGATATGTTATTCACATTTGTTTTGCCTGGATGGGAAGGTGCAGCACATGACACCCACATTTTTCTTGATACTATTCGTAAACAAAGTAACAACTTTCCGCACCCACCGCCAGGTTTGTAATTGGTTAATCAATTATTCATTATAATGACACCTTGTGTGTGTGTTTAATACAATTGAATTTTTTTTTCTAGGGAAATATTATGTAGTTGATTCTGGATATCCAATGATGAAAGGCTATTTGGCACCATATAAAGGGATATCATGCCATCTTCAGGACTTTCGAAGGAGAGGTGGAAACCCTAGAACTAGACATGAAAAATTTAATTATACTCACTCATCTCTTCGATGTGTGATTGAGCGCACTTTTGGTATGTGGAAGAATAAATGGAGAATTATCAGAAACACGCCATTTTTTCCATTCCATATCCAAATACTTATTGTATCTGCTACTATAGCTCTTCATAATTTTGTTAGATTAAATGATAGGGATGATAGGGGCTTCATAAATGCCAATCGAGATTCAATTTCTAGAAGAGAACATAATAGTGAAGCAGGTAGCAGGTGTGAGCAGAACTCAGGATCTTTAACAGACCCTGCGATGGTGGTTCTTTGTGATTCAATTGCTAATTCCATTTGGGGGGATAATAATTAGTAGTTGTTGTTGTTGTTTTTTTTATTTATTTTTTATTTTTTTTATAATATCATGTAGTACAATTTAAACTTGGGTTATTGGTATGTATTTTATCATCTTTTTTACATTTTTGTGTTGTACAATTTAAACTTGGGTTATTGATATGTATTTTATATCTTTTTACATTTTTATGTAGTACAATTTAAATTTAGATTATTGGTGTATATTTTATCATCTTTTTACATTTTCATTTTGAGTTTCATGATGATGAAAATTATTTAGATTTAATTAATATTAATAAGAAGTCATTAATGGTAATAACAAATAATTATGACACTAAAAAAGAAAAATAGCCCAAACATTATTAAAATGACACCAATAATATATATTTATTATTATTATTATTTTTTTAGTAAGTATATGAAGTAGTTTATTAATAAGTATGAAATAAACTCACATAAAAAAAAAAAGTATGAAATAAACTCCCTTATATATATACATTGTTCTTTTTGGTAATTTATCCCTCAAACTGCCACTTTTATAAGTGCTAGTCAAACACTCAGTTTTTTCAAAAAACACTTTTTAACAGTTTTTATCAAACACTCAGTTTTTTGAAAATGAATTTTTTAACCGTTTTTACCAAACATTCAGCTTTTTGAAAATACACTTTTTCATTACGCACTTTTTAAAAACTTCATTTTTTTCATTATACACTTTTACAAAAAACCGAACCACACTCACCAATTATAAAAATTGGATGGCACGTTAACTTTTAAAAACGTTTTGAAATATGTCCGCCACCCATTATGTCAGCATTTCTGACCTCAGCTCCCACTATGCTTCGTGATGTGAGCACCCTGACTTTACTTACATGTCAAAAAGAACAAGGCTTTCATTTTAAGCGCTTGCTTTGGAAAATTAGAAAAGTGCTCATTCTCTGGTATAAGTAGGCTCTTACCTCTCACTCTTTCTGTATTGTACCAAAATTTTCTTCTCGGTTTTGAGTAATAGTTGCTTTTTCAGATTGTCATCCATCCCATTTTCCTTTCCTTTTCTCTGCTCTCTTAGGACTTTCTCAAACACCTAGAGTTTCTCACAATCATCACACGTTTCCAGCGCCTCTCTCTCTCTCTTGACTCTTACCACAATTCACTTAACTCTTCTGCCTCTGTTATATACATAACAGATAGCCACAACACCATGTCAAGCCTCCACCTATCCGTCTCTAGACTCTCTAGCTTCGGCCTTTTCCTCCTAATCCTCTGTGTCCCCACCGACGGTCGCTTCCTCACCCAGTACCATCCATTATCGTCTGATCTAATCTCCGATGGGGTCCACGACCGCGATTCCGGTTGGGGTTCCAACCTTGTTCTCAACCGACTCTCCGGCGAGTCTTCAACTTCAACTTCAACTTGCGACCAGACCTACGGGTTCTTGCCGTGCACCACCTCGTTAATGGGAAACCTGTTCCTCATGGTGGTGTACGGGTACCTCATGTACTTAGCTGCCAAGTCATTGTCCGATGGGAGCGAGCACTTGCTGGAAATTCTTGGCCCTGGTTTTGTGGGCGGTCTGGTGCTTCCTATTCTCGGTGCTCTTCCGGAAGCCCTGCTCGTTCTCGGTGCGCACTTAGTTAATCGTTTTATAAATAAAAACAATTTTGGGAAAAAGTTAATAGTTTAGAAAATATTTTTTAAAAAAAATTTATGAGAAAAGAGAAAAACTGATTTTTTATTTTTCATATTTTTAAAAATGTTATATTAACAAATGTATTAACACACTTGTTATTTGGACAATTTTATTTATTTATTTTTATTGCACAGCTATTGCGGGTATGGTGACCACAAAGTATAAAATATGAGTATACGGTATCTAGAATGTGAAAAATTAATTAATATTTATTTTTAAAAATGTTTTATATATTTTTTTAAATAAACTAACGACAACAAAATGTAAATAAATGATGTGACTAATTAATCCTTAAATCATTTCTAAACATACTAAATATTAAATAACCACAACTTTAAAATTTAATAACTATTAAAAAATGAAAAAATACAAAGAGAAATTTTTTTCCTTTCTTTTATAATATGTTTGGAACGAGGGCTTCCCTTTCCTCACCTTCCATCTCTCTCCATTCAAACAAAAGGTTATAGTATTTTTTACTTGGCGACGCCATCCTAAACCGCCCAAAGACCTCCTAAAGTCCTTGAAAAACTCTTTTATAACCATTTAAACTCCAATAAGGTCAAAAGGCTTCTTCAATAAATGGGAACTCTAATACAAAAAGGCCCTAAATCAAAATGATACATAAGATTCAAATATAAGTAATCTCCTATTTTGTATATAAAAAAAAGTATGATCTTTTGATCCAAATAAATAAATAAATAAATGAAAAAGCATATGACCATCTTATATGGAAATTATGCATATAAAAAAAAAAAAAATTTATGTGATCCCCTTATTTTGTAAAAATATTAAAATTGGTCCTGAACTGAAATAAAACTACACACAGATATATATATATATATATATATATTACTTAATAAATAAAGCCAAATTAGTTTTGCAATAACCAAGTGTGTGTTTAAATTATAGGTCAATTCTTTTTCTTTTTCATTTTTCTTTTTAATTTGATAGTTATAACATGAGAGGAAGGATTTGAAAATTGAATGCCTCCATTGAAAATATTAGGAGATACCACTAGTTAGGCTACAAGGCTCTTGACAATTATTGATCAATTCTTGGTAGAATTTTTTAGTTCCATTATCACTCAATTATCTTAATTTTTCATTCAAAAAAAAAATCAAAAACTATAATTGGATGGAAATAATATTATTATAATATTATATTCAAAATTAGAGCTTTTTGAATAAATGTATTTTTTTATTACTTCATATACTCCTAAAAAAAATTATAATGATTTTAATTAAATTTTCTAAATAAAAGTATAAAGATAATAGTTAAAGATATCTAATTTAAATACCATATGCTCTCTTTGTTAGTGTAAGGTAGATGGTAAGATTATGGGTTCAAGACATACTGCTTGTATAAACTTACCATTAAAAATATAAAAAATAAACAAAACTAGGAAAAGCATCAAAATAAATCCTTCTTCATATTTTTTGAAAGGCTCTTGAGCTTTCAACAAATTAAGTTCTAAACCATTACAGAAAAAAATAGAAAACAACTATCTTCTTTTCTTAATGAAAAAACAACATTTTTGAAGCTTGATTCTAAATTTAAACTCTACAATATTTTAAATAAATTTTCAATAATATATATATATATATATATAAATTAACCTATTAGGAAAATATTAATTCTAAAATATCATCGTATTAGGAAAATATTAATATAAATTGACTATTACTGTTTTTTTTAATATAAATTAACCTATTAGGAAAATATTAATTCTAAAATATCATCGTACGCCACCCTAAAAGAATATTTTTGCCTTCACCACTCAATTAGATGCACTACAGAGGAAATCTTGAAAATGATGCGCAACTTTTTTTTCCCCTTGATGGGGAGTAATTTATTCCTTGTTTTTCTGGTACCATTAGGAAAATATTAATATAAATTGACTATTACTGTTTTTTTTAATATAAATTAACCTATTAGGAAAATATTAATTCTAAAATATCATCGTACGCCACCCTAAAAGAATATTTTTGCCTTCACCACTCAATTAGATGCACTACAGAGGAAATCTTGAAAATGATGCGCAACTTTTTTTTCCCCTTGATGGGGAGTAATTTATTCCTTGTTTTTCTGGTACCATTAACATGATAAAGCAACGTGTACACAAGATCAGGTTTAAAAATAGAACTTATTGGAATAATTTTTTTTAGAAGAATATTGGAATAAATAATTTGAAAGGAAGCATGGGTTAATCCTATAGAATTTAGTGCAATTCAATCCTTTGCTATTGGTCGCAGGTTGCATTACGAAGTTTTTCAAAATTTTCAATAAACATAACTGGATAACTATCATAAATCAAATTGCTTACCTTAGTTAGCTTACCGCTTACGTCTCATCTGCTTTCATTTTGCTCAAGGACCAATCATTTAATAATAAGTATAATGGTTTGTAGAGTATAAGGAATAAGGATCAAGATTTAAGTGTTCAGAAATGAGATTCACATACATATACACTTAGGTTATGTTAGAGTGGAATTTATGTTTTATACATATAAAAAAATTAATCATTTAACAATAAGATTTTTTTTTTAACCTCTCACTTTGTTAAGAACCCTTTAATATGATTCTCTCTCTCTCTCTCTCATACCAACCTACACTTGCTAGTTGATTTTATAATGATCTAATCAACTTTCGTGTTGTATAGTATCGGGTATTTCTGGAACTACAGAAACTGCTCAAAGTAAAGTCTCTGTTGGAGTGGGAATGGTAGCTGGGTCAACTGTAATACTTCTTACAATAATATGGGGATCGTGCGTTGTTGTTGGGAAGTGCGACCCTGTAGATTCATTTGCACAGGATACAAAGGATACAAAACGGTGTAGTTTAACAGGTATGTACCTAAATTGACTGTTTTTCTTCATTTTTTTTTAATACAAAATAGAAATTCTACTCTAATCTAATCTAAGTATATATATATGTGAAACTCCCACCTAGAAACTTGAACCTCGGACCTTACCCCCCCCCCCCCACACCCCACAAGTATTTATACTTGTGGAGTGACCATTGCACCGATGGTATACAGTGATTTTTCTTCATTATTAATCTTTAAAACTACTTATGTTTTGTGTGTATAAATTCAAAGAGTTGGCTTTGTGAGTCCTTTATATTTTTTGGTACTTAGAAACATAAAAAAAAATAATGGAATACAAATTTTTTATGCCACTTTTTGTGTTTCACATTATACTCCACAAATCACAATTTACCATATATTCACTTGAGCCATATAAAATAAGCAAAGTTTAAAATGAAAAAAAATAATAATATAAAACCACATAGCTTACCATGATTGCTGAAATATAAAATGAAACTAAAAAAATGGGACAAATGATATATATTCTAAACAATGCATTTCTTTTTTTTCTTTTTTCTTTTCGTCCTTTTCCATGTGGGGTGAGAATGAGAATCCGAAACCTATACATCTTTGGTGGCTTTTTAATTGATACGGAACTATGGGATACAAGATATTATAGAGGGGTACCATCGCACACCCTTGGTGCGATGGTCACTCTACAGGTATAAGTGTTTGTAAGGTGTGGGGAGTAAGGGCCAGAGTTCAAATGCCCAAAAGAGAGCTTCAAACACATATATACTTAAATTAGGTTAGAGTAGTATTTTTATCTTTTATAAAAAAAAAAATAAAAAAAAATAAAAAAAAAGAGAGAGAAGATATTATAGAGGGGTAGACGAGTAGAAATGGTTCATAAACAATCCAAAGTATTAGCTCTCTCTCTCTCTCTCTCTCTCTCTCTCTCTCTCTCTCTGATTAGAGGTAATTGAAAGTGCACTAATCTAATTACTAAATGCAAAAACGACCCCCAAATTTTAATTACAATTGGATTAATTTTATGCTAAATAATTTGACGAGGAATATACATAATTATCAAATTAATAAACCAAAACTATCAGTTAAAGCATGTAGAAGCATAATTGATTAAAGAAAATAACCAAGGAAAGTAGAGAGAAGATGATGCAAACTCAAGCTAACACCGTATGTGTTATCAAAGAGGAAAATTGGAGAACCCGATAGAAAAACCTTTCTATAGCTTGACAATTCAAAATGATTCACTAGTAAATTAGTTGGAGTACATGAATATACAAAAACCCTCCAAGCCTAAGCTACCTAAAGTACTTGAGCCTTCCAAGCTCCTGCTACCAATGGACTTGATGAATTCTTGTCTTCACTAGGTTCCCGAATCCCACAATACGCCTGATTGGACAACCACATCTTACCGACTAAATATTTGGCTAAGCTTCAATGCTTCCCCAGGCCCAAAATGCTCTTAACAATTAGATTATGTGAGGGTTGTTTTTGGATGAAATCTCATCTCAAGGTATGACAATTGGAGAGGTAAGAGAATAGACAAAATCAAAGAGATTTGTGTGGTAGATTGTAGGCTCACAATTACTAACTCTCCAATGGTGTTTCTAGGGTTCTTTCTCATAAATTCTTCTTACAATCTTGTGGCTAATGAGGGTATATACAATATGGTGAAGGAGGGAAGGGTTGCACACAAAAATCATGCTATCAATGTGTCTCGCGACTCACTCACGGGATGGCCTACCCATGAGATACCCTGACATAACAGGCTTTTGAACTTCCTTATGTGTTTCTCATATGATCTCAACCTACTTGCAAGCTAGTCGCAAAACCCTCTATTTTGAGCAAATCTTCACCAACTTGAGACTAAACCTATATACAATAAATCCCAAAACTACAAGGAAATAATAAAAAGAATTACAAGCGAATTGACACAAAATAAAGCCAACAAAACTAACATGGAAAAATCACAAGTAACAATAGAAATTCATTAAGTACAAACCACAAGACAATGCTTGGTTTAAACATAAAAAGCTTTTTAAAATGAAGTGTAAATTCAATGTTGGTACAAGTGTGAATTGTGCTTAATTATGCACATAGGTCTTTTGGAGTCTAGGCGCAAAGTGCAAACACGCATTTGAAGTAAATCACACTTTTGTCAAATGCAGTATATAATAACCTTTAATAAAAAGGATTATAGCATATAACAGAATAAATCAATCAATCAAAATAGTAATATATTTTGTTTATTAGCTAAAATAGATAGTACAATTTTACACAAATTTTTCAATTTCTTAAAAATATTTATATAGTCAATTCAAAAACTAATTTTCAATTTCTTAAAGTATTTATATAGTAAATTCAAAACAATTATTGATAGACGATATGATATTAATTTTGTCATAAAAAGTTTAAATATAACTCTTCTATTCTCCCACTTTTTCATCCCCTTACTATTTTCTATCATTTGAAATTTCCATCCACCCAACCAAATGAACCCTTAACCTTTTTTCACCTATAAAATGAAGTGCATTTACAAAGGATCAATTATTAAAACGTTAGTGCTTTTTAGAGGATTTCAAAATATAAATATATAAATCAGTCATCAAGTGTAACAATGGGATCTTAATGATATTGAGAAACAGGTACGTGTCTTGGTTGTGTCCCACAATTTAAAAAAAATAAAAAAGAGGAGATGGGTGTAAAAGTATCCTTGGAGTGTTTCATGTCCGACATGAATACGACACTTCAAATTAAATATCCGTGCTTTCTTCCATGTTTTTCGAGTCAACTATATATTGGGGAGCTTATATATATATAGGCATTTGATTGTCTCACACTTCCTTTATTCATTATCCACACACATCATGTTTTAATTGCGTACGTTCAAGAAAAATATGAACACCTAAAGTGAAGGTCTGGACATTATATATACGGAGTGTACTTCACAGAATGTGAAACAATAATTTTCATTTATATATTCCTTTTATTTTAGATGGATGGTATTATACATTGACCCATTTAATATGTAGAAAACATGCCTAAACCGTGTCATCTTCTAAGTGCTTTCCATTCTGATTTCTGAGAGTTGGTTGTGGTAGGTTAAACTTATTATTATCCTAGACCACTGAATCATTTTCATATATGTCCTGTAGAGTGAAATGTTTTGTAACTGTATAATTAAATGGTTCACAAGGATTCATAACCAAATACAATCTCACATCTTTGCAGAATCTGGCATTAGTACTGATGTCTGGACTAAGTATGCTGCATGGATAATGGTCATATCTGTCATACCACTTTTAGTTGTTCAAATACCACAAATTCTCAATCTAACTTCAGGGAGGCACTTCGCAGTCTTGATTGGGCTTATTGTCTCTCTTCTTTTATTGGTTTCTTATATCCTTTATCAGGTACGTGTGCCTATAATTATATTTTCTTTGCTGGTTGGTAACCCAGTTCCATCTCCAAATTTTTTTTTCTTTTATAGATAATTTGGAGTGATCAAAAAATTTGTCTAATCATATGGAATTTTTTTTCAACAATTTTTTAGATTTTATTATTTAATCTGCACTGTAGCTGGTTAGAATTAGTGACCTCTCTTCAAGCTTCAATTCCTGTTCTGGAATATGTCCCTAATAAGCAAGTGATTATGCCCATATTTGGATTGTTAATTTTGGACATATTATGGCTCAAGTGACCTAAACTAATTGTAGACCTATATACTTGTAGCACAAACATATTAACATTGGATTAGTATATAGTTATCCTAGGATTAGTCTAGGGTTATTTAATATATAAACTCTATATTGGGTTCATTGTGAATAGAAGAGCTTAATAGATGATATGTATTCGTCATGGGCTTTTCACCATAAACGTAGACCATTAGGTTGAACCACGTAAAACTTCATATTCACTATCTCTTTCATGCTTCCACTCATTACTCAATCATCCACAATCACACAACATCTTTAACAATTAAAAAGTGTTGGTTTTTCTATTTATACTATGTTTAATCTCAAATGTGAATTGATCAAATGATTGGGGTAGTCAGGAGTTGAACTTAGGTCTTTCAAAAGGCATAAGGACATTCTCAATCATTCAGATATTTTCCTTTCTTTACCCAAAAGGATCAATTATTTTGAGATTATTGGCTCAGTTTACTAAGTAGATTTTATCTTATCTAGTGGAGGGCGAACATTGGCTTCTTAAGAGGCTTAAAAATTCTAAATGGTAGTTTGAACTCTGACCTCTTAAGCATTTGCATATGCACGGGATTAAATTCTAAATCATATATATATATATATATATATATATATATAATTAATTAATTAATTAATAAGAAACCACTACATATTTTAGAAATGTATGGTTTAAAAAATGTGTAAACTAATACCATGTATAATTTGAATCTATTAAAAAAAATTAACCTTGTAATTATGATTGTTTTTAATTATACTCGTGTATATGCAATGAATTACACACTAGTAAATAATACGATAAGAATGTTTAAATGAAGTGGTGAAAGAATAGAGATTGAGATGTTGAGTGTATTGTAAAGTGGAATTGAGTAATAGATAAAGTAACATTTTAGATAGTATAAAACAGATATTTTTATGCAAATCGGGATGTAAATGCTTAAGAGGCTTTGGGGTTGTTTGGATTTAGGTGTTTTCATCACCCATCACTCAAAACTGGTGGGTCCCATAAAGCAAACACTTGTTTGGATTTGTTCTGAGTTTTTGTTTTCATCACTCAATTCTCACTAAATTGAGTGATGAGTTATGGAAGCTGGAAACAAGTTTTAGGTGTTTTCAAGTTATAGAAATAGAGTTATGGTGGCATTTTGGTAATTTCACTAAACTAATGGGCTCCACGGTTAGTGTATAGTCATTTCAATGCCAGCCTTTACTTTCCCAACGGCTCTTTTCATACCAGACCAAACCCCTTTCCCTTTTTTTAATTTCTTCAATACCCTTCCATTAATTTTTTTTTCTCTTCTCTTCCCAAGCCGGCCTCTCCATACCCACTGGTAGTTGCTCTCTCTCATCCTGGTTTGCCACTCCAGTTGAAGAGAGGAACGGGTTTTGGCCGACTTCTCCATTTAAACTTTGGTAGTGGGTCTCCATTAGTTCAGATCATCAATACATCATGACCTTCACTGTCAATGAATCAAAGAGGAAATTACATGCTCCAAACCCATACAAAGGAAACCCATCAGCATTTACACAACTCATCACTGATATACCCATAAGATTCCTAACTCAATTATGAGTGATGAGTGATAAGTGATAAGTTAGCATTTTTTTTCACCCAAACAGCCCCTTAGCAATGCTAAACCATTGAACTAAGCTTTTCTTAGGAGAAAAGCACACAAAACTAATAGTTCAAGAATATTTGTGTTTAAGTGAGTTTTAGTTAGCTCAATTGGTAAAGTCTCTAATGCTTGAATAAGAGATCTGAGGTTTAATCCTCGCTTACACTAAAAACTGATTGATATCTTAATCTGATGATAAAAAGTTATTACTGGAGCGAGCGTCATAAGTTGAAACTCTCTCTAAAAAAAAGAAGATTTATGTTTTGATGTTTTTTTTAAATATAATTATTGCGGCTGATCTACGATTGGAATAGTTTGGAGATATTTAGATTTTATACCTCAAAATTCTGAAACTTTTAAGTATAAATTTAAACACTCCCAAACTTTAATGACTATGGTTTTAATGTCTGATTTGAAACGTCTGATTTGTAAGTTTTGACATTACTATATGATTGTAGTCGTTTGGATAAGTAAATTTGAAGGAGAGGAGAGGAAAGAGCCCCTATTAAGTATAACTCCAGGTCTACCTCAAAAGGAGTATTTTAATATCTGAGGTAGCTTGGGCATCTTTTCTGGTTTTAATGTCTGAACTTTCCATATTGATGGTTTACTTTCTGATAGAGAAAGTTAAAAACATTGTGCAGGTCCTTCAGCCTTCGATCCAAACAAGAAAAATTGCTTATGTGAAGTACATGCTTGTTATATTAGAACTTCTAAAAAAACTTGCACCGGGAATGCAGCTCATTGAGAATGGTGAACCTAACAAAGACATTATTGAAAAGTTAGTTTTTATTTATTTATTAACAGAAAATTGTTCTTTAATCTTTATTTTTCTGTATTTGATGAATTTTTTGATGGATATTATGACAGGCTGTTTTCTGAAGTTGACAAAGATAGTGATGGACATATTTCATATTCTGAATTGGAAGCATTGATTGGTGGAATTCACTTTCAAGAGATCGAAGTGAATCATGATGATGCTATAAATAAACTAATGGATGATTTTGATACATCTCGTAATTCTCAAATTGAAAAGGTTGAGTTTGTCAATGGCATTTGTAGATGGCTATGCAAGATAAATCAGACTGTTGATCGCGATCCTGAACCTTACTCATTTAATAAGATTTTTGATGACTTTCACCAGGTAAGTTGAGTTGTTTCATATTCATTATCTTCATATCAACAGATTCTTAAATAAAAAACTTTCTTGGAAATTTTTACGCAGAAAACAAAAGATGAGCATGCTCAGTTGGATGTGAAGGATCCGCGTGATAAAGTTGTTGAGGGTGCTAAGAATTCCAAATGGACCTCTATCAATAAGGCAGTACTATTGTTATTGCTTGGAACTATCATTGCTGTTGCTTTTGCTGATCCCCTGGTAGATGCAGTTGAAAACTTCTCTGATGCCACTAGTATTCCTGCTTTCTTCATCTCTTTCATTGTGTTGCCTTTGGCTACCAGCTCTAGGGATGCTGTGTCAGCAATTACATTTGCTAGCCGTGCCAAGCGGGCAGCAGCCTCATTCACATTTTCTGAGGTTTGTTTCTTATTCCCTACTCTTCTTGTCTATGCTATGTTTATTGTTTAGTGCTTACTCTCTAGAGTTGATCATGCACAGATAAATTACAGAATTGCAAGATATGTATTAAATTGTGATATTAGAGTATTAGCTAGAGTCCCAAGATTTTAAACTGCTATTGCGAAACAAAAATTAGGACAGTAGTTCTACATCATTTTGATATGTGGATTTTTTAATTTAAATTAATTTTGGCACTCCTTCCTCTTTCAAGAATCGGAGGGTGAGGTCCTGGATTTTAAATTCATTGAGTGCATGTGTAACTTACAATCTAATCAATAAATAAATCAGTTACTTTGGGTTGTTTTGAGACTTCACTGGTGGGTGGAACCAGTTACCGAGACTCACTACCCATCCTTGGAAGTCAAGGAACACCAGGCACTTCAATTCTGAGCATAAACCTGCAATTAATTTTTGGTGGCCTTAAAAGCTCTTTTAGCTGACTAAACAATAGAAAAGTGTGTAACTTGCTTGATTTTCTCTGTGAACCTTATCATTTTACTGGCTGCCAAAGGCAGAACAATCCATCAAAATATGGTTGTTATTGATGACAAGTTGGTAGTATGAATTTGATATTATACCTCTGTTGTAGCTTTACTTCGACAATTTTTTGTCTGTTACTTATCTAATAATAGGTCTATCTAAACATATTCCCGTATTTGACAGGTAGCAATGAAAGCAATGATGTGTATTAGTCATGCTTTCATTTGAAACTATTGATTTTCTAGAGAAATTCAACTGCAAGTGTCATAACACATTAATTTCTTGCTGCAGCTATATGGTGCAGTAACGATGCATAATGTTCTCAATCTCCCAGTCTTCTTGGCCCTTGTTTACTTCAGGGGTTTGGCATGGGATTTCTCATCTGAAGTGCTGGCTATTCTTATTGTCAGCATTGTGATAGGTGCCTTGGCCAGCTTCCGCACCCATTTACCTCTGTGGACTTCGATACTAGCTTTTCTACTTTACCCATTCTCCCTGGCCCTGGTTTATCTTCTTCATTACGTTTTTGGCTGGTCATAGAATTGCGGATGTCCGAAAATTATGATCGGTGGGTAACACATTTCCTGTATGAAGAAGAATCAGGGTTGTTTCTTTAAATCAGCCGTGCTTGTTTAGCTTGCTTAAGAGAGTTGTGTGTAGTTTAACTTTAGAGTAACTTTAGAGTGGAGTTTGTAGTACATATTTGTATTAAAAGTTAGAACCTCATTTTCTCTCCTGTCTTTTTGTTTCTTAAAAATAAAAAAAGGGTAACATATGCTTGTTTAGTGTGTAAAACATTTTAATTTTAGTAAAATATCTAGATTATTAGTTTCCCTATGAAAAATAAATAATTGTGCGTATGGTAACATAATTAATGAGAAACTCTATAGACACAACAAATCTCAAATGTGGCAAATTATTTTATTTTAGAAAACAGAGCATATTGTTAATAGTAAGTGAAAAAGTAACTTAAATAGGTTCAGATAAAAACTAAGAGAAGTTTGCCAATTCTATTGTGGTGAAGAATGTTATGAAATTTTTTTTTTTGGTATATAAGATTTCTCCTTGAATTTCATACTACACCCATTGGTGGTAGTTTTAATTTTAGTGTCGATACACTGTGTAGAAAGAACCAAAAGAAAATTCCCTAAAATAAAAGCCAAAAAATCCATTGGATTTGAACTTAAGCATAATTATTAATTAATTATTCGGTGAATATTTTAGTGAAGTGGTCACATGCTCCATGTAGTGAGGTGGTATTTCATGTGCCCAGCGTATGAGACTTGTGTCTCGGGCACATACAAAACTTTCACCCGCTAGATCTCATCAGACTCATGTTTATTTAATTGAATGTAAATAACAAGCTGCACATTATTGGGCTCAAACATTTGGACCCAGGTTCTGTTTATGTGGTCCAGCAAGATCTCTTACCTAAAAAAAGAAAAGAAAAAATAGCTTTCTGTGGATTTGATGTCCAAAGCTTTACAGTCATCTTAGAGCCCATTCCGAATTTCACATGGGAAAAGAAAAGGAGAAAGAGGAACTCTTTCAATATCCAAATTTAATCTAGCCATTTTTAAGGTGATTCTCAAGTTTATCTCTGCCACTCTTAACTCTACTGTGAATATGTTATTGTAAATAACGTATCTAATATAAGAAATTATCTCACCTCTTTTATACTGTGGAATTTATGTTGTGTAAATTAGCCCATGTTTTCAAAATAATCGGAAGAAGATAATTAGCCCAAAATAATACAACTTGGGCTATCTATTGCAACTCTTTCATCCCTAATTAGGTTTGGGATGGGCTGGTTCCTTCTGCTTTTTGTTTCTCTCTTAATTGGGTTTCTTAATCCATTTATTGCACCTATGCCCCGTGGGCCCTGAAAATGGCAATGTCAATATCAACAAGGATGGGCCTTTTGATGTTGTAGGTGTAATGTCTCTTTAATCATCAATTAATGAATTGAAAGAGAAACTAAAGCCAGAGTCCCAAATAGTGTGTGTTGTCATAAATAATGGGAAAAAAAAAATCTTCTGAACATCTCCTAAACTTTGGATTTGTTGTATTTACACCATCTGAATATTTATTTTAGTCAATTTAGTACATAAATTTTTGTACTGCACCAAATAGACCCTCTTAACTTTATCTTTCACAAATTTAATGTAGTCATAAGACCCCCTTTAATTATCCCCCTCCTCCAATTTATATTATTTTTGTACTAAATCATTAAGGAGAAAAAAAAAAAAATTAATGAAGGGGTTTTACTACAACAACATAAAAGCTTAGGGGGATTATTGGTACAATATCAAAGTTTATGTACTAAATTTGCTAAAATAAAAGTTAAGTGGGTCTATTTTATATAGTACTAAAGTTTATATATTAAATTTGCTAAAATAAAATTTAAGTGGGTCTATTTTATATAGTACTAAAGTTTATATATTAAATTGACTAAAATAAAAGTTCTGTAAGTGTAACTATCCCAAAGTTCAAGAAATGTCCAATTATTTTACCCTAAATAATGTGCAAAGTTTTGACATACGTTCATAAATTTTAGTAACTTAAGTCCTTTGATTTTTTTTTTTGGAGGGGGGTGGTGTTAGAAAAGCTTAGGAGGGAAGGGTGACAACTAACAACCCTTACACAGTTACACCCTCAGGATAATACGTAAGGAAATAGACATCAACGCGGTGCTTTACTGTATCTATGGATGTATAACCTGTGTTTCAAGTTTCAACTGATATTTCGTTTGTTTGACATTTGGATATTATATTTAGAAGGAAAAATATTGGAGAAAGACAATTTTTTTTTTCCTACAATTGTCTCCATCAACAATTCGATATGCAAACTTTTATCTTGTGACTGGTCTATGATATGTGGACAATAAAGCCGTCGGTGACCTTCACAAAATTATTTGGCTATCCTCATTGGAAGTGGGAATCTTTGCAGCCAAGTGGCCTACTTCATTTTCTCAACCAAAAAAAAAAAAAAAAACAAACAAAACAAAAAATGTGGCCTACTTCAAAAACCTATAATATAGATAGTGTCACTTTAGATATATTGTTTCATAATCCATTCAAACTAAAGGGTACAATTTAGGGGATATCAGACTTAATTAAAATAATTATAGGTCAATTTGGCCAATTATTCAATATTCTAGGATTAATGCTTTCTCATTAATATCATCTCATATCAACTGTGGACCCTATTGTATTATTTGGATCCACTATTATTATGAAAGAATGGAGTATTGCTTTTGGAATAATTACTCAAGCTATTTCAATATTGTATTATTAGGACCTATTATTATTGTGAAAGAATGGAGTATTGCTTTTGGAATAATTACTCAAGCTTCTTCAATATATAAACGCATAGCTTGTAGACCAAACAAATTTAATTGAATAATGCTGGGTATGTAACAATTTTTTATAAACTAACATGTCACCATTCAAAAAATAATAATTTAAAAAAAACAAAATTGATTTATTATGTTGTTAAAGTTGCCCCAATCTTATTCAATGTTACGTCTGTTTGTAAACCTTAATTCTTTAGTAAAATTTGTAATACTTTTAGATTTTTATTTTCAATTTAATTTATTAGTTCTTTAGTTTAAGAACATAGTTTATCTCCAATCTGGAATTGCATGAAGATTCATAAAACCATTAACGTGTATTTTTGGTCATGTATATTTAGTCAAATGACTAGTTTAAATTATTTAATTGGTCATGTGATTAGTACATTTTTTGATGGATTTTAATTCTTTTTTTTTTTTTTTTTTTTAGGGGGGATGGATTTTAATTGGTCATATGATTAATACATATAAATGGTTTTATAAATTGCCATTTACGGATATGGTGCCAAAAATATACCTATTTTATTACACCCTTCAATTCAAATTTGCAAAAGATGTAATGATTCAAAGGAAAACTTTATCCTTTTTTTTTTTTTTTTTTTGAAATGAACTTTATCCTTAATTAAAAGGCAAATATCAAGCTAAATAATTGTTGCTTTTGCTTTTATTAACATAATTTTTTTTAATAATTGTGGATACCTAAGTCGTTATCATTTGTCTTCTTCTTTTTTAATACAAGTAGGACTCTTAGCCTTTAGCTATGCTATTCCACTTCCTATATTAAGAATTGATGCAACCTCATGAATTGATAAATGGTAGTGTGGTGGATTGAACTAAGGCTTTTGAGTTTTAATTAAGATCCAGATAAGTGAATTTTATCATTTAGATGCCTCGTGAAGATTATCATTATTAAGAATTGATGAAACCTCATGAATCAATAAACGATACTATGGTGGATTGAACTGGGACCTTTGAGTTTTAATTAAGATCCAGACAAGTGAGTCCATCATTCAGATGCCTCGTGAAAATTATCATTTGTCTAATTAACCCTGTACAAAAAGAACATAAAAATGACATCAACACATTGCGCTGTCACTTCCTGTGGCCAATTAAACTTATAAATTGATGGACAAAATTCTTCACTTTGTATGTTATTTAGCGAAGTGAACCCTTTTGTTTGTTTTAGTTCCTTTATGTGCATCTACTATCAACTGCAGTAATTATCTCGTTCTCAAAAAAAAAAAAAAGATATCTTAGTCAATTTTAGATGACTACCTTCTTGAACTTGAGAAAGGAGAATTGAATTTTTTGTTAATTGATTCCTCGTCTTCAATAGTCATGCATACAAGAAATGCATTAGGGGTGTTCAAAATTTAAACTAATTCAAATTACAAACTGATAGTCAAATACTAACAATTAAGCAAATCCTAAAACTTTCAACAAAATAAGAAGAGCTTTTATTGATAATTCCTAATTTCCTATCACTAAAAATCCTACTGGACGAAGCCAACCTTAGCCTCTGTTATCCCAACGTTTTTTTTTTTTTTTTTTGGTTTATTCTCAAATGTAACTCGTTTATATACAATAGTCCAAATCATTGGTGAACAACAGATATGAATCATATGATATTTAATAATACATGACAAGCCACAACTTGCACCCTGGCCCATTTGTGAATTACGTTTAGTATATCTAAATGCCTGGACTGCTTTTTATACCACAAATTGAAACCCAAAGGACATGGTTACAGTTGAAACCAAAATGACAATCACAACATCCCAGCTCTTTTTCTTGGTCTTTACAGCTATACTTTTCTCTTCTGCTCATTTTTCTGCTCAAAGTTCCAATGAAGGCGAAGAAGATGTAAAAAAAATCCCAATTCCCAGATGGTTTCCTCTTTGGAACAAGCACTTCATCATATCAGGCATTATTTCTTTTCTTTTTCTTTTTCTTCCTCTGTTTAGTTACAAATGAGCTTCTTTGTAATTGTTCATAAAATCAAAATTGCACAGCATGTGTCTAATGTGAGACTTAGGGTCCGTTTGGATAGAGCTGAAAACTGAAAACTGAAAACTGAAACACTGTAGCAAAATAATTTTTAAATGTGTAAATAGTACCGTGGGACCCATTTTTAATAAAAAAATTTGCTGAAAAGTGAAAATTGTGGGTCCGTAAACAGTAATTTTGGGTTGAAAAGTCAAGGTTTGCGGCTACTGTTCAATGAACAGTAGCCGCTACAGTAAAAAATGCGGGAGAAAAATCACATGTTGCGGCTACTGTTCATTGAACAATAGCCGCAACAGTAGAAAAATCCTGGGAAAGCTGAAAAAAAAAAAAAAAAAAAAATGGTTTGCAAAACGCAAACGCGTCTGGGAAGCGCAAAACGCGCTTCCCAAACGCACACTTAATACACATCTAAACAACTCACACACTTAGCAATTCAATATCAATTTGGGGAATCACAGGTTGAGTCTGAGATTCTTTGATGCAATATGTTATAGGTTGAAGGTGCATATCTTGAAGATGGTAAGGGTGCTAACAACTGGGATGTATTTTGTCATGTTCCAGGTAAAGATATATATAAAAATATATATTCACTGTTCAGCTAAATGTACTCTAATTGCTCAATATTGACTGTTTGATTATTTTAATGTTCAGGAAATATAATAAATAATGAAAACGGAGACGTTGCTGACGATCATTACCATCGCTACCAGGTATAAAGCTTGACGTTAATTTTTCAATGCACAAACCTTTGAATTAGTGGAGAAAGCTGACTTTAAAATAACGGCAAAATTTATGTACAGTACTTAAGTATTATTATTTTAGTTCTCCACTTAAGATTTAGTTATATAATTTTTTTTTTCTTATGGATGGAAGTGTATTTTTAATTAAATATAGCCATATGACTAAATTTTAAAAGTAAAAACTAAGGAATAGTACTGAAGAACTGTAACTAAATTTCCCCTTTAAAATAATAAACTAATAAATTCTTAAGTAATTTATATCAAAAAAAAAAATTCTTATGTAATTTCTTGGGAATAAGTCATTTTTGATGTTTAGTAAATTTGGTTTTTGAAGTTTCAAAGCGTGTAAAATGATCCAATTTGGTCTGTAAGCTAATATTTACGGGGCATATAATTTTTTTTTTTATAAAAGTATTGCAATTTTATTAAGAAAAAGATAAATTTAATATAATAATTAAAAAAACATGTCTACATACGTTACTTTAAAAATTATTTGCTAGCAATCTTTTTTTTTTTTTTTTTGAGAAACAAACACACACACACACACAAGGGAGAGGGAAAGAGATTCTAACACAAATGCACACCACAACTCCACTCAAAAGCCATAGTAACTTTTAAGGGAGGGTGTGACAAGTTATAATACACACAATACACTCTCTTAAGTATTTGCTAGCAATCTAAGCAGATTAAAAAGGAAAAAAAAAAAAAAATTTAAAGGCCTTGTAACTGCATTGGCACCTCCTCATATACAAAGTGTTTGGGGGTCTAGGAGGGAAAATGTTCGAGTTGCGGGGTTAATAGCATGTTGTAATTATTTCTAAAAAAAAAAAAAAAAAAGTGTTACAAGGCAACCACGATTGGCCACATTTTGAATTTCTCAATTAACTTATAGTGAGCTGTCATGGTGGCTACGTGGCCTTTTTTAATCCAATTAGTCTGTTGGCAAGTAATCTTTAAATCATATAAATATAATTAGCTATTTATTATTGTAAACATATCAAATTAATCAAATGATATATTATCGTGTAGATTACTGTGTGGATATTATTTTACTAATTTTAAGTATATGAAAGTTGAAACTCAAAGGACAAAATTAATAGAATGGAATGAAGTTCAACGACCAAAATGGTTGTCCATCCTAATTCCTTCTATATGCACAGGAAGACCTTAAGATAGTGCAGTCTTTGGGGGTTAATGCATATCGGTTCTCGATTTCTTGGGCAAGAATCCTACCTAGTATGTATCTGAATTCTGAACTTGTCATTTACCCAATGTCAATCCATAATTTTACCAACTTATTATTTCTTGATCTTAACAGGAGGAAGGTTTGGTGAAATTAATCCAAGAGGGATCATGTTTTATAACGAAATCATAGACAATTTATTGCTCAGAGGTAACCTTCTGGGTTTCTTTAAACAACTTCCTTATCTTAATTTCTTTATAATTTGCCAAAAGACACGTAACTTATTTCTAACGAAAACATTTATAGTTAAAATTGCCTCATCTCAATTATCGAATTATCAAAAAAAAAAAAAAAAATTATTTCCAGTTTATGGTCTCGAAATAGCAAATATAAGCAAAGGATTTGATGCATGATGTAGGAATTCAACCATTTGTGACCATACACCACCATGACATTCCACAGGAACTCGAGGATAGATATGGGGGATGGCTCAGCCCTCAGATACAGTAAATCTCAAGTCTCTGCCTTCTTTACATTCTAACAAATGCATTATCAAATTAACCAAAATCGTTTTCAACCACACATTTTGTCACAACTTGATGACATGTTACATATAAACCTATTACATTTTTTCTATCATTCGCAGTTGCTCATGTCATCAAGTTAGTACAAAAATATGAATAATGTTATCAAGTTATGGCAAAGAATAAGAATAATGTTACATCTATAACATTTTTATAACAAATCTTATGTGGCAAGCTATTATTGGTTTTAATTTAAACCCACCAATGAAATTTACTTTTTGCTCACTAATAATAACTTATCACTTAAGATTTATTATGAAATCATTGTAATAATGTTGTGGATATAGCATTTTTTTTTTAAAAAATTCTTGAGGTACCTATTCGCATACCTAATTTCACAACTTGTTGACTTGTACGATTATGGTTCTCTTGAATTGCAAAATTGGATGTTAAAATAGGTGTGAAATTTTGGCTTAATTTACCATGCTTTTTAAGGGCCTTCCCTATACTTTTCCGTCCCACTCCTAAAGTAAAATAATCAAATTCTCTTGAAATCTTACCCTTTGTTTGTTTGTGCCAAAGAATAATGAGTTAATGTAGTTAATACCTAAAATGTATAACGGCTTTGGTGTAGGAAAGATTTTGTGTATTTTGCCGAAATTTGTTTTAAGAAGTTTGGAGATAGAGTAAAGTACTGGGCCACAATCAATGAGCCGGGCCTCTTCGTCAATAGGGCCTATATCTGGGGAACATACCCACCGGGTCACTGTTCAAAGCCTTTTGGAAATTGTTCTTCTGGCAATTCTGACAAAGAGCCTCTTATTGCCATGCACAACATGTTGCTATCACATTCCATGGCTGTTCATTTATATCGCAAGCTTTTTCAGGTAATTTTTAGTGGGCAACAAGGTTCTTATATACTATTGTTTTTGTTACTATTATTAGCATTATTATTCTTTGGTGTTTTGGGATTGTTGAGTTAGTAAGATTGAATTTCGTGCAGATGAAACATGGTGGGTTTATTGGGATCGTTGCAGATGCATTAATGTATGAACCCTTTACAGATAAAGAATTGGATTGGCAAGCTGTTAATAGAGCATTGACATTCAATTTGTATTGGTAAGGATTAAAACTAGAAAAGCTCTAATATTATTACTATTAATTCTATTAAAATATTTCACAAATTTATTTGATAATAAATATAATTGATGTTATATAATAATATAATATATATAAATTTCTTAATTATGATTTTAGTTTATCATTTAATGTTTTAAAAGTTGACATATAATTTTATAGATCTATGTAATAAAATTTATAATATTTAAACATCAATCTTAAATTTTATTCCACATCACATGACTTTAAGCAGGTAAGCTAATGACGTTCCTCCAAACTTTGAACAACGGTAAATATGGGGCGTTATTTAGGAGCATTAGGATAAGGTTAACTTTGGAGTTATACGAGAAATAGGTAAAACTTTGAGGTATTCATTTTTGCTTTATTATTATTTTTGGGGTGGGGGTGGACAAATATGCATGTCAACGATGTAAAAAAAAGAAGACATTTTAAGCATGAGATGCCCTAAGATATGAAAGTGGGAGAGACTGTTGGGAAATACAAGAAAGCAATTGAAGGATCAGGAGAACAATAGGTTTTTACTTTTTAGAGGTACGATTAAATTGTTATCTTTAACACAATACTTGCTCCCCACTTTAAAGAGTTTGCTTAAGGGTTACAAGCAAATTCGTCTTTAGGATACAATTAAACACAACAAATAAATTCATGTCCTCTTTAACAATTATTTAACAAAATGGAATATTCTATTAGGGAAGTAATGGTGTGAAAGGGCATAGACTTCTTTGTGGCATTTCTAAAACCTCAAGAATGGAGTCTCATTTCTTGAAATGTTTGGGTGGAGAGGAAAGAGTCATTTCAAAAAAATGTTATTATGGGAAGTGTAAAATTTTCAAAACCAAGTCAATTTTAACTATTAATTCTATTAAAATTAAATTAAATAGGAGACTCAAGAATGACATTAACTTGATTTTGAGAGTTAAGAGATTAGGTAACACAGTTGATGGTCGAAAGACTAAATTAGTAATTTAATTAACAAAAAAATAGTAGTGAACTTTTTACTTTTACAAGATTCTTTAAATTCATAACTACTTTATGATGGTTTTACAAATATTACTCTTTAACTATGATATAAGTGTCAATTTGTTTTTCATATTTTTTTATTTGCATGATTAAACTTTAGATATTAGGCCTGTGAGAAATCATATAAACTTTCTTTTAACTCTTCCACTTACATATTAATAGATTTAAATGATGTACACATAATGCGTATACTAAATCCTTTAGGATTTAACTTGAAAATATATACAAAATATTTGGTTTGTCACAACTCTAATATTTAGGTGCTTTAGTTATTGAAATCCAAAATTGACACTCATCTCAAAGTTCATAAGTGATATTTCTAAGAACTCACTGCTTTTTAGTGTCATGTTTGCTTTTTAGGGTTTTTTTTTTTTTTTTTTTTTTTTATAATTTTTATTAACAATTAATGACATAGTTTTATTCCCAACTATTTGCGGTTGACTATAAAACATAAGAATATTTTGATTTGTTTCAATTTATTATAGGAAATTATTCCAAACTCTAAATCTTACTATGAATTTAATTAATATAGGATCCATTATTCTGTAAGAAAATGGAATATAACTCCTTGAGTATTGAATAATTATTATTATTATATTCATTGTTTCACTTTAAATTGTTAATGCCACAGTAGGTTTTTTTTTTTTTTAATGACTTGGGACAGTCGATTTTATTCTATACATGCAGGATACTAGATCCCCTAGTGTTTGGTGATTACCCTCCTGAAATGCGCCATATACTTGGAAGTGAATTGCCAAGGTTCTCCCCTACAGAAAGAAAACTTATAAAAGGCAGTCTCGACTTCATTGGCATCAATCACTATTCAACTCTATATGCAAAAGACTGCACCCATTCTGCTTGCATTGATGGCGAAGATCGCCCAATCCAAGGCTTTGTAAACACCACAGGATATCGAGATGGCGTTGCAATTGGAGGACTGGTATGCTAAATGCTAATATAATTGTGCCCTAGCTAGCTAGTCCTTACAAGTTTCCCTCTTTGTATTTTTTTTTTTACAATGCGTTCTCTGCAAGGTTTCTTGTTTCTTTGCAGACTGGAATGCCAAGGTTTTTTGTCGTTCCAGAAGGCATGGAGAAGATCATTGACTACGTTAAGAAAAGATACAATAACAAGCCCATGTTTGTGACTGAAAATGGTGAGTGTAATAGCACACTATTTTACTTTTTCCCCCGTCTAAAAAGAATGAATTAATTTATGCATGTAATTCTAGTTTCAAGTTTAATTATTTGACATTTTTACCTTAACATATAGCATTATTTGAAATGTTTTTTTTTTTTTTTAGGGATAATTACACTTTTCCCACCTGTGATTTGCCTCTAGTTTTAAGTTTAATTATTTGACATTTTTACCTTAACATATAGCATTATTTGAAATGCTTTTTTTTTTTTTAGGAATAATTACACTTTACCCACTTGTGGTTTGCTTCTAATTTGACTTGCCTATCAGTAGTTTTATTTTTGATATTTTGCCCACCTGTGATTCCCTCCATTATTAATCTGTTACCCACCTCCAATGCAGACGTTACTCTAACACATAAACTCATCAAAAACAGAACCTAAATCAGATCAAACACTCCTCACTCCCAAAAAACACTCTCATCCAACGTGCTCACCAAACTAAGATCACACTGCAATATGCTTGATATAATGGATTAAGAACCGCCTGGGTTTTGATAAGAAACTCCAAACAAACCATTTGCAACAAACCATCAGAAAAAAGCAACAGTAAAAATAATCACGTTGACCCAATTTTGCACCTCATGCTCCGTGTTTGTTTCTAGGGAAAAATCAAAGGGCAGAGAGAGAAAGGGAGAGTGAAGCAAAATGCAAGCGAAGGGCGTAAGTGTTTTGTTTCATTCGTGCATAAATCAAACACGCTTGGGATAACTTAAACAGTACGACTTCTGGATTAAGAACTCTGTTTGTTTCTCGAGAAATTGGTAAAATAAAGTGAAGGAAAATGGTTACAAGTAAATATAATAACAACTAAACAATAATCGATAGCCTTAACCCAGAAACTACAACTAACCCATTTTGGAAAACTTCGAAAAAGAGTAGTGGCGTAATAAAATCCCACTGACCCAGTAAGGAAAGTTTGAATTTTTCCCAGATTTATGAGCTGGTGCTCTACTTGTTTCTTGGGAAAAAAAATGCAGAGAGAGAAAAAGAGTGTGTGTAACAACATGCTAACTAGAAAAGGGTGTTGGCATTTCATTTCATTTCATTAATGATGACCCACAAAAGTTTAGTGATTGATTAATTTCCCAGTCCTCCATCTTAATTTCCTAGTCCTCCACCTATCCCAAAGTTTGATTTGGAAGATCATCACATTCTGCGTAAAACCTAGAAGTTTTTTTGGCCTTTTCTTGCTTTGTACAGCACAATATGGCCAGCATGGAAGCACTAGGATCCAAGCAGCAAGCTGTTGAGTTTGAAATCATGGGTGTGCCAAATGGGTATAACGAGGAGGAGATCTTGAAGCAAATTGATGCAATCCATGTTACTGGTGGTGAAGAGTTTGATGCTAAGTCTCTTTTCATTTTAGTCGAAAACATTGTTAAGCATGCTGCACCCATTGTTGGTAGTTTTGTCGCCATTTTAGCATTGTAGCATCTAGGATCTTAGTTTGGTGAGCAAGTTGGGTGGGAATAAGTTTTGGGAGTGAGGAGTATTTTGATCTGTTTGTGCTTTTTGTTTTTGACATATTATGTGTTAGAGTGACGGCTGAAGGAGAGGTAGGTAACGAATTAGTAATGGAGGGAATCACAAGCGAGTAAAGTGTCAAAAATGAAGCCACAAGCAAGCAAGTCAAATTAGAGGCAAACCACAGGTGAGTAAAATGTAATTATTCCTTTTTTTTAAGCACCTATTAGGAATGAAAAATGCCTCCTGCCTAGAATTCAAACCGTAAATACTGATGGTAATGTCTCTTGAATTTTAAAGTGTGACATTCCAATCTTTAACTCGTGTTCAGGGTTTACGCCACCAGAGAAACAGAGTGAACAGGTGCAGGACTTACTAGAAGATATAGACCGAATCAAGTTTCATAAGGCCTACCTTGCTGCTTTGGCCCGAGCAATAAGGTGAGAATGAACTTCTATCTTAAAATCAGAGACCTTCCTTGTTCCAACTACATGAATAATGTCTTTACTCAACGAATTGAAAGTTCAAATGAGACATTGGTTAAATGGCACATGTATTTAATATATGTGGCATGTTTTCTTTATGTACATGTGAGTTAAGAGAAAGTACCAGGATAGCGCATCCATCCAAGTTGATAGCGTCGTACCCTTATTGTGTATAGTGGTATTTTTTATATATTATAAATACAATAGAATAATTTTAACCTAATAACATTCGTTTTATGATAATCACTTTTTATTATTAGGTCAAGAGACTCAAGACATTAATTAGTTAATAATATAGATGAGATTTAAATTTTGAACTTCAAATTTTTTATTCGAAACTAAAAATTTTACTAATTGAACTAACTAACTAGGACCCAGTAAATTTTAATTGTAGTTAGAATACACAATAGGTTTAAGTTTAAACAACTCTCATAAATTAGCTAACTCAGAACAATTAGAAATTTAATATTTATTTTTATTTAAAAAATTAAAGGTTAATTTTTTGTGCATTTATGTAATATTTTCATGGTAGAAATATATGTAAAAATATAAATCATTCTATTATTTACATAAATGATTTAAATTTATAGATAGCATGATTTTTATTCATCAATTAATAATAATAATAATAATAATTACTTGATTAATATCAGAATAAGAATTTGGTTTGGATGATATTGACAGGAATGGGGCCGATGTGCGAGGATATTTCA
This sequence comes from Quercus glauca, assembly GCA_023736055.1. Classification (NCBI taxonomy): domain Eukaryota; kingdom Viridiplantae; phylum Streptophyta; class Magnoliopsida; order Fagales; family Fagaceae; genus Quercus; species Quercus glauca. The sequence goes on along the minus strand of CM043322.1, from coordinate 49,287,070 downwards.
TATGGTCCTTGATGGACAACTTTGAATGGGTACATGGTTACAAAAAAAGGTTTGGACTTTACTACGTTGATCGCCAAACGTTGAATCGCACTCCGAAACTTTCTGCTAGATGGTTTACAAGTTTCCTTACTAACAATAGTCACAGCAATAAAGATGAATTTTGGAGGGACTCGTTCAGAAACAAAGACATGCTTAAAAGATCAGGGGATAAGAAAGCAGATATATAATTCTATCATAAAATCATTCTGATTTGCCTTTTACTATTGTTCTCTTATTCTTGTGGTGCACAGCCATTGTTTATTTGATTAGATGATAACGAATAAGCAGTAAGCTTCACTAAAGACAAAATGTTAGAAGATGCAGTAAGCATGATTTTAAAGATAAAGGATAGTGCAAAATGTTGTGGCAATGTCTCCCTCTATTTCGGTGTTATTTTTAACAGCAATTATCAAAGAGGTTTGTGCTTATAATTTTTCCAAAACATATCTATTAGACCAGCTATATGCTTTATGGATTGAATATTGGGCTGTAAATAAGTAGTACATATTTATGATGAGCGTAGGAAAGATATGATTTAAAATGAGGAATCTATTTAAAAATAAAGGTGGCCCATATTGATGAAAAGACGAGAGAGAGTCATATGAGATTATTTACACTGTGTTCATTTGGAGTGAAAATAGGGAGGATGGAAAATAGAGAGAGGAAAATATGGTGAAAAATGCTGTTTTCCATTGTTCGTTTGGGAAAGGAAAATAGGAAGGATGGAAAACCTAGGAGAAAGTTTTCTCTCCCAGGCCAATTTTTTTCTCCTCCCAAATCGGGAGGAAAACTTGGGTTGAAAAGTGCTACAGCAGCACTTTGTCTAAAATGCCCTCTTTTCAACTTTTTTCTTTTTTCCAATGTGACCTGGACGTCCTTTTCTTCTTTCTTTCTTTTTTTCTTTTTCTCTTTTTCTTTTTCTTTTCAACGTGACCTGAACTTTCTTCTTCTTTTTTTCTTTTTTTTTTTTCTTTTTCTTTTCAATGTAACTTGAACGTTCTTCTTTCTTTCTTTCTTTCTTTTCTTTTTTTTTTCAACGTGACTGAACGTTCTTTCTTTCTTTCTTTTTTTTTTTTCAATGGGACTTGATCTAATTTTTACATAATAATAATATAAATAATAATATAAATTTATATATATGATGTAATAAATTTTATATTATTTAATGAGTACAAATAAATATATTTCTTACATATTATGTAGCAAGGGTATAATAGTCAATTTATATAAATTACATTTTCCATCCTTCCCTTTTTCTCTCTAACCAAACAAAAGAGTTTTCCACCCTCCTACTTTTCCACCATTTCAACCGAACACACAAGAGGGAAAACTAAATATTTTCCATCCTCCCACAATTTTCCATCCTCTCACTTTTCTACTCCTCTAACCAAACAAACCTAGGTATGTTTCGTCATAAAAGTAGGTAAGAAATGTCATGTTATCTCCATAGTGAAATAACTAAGTCATCCACAATTTAATTGTCTCTTTGAATTGAGATCTTGGAATCTCCAAATTAGTTAGATTGGATTTTTTTTTTTTTGGTGATTTTAAAATATAGGTTCTAATTAAACCTATTCCCCTCCATGGACAATTTGTCAATTCTCACTGTCTAATCAAACCTTTTTTAATGGATCTGCTATATGACTTTTAAGTCAATTGAAATATTCCTTTGGAGAGAAATTGCTTCACTATTTTGTTTCTATCGACATGTCAAGAATTATCATTGTACATATGACTATGCCCGCCAATCTTGATTGGCCATCACAATATATACAAATAGGAGGCATAGGTTTCATCTACATTGGCATGTCTTCCAAGAAACAGCAAAATCATTCTACTTCTACTCATGCTTTAATCAAAGCGATAAAGTTTGATTTTATTGTGGACCTAGTAATGCAGGTTTGTTTAGAATAATTCCTAGATACAGTTGCTCCACCAAGTGCAAAGATATATCCACTTACGGATTTTGTTACTTTTGTATCTTTTATATCAAATATCATGTTCACATCATTGTACCCTTCTAGTTTATTTGGATACCCCTTGTGTACCACAATCCATTGTTTAGGATGTATTTCAAATACCTTAGTTCTAACTATTTCCTGCTAGTGGTCTTCCTCTAGGTCACTTGTGTATCTACTTAACTTGCTAACAGAGTACGTTCACTATGCTTGTCAAGTGTAGTTCATTATGTACATAAGACAATCAATTATTCTAGCTAGACGTAAATTTACATCAATAGGTGCTCTCACTGTACTACCATCATAATCTCCTAAATTTCTGAACCATTTTCTTAATACAATGTGATGAGTCCATTTGATATTATAGTAATCTTCATTATTAGTATCACACCAACAATACCTAAATCCTTCATTTTGAACTTATTAGTCAAAATCATTTTGGTATCTCTAATTAATAATGTCATTATTGCTACCTATAATGAGTACATCATCAACATAGAGACACAATGACATAGCCACTTGTGGTATTCTACATAAACACTTCTCACATTTGTTAATACTAAACTCGTTTAACATCATTGCATTGTCAAATTTCCAATGTCTTTGCTTTAAACCCAACAAAGATTTAACAAGAGCCTACACACCTTTTTTTTTTTTCTTGTACAGAAACATTAATGAACTCCTAATGTTATTCCACATAAATTTACTCATTCAATTTGCCATTCAAGAATGTAGTTTTGATTTTCATTTGATGTTGTAGGATCCCGTTTCAGGCGGCCCCCGTACAATAAATTTGTAGAGAGTGGATAGAAGGGCTAGGCACTAGCAAGAAAGCCAACAATTGGTGTGGGGTTACAAGAATCAGAGCAAGAATTTGACTAAGTGTTCTTAAGGAGAATTCGTCATCGGCCCAGTCCGAGGAGATCTTTCCTTAGAACCAGTACATCCAATGGTTGTCCTTGAACACCCCGAAAACCCCTTCATTTTCCCCATGAAGGGCCCAACCCCCTTTACTTTGGGGGTTCTATCTATTATATAGTCTTGTTCAGTTGATCTCTGCCGTCCACCTATCGGCCATCTGAACTTGTGTCTGGGGCTCGTCCCATCAGCCGCCTTTGCAGGTTTTTCTGTTAGTTGCAGTAACCAAGGTACCACTGTTTGCTGGTCAATTCGCCATTAACGCGGCCAGAGTGTTGGTGGCGTGCATTTAATGGGTGAGTGACAGCTTCTTGCTTTTAATGTCGGCTTGCCGAGGACGTGGGCATCCTCGGCGAGGTCCCTTGATGACTTGGGCCTCTCCCACTTATCCTCGGATTTGGTACTCTCCTCGGCATGGATCTTGGGCCCAATATAGAGTGAGCCGGGGTTGCCAAATATTTGGGCCCCACAATAACCTCTCAAAATTCTGTTGCCCGGCCTCTCGGGCGGGGAGGAGGATTTTGATGTTCTCAGGCCTATGACTTGGTCTGTCGAGTCTTGCCTTTCTGTCAGTGTCGCAATTCTTTCAACTGCCCTAGGGACGTTCCTGGCGTTTTGGTATTTGGAGTGTGCCTTCATTAAATTTCGGCGACTCTGTGTCCTCCACGTTCAACGGTGTGATGATGAATGAACGGTGGGGATGCCTCTGGCTCATTAGGCGGGAAAGCCCGTGCGGTTATTTTTAATAGGGGGTACAAATACCCAGTTAAACTGATTCGTCCTTTCACTTTTGCATCCAAGAGATCTTGTGCACGTACTCCGAATTCAGTCACATCTCCAACTGTACTTGTAACTCCCCTTAGCACAAAAAGCCTGCCCGAGGAGCTTTCGCTTATTTCTGTAAGTCTTCTTCTCTCTATAGTTCATACTGTGCGCTTGAGTTCCTTGGTAGTTCTTTAGGATGGGTAGGCTTAAGAAGTTAGTTGAATCTGAGGAGTCAATAGACAAATTTGTCGCTGATTATAGGATCCCGATACAGTGGGCTTGAGCTACTGCGGAGAGGGGGAATGGAGTTTAAAGAGGAAAGAGGGTGAGGTGGCAATTCCTATAATCGCCTTTCTAGAGGGTGGAGTGAGAATCCCCATGGGGCTAGTGATGATAGACTATCTTAGGCACTTCAACTTATCTCCCACTCAGTGTGCTACTAATATATTTAGGATCTTAGGTTGTGTGGATGCCTTAAATGAGAAGATGGGGCTGAGGCTAACCCATCATGATGTAAATTAGTGCTACAAACTCCAGCGCTTGAAGGAGAAGTCTTATTACATGAGGACGAGGGACGATAGGGTCCATCTCATCCAGTGCCTCCCTGAGTCCAGCAAGGATCTGAACAAAAACTTCCTCATTATGTCCGGGGAGTGGCACGAGGGCCTTCCTTGCCCAACAATGGAGGATACACCAGGTGAGGCATCCAGACTAGGAGAGCATTTAGTTCTTTGTGCTTTAGTGTCCTGCTTCACTTGGTTTTTGACAGGGACTTGCTTTCTTCTATGCAGATCCGCGAGCTTTTGAGCGTCACTTTGGCCAAGTTAATAAGGAAGACTTGGAGAAGGTGCTGAGGTCGGAGATCTTTGTGAATAAAGACGACGATCAAGTTAGAGCCACCCACGTGGTCCTAGGACACAACCCGATCCAAAAATCATTCTTGGCTCTGAAGAACGTGATCCGAGCTGGAGATCCTCGGCTGCGTAGCATCACCGTAGTCGAGCGCGGATTTCTGATCCTCGAAGGGTCTCCCATTCCTGAGGGAATACCATTAGCAGGTACTTCTTCATCAGCTCAAGCTGCCGAGGCGGAAAGGGAAGAGGAGGTTACTGACTCAGGTCCGTTCGGGGATGAGTTTGGCGTGTTCAACTAGCCCTATTCACCCGAGGACCCTTCTGGTGATTTGGGTGACCCCAATTGAACTGAAGTAGACTTTCTGTCCGAGGAAACCACTCCTCAGTCGAAGATGAGTTTCAAGAAGTGGTCTCAGAAGAGCTTGCTGGCACTGATCGAGGGGTAGCCAGGGGGGGACGTGCCGGGGAAGTCTACTCCCGAGTTTCTTCCTTCCGAGCTTCCTCCTTCTGAGCCTTCTCCTGCCGAGCTTCCTCCTCCCCCATCCCAACAGAGTTCAACGTCTGGGTCCAAGCCCATCAGTCCTTCGTAGAAGAAGAACAAAGGCAAAAGGCCTAGGGGGGAGAAGAGTCTGATCCTCCCCGAGGTGGTGGCGATACTCGGCTACCATCAAAACAGCTGAGGATAGGACGCCGAGACCAAGAGAAGCAGGCCTCTATCCAGGCTGGGGCCTAGGCTTGGCTTCCTGCCCCCATGCTTCATGGGAAGCCTCTGACAGATGATGCCTCCCTTAGGAACCTTCAAGGGGGTGAGGGTGCGCTTGTTGCTGACGCATTGGGGAGGTCCTTGTTACACCCTGCGGACATGGCCCAACTGAAGGTTTTGAGGAGTAAGGAGGTCTTCCTCGGCCTTAAGCAATACCTAGGCATAGTAAGCTTTCTGATTGCTTGTGATTTTCTTGACTTTCCATTATTTGGCTCCTTACTTGCTGCATATTGGTTGCAATTGGCAGGCTATCTAGGCTACCTTCAGGCTGGAGGACATAGCCAGCAGCCAAAGCAAGGTCGCTGACTCGGAGCATTCCAAGCTGTTGGAAGCCGTGCGGACTTTCAACGCTTCCAAGGACGATCTTAAAAAGGCGATGGACCAGTTGGAGGAGATGAAGACGGCCCAAGACACCGCTGAGACTACCCTCTTAACCGCTGAAAAACTGGCTTTGGATCAAATTGACAACCTGCGCCAGGCAGAGGATCAGCTGAAGATAGCCAGAGAGGAGATCGCGACCCTGGGGGAGAGGGTGCTTGAGGCAGATAAGGCTAGAGGCGCTGCGGAGTCTGCCAGGAACGAGACTTTGAAAGCCAAGAAGGAGGCTGAATTTGCCAGGGCTGAGGCTGAGGCCTCCAAAGACAAGGCTGTGCATGATGCCTATGAGGCAGGGGCGACTGAAACAGAAGATAACCTTAGAGCTCAAGTGCCTGGCGTGTGCAGACTTTATTGCTCCCAGGTTTGGAATGAGGCCTTTACACAGGCTGGGGTTGAGGCCTCGTCTGATCTGTGGAAGGTGGAGAATGTGTTCTATCCCCATGCCATCCGTGAGGTCGACCCTTCAAATTTCGAGGCCGAGGTGGCTACTGAGGGCACTGGGGTTGTTTCTAAGGAAGGTGTGCCCACTGCCATCACTTAGGGCGAGCCACCCAAGGAAGTTGATCCTCTTGAGGCCATTGAGGCGAGCAAAGGTCCCATCGCTGATGCGCCTAGGGAGACTGCGGACCCTTTAGCCGATGTCCAAGCACCTCTTGTTGAGGAGGTATCCCACCCAGCTGACCCTCCCTAGGCTGTGGTCCCAAGCGAGGGCCACAGGGATTCTGAGACCTCCTCTGCCAAGCCCCCTAAGGGGAGAGTTGAGATAGAGCTGAAGGAATGATCTTCCGTATGCACCTTTGCCTCGTTTTTCTTCTCTTTCTTTCTTTTTTTTTTTTTTTTTTTTTTTTTTTTAGCATTGTAATGGCACATTTGCCTTGTATAACTCTTTTTTAAAGACTCAGTAAAGTGCACATTTTGTTTCCTTTTATTCGTTTTTCTTGTTAGTATATTATACATACATATATATATATATATATATATATATATATATATATATTACTTGCACGATTTTGGTTTCAATTGCGCTTCAGCCGACTACATTGATTGTTGTCCCCTGCAGTGCCACTAGTACCAAAGTGGTCAGCCTCACCACATGTTTGGGCCGGCGATCAACACAAGACCTTGGTTCTGTCTAGTGCTTAGATCCTCCTAAAGTGACTAGTTTCCCCATAGGTTTGAGTCCTCGGACCATGCAAGACCTTGGTTTTATTTAGTACTTGGATTCTCTTGAAGCAGCTAGTTTCCCTATAGATTTGACACCGAGGAACACACAAGACTTTGGCTCTGTTTAACACTTGGTATTTCGTGGGGGGATGATTCCTCCATTGGCTTGGACCTTCTGAAGTGACTAGTTTCCCCATAGGTTTGGGTCCGTGGACCATGCAAGACCTTGGTTCTGTCCAGCACTTAGTTCTTCTTTTGGTGACTGGTTTCCCCATAGGCTTGAGTCCGAAGACCATGCAAGACCTTGGTTCTGTCCAGCACTTAGTTCTTCTGAAATAACTAGTTTCCCCACAAGTTTGGGTCCTTGGACCATGCAAGACCTTGGTTCTGTCTAGCACCTAGTTCTTTTCCGAGTAGTTAGTTTCCCCAGAGGCTTGAGTCCGAGGACCATGCAAAGTCTAGGTTCTGTCTAACACTTAGTACTTCTTTCGAGTAGTTAGTTTCCCTAGAGACTTTTGAGTCCGAGGACCATGCAAGGCCTAGGTTCTATCTAACACTTAGTTCTTCTTTCAGTAACTGGTTTCCTTAAAGGCTTGAGTCTAAGGACCATGCAAGACCTTGGTTCTGTCCAGCACTTAGCTCTTCTGAAGTAACTAGTTTCCCCACAGGTTTGGGTCCTTGAACCATACAAGACCTTGGTTATGTCTAGCACCTAGTTCTTTTTTGAGTAGTTAGTTTCCCCAGAGGCTTGAGTCTGAGGACCATGCAAGGTCTAGGTTCTGTCTAACACTTAGTTCCTCTTTCAGTAACTGGTTTCTCCAGAGGTTTTAGTCCGAGGACTATGCAAGGCCTTGGTTCTGTCCAGCACTTAGCTCTTTTGAAGTGACTAGTTTCCCCACAGGTTTGGGTCCTTGGACCATGCAAGACCTTGGTTCTGTCTAGCACCTAGTTCTTTTTTGAGTAGTTAGTTTCCCCAGGGGCTTGAGTCCGAGGACCATGCAAGGCCTAGGTTCTGTCTAATACTTAGTTCCTCTTTCAGTAACTGGTTTCCCTAGAGGCTTGAGTCCGAGGACTATGCAAGGCCTTGGTTCTGTCCAGCACTTAGCTCTTCTGAAGTGACTAGTTTCCCCACAGGTTTGGGTCCTTGGATCATGCAAGACCTTGGTTCTGTCTAGCACCTAGTTCTTTTTTGAGTAGTTAGTTTCCCTAGAGGCTTGAGTCCGAGGACTATGCAAGGCCTAGGTTCTGTCTAACACTTAGTTCCTCTTTCAGTAACTGGTTTCCCTAGAGGCTTGAGTCCGAGGACTATGCAAGACCTTGGTTCTGTCTAGTACTTAGTTCTTCTCAAGTGACTAGTTTCCCCACAGGTTTGGGTCCTTGGACCATGCAAGACCTTGGTTCTGTCTAGCACCTAGTTCTTTTTTGAGTAGTTAGTTTCCCTAGAGGCTTGAGTCCGAGGACCATGCAAGGCCTAGGTTCTGTCTAACACTTAGTTCCTCTTTCAGTAACTAGTTTCCCTAAAGGCTTGAGTCCAAGAACTATGCAAGATTTTGGTTCTATCCAGCACTTAGCTCTTCTGAAGTGACTAGTTTCCCCACAGGTTTGGGTCCTTAGACCATGCAAGACCTTAGTTCTGTCTAGCACCTAGTTCTTTTTTGAGTAGTTAGTTTCCCCAAGGGCTTGAGTCCGAAGACCATGCAAGGCCTAGGTTCTGTCTAACACTTAGTTCCTCTTTTAGTAACTAGTTTCCCCAAAGGCTTGAGTCCGAGGACTATGTAAGGCCTTAGTTCTGTCCAGCACTTAGCTCTTCTGAAGTGACTAGTTTCCCCACAGGTTTGGGTCATTGGACCATGCAAGACCTTGGTTTTGTCTAGCACCTAGTTCTTTTTTGAGTAGTTAGTTTCCTTAGAGGCTTAAGTCCGAGGACCATGCAAGGCCTAGGTTTTGTGTAACATTTAGTTCCTCTTTCAGTAACTGGTTTCCCCAGAGGTTTGAGTCCGAGGACTATGCAAGGCCTTGGTTCTGTCCAGCACTTAGCTCTTCTGAAGTGACTAGTTTCCCCACAGGTTTGGGTTCTTGGACCATGCAAGACCTTGGTTCTGTCTAGCACCTAGTTCTTTTTTTTGGTGACTGGTTTCCCCATAGGCTTGAGTCGAGGACCATGCAAGGCCTAGGTTCTGTCTAGCACCTAGTTCTTCTGGACTGCTTGGAGTTAGGGGGCTCATTCTCAGCGTTGGGGAGTCTATCCTTGGAGCGACAGCGGCCTCGAGCCTGCTCCGCCGAGGGAGGACTCTTCTTCGGTCTAGCCCCTTCGTTTGGCATGCCTCTTCTAATTACGAGGCGTCTTTTGGATTATTCGAGTAACGCGTCTGACGCTTCGGTTCGCGAGGCGCCTCCTCATTAATATCCTTGTGGATTTACGAGGATTCAGCGGCTGATAAGCCTCTTGGAAATTGGGTGAAATTAATTCCTCCAGTAATTTCTCCCTAGGATTCTGTGCAGGCTGGCTTTCGCCGATTTTTGCCTTCTATATAAGGCATTTTGGGGTAACCCTTTCTTCAAACTTCACCAACAGTTGAGTTCAAATCTCACAAACAACCCATTTTCTAGGCATCTCAAGAGCCTTGCCAGAACAATAACCTGTGCCCTACGAGATGAAGTGGCCCTGGGAAGGGGCGGTGACTAGGAAGCCGAGCCCCTTTCAGGAGCCAAGGATGCCACTTCTACCCTGGACAACACAACGGAGGTGGAGTAGGTAGAGGCCGAAGATCTTCCTTCTTTTCAACCTAGCCAGAGATGGGGCTCCCCTTACTGTTTGGAGGGGGATCCAAAAGAAACGTAACGTCCTTCCTCCGGATTTGGATCTGTCAGCCCTCCAAGCTAGTAGTGATTCGCCGACTCCCAGTTGTCGTGAGATTGGGAGGGAAACCAAGTGGAACCGTCATGCGCCGCGGCCTCTTCTTCTTTCTGCCGCAAGTGGTGGTTGGGGAGCTGTAGACGGCCTTAACATAGGTCTGTCTCCACCTCTCCCTCCACCACTGGGCCTGGCTTTAAAATAAGCCTGCCTAGGCTTCTCACCATTTCCTTTTCTTTTAACTTCAGCACAAGCATGTTTAGGCGTTTTTCTTTGTAGTTAGCTTTAGAATAAGCCTGCATGAGCATCTGCTGTAAAATGTAATTTTTCTTTAATATTAATAAAGAAGTAGCCCAATTTTGTTTCTTTTACTTCTTGCATCTTTTCGATTCTTTGTGATAGTTTCCTTTTAAATGAATATGTTGTCCTTGGCTGTGTGTATATTATTTTTGAAAGAAATGTTGCTCTTGATCTTTTCACACCAACCGTCGCACTTGTTCATCCACAAGTCCTTCCCACAGACGGCGCCAATTGTAGGGTCCCGTTTCGAGCAGCCTCCGTACAATAAATTTGTAGAAAGTTGGTAGAAGGACTAGGCACTAGTAAGGAAAGTAACAGTCGACGTGGGTTTACAAGAATAATAACAAGGATTTGGCTAAGTGTTCTTAAGGAGAGTTCGTCATCGGCCCAGTTTGAGGAGCTCTTTCCCTTGAGCCAATAAATACAAGAGTTGTCCTTGAACACCCTGAAAACCCCTTTATTTTCCCCATGAAGGGCCCAACCCCCTTTACTTTGGGGGTTCTATCTATTATATAGTCTTGTTCAGTTGATCTCTACCGTCCACCTGTCGGCCATTTGAACTTATGTCTGAGGGCTCGTCCCATCAGCCGCTTTTGCAGGCTTTTTTGTTAGTTGCAGTAACCAAGGCACCACTGTTTGATGGTCAATTCGCCATTAACGCGGCCAGAGTGTTGGTGGCGTGCATTTAATGGGTGAGTGACAGCTTCCTGTTTTTAATGTCGGCTTGCCAAGGACGTGGGCATCCTCGGCGAGGTCCCTTGATGACTTAGGTCTCTCCCACTTATCCTCAGATTTGGTACTCTCCTCGGCGTGGATTTTAGGCCCGATATAGAGTGGGCCGAGGTTGCCAAATATTTGGGCCCCACAGATGTATATCAAGGTTATGAAATGCTTCAAATGACCAAATTGACCTAGTGGTGGATAAGTTGCTTAATTACATGTCTGTTTTTTTATTTTTGTTTTTTATGGGAATTGCATGTCTGTTTTTGAGATCTAATATGCACTCCGTCGACCATATCATATCATTTTATGTTAGAATTTTAATGATAAGCTGACCAGAGGTCAAATTCTATTTTAAAAGTTCAAGAATTAAATTGACTTCATTGATAATTGATGGACTAAATTGAACTTTGCTCTATAATTAAAGGATCAAATGAGTATTTTTAGACTTTTATTTATTTTTAAGGATTTGGTGTTGTAAGATATTACTGGATCCGGCCAAAAGTAGCTCAATTAAAAAATTTTGTAGTTCAATTGACACTTTCTAGTAAATTTTAACAAAGAAGTTTAGATTCAAATATTCTCTCTTTATTGTAACTATTAAATTATATAAAATTGGATAATGTAAAATAGTTTAATTTATATTGTAACCCAAAATTGAACCTCGGATTTTTTTTTTCTTTTTTCCTTTATTTATTTTTTTTTTTATTATTATAGATTCCTAGATAAGAAATTTTTTTATAAAAAAAGAAAGTACTGATTTTTTCTGTGTTTGCCACACAAATAAACCAAACCGTCACTGTCTAGCCTAATTTTCCTAAAGCGATATTTGATTCCGTCATTTTAAAGCGCTAACTGGAAAAGGTGTACCGGGGCTGGTCTGGCTGGGGTAGATTGCTTCTTTTTTTTCTTTTTTCTTTTTTTCACCCCTTTGGTCTGATAAGATTTGAATTTAAGTTCTATCGTAATATATATAATCCCACCTTTTAATGACTTGAATTAGGATCAACTATTGAATAAGATTTTTTGAATTAATTAGTGCACTCTAAATTTCTTAAATAATCAATATCTAAATTATGGATAATATGAAAATATCTAAATTATTTAGTTTACTTTTAAGATTTGTTTGGGATCTGTTTATTTTGCTGAAACTAAATTTTTTTTGCTGAAAGTACTATAAAAAAAAATATAAAAGTTAATTGAAATAATACAGTAAAACTCATTAATAATACTAAAAAATGCAGTAAATCCCATAAATAATAGTAAAAATAAGTTAAATATTAAAATAAGTTGGCTTTTATCGCTAGAGCCAAACTCACACTTAACAGATTTTTTTTTTTTTTTTTTTTTTGAGTGGTGCTTTTGTGGATAATGGCATTACTTTTTTTGTCTACTTTGTTACTAAGCATGAATTGCCTTGGATACCTACAGTAACGCCAGAAGGCCCAAAACCATGAACTAGATACGACACTTTCTTTTGTGTTTTATTTGGGGAGAAAAAAATCTGAAACCACAGGTTGCTAAAATTCCATAAAATGAATTATTGTACGGATTGAAGAAAGGTGACCATGCGTGGCAGGCACCACCCGGTTCAAGACTGTTAGTTGGGACTGGTTGGGAGTGGGAGTCAACCCAATCAATTGTCTGGAACACCAACCTTGTAGAACGTGAATAGAATCTAACATCACCCACCTTCCTCGACTCTTGCCTATCCTAATTCACACTCAAAAACAATATATAATATAATCCACAAATATAGAGAGAGTTAAAGACATAGAATCAACTAGTGGAGGTAGAGGACCATTGTGACCGAAAAAAGAGAAAGGGAAATGCAAGAGAGAAAAGAAGAAAGAGGGACATGAGCTTTGGAATAGAGATAGCGATGGCAGTAATGGGGTTATGGGCATTATATTTAAGGCCGATGGTGATGAGATTCGCAGGAGAAATGGCAGAAGTGATGGGCTACGGAATCTACCAGATATTGAGAGGCAGGCCTTCTTTTGCTTTCTCTACCTATCTTCCTTACTCGTCTTCTTTTCTTTAATTACAGAGGAGACATGGTGTGTGTGTGTATATATATATATAAAGCTAGGTCACTGGATTTATATAGAAGATGAACAGGAAGCAGCTATAACAGTAAATGAATTAGAAAATTTACCTCTTGCCATTTTTATCATGGCACAAAGTCTCTTCAGGTCCTCCATTCCACTGCCACTGCTTGCTCTTCTTGATGTTGATGAGGTAGTTGTTGGCAAAAATCATAGGGTCCAGGCCATTAAAAGTAGAATAACGTTAGCTATGGATATATATTCTTGTAGAGTAATGTATGTTTCATACACTTATAAATATAGTACATACACTTACCACTTTTGCATAAAAATTGTAACTTGAAGTCAAGATTTTAGTTTAAAAGGTCAAATGTGCTTACTGTTCGTATAAATGAGTGTGTGCAATAAACATTTCCATATTGTTATATAGCAATGTTGTAAGCTCATGTTTAACCAGAAAAGCTTTCAAATTTGTAACGAATATATAGCACAATAAGATGTTATGAGACATTGATTCTTGGTTTTCGTTATCCTCTTAATTGCTAATTTTATATTTTTATTTATTTTCAAATTGAATTATAGGAGTATTACTGCTCTTTCATAAAATTTTAGTCTTTGTGATGAGTCACATCAAATAATATGGTTATTTTCAAAAGCAACATGAGTTAACAAGACGACATTTGGAGTGCAATAAAGGGTCAACTAGAGTTATTCATCTTAAATTATTAGATATGTGTTTTGTCACTACTTACAAAACCTCATAACAAACACAATTACATAAAAGCAAATCAAACAATCAAAAGCGCCCAAAAACTGTAAAGTGTTTGCAGAGAGAAAAAGCCTTGTTGATACCCGTTTTTGCTAATCCAAGCCCAAAGGCCTAATAGGAAGAAAAGCCCAAACCAGCCCAAAGAATGGATTGAAAATGGACAAAGAAGGCAAATGGACCACACCCCAAAAGCCTGAAAAGTAAACAAATACAACCCAAGCAATGGCCCAAAGAGAGAAAGTACCCATTGAAAATAGAGAATAAAGCCCACAATGGGCTCATTGGCCCTCTTTAAGATAAGGGCAGTGCATAGGAGGCAGTCATGGTAGAATAGCCTTCCTTGAAGAGTAAGAATGGGCCTTGAAGAGGCCTAAGAATAAAAGAATAAGAAAAGGCCTAGCAAGGTCACCCAGCAAAAACCAATGAGAAGTAAGGAAAAGGGCACCAAGAGCTAATGGGCTCAACTTAGCAAAATGAACTGTGGCAAGCCCAAAAAGCCCGCATTATTCTTGTGCAAGGGACATAGATAAAACTCTAGATTTCACAAGAGCAAAAGGCAACGAAAAAAAACCAAGCAATAGTGGCAAAAAACGCATGGGAAATGAAGAGACAAAACGCAAGAAAGAAAACAACAATGGAATAGCCAGAGTACCTCCACTTGTAACCCAGCCAATGCAAGGGAGTTGGGACCCATGGCTAGAGAGATCACAAAGAGGATGGTTTGGTGGAAGGGTGAAAAGAGCCTAGTTTTGGTATCTTGCTAGGATCTCTTTTGGTAGATACCCTGCTGGGAAAGTATCTTTACCAAAACGAGTAATAACCTAGCTAGAACCATCTGATGCATGATAAAGGGAGAAGGCAAAAAGGGACTTATAGGGCTTTACCATTTGAGAAGAGAGAGGGAGAGAGGTATTCATAGCAGATTAGGTCTTGCCTAAAATAAGAAGGAGCTTGTCGTAGAGTGAGTAGTCGACCCTTGCTCGTGGTCAAAAAAGTAGTGGGATTGAACCCATTTACATACAGCTAGAAGGTAGTGGGCACTCTTCTAGCATGGTAAGTGTCTACAGCAGATAAGGATAGTTGATGAAGAACAAAGATAAAAAGGGGAAAACAAATTGTGAGGGTCCTTTTTTGGACAGTACCTAGACCCAAGTAGAAACAAGGATCCTAGGCTCTTTACTTGTTGTTTGGTGGACTAGGCTTGGTTCACCACAGCTAAATAGGGTTGATTACAAACCAAGTTATGCGCAAGTCACATAAAGCTCCTCAAGGCAAAAATGCGATTCCTCCTAAGTAATAAAATACCATTATAAGTGTTTTGGTGTCATAAAATGACCTTTTACTCTTACGAAACAAGTAAAATAATTATTCATAATATTCACAATGAGAAAGAGATTGAAATAGAGTATTTAAGGCTTATCTTTTATTTTGTAAACATTTAAAAGAGTTTCTTCACTTGGTACCCCGGGCGTACTGTCGTGGTACCCTGGACGTACTAGGCCTATAATCCTAGAATGCTGATTCTCTGAACTATACGATCTCTCTCCATGCTTATTATATAATGGAGTTTTGTCATTTCCTTTTACCTCTATAGGTCTTGCATAAGAACACACTATACAATACACATATCTTCAAATAATTGTTAGTTTCTTAGATTAGGATATACATTTTAATACATATACATATATGTAAATGAATTTCATGAGAATGAGTCAGCCACGAGGATCCTGGCCCCAATTCTCAAACTTAGTGCTTTTACACAAGACTTGTGGGATTTAGAACTCAAGTCCAAGTGGCTTTGCTTGGGCATTGCCTTCTAAGATAGTTAGGTGAGAAGGATTTTGTGGGAGAGAGTGATATTTGATATGTGCATGTTTTTGGCATATGTTTCTTTGGAGGCTAAGTGATATTTTGAATGATCTCAAGGATATGGGATAAATTCCTCCACCTTGGCTCTCTTATTTTGTTTTTTTCTTTCTCTTCCTTGTTGGGCTTTTAAAGCTCTAAGAATATATGTTTTGAACCTCTGAACTCTTCTCCTGAATCCCCATTTTTCTCCCCTCCGAATCCCTATTTTTGCTACGCCTTAGTGTTCCTTTTATAGCAAACCTGGTCTGGTACCCCGGGCGAGGACGTCCTAGGTTTGCTAGATAAAACCATGTCCTCTGGAACCTGAAAAAGTGCGTTGGGCAGAGGTTTAGCTTATTTAGGCAATTATTACTCAAAATGGGTATTTGGCTTTAGTTACAAATGGAAGATTCCTTCTTGGAAAGTCAAAAGAGTGGGTGGGCTGCTCAATGTACTGGATGACAACTTTAGTTGAAAATGACAATTGAGAAGAAATTGTGGGGAGGTTTCATGCACATGGGGGAATTGAGTTTTCCATTGGTTCATGCTTCCAAGCAAATATATGAACCAAGGAAAACCTTCGGGATCCTCCTTTCACCAAGAATCACTCCCCTACCGACCAAGCCATTTCTTTCTTACTATCCACTCGGGATCCCACGGGCTTGGACCATAGGTTATAAAGATAATACTTGGTTTTTTGCTGGAAATCTGAACATACATCTTGGTTTTTCCATGTGCTAGCCAAGGTCCTAAGGTCTTGATACTCTTTTTGCTGCATATCCTCTGACCGAGATCTTTGCTGCATGTTTTATGACCGAGATCCTCCTCTTCTTTTTTCATTATTATTTCTTTCTTTTTCCTTTTTTTTGGGACTTTGGGCCTTCTTTTGTTAAGGCCCATGGTCTTTCCTTACCTTTCATGGAATGGGCTTTCTTGTGAAATTTTGGCCCTCAACACACATAGACTTGAGTTGGGATATAAATAGGAACAATACCCACAGGGAACAACACAATAACCTATGAAATTTGAATAGGGAATTGAAAGTGAAAGAACAGAGAAAAGGGAAACATGAAGTGAAACTTAAGAGAAAGAAAAAAGTGACTATGTTAGAAACAGTATGCATCATTAGGCAATCTTTTCCATCCCTTACATAACAAAACCAAAATATTTGTAATCCCACTAGAAAAAGTAGCTATTTTGACCTATTCTCCAATCATACAAATTTGTAGTCTCCCATGGTGATAAGGTTGTGTAAGTTGTTTGGGCTCTTTTTAGTCTACATCCTACAAAGATTCCTTTGTTATGTGCAGTATTATGTCTGCCATTCTAACTATGCATAAGTGCTAATGGAATATTTGGACTAACAATCATTCTGCTGCTCTATATTTATATAATTTTGTTTTGGAGTGTTTGTATTTTGCACAGATTGGTTCTAAGGGAATCTTGCGGAGAGAGTCAAGCCTAACTCCCTTACCCTCTATAGAAAGCCTTAGCCCAAAGGCACGAAAATGCCCCTACAAACCCATACAGTGCAAAAATACTCTCCAATGCAAATAACACCAACTAATTTACTAGTATGAATAGTTCCAATAGATCACATTTACAAATTCTCCAAGATATGTAAAGGAAATAATATTCAAGCTCCCCTGAGATGACAAGCGAGGGTTAAGCAAGACTTACTCTGCCTAACTGATTCTCAAAACTAGTAACTCGCTTGACATGTCACCAGACATCCTAATCTCTCTCAACCGATTCTTTAGTCAACGGCTCCATTTACAACACTTGGACTCTCATCTTAAATACAATCGTACCAAAAATGTACAAATGCATGAAAGTTTATTGCCGTAAATGCACTTTTGGTTTGTAAATTTTGGGCTGATTCTCGATTTAGTCCCTAAATTGATTTCGCTTCTAGGTCAATCCTCGATTTTAAAAAATATTTTTTATTTTGGTCCCTATCGTCAACCCAATAATAGAAAAATCTGAGGTGGCGGATGGAATGTACTGTGTGCATAGTAAATGTTAACGTGGCTAATAAAATAATAATAAAATATTTTATTTGACATTTTTTAAATGCCACATCAACATTTTCTAAATTAAAAACAGCCATGTCAGTATTTTTTAAATTAGAATTAAAAATAATTTTTATTTTTTAAATTTTAGTTTAATTAAAAAAAACGAAAATAAAGGAAGTTCAGATCTCAAGCTCTCTCTCTCTCTCTCTTAAGCTCATCTCAGTATTTTTATTTTATTTTTCAATTTGACTCTCTGAAGCTCCCTCCTCTTCAAAAACAAGTTCAGATCTCTCTCTCTAACCCACTCTCTCTCTTTTCCTCTCTTACTGGTGGTGGTGGTGGAGTCATCCCACAATGAGGACATGAAGGAGTAGCGGCGGATAGAGTGGTAGTCCATGGACTAGACCTCAGATCAAAATCTCTAAAGCTTGATAGACTGGTGTTTTGCTTACCCAAATGAAAATCTCTAAAGCTCTCTCTCTTAGATTAATGATGGTGATTGTTGAGGTGGAGATCGGTGGTTGTGGGTTTAATCTGGGCTCAGATCGGTGGGGTGTGGCCATGGGTCTTCACTCTTTAGCCATGGGTGGGTGGGGAAGATGGGTTTTCAGCCATGGGTCTTAGGGAAGAAGAACAAGAAAGCTATGGAGATTCAGGCATGGGTCTTTGTTGAATTTTTTGGGTTTTTTTTTTTTTTTTTTTTTGTGTTTGTTTCCCAAGAAAATTTTTAGGTTTGGGTTTGTTGGAGATTAGTTTGTTTATTAAGTGTATGGGTTTGATTTGCTGTAGAATTCGGTGTTGATTGTGTTAGAATTTGTTGAGTTTGATTGTCCAAATTGGTTGGCTGATTAGATATGTTAGGGAAGAACATGATCTTATGTTCTTCCAAAAAAATAATGAAAAGCTATGGAGAACAAGAAAGCTATGGAGATTCAGGCGTGGGTCTTTGTTGAATTTTTTGGGTTTTTTTTTTTTTTTTTGTGTGTTTGTTTCCCAAGAAATTTTCTAGGTTTGGGTTTGTTGGAAATTAGTTTGTTTATTGAGTTTATGGGTTTGATTTGCTGTAGAATTCAGTGTTGATTGTGTTAGAATTTGTTGAGTTTGATTGTGTTAGATATGTTAGGGAAGAACGTGTTCTTATGTTCTTTCAAAAAAATAATGAAAAGCAATAAAAAAAATACAAATTTAATTATTTAATTTAATGAGATTTAAGGTTTTGTTTTTTATTTTATTTTATTTTTAAATTTTCTGACATGGATTTTTTATTATTAAATGCTGATGTGTTATTTTTTTAAAGCCAAATAATTTTTTTTATTATTATTTTATTAGTCATGTCAACATTTACTGTGCACACAGTGCATTCTGTCTGCCACCTAAGATTTTTCCGTAATTGGGTTGACAGTAGAGATCAAAATAAAAATGATTTTCTAAAATCAGGGACTTACCTAGGAGCAAAATTAATTTAGGGACCAAATCGAGAATTTACCCAAAATGTAGGGACCAAAAGTGCATTTACGCCAAGTTTATTTGCATGAAATATGTCAACACTTAAATTCCCAACACCTCATATACACACCTGCCAATTACATTATATTTGAATAATGTTTAACATGAAACTATTTATCTCTTAATTTAAAAGGGGTTTATATGGCTAAATATAACTAGAGAATGTAAATATCAGTTAACATGGATATTAGAATTATATTAGCTATGAGAATATATACTTATGAATTTAAAAGGTCTGATGTGATAAATACACAATTTAAAGGTGTAAAAATGACGCTTTGCATTTACGCTTTATATAAATTTGTTACATTTTAGGTTATATATCTTGGCTAATTCCCATATATAACAAAACAAAGTGAGATTTGTATTAAAATAAGGATAAAGTTTGGCTCCAAACATGTTTGGAGTCTTGGGCTCTAACCACCAATAAGAAGATGACATTTTATAATTGTCTGATAGAATACACATGACTCACTTAGCCCAACTAACAAAGTGAGTCATGTGCATTGCACAAACTATGACACATGTCATATTTCTATTGGTAGTTGGGGCCAAAAAATTTCCTTAAAATAATGTGGTTATGTATTAAGTCAAGTCAAGAAGTAGCTTAGAATGAATCAAGTTTCAAAAGGATTGCTCAAGTGAAAAGAGTTTCTCAAGCTAACTCATCAAAATAGAAAGTTTGTGCAACTCTTGCTAAACAGAAACTTAAATAGCAAGTTTACTTGACCCTTTCTCAACATTCACTTAACCAAGATTGTGATAAATGAGGAACTAACTTTGTTAGCCTGACATATTTAACCTATTATTTTCCTATATATAAAGCCAACTATGAGCGCATCACTCGGCCGTAGGCTCTATGTGCTTGCTCCAGGGAATATGTGTTAGCCAAATGAACCAAAGGAGGAAGGTTTGGGAGTTACCACCTAGTTTAGATCCAGGAACCAATCGAGCCCCTTGCTAAGGGCCTTGTATATCCAAATTCAAGGCCCAAAGTTAAGTGAACGAGATGAGAAGGTGTTAGACACCCAACCCCTTCAGGCTTTTGGACCGGTCTCTACCCATTATATTTCATATTTTAATTCTATTAATGAATCCTCTAATAGGCAATTCTAACATGTATACACACACTCACTCCATTTCTATTGCACGCAACATGTTATCTCCTTAACATCAACACATCTCATAGCATCCATACATATTAATCACATGGTATACATCGCATCATATTATCTCACCCATGTCAAGACAGCAAGCATACATACATCATCACATGGAAGCAAGCATGCATATTCATCATATCATGTACACATACTCAATTCCTTTCATAAACATTCTTGAATTTTCACCTACAAAGTTGAAGATTCATGTTGCGTGGATGAGGAAATATTCTTTGAAATGAGTGTTCATTTACGTTGTCCTTGCTATAATACTTCCAATCTTTTGAAGGACAACATCGCTTGAATTTTTTTTGGTGTATTTTCTTTTCAATTTTTGATTGCTCAAAGATCTAAAAACATTGAAAAATAATTAACAAGAAGATTTTCTGACCTGTGTATTTTTTTTTTTTTGTTTTTTAGTATTGAAAGTCTTGAGATTTGTTATTGTTAATATAAATATCTTTCTCTTGACTTAAAACATGCATGATATTGTGTAAATACTTAGAAAGAGTGTGTAAGCAGAACTAGTGAATGATTATTTTAAGGTAAATAAAAATTTATACTGTCAATCTATAAAAGTCATATATAGATTGTACTTTCTATTTTAGTACATGAACACCCGTTTAAAAATGGTTAAACTCATTTGTACATTAATTTTATGAGTTAGACATTCATGAAAAACTTACATTTTTAATTCAAGCATTGCTATGAATTTTAATGATATATTGTCTTTTTCATATAACTTCTATTGGAAAAAATAGTAGAAATGACTACCTCGAATTTAGTGTGAAGCTACTATGTTGTATGCATCTTAGAGAGAGTTGCCAATTTTCATAGTGTGAAAATCACCCCTCAATATAGCATAAATAAATATGAAGAGATAAGGTTGCAAAAGAAAAATCATGCGAAAAAAGAATAAGATGCTACACCATCAAAGTTGAAGATTCATGTTGTGTGGATGCGAAAAAATTCTTTGAAATGAGTGTTCAGTTATGTTGTCCTTGCTATAATACTTCCAATCTTTTGAAGGACAACATCGCTTGAATTTTTTTGGTGTATTTTCTTTTCAATTTTTGATTTCTCAAAGATCTAAAAACATTGAAAAATAATTGACAAGAAGATTTTTTGACCTATGTATTTTGTTTGTTTTTTAGTATTAAAAGTCTTGAGATGTGTTATTGTTAATATAAATATCTTTCTCTTTACTTAGAACATGTGTAGATACTTAGAAAGTGTGTGTAAGAAGAACTAGTGCATGACTATTTTAAGGTAAATAAAAATTGTTTACCAAAAAAAAAGGTAAATAAAAATTTATATTGTCAATCTATAAAAGTCATATATAGATTGTACTTTCTATTTTAGTACATGAACACCTGTTTAAAAATAGTTAAACTCATTTGTACATTAATTTTATGAGTTAAACATTAATGAAAAACCTTACGTTTTTAATTCAAGCATTGCTATGAATTTTAATGATATATTGTCTTTTTCATATAACTTCTATTGGAAAAAATAGTAGAAATGACTACCTCGAATTTAGTGTGAAGCTACTATGTTGTATGCATCTTGAGAGAGTTGCCAATTTTCATAATGTGAAAATCACCCCTCAATATAGCATAAATAAATATGAAGAGATAAGGTTGCAAAAGAAAAATCATGCGAAAAAAGAATAAGATACTACACCATCAAAGTTGAAGATTCATGTTGTGTGGATGAGAAAAAATTCTTTGAAATGAGTGTTCAGTTATGTTGTCCTTGCTATAATAATTCCAATCTTTTGAAGGACAACATCGCTTGAATTTTTTTAGTGTATTTTCTTTTCAATTTTTGATTTCTCAAAGATCTAAAAACATTGAAAAATAATTGACAAGAAGATTTTTTGACCTATGTATTTTTTTTGTTTTTTAGTGTTGAAAGTCTTGAGATGTGTTATTGTTAATATAAATATTTTTCTCTTGACTTAGAAAATGTCTGACATTGTGTAAATACTTAGAAAGTGTGTGTAAGAAGAACTAGTGCATGACTATTTTAAGGTAAATGAAAATTGTTTACCAAAAAAAAAAAGGTAAATAAAAATTTATATTGTCAATCTATAAAAGTCATAAATAGATTGTACTTTCTATTTTAGTACATGAACACTCGTTTAAAAATGGTTAAACTCATTTGTACATTAATTTTATGAGTTAAACATTCATGAAAAACCTTACGTTTTTAATTCAAGCATTGCTATGAATTTTAATGATATATTGTCTTTTTCATATAACTTCTATTAGAAAAAATAGTAGAAATGACTACCTCGAATTTTGTGTGAAGCTACTATGTTGTATGCATCTTAGAGAGAGTTGCCAATTTTCATAGTGTGAAAATCACCCCTCAATATAGCATAAATAAATATGAAGAGATAAGGTTGCAAAAGAAAAATCATGCGAAAAAAGAATAAGATGCTACACCATCAAAGTTGAAGATTCATGTTGTGTGGATAAGAAAAAATTCTTTGAAATGAGTGTTCAGTTATGTTGTCCTTGCTATAATACTTCCAATCTTTTGAAGGACAACATCGCTTGAATTTTTTTGGTGTATTTTCTTTTCAATTTTTGATTTCTCAAAGATCTAAAAACATTGAAAAATATTTGACAAGAAGATTTTTTGACCTATGTATTTTGTTTGTTTTTTAGTATTAAAAGTCTTGAGATGTGTTATTGTTAATATAAATATCTTTCTCTTGACTTAGAACATGTCTGACATTGTGTAAATAGTTAGAAAGTGTGTGTAAGAAGAACTAGTGCATAACTATTTTAAGGTAAATAAAAATTGTTTACCAAAAAAAAAGGTAAATAAAAATTTATATTGTCAATCTATAAAAGTCATATATAGGTTGTACTTTCTATTTTAGTACATGAACACCCGTTTAAAAATGGTTAAACTCATTTGTACATTAATTTTATGAGTTAAACATTCATGAAAAACCTTACGTTTTTAATTCAAGCATTGCTATGAATTTTAATGATATATTGTCTTTTTCATATAACTTCTATTGGAAAAAATAGTAGAAATGACTACCTCGAATTTAGTGTGAAGCTACTATGTTGTATGCATCTTGAGAGAGTTGCCAATTTTCATAATGTGAAAATCACCCCTCAATATAGCATAAATAAATATGAAGAGATAAGGTTGCAAAAGAAAAATCATGCGAAAAAAGAATAAGATACTACACCATCAAAGTTGAAGATTCATGTTGTGTGGATGAGAAAAAATTCTTTGAAATGAGTGTTCAATTATGTTGTCCTTGCTATAATACTTCCAATCTTTTGAAGGACAACATCGCTTGAATTTTTTTGGTGTATTTTCTTTTCAATTTTTGATTTCTCAAAGATCTAAAAACATTGAAAAATAATTGACAAGAAGATTTTTTGACCTATGTATTTTTTTTTGTTTTTTAGTGTTGAAAGTCTTGAGATGTGTTATTGTTAATATAAATATTTTTCTCTTGACTTAGAACATGTCTGACATTGTATAAATACTTAGAAAGTGTGTGTAAGAAGAACTAGTGCATGACTATTTTTAAGGTAAATGAAAATTGTTTACCAAAAAAAAAGGTAAATAAAAATTTATATTGTCAATCTATAAAAGTCATATATAGATTGTACTTTCTATTTTAGTACATGAACACCCGTTTAAAAATGGTTAAACTCATTTGTACATTAATTTTGTGAGTTAAACATTCATGAAAAACCTTACGTTTTTAATTCAAGCGTTGCTATGAATTTTATTGATATATTGTCTTTTTCATATAACTTCTATTGGAAAAAATAGTAGAAATGACTACCTCGAATTTAGTGTGAAGCTACTATGTTGGATGCATCTTGAGAGAGTTGCCAATTTTCATAGTGTGAAAATCACCCCTCAATATAGCATAAATAAATATGAAGAGATAAGGTTGCAAAAGAAAAATCATGCGAAAAAAGAATAAGATGCTACACCATCAAAGTTGAAGATTCATGTTGTGTGGATGCGAAAAAATTCTTTGAAATGAGTGTTCAGTTATGTTGTCCTTGCTATAATACTTCCAATCTTTTGAATGACAACATCACTTGAATTTTTTTTTTGTATTTTCTTTTCAATTTTTGATTTCTCAAAGATCTAAAAACATTGAAAAATAATTGACAAGAAGATTTTTTGACCTATGTATTTTGTTTGTTTTTTAGTGTTGAAAGTCTTGAGATGTGTTATTGTTAATATAAATATCTTTCTCTTGACTTAGAACATGTTTGACATTGTGTAAATACTTAGAAAGTGTGTGTAAGAAGAACTAGTACATGACTATTTTAAGGTAAATAAAAATTGTTTACCAAAAAACAAGGTAAATAAAAATTTATATTTTCAATCTATAAAAGTCATAAATAGATTGTACTTTCTATTTTAGTACATGAACACCCGTTTAAAAATTGTTAAACTCATTTGTACATTAATTTTATGAGTTAAACATTCCTGAAAAACCTTACGTTTTTAATTCAAGCATTGCTATGAATTTTAATGATATATTGCCTTTTTCATATAACTTCTATTGGAAAAAATAGTAGAAATGACTACCTCGAATTTAGTGTGAAGCTACTATGTTGTATGCCTCTTAGAGAGAGTTGCCAATTTTCATAGTGTGAAAATCACCCCTCAATATAGCATATATAAATATGAAGAGATAAGGTTGCAAAAGAAAAATCATGCGAAAAAAGAATAAGATACTACACCATCAAAGTTGAAGATTCATGTTGTGTGGATGAGAAAAAATTCTTTGAAATGAGTGTTCAGTTATGTTGTCCTTGCTATAATACTTCCAATCTTTTGAAGGACAACATCGCTTGAATTTTTTTGGTGTATTTTCTTTTCAATTTTTGATTTCTCAAATATCTAAAAACATTGAAAAATAATTGACAAGAATATTTTTTGACCTATGTATTTTGTTTGGTTTTTAGTGTTGAAAGTCTTGAGATGTGTTATTGTTAATATAAATATCTTTCTCTTGACTTAGAACATGTCTGACATTGTGTAAATACTTAGAAAGTGTGTGTAAGAAGAATTAGTGCATGACTATTTTAAGGTAAATAAAAATTGTTTGCCAAAAAAAAGGTAAATAAAAATTTATATTGTCAATCTATAAAAGTCATATATAGATTGTACTTTCTATTTTAGTACATGAATACCCATTTAAAAATGGTTAAACTCATTTGTACATTAATTTTATGAGTTAAACATTCATGAAAAACCTTACATTTTTAATTCAAGCATTGTTATGAATTTTAATGATATATTGTCTTTTTCATATAACT
The DNA here is from genome assembly GCA_023736055.1 of Quercus glauca. Lineage (NCBI taxonomy): Eukaryota > Viridiplantae > Streptophyta > Magnoliopsida > Fagales > Fagaceae > Quercus > Quercus glauca. The sequence continues at coordinate 49,261,687 of CM043322.1, read as the reverse complement.
TTTATTGGAAAGAATAGTAGAAATAATTAACTCGAATTTAGTGTGAAACTACTATGTTGTATGCATCTTAAAAAGAGTTACCAAATTTTATAGTGTGAAAATCACTCATCAATATAGCATAAATAAATATGAAGAGATATGTAAAAGAAAAATCCTGCCAAAAAAGAATAAGGGGCTGTTTGGTTTTTGTGTTTCCATCATTCATAATTTTATTTCCATCACCCATAACTCAAAAATGGTGGAACCCACAACTGAGAAGTGTGTTTGGGGATGTTTTTAGTTTTTGTCTTCATCACTCAATTCTCTGATTTTTGAGTGATGAGTTATGGAAACTGAAAACACATTTTCAGTTTCCAATGGCGTTTTTATAATTAAACACACACTAAAGGACCCACCAGCCGCAACTTTTGACCTCACTCTCCCTTTTTTTTTTTTTTTTTTTTTTTTTTCTTGTCCACTTTTTCCCCCCTCCTTTTTGCCTTTCTCATCTCAGTTCGTTCTTTTTTTTTTTTTTTTTTTTCCTTCATTTTCCCCTATTTTTCTTTGTTTTTCTCTTCTTCCATGCTTTTCTCTTCATTTTTCCCCTGTTTTTCTCGCAGACCAATGGAGATCTTCAAAATACACATAAAACCTCAACTTAAAAAAAAAAAAAAAAAAAAAAAAAAAAACCAATAGAAGTGAAAGTGAAATCTAGAACAAAATTAAACATGCATAAATATATTCCAGAACAAACCCAGATTTCTCAATCATAAAAAATAAAAAATAAATAAAAAGTATAAAATAAAAAACTCAAATCTACCCAGGCCATTGATGTTGATGTTGTTGCTGCTGTTGTTGTGGCTATGGTGGGTTTCGGATTTTTTAAGGATCGGAACGTCGTCGTTTGTAGCGGAGGTTGCGGCGGTGGTTGTTGTGACGAGAACAAAGGCACGAGACCTGACCTGTTCCGTTACGACTTGGGCACCTCGGAAACGAGCTAGCCATGGTCTTCTGGTCCATGACTAATTTGACCAGGGCTGCTCCGGCCAACACACCCAGACCCGTTGCCAGCTAAGTCAAAACGATAGGACCCATTTTCGATCTATTGGACCACGAACCACATAGAGAGAGAGTTTGAGAGAGAAGAAGAAGAAGAAGATGAGGCAAAGAGATTTTTTTATTTTCTTGGGTGGCATTAATATTGTTTATTTTTTGGAATTGAACACGTAGTTGGCTTTGTGTTTGGTGGTTTTAAGAAGTGTGGGTCCCACAGAAAGTACAAAAAATTGGGGGATGAAATGCTGAAAATATGCGCCAAATGGGTGGGGTATAAAAATTTGGGTATTTTGAGTGATGAGTGACGAAAATTGAGTGATGAGTGATGAAAATATATATATATATATATATATCCCCTAAGATACTACACCATCAGAATATTCTTTCTCCAAGTAATCACAGAGACTTACTACTTTGACTACATAAGAAGGTAGCATCATCTCAGTCAGTTTCTTCTTAGGCTAAAAAAAGGTTAAAGAGAGGAACTTCGGGTTTTTATTTCATCTAAGGGCGAGGGTTTGGGCTTGGAGAGGCAATCAACCGGTTGTGTAGCCAGCTATAGTTTTTTTTTTTTTTTTTTTTTTTTTGCTAACTACAGTTATTTATCGAGTTTTGGATCCATATAAATATTGTATTCGATTATCATATAATTTTCTTAATTAACTTTTCGAACCTTACGAGTAAAATTCGGGGTTTAATTGTGTTAAACCGGTATACTTAATGCCTCTCATCAACATGTAGCGACATTTGTTTGTCAATTCAAAATTAATAAGAAGTCCGATAAACATTGTTTATATATACGATTACATACGAGAGAGAGAGAGAGAGAGAGAACAAGCACATAAGGAGCAAGATGGTGCTGATTACATATCTTTTGATCAAGCAACACTGATAATTATAACATCTATGAATGTTTACATAAACAAACTAATGAACAAATACGGATGTCTGCTTACATATTCTTATTGGACACATATTCCTTTATTTTTTACACCAACATTGGAAAGAATTTGCAGTACTTTGTGTTAGCATCTAACATGTGGTTCCCTTTTACAAACAAACAAATGAAGCAATTAGAAAAAGCTAAAAAATGGACATTAGATCAACAGAAATGATGCAGAACTAAAAAAGTTAATGAAGGACCAGTTATCGATCAGCGTATCATTTCAATATTCCTTCAATATTGATTTGGTTGGCATCAATGGTACTGGTGTTTTATTAGGAGAGCTGAAATTTTTATACATCAAACGCTCTTCATTCTCAAGCTCTATCAAGCTCTTGATCACAATTTCTGAAGCACTTGTTACAACTTCTGACAAGTTCCTACAAGCACAATAGAAAAATTAATAATGGATGAATTCCAATTTTTCCTAAACTGGAGAATCGAAAGATCGGCAGAACTATATATTGGAAAAATTTTATGCTCACAAATGGAACAAAGCTTAGGTGTAGTTTTTTAAATATTGTATCTTAAATTTTCCAATAAAATTTAATCATATAATTGTATTAACTAATGAATTACAAACAGTGTTATTTTTACTCAATGACAATTAAATTCAACCATATAGTTCATTGATCAATGCAACTACATGTTTGAATTTAATTAAGGTACATTCGGTATAACACTTAAGAAATTTTATCTAAATTTTATCCTCACAAATAATATAATCCACGGGTTCAAAGTCCTTTAAAAAAAACTGACCTTGTACATCTAAGTATTCTCTGGTGCAGTTTCATTTGGACTACAACTACTTAGTTAAATTGTACTACATCAAATGATCGGTTTCAGAGGATAACTTCTTTTTAGAACAATTGTAATTAAAGTATGTAACGAAAAGAATATTTGAGAATGCATCATGCTATAATAGAACACCATCTTAGGATGCTGCTAAAAGTATTAATGAGGAGTACTGTGCAGTGGGTCAAGGAGTTAAGGATCAACTAGTTATTGGCTAATGCTAGGACAAAGAGTTGAGGGCTTTGTTCCAGTTCGTTGATGAGTGATAATTCCTTTAGTAGATTCTTTTTCTTGAGGTCATGATTGTATCATTAACCTTACTTAACATAGATAAAGATGAATTATTAGGAGCCTCGAACTATCTAAGATTAATCATTCAAATGTCTGAAAAGTACTTGCTACTTTTGAATATAGATATTAAAACTAGTGCCTTGGAGTCTCTTAATTGGTAAAGATTGATACAACATGTTAGGACACCATTTTAAAAAAGGATTAGCTTGCACAACTAGTCTTTCTCTTGGATGGAAACCCCACACCAATGAAATCACTGGCTCTAATATTAATTTTACTTCTTGGTATTATAGGTTTATTGGTAATTTATTAGAGTTGAATATTAACACTTTGGAAAAAATCACTTTGTGAGTGCTTAAAATGCTACATATTAGAATACTACTTAAACTGAAAAGCCTAAGCCAATAGTGAAACTATCATATCAATCACTTATTCTTGTTAATAGTACTACTCTTTACGTAAACAATCTAATAAAGTTCATAAAATTTACTTGGTAAAAATGAAAATGGGCATACTATTGCAGCACCAATTGTGCTGAAACAAACTAATAGTAATAATAATAATAATAAGGTAGATTGATCTTACCCCTTGTAGGAGTCAAAGGTAAGCCCCACGGTGTTCTTAGCCTCATCAAGAGCCCAGTTAAACCTCCGAAGTTCCTTCTTGTCAGATACTACATTTCTTGGAACACGTAGTTGAGAAGGCTTAATGTCACAAAATATAGGTATGACCTTCTTCTTGGTCTCCATGATTAAAGCCAGTTCATGAAGACAAAAATACGACTGACAGTAATTAGGCGAAAACATTGCTACGCCTACCTTGCAGCCATGTATTGCACTATCAATCTTTTCAAATAATTTGTCTCCTGGCTTCATAGTTTTGTTGTCCAAGAAAGGACGTAGGTTAAACCTGGAAAGATAATCATAGAGCAAAGTGGCTATTGTTCGCTTTGTGTCAATCCCTCTATGGTTAAGGAAAACATCACATGTGGGTTTAATCACACGTTTGGTCAATTGGGTTTTGCTTCTGTTGGAGAATAATCGGCTTTGGAGTATCAAGGCTGGTGAACGATGCATGATTTCTCTAAACATTTGCATTATGCCTTGTATGGTATAGGTGTTGTACTAGGGTATTATGGGTTTCTTTCCTGAATTGGAATGTAGGTGTTGTGTTGTTTTGTGAGAATTGTATTTATGGTATGCTGGCTTGCATTGCCTTATATATAAAGAGGTTCAAATTTTACTTTTCATGGTATTTTTTTACTCTTTGTTGTTTGGTATTAGTAAATTGAAACCTTCAACTTTAATTGAAATTTTTACCTCTTGAATTGATTTTGAAAGAAAGAATTTTTATGGAAAGAGATTGAAAATCAACATACAACCGTGTTTTAAATTTGATAGAAGAAGGAGATCGATGAAAATCAACATGTCCCTTCAAACACGTTTATTGACTCTCTCTCACACACAAAGTGCCACCGCAGCTACAGGGTCTACATTCGAAACAAAAAATTCCAGTTTTTTTCAACCTTAATGTCGAGTCGGATATATTACATCGTGGAGACATAAAAACATCACATGCCTGAACTCGATTCAGTGCTTCAACTTTGGAATTTAGCGCAAGAAATTCAAAGTAATTTCCTTAGTCTGAACACCCTTTTCTTTCAATTTTCTATCAAAAAAAAGAAAGAAAGTACCTGGTAACGTTAACGTCTATATTAGTATTCAATACAAGTTTTCTGTATAGCTTACTACCAACCTGAGGGGTTTCTTTGACTGTTTGAATACAAAATTCTGGTCACAGTATAAAGTTTCCTCGCACCAGGTGATGTAGAATAACGAGAATTGAACTGATAGAAATGGGAGTTCGTTTTCATTATACATGAACTTTATTTCTAATAGTAATAATTTTTTATGAATATTATGGTAGGCGTGATCTGGTGGACTGTATAGCAAGGACATGAAGAGAGAGACAGTACAAATACAATAATATGATTTTGGAGAAAAGCCTAACTCCTTTTGCCTTTACGTGTAAGACAATTGAACTTTTTTTTAACTATTTTTGTACCCACATCGTGATCCTTGCAATACCTTTTGCCCTACCACGGAGCTTGACTGAGATAACCATAGCGACACAGATATGGCAAAGTATCCCATTTGCAACATTATGTCCAAGAATATTAATGTAATAGATGATCATCACTTTGAATGTGATGGATGTGGCTATCTTGTTGCAGATTTGCTTTTGTTAATCTCCAATAACTGATTGGTTGAAATTTTGCAATAAATCCTAATTAATGTTGCATTTCATGACATGTAACCTATTAACCTAAATGTGTTACTCAAAAGCACTTTGAATTGAATGGAGTGTAATAATTAATGAAGATAGTGTAGGAGATACACTCAAGATTTAATGGTTAAAAATAAGGTAAGTTGATGACCTCCCTTGAAGTTTTCTATTATCACACTTACCTATTTTTTAGTTTAAAATAAGACATTCACCTATCCTAAAATGCAAATTATTTATATTAACATCCCCTAGACGATTTGAAAATGACTTTGAAAAATCTCAAATTTCAAATTTTTTCCTTCTACTTAAATGGCTAGTTTTCCTTTTAAAAATATTAATTATCTTTAGTATGCAAATCATGTTCTTATAATTCTAATTTTAGGATACATTGGAGGTTGAAGAAAGTGGTTAATGGGGGTCTAGCTCAACTCTCCCTTATAAGTTTTTTGTGGGGGGGAGGTGGGTGGAGGTGTGGAGGTTAGGTTGTGAGTTCAAGACCTATAGGGTAGGTATATAACACTTATCAATTAAAAAATAAAAAGTTGAAGAAAGGGTCCAACCCTCTTCAAGGATTTAGCCCTAAACCTATCATAACCATTTTACCCACCCTTAAACGATATGACATTCACGGGAGGGTAGGTGGTGTTCAAAGGAGCATTCTCAAAGTCTTAGGATATTATGTTATATATGTAATATATATTCATCATTCTCATTTGCATATGGAGCCAACATGTACCCATTGTCTAGCATTCTTTGTTCCATCCGAGAAAAATAAAAATCCATTGACTGCTTTTGGTTTGCCATACAACTTTTTCCCTATTACATTTTCCAGTTTTCAGATGTTTGACCCAACATGAAAAATGTTGATAAAAAATTAGGAGAAAAAAAAATGATTTGATCAGCAAAATAATAGTTTTGGGGCGTAAAACAATTTCCACTCAAAAAAGCCAATTTCCCACCCACCTATCAACCACCACTATAGTCTTCGTTACTCCTCCCCACTACACTACCATACTTTTTTGACTCAGTCACCTTCGATTAGTAAGCCACCACCCCTTCCACCGGAGACAAATGCTTCTCCAACAATGAACTCATGGCTAAAATTGATCAAATAGGAAAAGAAAAATGATTTGCTCAGCAAAATAATAGTTTTAGAGTGTAAAAAAAATTTCCCCATGAAAAACACAACACCCCACACATCTGTCAGCCACCATTAGTAAGCCACTCCTTCCACCAGAGAAAAATCCTTCTCCAACAACAAACTCATGGCCAAATTGAGATCAACAACCAACCCATGACCCTCAAATTCCATCCCAGTCTTTGGAGAACCATCCAGGTATGGTTCTTTGTATTTTTTTATATTTTTTTTTTTCAAGTTTTAGAAAATTAATCCCGCATCTAAGGATATGCAAATCCTATAGTACTTTGCTTTTTATAGTTTAAGCCTGGCTCAAAATTTGTGGCATTGAGACTTGAGAGTATTGAGGTAATAGTTTTTATTAGAAAATAATTTTATCCGCCAATTTAAATTAGTTTGATCTAGTGTTGGTTGGATTTTTTGAGTTCATTATGTTATATTAGTGAAATTAACAGTTAATTAGATGTTGGTTGTATGGATTTGTGTTCGTTATATTAGATGTCGTGATATTATATATACTATGTTTTATTATATAGTATATACTATGTTAAAATTTAGTATTGTGCGTTTTTTGTTTTTGTTCGTTATGAACAGAAATGGTTCTTTCATTTCCATATAATATTAATAATTAGGAACCCTTTTTTTTTTCCACGCAAGTGAAATGCCTAAAAAATTTTTTTGAAATATTATTAGAAATACAATCAAATATAGGAAAAGAAATTGTTATTTTTGAAAATGTTTTCACCTACCAAATTGTTCTATAATGAAAAAAATCAATATATATATATAAAATTTGCCCTAACGCAGGTTCGTTGTTTGACCCAAAACAAGAACGGAGTTATTGCCTTCAAGAATAGTAAACGATTGGTCCAGCCCATTGTTTACTTTTTGAAAAGGTCAGAAAATGATGCAAAATAGAAACTCAGACCAAACGACAAACTATATAGAAACTTCTTCTGTTTGTTTGTTTTTATCTGTCAAAGTCATATTCACTGAAATCATAGTACCCACATGCCAACTTTCTTTTTATTCCTACAGTCTTGACTGACACGTACTGCGTCTTGGTAGTGTTAACATAAGAGAATTTTAATAGTTTTTTTTTTTTTTAATGTTTATTTAAGAAAACAAAACTTAGGTATACTTAGCTATTGTTTCTTTAGTTTTTTTTTTTTTTTTCAATTTTGTTATGTAGTTAAATTTTAAGAGAAAAATTTAAGGAATAGCACATAAGCTAATGTACAAAAGTTTTATCCTATTTAAACTTTATACTTATACATAAAAGTAATTAAGAGTTCTTAAGAAGGAAGTACAGGCAAGACTTGTTTCTTCTTACCATAGTTTAATTTAGATTCTTAAGAGTTCAGTTTCATGAACTACTTGCTTTTCTGGCTAGGTATACAACGATTGTTTCATCCAAAAGTGGGAGAAATTTTTTTCAATTAAACTAATGTATTCAACAAAGACGTTTAATGATTATTAAAAACAAATATATTGCGAATAATACAAAAACTCTTTGCGTGCTTAATAAGGGAAACTGGGGCAGTAGTAATACTAAAGTGTGTAAATTACAGAAACAACTCAGGGTAGAAGTACATAGGTAACAATAATAAGTTCTAAACCTTAGTAAAAAGAGTGGCCTAGCTTTTATGGAACAGGATATGACTTGCCATTACACATACAACGATATGATATAGGGCACGTCTCTGCCTGAGTTAGCGAGGCACATGGTACAAAACTCACCATTACCAATCGACATGGTGAACAGGAGCCACAGGCATGAGTGCAATCGGGTAACCTTGATCCAGCAACTTGCATTGGATGGGCTTTCCTGAGTTGCTTTTGACCTTCCAGGTTCGAATGTGATTGCACCATTACGCTGTCCGTACTTGCCAATGTTGCTTGGTCCTGTTCATGGTGATCGTGGCCATTATCTGTCAATCATGAGAACCACTATTGTAAGAGTACTATTGTGTGACAAAATAGTAAATAATATTATCAATAATTTCAGAATCAGTGAAAATAATCAGTATTTTTTTTGTGTAAAATCAATAATCAATTGATAATGATAAACAATTAAATAGTGTTAGTGATTGATCTATATAAGAATCAATAACAACTTATCAACTCAATAATTATAAAAAATATTGTGTCTATAATTTTACTCTAATATTATATGTTAGGTGTTGCAATTTGTTTTAGCGGTGTCGTGTTAAGATATTGAGTATTCGAATACATGGTTCAATCCTAATTTAACTATTTAATAATCGTGTCAAACCCCCTCAACTTTAACACAACCTATTAATTAAATAGGTTAACAAGACACAACTCATTTCAACCTGTTTAATGGACAATTTCAGAAAAAATTAAGTAAAAAATGAGTTTTTTTTTTTTTTTTTTGGGGGGGGGGGGGGGGGGGTGGGGGGTAAAACGGTTAGGGATTTTTTTGAGTTTTAATGAGTAATTTATCAATATAACCATTTAAAATTATCTTAATGACTTAATTATGTTTAGTATTCAAATTCATTTGAAAGAAAAATGATATGTATTTATATTAATCATGTAATTTTGGGTTGATTGTGGGTTAATCTCACGTGGGTTTAGGTTCATTTTTTTAATAATTGTTTTTATCAAATGAATTGAAGAATGAGAAGAAAAAAAAATTATTAAGGACAAGTCAAAGTTTACCTTAAAAGAATATTCTTCTTATTCGGTGGTTCAAAGCATAACATTAGAATCTACCTTATACAATACTTTGTTGTGATGAGCATACATGTGTGACACAATGTCATACATCAATAACGAAGAGTACTGTATATAGCAAATAGTAATTTATCTTTGCTCAGTATAAACAGCTTGATTCTAAAATATATTGGTCAATGATAAGCTACTATTTAACGTAGTACACACTTAATTACCACATTTCTTGTACTAAAAATATCCTAATATATTTGAAATGTTAACTAAATAGAAATAGTTTAGCAAGATACTAAGAAGCATACATGACCGAGCCCATCCGATGGCAAACATGTTGGCTACAATGAGTAGTAGTACAGCTAGGAAGATGGAAATCCTCATGGCCTTGGAGTTTCTCTATTATGCTTCCAAATTAAGAGAGAAAAATGAGAACGGTGAGGCTTAGTTACTGAGAGATGGATATATATATTATATAGTATTTAAAGAAGGTGAATGAACCAAAGAAAAGGTATTCAAGTGTATCACAGGCCGTATATGCATGGAAAAAAGGTCACATGAAAATGGGTGAGCTCAAAAGGTGCTCACAAGGTTTTCTCTTCTTCACTGAATTGCATTATGCACTTGAAGGGTACAGAACAGTGAAATGGCTGCGTTGAACAATCTGGGTGCTTCTATTACTCCACATGATTTCATGGCACTCAGTACTCAGCAGCTGGTTGAGCCATGCAAAGGGCATGATTCTTAGAAATTACTACTAGTTTAGAAACCTTGTGTGCCTTAATTAAAGAGATCTCACTCTGACTCACTGTATAGACATTAATTACCTGACTCGACTCTATTATCTTCTCGTCACTCGTGGACTACATAAAAATTGTAATAACCTGGAGGTAACATAATTCAACATAAATTCAAATTGAATTTTCATACCTACGACTTTGTGAAGCAGTTCCTGCCAAATTTTTGTTTGTTAGCTTGTAAGAAAAGAGGAAACTCCTACGACAAAGAAAGTTTAGCATTTTTAAACCACCCGAGCCGTGCATATTTTATTCACTTGCCTTTGGTATATTTCATTGTATATACTGTATAAATTCCCCACTCTACAAAATTGTCATATATTATTCAACATTTTGAAAAACATTGAATGGAAAATTTTCATAACATTTAATAACTTTGATTGAAATTTCAATTATTTCTTGTTAAATACTACCCCATTACCATTTTAAAATTTCCTTTAAACTCTTTGAGGGCTAGCATATTCTTTTAGGAGAAACCAAGTCTCAGAATACTAGGGACAACTCTTATCATAACATTTTTTTTTTTATTATAATTTATTAAGGTTACAAGTTATGATTAAAATATATCATTTTTATATTGGCCTAAATCGACATCACTTTTATTAGAATAATTCTAGGAACACATTTAGGATCTGTTTGAATACAGTTTATTACTGAAAACTGAAAATACTGTAGCAAAATAATTTTTAAATGTGTAAATAGTGCCATAGGACCTAGTTTTAAAGTTAATTTTGTCAAATTCCGTACTTGCAGGTACCATGAACAGTGCATGGGACCCACTGTTTAAAAGGCAAACACAGACTTGGTTGGATTTCAACTGTATCCAAACTCACGCTCAATCTTACACCCAATTTTACAGTTTGTTGATTTATGCAACTATGAGTAGTAAACACTTTACACTACTGATTATATGGATTTAGCACTTTTTGTAGATCACTCACAGTCATACAAATTAACAAATTATAAAATTAAGTGTGAAAATAGGTGTGTCCACATAAGTTGACTGCCAATAGGCCACGTTAGCAATTATTTTTTAAAAAATAAATAGTTAAGTTTTAATTTTTTTTGTCCCTAAACTTAATTATTGTTCAATTTAGGAATGAGGTATATTTTGGTCATCATCCTTTTAAGATCAATTTCATTTTGGTCACATCAACTTTTTTGAGGATTAAATTGATGAAATTAATTAATTATATTAAAAAATTAGTAATTAAATTAATTCAAAAAAAATTTAAGGATCAAATAATTCTTTTTGTCTTAATTTAACTTGTTAAAAGTCTTATCACTCAATTGCTTGACACCTTCTGTTATTATAAACGAAGATACTTATGATTTAAATCTCTCTACTCTAACTATCAAATAAATAAACAAAGAGAAAGCATATATATTAGGTACACAATCTGTCACTGTAGTTATATATCTGCTCGTGGGTCGTACGCGCTTCAAAATGGTTGTGGCATTGTGGGTCTTGCACCGTTTTGACTTGCATGCATGAGGGGAAATAAATTACCTACATGGGACGTTATGTGAACGCATAAATATTGACGAGGCCCAAATTTATGGGCTTATGACTCAGTCTACTTGGGTCCGTTTGTTTTGCGCGTCTGACATTTCAGGGTTTTTTTTCTTTTTTTAACCAACACCTTTTGCATTGTTCTTGAGACATGAACAGTGCAAATATGCATATAAACAATAATTTTAAAAATGAACAGTAATCAAAAAATAATTTTTTATTATTTTGAATTTTTAGTAAAATAAGTGATATATAAACGCACATTTTGTTTCATTTGTCATTCGGCCTTTCTCAATTCTCATCCTACTCAAATACCCAAAAATAAAACAGAATTTTAAATTTTTTTATATTAATAATAAAAATAATTTAAAAGGCCTTCATGCATCCCAAACCTCTCATTAATTAGCCTTGCCTTTATGTTAATTTGCCCATCAACAATTGAAGAATGTGAAGAGTTTTAGGACATGGGACATTTTGAGAAAGCCACCACTTTCTTTTATTTTTTATTTTTATAAATTTGATTGCTACAATGGGGAGGATTTAATTCTAAATATTTCAATTAGAAACATTAAGACAAAAGTAACTAAATTTATGAACAGGTGAATCTATAGGACCAAAGGAGAGTCTACCTAAAAAAGCTAAAAACTTTTGTTCCCTATAATACTCTCTTTAGAGCAAAGTTTCTCTCCAAACTAGTTTAGAGAGAAACTTTAAAACTTTTCTGAGTGTAAATTTTGAAAATCTAATCATTGAATTGCATGTTCTTATTATATTCTTCATACTTGCAAATTTTCAAGAAGATCAAAGATCAATTGTTTTGTCATTAAACAAATGTTAAAATTTTACGTTTTTGTGATCTAAAATAATGTATAAAAACTCATTTCATTGATCGAATGGTAAATAACATCCGATTTGAACGAAATTTGATATGCATGTTAAGACACATAAGGAACATGAAATTCAACGGTTAAATTTTCAAAATTCATACAAAAAAGAAGAGATGTATGAAAAGTTGAAAGAGTTTCTATCCAAACTAGTTTGTAGAAAAATTTTGTTCCTCTCCCCAATCATGTAGTTCCCATTTGTCTTTTGGTTGTTCAGAGATGATTGGGAACAACTAATGCAATTTTCAGAGGTGGATTACTGATACTATGGTTCAACCTTAGAAAAACCGAGCTACTAAAGCCATAGTTTTAAAAAATCGGATCGGATTGGTTGGTCAAACTGGTTCAACCGGGAACAAGGTACCAATTTGGTTTGGTAAAAACTCCTAAAACCACCCAAATTGATCAAAAACTAATAAAAACTGAGAACTGGATGCAAAAATGATTCATTGACTATACCAGTTTTTAAAACCATGACTAAAGCACCAAAGATTTTATCTCATCCCAGTACATGCTCTAATTTGTTTTGCAAATTTGCCAGAAAAAGAAGACTATAATTAATGAGCAGTGTTAATAGCCCACCCAACCCTTTACCGTGTTAACACTCAGCACTCAGCAGCTAGCCCAACAAAACATGGGTACCTTGGGCTTAACTTTTCATATTGGACTCACAGCATCTCAACTATTCCCTCAATTATATCTTAGGAAAGCCACTAAGGATAACCAAACGGGTTCAAGCCCACTGAACCCAGCAGGGACAAGTCCTTGATGGGGTTTTTTAAAAAAGTTGAAATTCTATAGTAAGCTAGTTTGGTAGGGTTTTTTTTTTTTTTTTTTTTTTGAGGGAGTTTGGTAGCTTTTTTAAGTTGTGTTCTCCACACCTAAAAAATCAAAATCTTGTGGGACCCATTAAAAAAATGCAGTGTTTTTGAAAGCTTATCTTAAAAATCATGTCCCTTCTCAAAAAAAAAAAAATCATGTCCCAAAACCAATTCGCATATTTTGGTGTTTTCAACATCAATTTTCTATGCTATGGCTTTCCAAAATAAATTAATTTTATATCTTTGAATTAGACAAGAAAAAATTTGTAATAAAAGACAGGCGTCTATAACTTTTTTTCCTGTATCAATTTAAGAGGCCCTATTATGATTTATAAGCTCAGAAAATATTCTAGCTCAGGATGTCTTCTACACATCTTTGGAAGGGTAAAGCGGGAAAAAAAATCACTAAAATGCATGGTTTTAAAAACCGAACCGGACATCAAACCGCTTTTTTAAAAATTTCCGGTTCAACCCCGGTTTTTACCCGGTTTTTGACCGGTTTTCCGGTTTTTGACCGGTTGTTGACCGGTTTTGGGGTTTTTGACCGGACCGGACTGCCTCCCGGTTCCCGGTTGAACCGGTCGGACCGGCCGGTCCGGTCCGGTTTTTAAAACAGTGCTAAAATGAAATAAATACTAAGATTTAAAATTAAATTAATAAATAAAAAGATAAAACTAACATCTATTCTTTATTAACAAATATGTCCAATATTCTTCTAACTAAATATCTAAATAGCGTTACAAACTAAAATATTATTGAAGAGACTAGGCAGTTAATGTTATCAATGTTTTGTTGTAGTTTCCATCATGTTAAAAGGAAGGGTTTTTTTTTTTTTTTTTTGGATGTGCAGATAGAATTGCCATTGTTACACGAGCAATTCTATTTGCAGATATTGATATGTGCTTGAAAGATATACCTCTAGATTTGGAAGATGTATTCCAAAAATGATTTATTTTAATAAAATTCTTACCTTCTTCTCAAAAAAACTAAAATATATAGTTTCTAACAAGAAAAGCAAAATATATATACTCACACAGAATTGGGTTCAAGTTACACCTAGTGTAACTCTAAGCAATGTTACACCACTCAATATTTTTTAATTGAATGCGAATATTGACAAATCCACCGTTAGATTACATTATCTTTGTATATTCTTCATGCTTACAAAATTTCGAGGTGATCAAAAATTAATAGCTATGTCATCAATTAATTGTTAAAATTCAAATTTTTGTAGTTTAAAATAATGCATAAAAGATGAGTTTATAGATCAAATGGTAAATAGCATCCGATTGATATGAAAATTGGCATGCATGTTAAGAACATATAGAACATGTAATTCAACGGTTGGATTTTTAAAATATTAATTCAATAACAAGTTATTGTGTGGTGTAACATTGCTTAGAGTTACACCAGGTGTAACTTGAACCCAATACACACATACACAGTTATAGTAGCACTTTGGTTGAAAGACTAAAGCTACTTAGGCTCAGCATTAAATTTTTAATTAACTCCAATATTGAGAGAGAGATAGAGAGAGATTTTTTTAATACATCAATATTTGGATGTAGAGATATTTGAACCATAAATGTCTTTATTAGAAAAGGTAATAGATATCAATTACGCTATAAAAATATGTTGTTCCAAGAATCTTAGTTATATTAGCTTCCAAACTTTGGATCCCAAACAATCACAAACATCATTAGTCAATTATAAATTAATGAAAGAGAAATAGAGACCAAGAGAATTCATGAAAGTGGAGTTGCATGTGACCCATAAAAAAGGGCTGAAGGGCGGTTGGGACTTGGGAGTCCTTATAAGGGTCTGTTGTGGATGAGATAGCTAGAGATGGTAATTATAAGTTTATAACACTATGATTCGATGCTATGCGAATACCACGCTCATGTGAGATATAGATAATTGGTAATTTTTTTAAGTTTTAAAATTTTTTATTTTTTTACCCTATTGACGTTTATATATATATATATATATATATCACATAGGTGTGGTAATTGCATAGTGTAATAACCTAACAATTGTGCAGGGGGTCTCAATTCACATTACTTGAGCTTTTTAGGGATTTGTTAAAATTATAAAATAAAAAAATTATTGAGGGTTTGTCTTTTAACTCTTTTCCAATTATTAGTTTTAGACTTTTAGGTAGGAACTAACTGGGCCATTTTATTTTTTTGATCTGTTCTTGTTAACTTTCAAATTTCAATTCTCGGGAGTCAAATATATATTGATTGATCCAAACTTTAAACTCTTTGACATATAATTTAAAATGTTCTCAAATGTCGGGGATCCTTGGCCCGTGGTCTAAATGTGTTACAAACTATAGGCAGAATTCATATTCTTTTTTCTTTTTCATTTTTTTTTTCCTTTTGAAAGAGCTGAACTATTATTTATTCATTATTTATCATCATGACACCATAAATGCTGAGTGTCGTAAGAAGTCACAATTTTTTTTTTTTTAAGGTAAGATTTTATTTTATTTTATTATATTAGATCATGTTTGTTAAATCTTTTTTAAAATTAAAATCTAAGTGTAAACAAATATTAAGGAATAGATGGACAACCATTTTCTATTATTATTATATATAAAAGGGCATTAATTATAGCTTATAAATTACTATATTTTAATATTCTTAGTTTCTTACAATATTTTTATCAAAAAAACAATATGTATATTCTTACACAATTATCAGAAATTATGGAGGCATAGCATTGTTGAAGCATAAATCTACATATAATAATAATAGAATGCCAATTTTTTTATTGCACTTTCCTTTGCCCATCCAAAGCAAATCCTATGATGTGAACACATCACAACTTATATTTCTCCTTTATATCTTTTTGAACAGTTGGTTTAATTTATTCCATGGTAAGGTACTTCCAAATCCTAGATATGTACACCATGCTAAACAATGACATGATGAATTGAATTGAAACTAACAGATGAAATGCTGTTTGAAATGCTGTTTAAAAAATTGCAGATTAATTAATTAAAGTTTTATTTTTTATTTTTTGAGAAACAATTAATTAATTAAAGTTGGTTGCAGCACATGCCACATTGTAATACATACTCCTTCGGCATATTTATAAGTCAACCAGAGTTAGATGATTGCAATTATTTGGATTTTTTTTATATTCTTGCACACATGAACAGCTAGGTCAACCTTTACAACAAGGTGGCTTTTTTTTTCTTTTTTTTTTTTTTTTTCTTTTTTTTTTTTGCCTCGGATAAAACAAGACCACTTACCTTGATTGTGATTATCGAATTTTGTATATATACTAGCAACCAAGACCTATCAAGGAAAAGAAAATTCAATAATTGGAAGAGAGAGATCTAAATAACCTTGAATATTTACATTGTAAATATCATAAAGATAAAAAGTGTCAATTAAACTACAAAACACTTGATAAAATAAGAAATTGTTAAAGAATATATGCTGAATAAAGAAAATGACTTACTAACAATTTTTGTTGACAATACCTATTAGGTGAAAACAAAGACAATCTTTTTTCTTCAATGTTTAACTCCCGAAATTGAATGATTGGATATAAGGTGCAGTGGCATAGTCCATGTCCATGAAGGCCAAAACACTTCAGTTAAGGGTCCTCCAACATTATTAAGATACTCGAATTATGAAGATTATCTGCCTCTATATGGACCCAGTATTAATGTCTTAATTTGTATGTCCTGTGGGCAGTAATGGTGGTGGTTACAATTTCATATCAATGTTGAACTGTGATATACCAAATAACATAGTCATATATATGGACCCAGTAATGTCTATGGTGAGATGGGTGTTTGGTCATTTTCCTCAAAGACAAAATGTCATAATATATCCAGCTAAGGAGGTGAGGTAGCTTGTTT
Source organism: Quercus glauca (assembly GCA_023736055.1). Classification (NCBI taxonomy): domain Eukaryota; kingdom Viridiplantae; phylum Streptophyta; class Magnoliopsida; order Fagales; family Fagaceae; genus Quercus; species Quercus glauca. The sequence continues at coordinate 49,244,616 of CM043322.1, read as the reverse complement.
TTTTCATAGTAAGATCTGCCACTTTATCCACCCACATCCACATGAGTATGATTGACGCCGACGGTAATGTTCATAAGCTGACCCATATTTTCTCCCTGAAATACATGCTTTTGTGGCCTGCATGTTTATCCTTGATGTGCCTCTTCTAGATCTAGTGCCCACTTAATACAACCATGAATGAGCAGCTTTGAAATCCTAGCTAGCTAGGGTGTTTCATTAAATGTGACTCTTACTTCTACCCAATTACACATTTAATCTATGAGGAGCTTTGAAACCCTATATATTGTGTGTAATTATGATGCTTAAAAACTCTTAGAATAGTACTAACTATATATATGAAACTTTGAGCCCTCTTAATAGAATAATAACGTCAAGTTCATCAAAAAAAGAATAATAACGTTCACGGTTGAAATATGCACAAAAAGGCTACATCAATTTTTGTTATCACTTTCTAAATATATTATAGGATTTGAACTCGTTAATATATATCATGTGTCATCAATCCAAATGGGTGAGCTAAAACAAAAAACAAAAACAAAAAAAAAAAAAAAACCCTGAGTCCTTGTAATCAAATTGGCTTCCTGAACTATTGCCGTAATAAGAGCTGTAGGAACATTTATTTGTTAGAGCAATTGGAAACTACACATGAGGAACACCATTGGAAACTATAGACATATAGCTTAAAAAAGAATAAAAAGATACCATAACTATAGTTTAATTGCTAGCCGTATTATTCCATTCTTGACGTTAGTATGAATACTCTGTCATACTCAACATTCCAGACTAGCATGGGACCTTTATTTATTTAAAAAAGAAAATAAATTCATACGTAATAAATTCAGACTTGCAGAAGGTGGCTATGGGATTGTCCTTAATCAATAATTTGTTGGATAGCGTTTGAGAAGATAAGTAATTAATTGCACTTGGTAGAGATCCATAATAATTGATTCCTAATTGCTTAGGAAAGAAAGAAAAGAAAATCAAATTCTTCCTATTCCTATTCCTAATGATTGTCCCATCAAAAAAAAATTGATTGTCTCATCTAAGTGTGTGAAATATATTGGATTTGATTTTTAAGTACACGTTTGGAGAGAGTGTTGTATGGTTCCAAATTAAGAACAATCATCAAGGGCCCTCCTTTTAAAGGGTGTGGAGTACTCTGATAATGATTTAGTTTTTGTTTTCATAGATGCTAATTAAATAGGAACCGACAATTTTGGTGTAATATCATAGCTTTATCAGCTGGCAAAAGCTTGTTACATTTTATGAGAGCACTACTCCGTTGTAAAATTTAATGCAACTAGTATTAGACAATTATAGCCATCGACTATTTATCTTTTTGGTAACGAGAATTATTAGGACTATTATAAATTTTAATATTACAATTATACAAATTGATATGACAGTCTAAAATTATAATCATTATAAAAATAAATGGATGTTAGGATCTTAGAGTGTTGGCATATTCCATGCCAAAGTTTTATTGTAATTAAGCATAAATTACCTTGTAATTTTTATTTTGTGGGTCTATGTGTATTTGGGTTGAGGTACAAGTGTTAAAAATGGAATTGTACGACAGAGTTTAAATCTTCTATCCTACTTTTCCTACTTCACTCTATATTCCATAAATAAAAACTTAACACATATTTACCTAAATAATTAAATACTACCATTAATTAATAATTGTAGTATTAATAAGTCAATAATTGTAGTATTTAATTAATTAGGTAAACATGTGACAAGTTTTTATTAATGGCGTATAGAGTGGAGAAGAAAAAGTGAGACAGATGATTTGGACTCTATACAACATGGGATTTCAATTGAGCGAAATTGAAGATGTATTTGACGAAATTGCAATTGAGATAGCCACTTCACGGGAGCGAAAACATGAAAACTATAGAGAATTTAGTTATGAGTTCCCCTATTATTCTAGTCATTTCCCATCTTATATATAAGTGTGAAAGAAACATAGGAAAATAGCCATATTTCATGAAATGAGATTAAGACCATCACTACCTTTGAGCTGTGAGTGTTGATTAGAGCTTTGGGTAGCATTGGAACCACCATAAAACAGCTAAGGAGGCTTGGAGATTGCAATTGGAGCTTAATTGCAGATCCGGGAGCTAGAGTAGTGAAAGGATTTGCGGAGTCAGTTGCGAGCAAGAGTTTGGAAAGCTTAAGTACATAATTACTACTTGACTCAGAGGTTTTTGTGAATAATATGTACTGGAACTATCTATTCTAGTGAATCATTTTCAACAATGAGACTGGGAAGAGGTTTCTTGCCTAATACTCAAGTTTTCCTCTTTGATAACACATACATTTGTTATGGTTGTGTTTTAATTTTGCGTGTGTGGATTTAAAATTCTATTTTTACATGCTATTATCCATGATTATGTTAATTGATTAATCACTTGCGTAATTGGACTTAATTTTTTTTATAAACTAATTGGACTTAATTGTTAAATTAGCCTAAAATTATCTAAGCCATAATCTGGCAATACTTGACTCATGCAGTGTGTAGTTACATGGAGTAATCTCTTAGTATAATCACAAAATCCTAGTTTAAGATTTTAAATATATAGTACCTCATGAATGTCATGAGAATGAGATTTGAACATAAGGGACTTAGGCTGGATAGCTGTCTTGATATGGTTTAAGGGGCTATCTTTAAATATTTGGTTAGGTATTAATAGACTCATAGAATATAGATTAACTAATTAGGGTAGTGGAGACTTTTTGTGTGTGTTTGTGTAGGTGGCAGTTGGAATTTAGAAGCCATTTTTCATTGTTTGGTTTTCTACAAGGAGAATATGGCACCATATTTTAAAGCTTTGGGTTTAAACTAGAAAACTATACTAAATTTTAATCTTGATCCTGAGACTATGATTGAAAACTAATTCGTTATGGCAACAAACATGTTCATATCACAATGTTGAGCATTTTAATATATTAAAAAAAATTTCATTTAAGTGAATAATTCATTAACTTAAATAATAAGTTGGCATATTATTTTTTGCCAACAAGTTGGCATATTAATAAATGAAAAGAAGTGCGAATTTCATGTTCTTAATGAGTTTAAGTGAGCAGAGTCGGCCCAACGCTTAGGCCTAAGGCACCACTACAAAAAGTTTCTGACCCGTTTGTAAAAAATGTCTCACCCCCATTATAAAAAGGTCCAAAATTTTATGATGATAATTTTTTTTTTTTTTTTTTTGTTCTTTTAAATGGTTGTATAATATTTTTTTTATAAGTAATGCTAGAAATACTACAAATTTTATTACATAAGACTTACAAACTTATGTGTAATTTATTAATTATGTTGTTAAAGTTCTCTGATCATTTACCTCAAAAAAAGAAAAGTTCACCAATCACATTCAAGGCTTCTAATATACTAGACCAATAAAAACCTAATCCAATTGAAACCCTAAATTGCTTGAAAAAAAAAATGTTATAAATGTACTAGATTATCAATGATGATTAATATCCTCTAATAGCTTGAAAATTTTTATAAACCAATATCCTACATGGTAAATTGTCGACATTAATAACGTAACCTTTCACATAGCGTCACCTTATATCTAAGATAAAGTAAACATTTTTTTTTTAAAAATAATAAATTTTCGTTTTTTTTTTTTTATTAAATCTTATGCGTGAGTTATGATATCCTATGAAGCACAGACGCGGGTGGGAGGGTGCCGCACCGGAGTCTGATGCGGCCTAATGCGGGACGCGGTGTCTGACGCGACTGCCCACACGTTGGTGCCGCGTTTGAGCTTTTTTTTTTTTTTTTTTCACAGACTCGAGTTGACTTAGCTCAATTTGCGCTGACTCAGCTTCGATTGGCACCAAACCTGGTAGATTCGGCCAGAATCAAGCCGTATCAGCCGAATCGGGTTGTATCAGCCAGCAACTGAAATAACCGAAACAGATCGAAATCACTGAAACAGGCCAAAATCGCCCTTGAATCATGCCGGAACAGCCGAAATCGGCTTTTAATGAGACTCAAATATCCTAAATCTGTCATTCCTTAATTTTATTCTGAATATTTGTTACTTCTTTTGTGTTTTCTTTTTTGTTTTGTGTTTTGTTTGTGTTTCTTGCCTTCTTCTTTCTTTGTTTTGTGAATCAAGCATAGTAATGTGTTTTTTAAGAATATTTTAATAGTAAAAATATATATAATATAAATAAAAATATTTTTAATAATTTTTTAATCACTGAGTCCCGCCGCATCTGTACCCACCTTTTTCAAAAATTGCCGAGTCCCACACCCGCACCTGATTCCCGAAACGCACCCGTGCTTCATAGATGATATCTAATTCTCTATAGGAAATTAATTTTGGTTTAATTAGTATTAATTCATCAAATAATTCAAATGTACTTAGATTTATCAACTTTTGCCTCAAATTATATTTAGCCTGACTTGTAAGAAAGGAATTAGTGTTTCAGAAAAAACAAATTGAATCCGACTTAAATTTACAACTATCCAACCTAAGTTATTAATCACTTTGTTTGGATTAAATGGATTTAATTGGATTAATCAAGAGTGATAAGTGGATAAATCTAAAATATCAAATTGGCTCCAAGCAGAGTGATTCATAACTCATAATTATTATAATTTTTTTTGGCATATTTAAACCAAATAATTAATAGCTCAATGGAGTTGCTATTAGACCTTTAACTGTCTTTTCTTTTTATATATATATATAGAGATGAGTTCAAGTTACACCTGGTGTAATTTTTATAAACTTACACCTTTTTTACACCGTAGAATTCTAAGAAATCTAACAGTTACAAAAGACCTTATTAAATGCTATTGTTTTCTACCTTATTTCCTAATTAATACTAGTATTCTCTCTCTCTTTCTCTTTGCTTATTTATTGCTTTCCACCATATACTATTTTCTTCAACACAATCTAACAAAAAAAATTGAAAAATAATCCCATAATCATTGATTTCACAAAACTACTCATAACAAGAGTCAAATGACTTTCAATTGCTCCTTAAAATAAATAAATAAATAAAGGAACTTAAAAAAAATAAACTATCTAAATCTTATGAGTGCCCTAGTTTGGTACCTGATTCTAAAGAGTAAAGACACCGTGACTCTTTTTTTTTTTTTTTTGCATTCCAAGTCATTTTTATTTTATTTTTATTAATCCTATCATTAAAAGGGGAAAAAAATGTTGAGTTTAGAGTTTAGTTTGCTTTTCATTTTGACTAATTCTTGTTTAAGGTTATTTTTGAATTAGTGGACAGTTAGTCCAAAGTCCAAAGTCCAAACTCAAAGTTGCAATCATTAGATTATATGGAGTATTCTCCCATTAAAAAAAAAAAAGATTTTATATGGAGCATAAGTTAACAATTTTGGCAGCGGTAGTATGTTTTGCCTTAAGATCGTACTCGAGTTAGAATAGGAAATAATTAGTTAACTTTGAATATATAGTCTTTTTTTTTTTTTTTTTTTTGAATGACTTTGAATATATAGTCGTTGTATTACTAACCTCCAAGATGCAATCGGGTTAAGTCTCAATCTTCTACACATCATTCCTACGCTTTTCTTTTCTTTATTTTAAGGAGCAAATTGAAAGTCATTTGACTCTTGTTATGGGCAGTTTTGTGAAATCAATGATTATGAGATTATTTTTCAATTTTTATTTGTTCGATTGTGTTGAAGAAAATATTATATAGTGGAAAGCAATAAATAAGGTGAGAGAAAGAGAGAGAGAATGCTAGTATTAATTAGGTAATAAGGTGGAAAATAATAACATTTAATGAGGTCTTTTTTAACTGTTAGATTTCTTAGAAATCTACGGTGTAAAAAAGGTGTAAGTTTATAAGAGTTACACCAGGTGTAATTTGAACCCATCTCATATATATAATAGAAGAATAGACCTTTAAAGATAATTGGTTCGATCATCTTTATACATATTTTTATATTAGAATTGTTTTAGTGTTTGTAGTCTATTCTATAATATCTCCTTAATATTGCATCACATAGCATATGAAGCTAGTGTTTTGTATGGAAGTGGAAAGCCCTCATTTGGACTTCGACGTGTCTAGCTACCACTTCCGTTTGGATTTTCTTTTATGCTTGGCTGAATCGAAAGATAGCCTTTTGTGGTTGGCTGATAGGCACAATGTTATTATTCTTTGCCACTCCTCCACTCTTCCATTCCACGTTGACAATGACAAGGAAGCTAAGAACAAAAGCAACTGAGAGAGAGAGAGAGAGAGAGAGAGAGAGACATCCCTTTCTGCTCTCTTGGATAACAAGCTTACATAATATAGTAAAAGTGAAAAGAAAAAAGAAACAAAACGACCTCTCAACCACATACACCCAGACTAAGTCCTGCACCACTCATCATCTTCTTCTCTTTCAAGCACCTTAGATCCATTCCCTTTTGAGCTCTTTTAAACGAGAGCTTTATATATATATATATATATATATATATAGATTTATTGGCCTTTTAAGGCTAGTTAGATATATTTAAGAAAAATGCGAACTTTAAAAATGTCATACATAAAACAAAAAGAAAGTAAAGAAAAAAAAAAGATAAGTTTTAAAATGTCATATTTATAGTGTGAGTTTGTCAACTGATTAAAAACTTGTGTTTTTGCTTAAATTAATTGATATTGGTTGCATATTTGTTTTTTAAATAATCTAACTTTTAGATTTTTGTTTTTGTCTCAAGTTATGCAAATAAGCTATTAAAATTAAGCAATACTTAAACAAGCACATAGTGTTAAATATTAACTCTGACATCATATTAAATATGCTAAAGCGAAAATATAACATAGAGTAACACAAGAATTTAAAAATTACGTAATTCAGTCTGACAATTTACATTTATAAAGAAAACTTTTATAAGTTAAAGCTAATATATCTCAAATAAAAAAATAAAAAAAAACTAAATTAACTACTGGTTAAAATAACATGACTAAAATAAGTACTACTAAAATGAAAAATTTAACAATGACCCCCAAATGATATTTTTATCTTGAATTTACCAAGGAAAAGGGATAATTATCTGTTTTGCTAATACAATCATACAGTGAGATCAATTCGATTGGTGAGTTGAGCATGGAAATGGCTGCACCTACTTTTTTTTTTTTTTTTTTTTTCTTTTAATGTATGTTTGTGTCTGTCATGTAAGAGAAAGAGAGATGTGAGTGTCGGCATGTTAAAGTGGAACCCACATCCTAAAAAAAGAGAACATAAAAAAATCGCCTTCTGTGTTCCTCGTTCCTCACTCACACTTGCACTCGCTCTCGTCTCATCATCCCATGTGCTCAGCTTCTTCACCTTCTGACTGCCACTCTCTCTCTCTCCAACTTCCATGTGCAACATGGAAAGAAACATAGTACTAAACCTGCAAAAATTTAATGCTACAAACCAATGTGCTATGAACTAAGATTATGACCTTCTGAACTTCATTCTCTCTATAGTCTCTGTCTCTATCTTTCACTCTTCTCAATGGACTCCAGAACTGTTCTTGACCATGTTCTTTTCCAACTAACTCCAACCAGAACTAGGTACTCTTTTTCTTTTCTTTTTTCCCTTCTACATTGATTGATGTGTGTTTACTTTATGATTGAGAAATGAATTCTTGTCTTATTGCGCGCTCTCTATGGTTTCCATAATTTGTTGAAGATGTGATTTGGTGATTTTCTCTGGACCTTTGAACGAGAAGTTGGCATCAGGGCTTCTTGAACCCTTCATTTTGCACCTTAAAAGCGCCAGAGATCAGATTTCTAAAGGTGGATATTCCATCACTCTGCGCCCAGCTGGCTCTCATGCCTCTTGGTTCACCAAAGCCACTCTGCAAAGGTAAATTAATTCAATTATGCTCTGTATGTATGTGCTTGTTTTAATGGTTCTTAGCTCAACCAAAGTCATTGCTGAATTGGGTATGTAAATTTGGTGGGAATTTGACCTGTTATGCAAAAAGATTTGTCATGGGATTCAAGTTTTAATTAAGAAAAATTAAGCATTTTGGGTACTTTTTTTAGTATTCCAGCTGAAATCATGGGCAGTTTGAATTTAAATGGAAGTTTTGGAATTTGGAGTATTTTTTTATTTGAACAGTTTTTATGAGTAAATCCCATAAAGTTGCCTTGTTAACTAGTTGGCTGTTCAAGAATGTTTGGTTTGTGAATAAAAAGTCAAATAGTTGCAAATCATTGGGAATTTGTGTAACACTTGTCTTTTATTTGATTGATTATTTTAGTTTGTTTCTTTGTATGAAACAGGTTTGTGAGATTTGTTAGCTCACCAGAAGTTCTTGAGAGATTTGTGACTATAGAGAGAGAGATTGTGCAGATTGAGAATTCGATTCAATCAAGTGAATCGATAGAGGCAGATGGTATGTTTAGAGATCGATCTCTTGTAATTATTCTTTGGATTTCTTCATGACCAGTGAATCAAATGCATTCCTATTATCCTACTTTTTATTTAAATGTCAAAGTCAATTAGTCAAACCTTGAACTTCATTGAAGTCTGGTTTTGGTTGATGCTTTTGCTATTCTGTATTTTCTCCAAATATAAGGAAGCATGTTTGATGCTTGGGATATTTTCTAACCAGATCTATTGACGTAGACATCCTATACAAATATTGGAGGAATTTCTTGTTAGTTTTGTAATTTTCTGAATTTACCAGAAATGATTTTTTTTCCCTTGTTTTTGTATATTTTTAGGAATATTTTAGTCAAAATTGAATGGTAAAATATTGCTTTGGATCTATCTAAAAATATTTTTTCTTGGAAATTTTTGGAGCCTTTAATTTGGCCCCTAACTTGTAAAAAGAATTTGATAAGTTCACTATCAATAAAAGTTTCAGTCTTTTATTCTGTATTTTTCTGGTAAATATAGGGATTAGTAATGTACTGAACCTTTTCTGGCTATCATCCTAGTCATCTATAAATAATTTTTTATTAAACTAGGTTATCTTGCAACATTGATATTTTCATAATTTGAAAAAACTTACTGATAGCTATCATGGATGTCACAACTTATTGGATATTAAAATATGGTATTGTTTTTAGATTACAGAATATAAAATTTGCATTGGAATTCATTGCAGAATGTTGGAGGGAAGCACTTTAATATGACAGAAAAATATGAAACCTGGATTATATTTCTTGAACCTGTAGATTGACTCACTGTGTGAATGATTTTATCTACAACCTTGTAATTGACAGGAAATGTGTCAGCTGCTGATTGGCATTCCAAAAGATCAAATGCCTACTCCAATGTATGTCATTATTTTTATATTATTGTAAAAAGCATTGTTTATCCTTCGAAGTTCTTACAAAGCATTAACCTTTTATTGTGATGGTTCATCTTAGTCGAAAGGTGAATCCAATGGAACAGGCGGTGCTGTACCAGAAGAGAATTCCAAGTAATATATCTGGTTTCTATTGGTCGCATGTAGTTATTCTATGTACTTAATTACAACACATTATATTCTCATGCATTCATTGTTCAGCTGCTGGTAATGAACAGGATTCGTCTTCTACGTGTTCTGGAAACTCGGAAGGCAGCGCTCCGCAGAGAGCAAGCAATGGCTTATGCCCGTGCCTTAGTTGCTGGATATGAGATGGACTACATAGATGATCTTATTTCTTTTTCTGATGCTTTTGGAGCTTCACGTTTAAGGTATGACGAATGCCAACAGGTGACTGAATCAAATAAATATCTAGAGATTAAACTGAAGAAAAACTGCTTTGTCACAACATATAAAAGAGGGAGCATTAGCAATTTACCACCTTTCATTGGAAATCTTTCAATTCAATACCTTCTTCTATTTTGATAATGATTTTTACATTAGATATTGACTTCACTTTTAATTGCATGGTTGTATTAATGTTGATTGTATTGTTAGTGAACCACTAATGCCTTGCAAATGGACCTTTTCATTCAAGGTCTGAAATCTTGGTAGCAAAGCTGACGCTGGCTGTCCCCTGTGTTGACTTTCCACTATTACAGGATGTTGTTTCTTTTGATCAAGCATCCTGTCTTTTCAATTATTAGAAAAACATTTGTTAAAGAGCAACCAAATCTTGTGCCCCCATTATTGATGTAATTTTCAGTACACCATGTAAGAGGGTCAATTTCCCAAAGCGGAATTACACAAAATTAGTCTAGCCTACTACAGAATTTGGCATGGAGAGCCTCATTGGCTTACAGTTGACTCTGAAATAGTTTTCTTTTTATTGTTTATATTAATCAGGCTTCTTTGCCTTATGAAGGTGTAGGAGATTGGAGAACGTGGACCATTTTTTCCCCTGTAGAATGTAGTTAACGTTTAGTACTATTTTGGATCTTGCACAATATGAATTACAATGTTTCATATCAGTTTTCATTTGCTCAATATTATTTGTATCTATCTTATTTTCTACTGTCATACTTCGGTTTACTAATGCAATTGGTTTTGATGATTGTTCTGAATGATGCACTAAGGAGGTTTCTAGATATTTGTCAACCTTCTAATGATTATTTCCTCCTTAAAGGACAGTTTTATCTTCTTAAGATATTTTTCCTTATTGCAGAATTCCTGTATTTTCTATTTTCAATTGTGAACATTTTTTTAAAGTTGCCTTTCTTTTTTATTTTTTATACTTTTTGGGGGGTATAGCATTTAAAATATTGGTTAAAGAGTGTAATCTGTGTCTGGTTTCATTTAGGGAAGCATGCATAAATTTCATCGATCTATGCAAGAAAAAGAATGAAGATAGGCTTTGGGTAGATGAAATTGCAGCAATGCAGGCATGCTCTCAGCAAGAATTGCCATTCTTGGGAACATCTGGGATCATACTTGCTGGTGAAGATCTTGAAACTAGTCAGAATCTTATGATAAATGTTCACCCAAATGGTCTCTCTAATGGAAAACATAATGGCTCCATGGATGCATCTGATTCAACTGCAAGTCATGGAAGTTTGGACAATAGCCAAGGTATGGTTGAATATCCAATCCCTCATTATTCTTGGAAAAAAACTTTCAACTTGTGAAAGAATGCCGTAAACAAATTCTTAACAAGTGAATATTTCATAACATTAAAAAGAAATAAAGAAAAAGTTAAAATTCCAATAACACGTGAAACATGGGTTAATTAAGGCAGTCAGATTTTTGCAGTGACCCTCCTAAAATTTATTTGTCATAGGTTCAGACAGAGTGCAGAGATTAAAGGTATGAAAATTCAGTTGTGTCATGCCCACAATGGCTATTGTCGTTGTCTAGAATGTAAGAACACCTTTAATCCTGTTTGGACAAGCCACAATCATTTGGTTACATAGCTATGGTACAATTGCACTCTATCCCTAAATTTCAAAACTGAGCAGTGGGAACCCTTTACTATTGGTATAAGCAGTTTGCCCCCTGCCATTAGGATTTTAGTCAAATTTGATGGAAAATTCAAATTTCTATTATGCATGCTTTTTGAAAATTGTTGGCTTTTCGGTTAAATTTGAAGGAAACCCAATGGTAATGGGCTTTGTGCTTATTACTAAATGGGGGGAGGGGGGGGGGGGGGGGGGGGGGCATTGTAATTGCATCATAGTTTAAGAGGGGAAAGTGAAATCAACCCTTAAAAAATAATGAAATTCCACTCCACCCCCCTTCTCTCTCTCTCTCTCTCTCTCTTGGCTAAGAAACTAAGAACATTAATTAATTAAAGAGCATGAGGAATATTTATGCCACTGTTCAAGCCTCAACCCTGTTTTCTATGATTTAGATCTACCATAGACTTAATAGATTATGAATTACACTTATTGACATGAAGTTTGTAAGAAAGGAATTTCTTCCATCCTAATGCTGAAATATATTTATGCCACTGCTCAAGCCTCGTCTCTATTTTTCTATAATTTAGAACTACATAGACTTAATTGATTATGAATTACACTTATTGACATGAAGTTTTCATGAAAAGAATATATTCCAGCTTAATGCTTATCAAAACTTTATCATTTCCAGGTCCAAGCAGTTTTACTTTTAGCATTATATTTATGAATTTGCATTCTCTTATCAATTAGTTTTACCTTTGCCATACTTTGTACAGAAAATGTTTTTGACCATAGCTTATGTTTGAATTGCTACTTACAAAGAAACTAGTAAAGATTGTTCTCCTTTGTCGGTAACTGGTACATCTTTGAATCTGAAATATGCAGAAAGTAGCTTGCCAACATCATCTCAAACACAATCAACAAATGGGAGAATTCAAGCACCAATGACATGGCCAAACCATGTTCCTCAGTACATGCACAACTTTCAAGGTCCTGTATTTCCACAAATGCCCCCATATCCAAGCTACCTTTTTCCTGGTATGCAACAACATGCCTCTTCATATTATCCAGGCAATATGCAATGGCCTTCAAATGTCGAAGATTCTGGTCATGTTCTTGATCAAGAACTAGATGGACATCGGAATCACAAATCATCTAGGAATAAAAAGAAGCATTCACATGGAAAAGTACTGGAAACTTCAGAGCAAGATCGCTCCACCGAGCCCAGTGACTCCAGTTCTGAGAGTGAATCAGATGAGGATTTGGAGCATCACAAAAATTATTCTTCAAAAGAGAAGCCACACAAAAAGAAGCATGGGAAGAAGTCTTCAAGAAAGGTTGTTATCCGCAATATCAATTACATAACCTCTAAGAGGGATGGAGAGGATACTGGCTCCGAGGGGAATTCATCTGATGAGGATGAATTCATCAATGGGGATTCAATCAAGCAGCAAGTAGAGGAAGCAGTGGAATCATTGGAGAGAAGGCATAAATCAACCTCACGTCGTCATAAGAAACATGGAGGGGTCAAGCTTCCTGGCATTGCAGATAGTCCAAATGATGCTGCTGATCAGGAAATTAAGAATGGTGCTGCAATTAACTATGAGGGAGGAAAAAGAAATGACCCCTGGGGTGCTTTCCAGAATCTTCTTATGCAAGAAAAAGAGTCAAATTATTCTGGTATAGAGCCAAACTCTGTAGATGTTCAGGCAGAATATTTTACAAATAAGAACTCTGAAGAGAGAAATTCATTTGCCTTCAACCTGGAACAAGAGAAAGTTACTAAGCAACAAACTATATCGAGCGATTCCTTTGTTGTAACAGAGAGGAATACTGGAGTGGAGGGGAAAACTCACATTGGGAATTTTGAAGTTGACAAGAATGCAACTATTAGGAAAGCAGATAGCACATATGAGGAGGAGTTATTTTCACACAGAATTGAAGAATCAGGGAATCGTCCCCATGCTGTTATATCTGATAGTGCTGCTGAATTTTCCATAACCAAATGTCAAGAAGAAGGAGATTGGTTCCTCAACAGCCAACCAGATAAATCAGCACATCAGGATGCAAGCAAAGATCTCAAGATGTTTGATGGTGTTTACGCTTCATCAGTAGCTGTTGATGTTCATGCTGGAAAAAATAAAAGCGATGTTTTAGCTGATGACTCTTTCATGGTTCAAGCTCGATCATTTGATAATCAACTTGATTCTCAGTTAAGGACTGACATAAGCATGGTTCCAGAGATTGTTGGAGATACTCAATATGAATATGGACCACCAGAAATTTCACACAATAAGCCTGAAGTCATTGCTACCCATGAGCCAGATGACCTTTACATGATGCTTGATCGTGATTCAGCAACTGACCATGCTGTGGCATCATGGACTCCAGAAATGGATTATGAAAATAGCTTATTATCAAATGAAGTCAATAACAGGCATTCTGACAGTGAAACAGCTGGTGTTGTTGATGATAAGCTGCCTCCTAATGGTAAGAATGCAAAAGCCAAAAATAGTGGAACTCCTGCAGGAAAAGTTTCAGGTAAAGAAGCAAGGTCTAAACTTTTAAACGGATCCCTTGGAAAAAGCAAATCTGACATCTTATCAAGGAGCAAGAAACCAACTTCTGTAAGCAGAACAACAGTTCCAAAGAGCAAATCTGAGAAGGTATTTCACAAACATTCAAGGTCCAATTGGTTCCCAGACTGAATGAGAGAAAGAAAGGAAAATATGACAGTTTCCTTTGTTTACTGTAACTTTTAAGCTTTTCCTTTCTTTTGTTTCATTTATTTCTGGGAACCAATGTGTACGGGAGCTATAAATGTCCAATAGAATTTGAAATTGCTGATAACGTTTGACATGGAATTAGACCCAAGTCCATTATGTTTCTCTTATCATTTGGAATTAATTTCTTTGGGAAGATTTTCCTAGAGCATGGAGATAATCTTTGAGGAATCTCATGAAATATTGTTTTTCCTTCCTAGACTCCAGTCATTTTGGATATGGCTTGGATATTTGTATAGCCTCATGTGTCTGTGGATATGTTCTTTTAAATTCCACAGAATGTTCCATTTTCTTGAGATTTTTTAAGACCTTTAGTTACTTTTTGATTATTATCATTTAACTTGTTCTGTCCCTTTTCTTTTATAGTGATTTTATTCACTCTCTTTTTGCCCCATTTCCAATAGGAAGAAGAGAACAGGAGGAGAATGGAGGAGTTAATGATTCAACGCCAGAAGAGAATTGCTGAAAGAAGTTCTTCAAGAGGATCTAGTACAGAAACAACCAAAAGGACAGCTACAGTGAGTAAAACTGCAGTGACTTCTGTGAAGAATGAGAAACCTAACATTCAGACCCCAATCCAAGAGACTAAGAAACCACATAAGCCAGTCCTAAGGAGTTCCACCATAGATCGCCTTGCGACAGCACGTACAACTCAGAAGGTCTCATTGACTCAATCAAAATCGGACCAGCCCAAAAAATCAACATTGAAGGCAAATGGTGTAGCTGCAACTAACTTACCAAAGAAGACTACTGGTGCTGAGAATAAGAAACCAACTCCAAGCACACTCAAACCTTCAGATGAGAAAAAGGACCCCAAGAATTTAAATCAGACGCTTTCTTCTGACACTGATGTTCAAGCAAAGGATGGCATGGATTCTGTAGCTGAATTTCCAGTGAAGTCATCAGCTGCCCAGGTAACTCAAACTGATGATGCCCTTGATCTGAAAGACATTAAGCAGCTGCACACTACCGCTTCTATTGAGAAGAATGAGGAAACTGTGAATTCACATAGGGATATCTTGGATGATGGGAACTGCAATGGTAATTCACTCAACATGGCCTCATCTGTGCCTACTGAAGATCATATTCTAACAGTGGCTCAGCAAGAAGGTAATGTTGACAGATTATCTCATGCATATTCTGTTCAAACTGAAGGAAAAACACTTTCTGAAGGTCCCCATGAAATAACTATACATCCTATGCCACCATCACCTGACAAAGTTTTGATTGCTTCTGCTGAGAATCTAGAAGCAAATGGTGCAATAAATGAAAACTTTCAAGTCACACCTGAAATTTCAGAGATAGAGAGCTCAACTCCACCACCAGGTAATGGAGCAGTTTCAGAGTCAAACCATTCCAGGAAGAAGTGGGACAGTGATGAGAATTCTACTAAAGCCACCAAAGGATTTAGAAGGCTTCTTATGTTTGGAAGGAAAAAGGCTGAAACTCACTCATGAACTGAACATATGTTTTAGTAGGATTTGAACTCTTTGCTTGCAGCTTTCGTGTTCATATTATTCCCCAATGCCGCTGGTTTAGATTATTGGTTATTCAAGAGCAAGAGGTAACTTACAAATAGAATTTTGTTTGATCATGCACAGCTGATGTGTGCCATGCAGCTGTTGAGCAGAAGAATGTTGATAGCATAATAATAAGGCTTCGGATTTTGCTGCCATTGGAGGATTTGAAATGTTTATTTATCCAAATTTGTGTAACATATGGAGGGAATAAACTGGTAACCTCTTAATTTGGTGTACCTTTTGATTTTGCTTTGATATACGCTTGGGAGTCTTTTTTGTATTTGTTTTGATTTTATTCAAAATTCTGTTGTATGTATTACAAAGCCTGTAATGATTCATCCTTGGCATTCTTTATTCCTTTATTAATTACTATTTGTTGGAAGAATTTATTCTGTCATTCTGCAATGCACTTACCAAAATGATTTTGTCCATCTGAATGTGTTGGGTTAAAATGGGTTCTTTTTTTTCCCATATATAAATCTCAAGTTAAAGGATATATTTTGGCATTCTGCAATGTGTACTTATCAAAATGATTTTGGCCCAACGTAGAACACATTACTACTACTCATGCTCATCATGACACTCTTCTTGAACCACCCTCTTCTCTTCAGTATAATCCAAACAGTTCACCTTAAAATTCTCAAACTTTGTAAACAATGAACAATTGTAAATTTAAAACTAAACATTTATGTTGAAAACACTAAAAGATGCTAGTTGAGCTAAAAAGGCTCTTGATTTGTAAGTCTAAAGAAAAATTCATTAAATTCATCAATGTAAAACATATTAAGAAATGAAAAATAATGAATAATTTTATAATAACCAAAAAATGCTAATAAAAAATTTTCAACATCTCCATCTATTCTGTTGCCACAGTCTTCATTTTAGGCTCTTCATACAAAATGCTAATAAATTAAAAAAATTGTTCTATGGTGTAAACGTAGCATTGCATAGTGCACTAACTTTGTTCAAAATCCTAAAACGTCAAATCAAGTGCATGTTCTTTAGCTATTTCACTTATCAGTTGGAGCATTTCATCATAAGATATTACAAGTTTGCATAGGTTCTGCCTTATCTGAGAAGTCACAATATTTTCATGTCGTAATTCAACATTGGTGGTCTCAAATTCACAACCATAACGAGCTCTAAAAAAATGCCGCAACAAATTTAGCTCTGGCAACTCACCACATCTTGAGGCAGCAAATATCAAATTCGCCAAAGCTTGGCGAACATCAATTGGCAAAGATTGTACGTCCCTGCATTAATAAATCAAAGCCTTAGTCACAAAATTTTAGGGTCGATTTTCAACAAGTTAATCCAAGGTATATAATTGAAGAACCTCTAGATTGAGAGAAATCCAATGTACCTCTACAGTTTAATAAAGTGAAGTCATAGTGATAGATAGGTACCTTTGTTCGCAAAGGTGGGGGAAATTGGTGATGATGCATTCACAGAAATCATTAATTTGATCATATGCGGCTAATAGATTCTGATCCTTGAACAGTCTCTCAACCTAAATATAAATTCATAGGAAAAAATAAAAAAAGCATTTCTGAGTTCAAACCAAAAAAGATAAGTTTAAAAAATTTAAGATTATAAATTATAAACATAAGAGCATCCACAATAGTGAATGCTATCTTATTCTATTTTATCATCTCAAAAAGTTATTTTATCAATTATACCATACCATTTTACAATACTCCCAATATCCTAACTTTTATTTTACAATATAACACAATAAAATAATATATTAAGACAATAAAATAATATATTTCAAAACATAAATAAAAAAAAAAAAAAAAAGCCAACACGAAGAGAGGGACAGAGATTGAGACATGAGAGAGAGTGGGAGGAGAGAGAATTGAATAAAAAAATATTATTTCTTTTTACAATTGTGCTATAGTACCGTCACAAATTTGTGAAGGTACTGTAGCACAATTCTACTTTTTTTTAGGATACAAGACATATATAAGACTTAATGTTGGATTGTGTTTTTGCTTTGAATTGTAAATTCCTCAATATATACCATTTACCTTGGCCACTGCGGATGCTCTAAAGAAGTCCAAAATAGGACTTTCCTCGAGGAAAGTTTTTTTTTTTTTTTTTTTTAGTATATGACTGCACATAAACAAATAAATTAAAAAAGTAATCCAAAATTAATAAAGTATAATTTTTTTTTAATTGCAACAATATAATTCGAAAATAAAGAATAAACAAAAAATAAAAACTTAACGTCACTATACATAAACCAAAAAAAAAAAAAAGTGTACCCTGGCAAAGGCTTGATCTAGCTGGCCAATCTGGAAGAGTTGAGCAATATCAGCACGTGATTGTCTTATAATTGAATCATTCCTTTTCTTTTGGATGGTTATACGAAGTTGAGCCTTCTCTATCATATGCTTGCTACAACAAAAGCATAAATGTTTGTGTTTTTTAAAGACAAGTAAAAGAATGAATCGAATGGAAAAAAGATCAAACTGCAGTGCTATTAAAACAAATACTGATCCCATCAAAACAAATATATATATATATATATATACTGAAAGAGGTTTAAATACCTTTATTTGTCAAAAATAATAGTAATAATAATAATTAGTAGGCCTAAATTACATAGTGTCATATAAAGTTAAGGCTTATTATTATTATTATTATTATTATTATTATTATACCTGATAGAATTGTGATTTGACAAATGTCAAAACCTCGCCCATGATTAGGGGGTGGGTGACATAGGGGTGGATTTTACAAGTGTTGAATTAATCTTTATATTAGTAGAATATTGTATAATGATCCAATTAAAAAAAATAGTGTTTGCATATACAAGTAAGAAAGAGAGAAACTGAGAGTCTGGGACAACAAATGTGAGAGAGCAAGTGGCGATGATGTCTGGTTGGCACTAGATAATCAACGGATGGCTGGGTGCAAAGCGATTTGTGGCTTAAGTGGTGGTGATGAACCAAATCAAGAGCGAGAGAAATAGAGAAGAGAAGAGAAGAGAAGTGAGCACAAGTGAGGGATGTGTGAAATTTAGGATTAATTTTGAAGATGATTATGATTTTCACTACATGTGTCCAAACCGTGCTCGTAGTGGATACTACTTGACATGATTGTGTCCGTGTTGGCACTATATTCGTGTCGGACACAATACGTTTGCAAGATTGCCGTGTCCGTGCTTCTCAGAATACATCCAATAAATTTAAACCAGATTCATTATTTACAGAAAAAGAATTCTCATTTGAACTAGAATTCGTTGACCATCCCCAAAACCATTTTTATGCAAATATGTTGTAAAAAGTAGTAGTAGTACCAAAACTATTTTCAATAAGTCAAAAGATGCCAAAATTTTTTGTTTCACAATTATGAGGTGGTATGATGTGATTGAAAAAAAAAAAAAAAAAAGCACCAATCCATGTAAACGTGATTTTGCTCATCATAACCCGCCTTGTCAAAAGTTGTGAAAAGAGTGAATTTTTTTCCCCATAACATTTACTACCTCTCGAGATGTAGATCACATTACCAACATGGCTTATTTTCTTCTATTTCAAATATTAATACCCGGAAAATGCTTAAAACATACTACAACTTTAAGTACATTACATTAAATTTTCCAATTAAATTAAAAAAAAAAAATTAGACCAATAAATCAGAAATAATGTTATTTTTTTCAATGACAATAAAGTGTTTGAATTAAATTAAAGAATCTAATGTACTCTACATGAGGTACTTGACCTAAATTTTACATTTTTTCTAAATATAAGGTTGACAAACTAAGGTGACAAAAAATGTGATTATGAATTTTAATAACATAAACACTGAATATTTGAATAACTTATTTGTATTTAACAAAAATTGTAATATATCTAACATTACTCTTAAAACCCACCGACCATTGGATTGTGCATTTTGTAAAATAGGTTTATCTAATTAATTAATCTAGAGTATTGATGATGCCGAAAAATCACTTGTGAGCCACACAATACTCACACACTTGAAACTACACCTGCACAACGAAAAGAGAAGACCTAACAAAGGGCACCGATGTTGTGCCGGCCAAATACCCTCTGAAGGTCAAGTTAGAACTCTTCTCACAACTCTTGAGTGCAAGAGTTAGGGTAAATTATGCATACCTTGATTTGTGAAAGTATTGGAACTTTTATAGTAGTAGAGGGTTAATGTCTCTTCCTTGGTTTTGAAGTTTTTTCTTTATAGAAATCTTTATAAGCGCGGAATCCTTTCCTTGTAGGAGACTAATACTAAGCGTGGGGCACAAGATATTTCCTTATACACACAAGTGTGGTGGCCAAGTCAAGATTATGCAAGAACCGTCAGTTTCGCATATCCCCTTCAGCTTAGTGGCGTCAGCTTTCCATCCTCCCCAAGTTGACCTCGTTAGCTTAAAGCTGTAGACTCCCTACTGTTGCCACTTGTTGATGGATGCAAGTAAAGCCGATGGGTTTGTTTGGAGCGTTGCTCTATCCCTTTTCATTAGTGAGCGTATACTTACAATTTTACCCTTATCAAGTGTGTGTATATATATATATATATATATTAAAGAAAAAAGGATTTAGATGGCTCCTAGTCCTAGCGCAAGGAATTGTATATACAAGTTATAAAACAAATGCTCTAAAAAAAGCCATAAAATATATAATGGTTTTAAGCTCTCCTTGGATACAACAGGAAAGACTATCGTAAATTCCTAAGTCAGTAATTACAACAGTCAACAGGAAACAGGATTTCATATTGTCCTGTATATAAACCATGCACATGGGTTCGGTTGTAGAAGAGCAGCACAAAAAAAGAACAAAAAAAAAAAAAGGGTTTAGGGTAGGTTTTGGCATAAGTCATGACATTTAATTCCTAAATCTACCAACTTTGGACATGTGAATATATATAGTGAGTAACCACCAAAGAAATCAATGTGGTTTGGTTAGGATTACTCCAATATAGTTTGGTAAGAATTAGGAACAACTTTAAGGGAGTGGGATAAGGCCATAGACTCATACTAGCTAGGCTTGAGGAAACTTTATGAACTCATCTACATCCTACTGCAGAGTGCACATTAAATTCATCTTAGGAGTTAGGAGTTCGCTAGGCTTACTCCCAAGTGATTTTGATGGGCTCTAGATCCTGGATTCAACTCTCACAATAGAAAGAGTCTACTGCGTATGGATTATTGGTGAAACATTGAGAACCTCGTGAGATTGAGAACTTATTTTGCTGAACTGAACTGAACTGAACTGAAAACACTGTAGCAAAATAATTTTTAAATGTGTGAATAGTATCGCGGGACCCATTTTTAATGAAAAAGTTGTTAAAAAGTGATATTTGTGGGACCCATGAACAGTGCATAACGCACTGTTCAAGGCTGAAAAGTCAGCCTTTGCGGCTACTGTTCATGAACAGTACCGTAAACAGTAGCCGCAAACATTAAAACGGGTGAAAAAAAAAAAAAAAAAAAAAAAAAAAAAGAAAACCAAAAAGGCAAACGCAAACGTTTGGATCCGCAAACGCGGATCCAAACCCAGCCTCAATCTTTTTCTCATACTTTTTTTTTGATCGTGTAAAAATAAAAATTCTTATGCAATCACTCTATGAAATATAAGTACTCTCTTACCCTAAAAAAAGAAAACCATACCAGAGTAGCATATTTAAGTTTAGAATCATGTGAAATCTCACGAATAAAAATTAAAATAACAAATAGAAGGATCAAGTAGAATTATTTTTTATCAAAAAAAAAAAAAAGGTAGAATTATTTTACCACTTGGAGGCTTTTTTCCACCTTGACGCTTTGGTCCATAGAAACGCCGCACAAAGCACATGAGACCACATTGATTTCTTTGTTTCTATTCGCTTACTCAACTAAATTAAGGAATAAAAAAGATCATTGGTCCCTCTTCGTTTCAGCAAAAGAAGGAGATTCTTGGTTTTTCTTCGCTGTACACAATCAAAGGACTTATTTAGAAGAAGAAGCCGACCATGATTCGTTTTTTCTTTTCTTTTTTGAGAAAAACTTTGAGATTTTGTTCTATATTTTGTTTTTTATTTGGAGAATTATTATAAATATTATCTTATTATGTCATTAGAATTTTAATTCGATTATAAATCTAAGGAAATTGCGGTGATGTGGCAATTTATTTTCGTTGTACCATTACCAAAAAATTCCATTTGATCAATTGTTTCCATGTTAGATTTTGATTCTTACGTTTGAGTAATTATTGATCATGCAAATAAGGTAAGAGAAAATTTGCAATATTTACAGGAACATTCTCCTTGATCTGCTTAATTAAGGTCAAAGAAAGTCCTATATTGTGTGAAACTTTGGCATCAAATCACCATATTATTTTGAGTTTGATTAGGATTCTAATAGCGTATTAAGATCAGATTTCGTTTATTCTTTTCCTTTTGTCTGAGCCAATATAAACATAATTCAAGGTTAGGTAGGGTTTATGACTTTTGAGTCCTTTTATTCTTTGGCAGGGAAAATCAAACAAACAAAACAAAATCAAAATCAAAATCAAAATCAAAATCAAATTCTTTGAGCACTACAGTTTCTGTTTTGGAGTTTTTATTTTTGTTCTCTTAGGACTCTGGTTGTCTGGTTGTTAATTTTGAAGGAAAGGTGAATTAGTTTTGTGGAGAAAAAAAAAAACTCAAATGATCTTTTGCACAGTATGAGTGCGAAACTTTTCTTGTTGAAAAATCTCTTTGTTTGGCTTTTTTATTTTTTATAATAATTTGATTAGTTTAATAATTACGATTAATTTTTTTAGAGCTTAAAAAATTTTCTTGTTCCCTTGTTTGAATATGAATTTTACAAATGAGCGTGTTGAGTCTAGCTTAGATTAAATAGGTTGGGTTAATAATGGGTTTAAATTTTCTTTCTTTTAACGAGTAAATAAGTAATAGGATTTTACGGATGTATGTCTTTAGGGCATACATTAGTAAAACCATTTTAGAAAATTTTTTATAGGAAAATGAAAAACTAATTGATTTTCATGATAACTTTTTCAATTTTCTATAAAAAGTTTCCAAAAAATAGATGATTAATTTATATATGCCCCTAAGTAATAATATACAGTTCAGTTTTTTTATGAGTACTGTTAGGACCATCGAATTTGGCACAAATTGTGCCACAGCTCGCAACATGACGAATTGTAATTGACAAATATGTGATAGTAGATCATGTTAAAACGCTTTTACCAATCATAACTCGCCATATTTGTCTATCACAACTGGCCAGCCAGAAAATTATGCCTAAGTTGGTGGTATTAGCATTGCTCTTTTTCTATGATATGTTCGGTCATTTGCAGATCTTTGTTGTAACTTATAAATGTCCAAAATAGGTCCCCATCACTTCCCAAATCTTACATGGCATTATATGATTGGAGGAAATAGGGACCAATGAAGTGTAGACAGACTGGTATTGCATGCATGCCAACCATACCCAAAGTTTAATTAATGACAGTGAAAGCCAACAAGAAGCAGCAGTGAAAGCAAGGTTCCTTCTTCTCCTTCCAAACCCTTTCCCTCCATCACACGCATCCATCCATTAAACCCTCTCACTCAGCCCAGCCGTTGGATCTGTAATCATAAAATTAACAAATGCATTAAAAAATAATAAATAAAGAAAGCTGACCACCTTTATGAGCTTTACCTTAAAATGAAGCATCAGATCCCAACTATCTTCTGCACTACTCTTATGTTTATTTTTGCTCCACCGACACTCAATAAAAAGTCCCATCTTTTTTTTTTCTTTTTGGTGAGTGGACAATCAGTCACATCTTTACCAATCCAGCAATTGCTGTTACTTTCTGGTGAATTATTAATTCTTTCTTGTCAAATTTGCTAAATTGCCCTTCCATCTTACCGCTGCCTCTTCAAATATCTATAATACCCTTGCAACTAAACACCTTGCATTCTTGTCATTTTCTTCTTTTACTCTTTTTTTTTTAAATAAAAAATTATTTATGGTGGAAATCAAATCTTGTTTGATTTATGGTCCGTTTGGATACAGTTAAAAACTGAAAACTGAAAACTAAAAACTAAAAATTAAAAATTGAAAACTGAAAAATACTGTAGCAAATAATTTTTAAATGTGTAAATAGTACCGTAGGACCCATTTTTAATGAAAAAGTTGCTGAAAAATGAAATTTGTGGATCCATGAACAGGAAAATTTGTACTGAAAAGTCAAACTTTGCGGCTACTGTTCAATGAACAGTAGCCGCAACAGTACTGCTACAGTAAAATTTAGCTGAAAACGCGTGAAAAAAAAAAAAAAAAAAAAAAGTTGAAAAC
Source organism: Quercus glauca (assembly GCA_023736055.1). Taxonomy (NCBI): domain Eukaryota; kingdom Viridiplantae; phylum Streptophyta; class Magnoliopsida; order Fagales; family Fagaceae; genus Quercus; species Quercus glauca. The sequence continues at coordinate 49,220,739 of CM043322.1, read as the reverse complement.
GCAAACGCTAGACGCAACGCGCAAACCAAACGTACACTTAATTGTCATGGATCTTTTGGATGCAATGAAACACACTTGAAATACAAATAATGTCACTTTCCACTAATTATTATTTATCTTTATTGGTCTCCTAAGTCAAAGAGTATAAATCCGTGAGGGCTTGGCTTCCCAAAGCAAACAAAGTCCATACAGATTTAAATTTCACACTTCTAGTTAGAATTTTTGGTTGAATTGTGTATAATAATTTTATAACCACATTTTTAGGAAAAAAAAAAATTGAGATGGGCCAAGTTTTTAGTGGAAAGTTTGTCATTATTTTTATTTTAAGTGTGCTTTCGTTTCATCCAATTAGGCCAAACTGTCACTTTTTCTTTTACTATATTTGAACCTTAAATCTTTTTGTAACAAAGCATTTTGAGAATTAAGAAGCTAGTTAAATTATAAAAATCTTGCCTAAAAACAAGAAATTAATTGTTTTAAAATCAAATTTTAGTAGCTAGCTAAAGTATAAAAAAATACCAATAATTTTTAGTTTTTCTCAAATAAGGAAGATTAACAAAGAATTTTTTTTTTTTAAGCAACAACTATTTTTCATTGACAAAAAAAAAAAAAAAAAAAAACTCAAACCTAATATGAAACATAGAATAAATGAGCAATGCTAGAATCACAATATTTTACCTAATTTTTTCCATAACTTACCTAATAGCAAATTTTAAATGGTGGAAAAAAAAAAATAGTCTACGTAGATTTATATCTCTAGTCTCTACTATTCACAACTTATTTACGCGGTAAATTGCGCCTAAAATGGTATAAAATGATGCCCGGTAAATTGATTGGACCTTCTTTTGTCTTTGATGGGCATTTTGGGATTTTCAGTTCTGCAGGTTAAAGCGTCTACTTTCACGCATTTGGTGTGAAGTTATTTTCTGTTTAAAAAAAAAAAAAAAAACACACATTGGCTTCTTCTTGAACACTTGTCCAGTGAATATTTGTATATTAGAGATAGAAGCAAAGAAGGAGAGAGTAAGAACCAGTAGAAAAAGAAAAAGAAAAAGAGCAAAGAGCAGAGAGAGAGGTAGATCTGGTTCTAGTTGAGTTTTGGATTTGTTGAAGTTGCATATCCATGGCTTCCAAGTTGGTGTTGATTTCAGTCTTCATCTTGGACATCATTGCTTTTGGTTTGGCCATTGGTGCTGAGCAGAGGAGAAGCACTGTGAGTATTACTATTTTTTTTTTTTTTTCATTCATTTCACTGTCTTTGTCTGTCTTAACTCAACTATTTTTTTGGTTACTTTTCTTGCTAAGCCATTGCAGTCTTTTTTTTTTTGGTGCCAAATTGGGTTGTGGATGCTTCATTGGTTTCTGGGTTTGTTGAATTTTGGTTATTCTTCATGGGTTCCCTTTGATTGCTAAGAAAATTACAAGATAATAAAATTTTGAGTTTATACCCAAAAGAAAATAAATAAATAAATGGCCTTGCAATCTTTTTTGTGCCTAATTGAGTGAATGCTTCATAGGTATCTGGGTTTGTTGAATATATGTAAGTGATTTTCTCAATGGGTTCTGTTTGGTTGCTAAGTAAACGTAGGAAAATGAAAGGAAATGAGAATAAAAAAAAGAAAATTTTGGTTGATTGAAGATTATTAAATTAAACCTGGCCTGCTATAATTCTTTTATTTGTTACATTTTGTTGATTCCTTATGGTAGATAATTCTAATGAGGATTGAATTGTCTGAGTTATTTTGGACTTTAAGATATTTAATACTGTTTTCCCAAAGTTCTATTTTCCTTTCCACAGTTTCTCAATAACAAACAGCAGGTTGTGATTTTCTTGGCTGTTTTCTTAAAAAAAATTACAAGATCTGTTAATCCAAATTGTGTTCTCAGTCTGAACATTTTATAGAAAATACTAAATCTCTCCTTTCACTCTCACACACAGACTCAGAACAATGAGACGAGAATTTTCCATTTTAGTAATAAAACAAACATGTTTTTTAGCCTAGAACTCTACCTCAAATGGCTTCTCATAAACAAATAAAAAGTAGAAGAAGAAGAACATGTTTTGGGGATTCTCTTAGCAAAAACTGAATTATGGTTTGGGAGTATTAACTTGTTTGTGGTAGGTGAATAATCTTTTTCAGAGTAGTTGGGACTTGATGTTTAACAACCATTTTAGTTAGTATTTAATGTTCCTATGGTTCTTCCACATGATGCTTATGCAAGTCATCTACCTGTCAAACAGATTTAATTCAAAGGTATGTATAAAATAAAAAGATACTGAAAGTACCTCCCCCAAATCAGAATTATAGGATCATAAGTTTTTCTGCTGCACTTGAAAATTGGTTTGGGTAAATGATATTGTTAATCTCAGCAGCTTAGTTGTTGGTTCCTAATCATATAATGAATAAAAAAAATTCCTTGGCAGGCCACAATTTTCAAAGATAGTCAACAAGACTATGATTACTGTGTTTATGACTCGGACATTGCAACGGGCTTGGGTGTGGGTGCACTTTTGTTCCTCTTGGCAAGTCAAGCCCTTATAATGGTGTCAAGCCAATGCTTCTGCTGTGGAAAGCCTTTGAGTCCGGGAGGTTCAAGAGCCTGGGCAGTTATTCTCTTCATTATCTGCTGGTATGTGCCCATACCAATTTACCAAATCGAACGTTTAATATAGGGTCTCAGATAGACTTGACAATGTTCATAGGCACTATTAGCTGAATTGAGGATCATAATTACAGCAAAACTTAAATTGAAAACCCATATATGTGTTTTATCATTAAACTTGTACTTCTTGCACTGTATTACATTGATGAGTTTATCTTATGAACTTTTCCTCTCAGGTTGTTTTTCTTGATTGCCGAGATTTGCTTGCTAGCTGGCTCGGTTAGAAATGCCTACCACACAAAGTACAGAGGAATAATAGGTGGAGATTCTTTCTCCTGCTCAACCTTGAGAAAGGGAGTTTTTGGGGCAGGGGCAGCATTCATTTTCTTCACTGCCATAGTCTCTGAGTTTTACTATGTTTTCTATTCCAAGGCCAGGGAAAGCTTCCAGCAATATGGTAGAGAGCCTGCTGTGGGTATGGGAACCTACAAATGAGCTTTGTTAAGGTCATCAGTTCATGATCGTTACTTTGCAAATAGATGTGACCGTGTGGACTCTTTGATTTGCTCAGTCCATTTCCTGTGTTTGAGTTTCATCTCATGTAGTAGGTGTTCAATTTAGTTGGATATAGCTTGTATTCTAAGTTTATTTTCACGATAGTTTTTTCCCCTTGCATGCAACTGCGTATTTTTTGGACTGTCATATACATATATCAATAATAGAAAGCCATTGCTTGTGCTCATATGTCAATGAGATTTTTAATGAACCATCGAACAGTTTAAATGCTGCATTGCAATTAAACAGTGTGAGATTCATATGATCTCAATTAGAAGAAGAAATAGATTGTTTCATTCACTATTCAATAATACTCTTGTAGTGATCACAGATAAAAGCTGCTTAGAGCATAAGTTAAGTTAAATGAAGTAGGCAAATGATGAAACTAAAGAATGCCTTAAATTTTGGTTAAAGACAAGGCCAAGATATCTGTACTTGAATGGAAAGGCAACATTCGAAGCTACCTTTGGAAAACTATAAAACATATCAGTTAGCCTTTCAACAGGCTTCAAAGCTGCTTTGAGCCTTTGAGGCCTCAAGGGTTATACCCATGTCAAATTCAAACCTCTGCTCAGTTCACCTATTGAAGTTCATAGTCTAACTCTTAAATGATTTCTTTCATCTTTCCCTTCATGGGTCTTATTAACCTAAACGAGTTTCCCCACCACTTTAGAACAAAGAGTCATCCATTTTTTCATTGAATTTTACAGTTCCACCAGTTGCAGAGTCTATACAAAATATTACATAATTAGGTTGTTAACAAAAGAGGGATATTCTCTACTGATGCCCCAACCCATCATATCTAGCAACGCAGCTTGTTGTACAAAAGAGAGACAATGAGTAGACTCTTTTATTCTATCTACTTGATCTTTATCCCTTTTATAGCGGTATATATGTTGCTGCTGAACCATCCATTGCCTCTCTAGTAGGCTCCTGCAATCTAAAACAAGATAAGACATACCAACCAAAGCAAAAGAGTAAGAGGTTTGGAGATATGTTTCTAGATTAATAGGTCTAATAAATCCAAGCTCCCATGCCATTTGGAGTTGTTGGGAAATTTAGACCCCGATTGATAGAATTAACAAGTTTTAAACTCAAGTTGTTAATTAGATTTATTATGAATAAAACTTGTTACAACAAACAAACATCAATATCATGTCAAAATCATGCAATGGAAAAATAAATAAGACAAGATATGATAACCTAGGAAAACCAATGAAACAAACTAGTTTCACAGTAAAAAACCTGGAGGGAAACCTTCTCGAAAAGCAATCCACTATAGTAAAGAGAAGTTTCAGATCTAGTACAAAATCTTTATCCCTAGACTTTACAATCCTCATAAATGAACTCAGAGCAGAAACCTTCTACCGCTTCAGAACTTCTGAACTCTTCAATATATGAATGCCACCATTTGATGATGCACGAATCTCAGTACGTGACTAACCAATTGCGCGGATCCCAGTACGCAACTTTGATGATGTCAAGGAATCAGTGGGCTAAAATTTCCGGGCGCTGATGATCTACAAACGAAATCCTGCAAGTAGTAAACAAGAAGTCAGAGGAGACCGATGGGGACCGGCCAAAAGTCCTCCGATGATGAAGTCAGTGAGTTTGTTTTTCTTAATATAAGGAAAAACTCTCTATTCAAAATTTTCCCAAATTACCTCCTATGTTACCACGGAAGAGCCTTTATATAGTAATTTCTGAGGCGGTTATTTCTCCAAGCGTTGTGTAGCTCACAGAATGGTGTGGTAACCTCCATAACTGCTTTGGAGGTTATTTCATTTGAATCCTGTTGATGGAAACCGTTTTCACAGGAGGAACAGTTTCCAAAAAGGAATAGAGAAGTGGTATAGGAAGGGCTCTTTCAGAACAATCGTCCTTCCCTTTTATCTTGGACGAGTGAATCCTTGGACGGACTCGTCTAATAAGCTCGTCCGTCTGTATAGGTGAACGGACGAGCTTATAATAAATGGGCTTATTTTCCTCAGGACGAGCTGTATGGACGAGTTTAGCAGTTGGCCTTTTTGTTGACACCATCAAACTTAATCACCAACTAGAAGAAGATTGTTGGCTGCAAAATTCTTCACTTCATCAAGAATGAAGATCAAGAAGCACTTTGTTACAAAACCCTAAGGCGCAAAGATGCAGTAACTTCTTTCAGAGAGAATAAGGCATCGGTCACCTTTTGCATATGTTCTCCTTATATTCTCTTATGTGACAGCATCTAAAATAAGCCTTATATAAGTATAGGGTTGCGAGAAAAGAAACCCTACACATACATGTCATCATAGGCCGAAAATCAGATCTGGAAATCTAACTTCCTGTAACCTCGATGATACCTCGATAGATAGTATCTGTCGAGCCTTATTAAATCTCGATAGATAGTTAGGTGTCAAGGAGGTGTCGAGAAGCTATCGAGGGGACAAGAGCTTTCTCAATCGATCCACCAGCTGTTAAGAAGGTGTCGAGATTGTGATAACAATCAACTGAAGAGCTCGATAGATAGCTTAGTTGTCGAGAGGTGTCGAGCAGTTATCGAGCTATTTGTCCACAATTGTCGAGCTATCTGTCTAGCTTTATTGAACACCTTTTCTTCACTTGTTTCTTGGTCCAATCTTCATGGCTTTAATACAATACTTGAACAACATGTTCTTGAAGTATTAAACACATCCTAGATCTACTCAATTACAAGTAAAGTGCGTTTTATCAAATGATTAACTAACTACATAAATATTTATATATGTTCCTAACATGAATCACATATGTCCTAACAGGAGCCATATCTAAAAGTCCAAAATGTTGCTATGTTGTTTGAGGTTTAGCCAAATTAAGCCATCCTGATTTGGCAATACAACCCGAGCCCATACTTTGCCAGGATTATCTTAGGAGCTTCCATATGTGATTAAGAGTGATGAAAGGGAATCGAGGGGGATATGGTAGAGTATTGCTGTATTGGTTGAATGCAATCTTAGTTGATTGTGTTGTGGTAGCCCAATTTAGGATGACATTGATCTATAATACTAAAAGTCATTTCACTATACAAAACTAGGTAACTAAGCAAAGTTTTTTTAATAATATAATTTAGTTTCCTCAAATATATTTAGATATAAACTGAAGTTGTCACTTGAAGTAATGATTTCAGTTAAAAACCAGTGGTGTGTGTATAAGAATAATTTTCCATAAAATTAACCATATAGTTGCATTGACTAATAAGTCACATGGTTGAATTTAATTGTGTTTAAGGAATGATAACATTGTTTATATTATATTGGTCAATGTAGCCAAATGGTTGAATTTAATTGGAAAACCTAAGATATAATACCTAAGAAACAATATCTAATATTTTCCCTTATTTCACATTTACCAGCTCTTTTTATTTTTTTATTTTTTTTTGAATCATGCAAGGATTGAAAATTTCAGTCACACCATACCTTAGCTTTTCACTAAACTTATGCTACACGTCCAATCCACACATATGATTGAGCTACAAGGCAGGGCCGCAGGGACGGAGCCAGGAATTTTTGTTTAGGGGGACCAAGTTGCGATGCTAATATATTTATCAAAACAACTTCCACACCCTCACACACACATATGTACACACACGCGCGCTTTTTTATTACATATATACATACTTTTTTATTTGATAAGTTATATATATACACACACCCAACAAAAAAAAAAAGATCTTAGTATTTTCATTCAAATTCATTTTTGACAGCGATCTTTCCTAAAATAAAATTCATTTTTTCTATTTTCATAGTCAAATTCTTAAAAAGTTTCATTTTAAATACAAATTATCAAATTTTATGCTAAAGTAAGTAAAAAATCTTTCAATTGAACTAATAAAATTTTCAAAAACATGAATGATCCAAAACTTGGTGAAATAAGTTAGGCTCCAAATATATTTAAAGCTACCTTGCTTTAACCCATTATATGTCAACTAAAGACACATTTCATGTGTAGTTTTAGTGACAAAATTTTTTTAATGAGTCAATGACTTGTTAATCGTCACATAACGGGTTGAAAAATATAGATTCAAATATGTTTGATATCAAATTTTATCAAATATTTAACAGATATAAAAGCACATTTTACAATAAAAAATAGAATTGCGCAAAATAAAGTTATACTTCTATAACTATTAGACCAATTATTTTTTTTAAGAGCATTATTAGACTAATTCAAATATTTGGGGGGGCCAACTCTTATTTTTGTAGACTAAATTTTGAAAACATAAAAATAATTGTATATATATTTTAAAAAAATTTTAAATTTTGGGGGGGCCATGGCCCCCCCACCCTTATACATGCCTCCGCCCCTGCAGGGCCGGCTTAACAACTTTTGGGGACTTAGGCGAAAATTTTAAATGTGGCCTTTTTATAATTAAATATTAATCAAATAATATATATATATATATATTGATTTCTTTATTTAAAATCTATTTTTCTTGTTTTTTGAGATGCAAAATTACTAATTAAGTTTTTGTATTTAAGTTCCTCTAACATTTCTTTTTCAATTGATAAAATAGCTAAACACAATTTATAATTAAAAATGATAATTTAACTAAAAATAAAATTTAAAGTATAGAACAATAGATCTGGTTATTGCAATTTTTCTAAAGCCGTGACCACTTAAAATAAAACCTGCACAAATAAAAATTAATTTAATACATGGTTTAATAAATTAGTGTCATTATAATACAAATGAGTTGATATGATACACATCAAATTATTAATTGGTATAATAATTTATAATAATAGATAAAGTGTTAGATATAAAAAATAAAATAAAAATAAAAATTGAGAAACTAACTACGACCAGCCTGTACTCCACTGCTCCTAAGTCGTATCATCCTATGGGCTATGGCTAAGTTTTAAAGAAAAAAACGTGTCCTATCAATTATCATGGCAGAAAAGGGTACAAAGAGGGACAGAAAAGCTATCATAGCAAAAAACGTGTCCCATCCCATCAAACAATTGTGCAGTGAAAGTGTGAAACAAACTAAAAATATATATAATTTAAGTTAACTAAATAGAAGACTCTGAGTCTTCATTTTTGAAAAGACAAAGAGAAAGAGGGGAAGAACTGAAGAAGAATACCTCTGGTGACTGGTAGACTGGTACGCTGGAATTAACAAAGAAAAATTTCAAGCTAGACTAACTGATTGAGTTTATGGAAAAAGATCAAGAATGAAGAATCAAGATGAAGATGAAGAAAAGAAAGGTAAGACTATAAGAATGTAGATGGAGAGGCAAAGAGATAGAGAGATGAGAGGTTTTTTTTTTGTTTTTGAAATTTATAATCTCTATTGTAACATATTTCAAGACAATTTCATTGTATTATTAATGGCTTTGTCTAGTATTAATTTTGATTTTAGCATATTTCAAGAATGAGTTAATAAATTTATCTCCTAACATTTAATTTGGTTAGCTGAAGTTTGACTATTTTTGTTTTTTCCTTTTTAATCTTTTGCATTTTAGGATATAATGATGCCTTTTTAATGCATTTTATTGACCAATAAAAGTGCTTAAATTTTTTTAATTAAAATATATAGATAAATATATTATATATTGTAGGGTCCAAATTTCGTGGCCCAAGCCCAAAAGGTCAGGAAAATGAGCCCAACGAACTCAGAACAATGAATTTGTAGAGAATGGGTTGAAAAGCTAGGCTGATTGTGAATCTAGCAACGGTAAACTGACATAAAAATACGCTTAAAAGCTAAATAAACTCAAGTCCAAAGAGGCATGTTATTGACTGAAAAGAGAATACAATTCTCAGAGTTTTTCTCTGGATCTTTTCTTTTTTTTTTTTTCTCTTTAGAGGCCTATTACACTTATATATTCTTCTTCTCCTTTATCTTTACCGTACACTTGTTCTTCATTTAAGCCTTCATTTGAGTACATGTCATATCAGATATCTGCTTTAGTTTTCCGTGAGTGGTGGTAGCTGAGGTTGCACTGTTCAGGGGTCTTCACCACATAAATGCAGCTAGGAAAGTTGCTGCAGTGCATTAAATACGATGATAACAGCTTTTTCTTTTAGATATTTTTCCGTTCTTATCATCTCTAGACATGCCCAAAGCTTGTCCTTGTCATTGAAGTTGTTGGAAAGATCAATCAAACCTTCCGTATACTTGCTTGATTAAGTCCCCTTGGTGTCCGAGGAGAATGAACTCTTCGGACCATTATGGTTCTCTTCAGACTATCCTCCTCATTTGTTTCTGGGTATATTTCTTCTACCTGGACTCCTTCCTAACTGTTTTCTTCTCTTCGGACACATAGTGACACTTTGAACTGGGCCCTAGGCCCAACACATGATGTTGGGCTTTTACCCCCATATATATATATATATATATATATATTTCAAGTGGGGGCCTTCTTTTATTTGAAGGCCTTAGGCGATTGCATCAATTGCATCACTTATTGAGCCGGTACAAGGTTATTTAAGAGAATAGTTAAGGTGTTCAAAGAGCGAAACCCTCATTTCTCTCTCTCTCTCTCTCTCTCTCTTTTTTGGGTTCTTTGAAAAAGAAATTCCCACACTTAGAGCTTTTAGTTTTATCCCATCTGCCCATCAGTTATGCTGCCTGATCAATGCATATATCTCTTTATTTTTTCTTTTTCTTTTTTGTATTTTGTTGTTGCTGTTGTTGTTGTTGTTGTTGTTTTTTTTTTTTTTTTTTTTTTTTTTTTTTTTGAGAAAAAGGTGAGTGCATAATGCATACAACTAACAAGGCTAACCATTAGTACTAGCATGTATGTATGTTATTTCTTTTTTAATTTCCATGCAAAACATGTGCATTGTATTGTTTTTGTTGAAAACGATATATTTTAACTTGACGACTAGCCCAATTTTAAAATTGGGAATTTTTGTGGGTTTCAATCAGTTCAACTGGTAAAATCTTTGATGATTGTGTAAGAGATCTAAGGTTCAATCCCTACTTACACCAAAAACTTATTGGTGTCTTGATCTGATGATAAAAGAGTTAACATCAATAGGATGAAACTTTCTCAAAAAAAAAAATTTGGGAATTTTTAATTGCATTATGTATAATATTCTGTTGTACTCTACCTAATCTATATATCTATATAAAACCGAAGCTTTTGAAGCTCTCACAATTTTCCACATCATCACTATTTTCTTTTTCTTTTTATTTTTGATTCTTTTTATTTTAGGTTTAATATCTTATAACAATAATATTGAAAAACGTATACAAACTTGGAGGCCTATTTAAGGGCTCCATAAAACTTGATGTACAAGAAAATATATTCTAAAATAAGCCCTAATTAATACCTAACCATAATAGGAACCAAATTTAACCTAAAAAAACATTAAAAGAGCCTAAAAACAAGGAAATAAATCACCTAGACCTAAAATAACGTTTTTTATATAAAAATATCAAAATTTCTTCTCTCCTTAAAACCCTAGCAATTACTATCTCAAAACCCTAAACTCAACTTCACTTTAAGATTAAAAAAATAAGAAGGAGAGAGACTCACGTAAAAAAAAAAAAAAAAAAAAAAAAAAAAACGTAGGTTTTGTCTTTTTTTATTTGCTTTCATATGTGCCTGAAATTTTCATTATATCTTATTGTTTTATTATGTTTAGAATTGATTTTCTTATAAGTATTTGGGTTAATCTCTATATTTTGAAAGTGTTTTTATGGGTTTGGTTTTTGGGTTGAAATTCTAATAATTATTTTATATTATATATGGCAGATGAAGCATCTCTATTTTTTGGAGAAAAATCAAAACTGCAACCTATGTCTTCCAGCCCAAGGTGTAGTAAATTTTTATATGTTCTTGCTTTATTGAGAATTTTTATTTGGGTTCATGTGATTTTTGTTTTTTTATTAAAGCTTTGATTTTTGGATGATTAATTATTTGTTTGGATTAATTTCAATTAATTATTTGTTTGGATTCAACGTAAAAGATAATGGAATTAGGTGTTATAAATTTGATAATGTTTCATGTTTTGAATTGTTTATATTATTTAGACTCCTGGTAGGACTCTCTCTTCTCTCCTTAAAACCCTAGCAATTACCATCTCAAAACCCTAAATTTAACTTCACTTTAAAATTAAAAAAAATAAGAAGGAGAGAGACTCAACTAAAAAAAAAAAAAAAAAAAAGTAGGTTTTGTCTTTTTTATTTGCTTTCATATGTGCCTGAAATTTTTATTCTATCTTATTGTTTTGTTATGTTTAGAATTTATTTTCTTCTAAGTATTTGGGTTAATCTCTATATTTTGATAGTGTTTTTGTGGGTTTGGTTTTTGGGTTGAAATTTCTAATAATTATTTTATATTGTATACAGCAAATGAAGTATCTCTATTTTTTGGAGAAAAATCAAAACTGCAACCTATGTCTTCCAACCCAAGGTGTGGTAAATTTTTATTTGGTATATTATATATGAATTTTTTGAATTTGAAGGGTTTTGTTTGGTTTTGAAGTAGAATTTGAGGATTCTATAAAATTTGGAAGGTTTAAGTTTTGGGGTTTTTGGTATTTGCGTCTTAGTAGGTTGATCTTAATTCTTTACCTTATATGTTTTTTGTTTATTGAGAATTTTTATTTTGGGTTCATGTGATTTTTTTTTTCTTAATTAAAGTTTTGATTTTTGGTTGATTAATTATTTGTTTGGATTAATTTCAATTAATTATTTTTTTGGATTCAACGTAAAAGATAATGGAATTATGTGTTATAAATTTGATAATGTTCCATGTTTTGAATTGTTTATATTGTTATTAATACGACTAAATAGGATTTGTTTTTATCTTTGTAGTTTATATCAGTTTTGAGTGTGTGTATATATATAATTTTTGGAAATTTTGCTTTATTAATTTAAGAATTGTAAATTACTTTGTAGGTTTCAGTAACTATGTACTTGCAGTGAGACATTGACAATATAAGCATACATATATGGTATTAACATTTTATAAAAATCTTTCTTACAACCCAATAACATTCTACGTTAGACAACACTTCTAAACTAATGAAAAGCATAAAAGTTAAATATTTATTCCCATTGTATTTTATTTAATTATGACAGATCCATTTTTTTTTAAACGCTAACTAGCAAAATGTCTATAATATGCATATTATTAACCCAATTTTCTATTTCTAAATTTATTAGATTTTATTATATCAATCTTTTTTTCTTTTAAATTCTTGGTGGGCAAATCAGTCTCTCACTAATTCTTTTACCTTAACGTGATATTAGTTAATTGTCATTTTACTTAACTATCCCGTGCATCGCACGGGTTAGCGACTAGTAAATAATAACTATAAAGGAATTTGATCAGCGCATGCAAAGGAAAAGCCTTGCAAATAGCAATATAAATAAATACAATAAGCCTTTATATATTGTACCTATCAAGTGTCAAGTGTGGAAACTCGAAAAAGACCAAGGGGTTGTAATGATGAAATCGTTTGCATTTAATTATATCTTTATCATTTTTTTAAAGTCGCTTCAATGACTTTGATTTCTTGAAATAAAGAAAAATGGGGCAAGTTTGTACCTATCAAGTGTTAAGCATGGAAACTCAAAAGGCCAAGGAGTTGACTAAATGGTTTTTGAGGTCTCATAATATTCATGAGATTTAAATTCGAAATCTCTTACGAGCATCTTGGGGCCACCTTTAAATATATTCATTTCTTAAATGAAAAAAAAAAAGTTTCCAGATTGAAAAATTTTCTTCAAATATTAATTTGACCCGAAAGGTCAGACCAATAAAAGGGACAAATGAGCTTTAATTAGATTTCCATAGATTTGATTCTCAATAATAAAAAATAAAAAAAATAAAAAAAGAAAAGAAAAGAAAAGATTTCCATAGATTTTTTGAATATCTGCTATGAGTAAGACCATGCCCATCACTTCAGCCCCATGACCCATTGTTTGCAAAACTCAGCTCACTAAAATTTTTTTTTCTTTACAACTATTTTTTGTTCGGTTTTGCCTACTACTGATGGAAAAACCTAGTACTTATGAGGCCCATATTCCTCAGCCTTTCGGTCTCTGAAAAGGCCCAAATTACAAATAACTTTGATCGAAGACAAACTTATCAGCCGACAGCCAGCAGCCACCACGTGAAAAATGCTAAAGATACAAAATTTTTTACAAAATATTTTATAAACTGTTAATGTGGTAAATAATTATTAGTAAATAAAAATAATAATATTATTAGTTAGCCTATATGAGAACTAGTAAGAAAATTAGCTATAATAACAGTTTGTAAATATGTTATAAAATAATTTATAACTTGTAGCATTACTTGCCATTGCATAGGCCCAAAAAACACCCCGTTGTGAAGACCAATATCACTACCAATTAAATTATTGAACTTCACATCAAAAGGAGGTGCCAAGTGACTCAGTTAGTAAAGGAAAATGATAGAGATACAAACTTTTTTACAAAAATTATTATAAATTGTTGAGAACCAATAAGAAATTAGCAACAACAACAGTTTGTAAAAATGTTATAAAATAGTTTGTAACGGTAGCATCACTCTTTAGCAAAATATCTTAATTTAATATGGAATAAAAAAAAATTAGATTTTATTTCGAAGAGGGAAAAGGATAGAGAGAGTATCGCCTCCTATTTATGTGCCCTAAAAGTATAATGGACTTCCAATCTTAAAAAAAAAAAATTTAATTGAGAGTTTGCTGAATTCTTTTTCCAAAAATTATTTTATGGCACCTGGAATGCAAAGTGCTTGAGCAAACTAAAATTTTAACATTACAAACTTGTTTATAACTCCGCAATTAATAATATCAACAGTGAAATAGATATATACCTAATAAGCAATAGTGTGTATACATTCATAATATAACTATAAATTATAATTTAAGTCTTTTATACTTTTCTAAATTTAGATGCATAAATTCACATGTGAACACATCAAACACAAAATTATTAGAATATAATTAGGACACTTAGCATAAAATTGGAGGTATAATTAGAATCTAAATTAGATTCTTGATCTAACTTTCTCTTTAATATATTACTAGTATGTAGCCCCGTGCTACCGCACGGGAATAAATATATTATTAATCATGAGTTTATTCATGTTTAAAAAGCTCAGTTAAGTCTAAATTCATATTATTAACCAGAAAATTTCATTAAAAAAACTTAGTAGTATATATATTTTATACAAAAAGATGAACCTTGGTGACAATGTTTATCCAAAAGATCCATTCACGCTTTTGAATCTTCAATCTCTATTGGTGATTGAAATTTTCGTAGCTTAAAAAATTTAAAATTAAAAAAAAAAAAAAAAAAAAACCCCTCAGAATTGTACTCATTTTGTAGTTTGACGATAGGTCATTTTGCAACATGATGGGCATTTGTGTGAAGAAAAAACCTCTGAAGTTCCATGGCTGATAAAAGAAATTCTCTCCAATCTCTTTTTATAGAGAGATGGGTTTGTGCATATTTTTATACATCCTTCATAGTTGTATTATCACGAAGCAGGTCCAATGGATTTAAATTGGTACTACCGATTCCCAAAGCATAAGTGTTTAATGTGTTATTAATTTCATCTCATTGGCTTCTACACATGACAGCAAAATTAAAAATAATTAGATTGTACATGTGTATAGTAAAATTGGACTCTAATTTCAGATTCTAATTGAACAATTGGAATGATAATATATGATAGTAACAACAATAGAAAAATTCAAATAAAATTTTGGATTAAATTGTAACAATCTAAATAAAAAATTCCAGTAGAAAGACAGGGTGGAGTGATCTACTCTAAGAGGGCGACCAAACTTGCGTAAATATAAAATAATTAATCTCACTCCAGAAAATTTACATTGTTCATAACCTTTACCTTCACTGAAAATTTTAAAAACATAGTGACTCACATCTGCCATCCAGACATCTACAGCCGAGTCCTCTCCAATTCACGTGAGATTCATTGATCACTAAGTTCCTTTGCAGCCTGCAAAAAGTATCATCCATCGGTCCACAGCAGTGCTTTTTTCATTGTTATAGGTGCTAAACCTGAACAAAAAGCCAAATATAAGGATAGTGAATTTTAGGCATAATGTGCATCTAATCACATATTAGTAATTTATAACAAATGTAAAGATGCAAACTTTGTAAGTGAATAGTAAACAAAATTCAGTGTCAGAACAAAAAAGAAAGCACTTTAATCCGAAACTCAGTGCAAATGCAAAGATGCAAACTTTGTAAGCAATTTATAACAAAGATGCAAACTCTGGCTTTGCTATCTTTTTGGAAATTATGCAATGTACCCAAACCAAGTTCTTATCACCGATATTAATCTCTTTGGTTTTCACGTTTGACCGCAAAATTTAAAAAAAAAAAAAAAAAAAAAAAAAAAAAAAAAAAAAACTTAATTAGCACAGTAACTTACTTGACCTGATACATAGAAGTGGTTTTAATGAGAATGAGCCCACATACATTTAGCCACATGATACAAAATTCAACTTCAATTTCACCGATATTAATCTCTTTGGTTTTCACGTTTGACTGCAAAATCAAGAAAAAACTTAATTAGCACAGTAACTCACTTAACCCGATACATAAAAGTGGTTTTAATGAGAATAAGCCCACATACATTTAGCCACATGATGCAAAATTCAACTTCAATTTCAGATTCTAGACGCATGGCACAAAATTAGAACTCTAATTAGGAATTCTAATTTGGTGTGTACACGTGGCACACAATTAGAGTTCTAATTTGGAATTCAATTTAATACTCTCTCTGCTTCCCCTATTATTATATATATATATTAGTAGTTCATCATTGTTATGTACACTAAAATTTTTATGTTAACGATATATATTCTAAAGAATTAAAAAAATATGCAATGTAATTAAAATATAAATTTTATTTTAAGAAAAAGATCAAATGTAATTTAGTCAAAATTTTAAGTATCCTAATCCAGCACCAAGACAGTGGAATTTGGCCCTGGTGCACTCTCTGTTCTTACCTCAAGAAGCCTCAGCAATTAAGAATATACCCCTTAAAACCAAAATAGAACAAGCCAAACCATGTCGCACACCCATCAAAAGCAATCTTAAATTGTCCAAGAACCAAGTCCCACACGTTGAATATTTTTTTATCACTAGGAAACGATTGTCTATATTTTTTATAGATTGGAATTGCTAGTTTGTTCGTTTAGAACTTACTATTTGTTTTGCTGCTGTTGGAACTATAATTTTGATCCATTTTTTGGTACTGTGCCTTTTTACTTTGTACTATCTTTTTCAGTTTTTTGGGTAAACAAGATCTGGGGGGTATGATAGATGCTGAGAGAAATGTTTTGATGCAAACATATCAAATCGAGCAAAAGATAGTAAATGTGCTTGACTGTGTAGATAATTATGAAAAGCTGGAACTAAAATTAGTCCTCACAATGACAATGATACAAACCTTGATATACTTAATCAAATAAATGATGCAAACCTAGGTAACTAGGTAGAGTTGTTTGGACACTGCTTTAGATTTCTCAAATAAATTTTACCGTGTAGTTGCATTGACTAAAGTCACATGGTTGAATTTAATTGTGTTTAAGGAATTGTTGGGTTATAAATTGATCCCGATTAATTAATTCAATTATCTAAATTAATTAATTAGGTCAAATTACATGCAAATTGTGGAGGCACCAACAAATTGCCAAATTAACTAAGTGCAGCAGAAAATAAATAACATCGTGATTTGTTGACTAATGGGGAAAACCTCTTGCAAAGCAAAAATCTCATTAGGTAAATTTTAGGTCACCACTCCCAAGAATCCACTAATCAAGAGCAAGTTATTACAAGTATAAGGAATCTTACCACTACCTTTGCTCCAATGCCCAATTGAACTTGATCTTATAAAAGGCTTCTTCACATGCACAAATCCCAATACATGACTAACTCCCAACAACTAATTGATTGTTGTTAGCTGCAAAGTTCTTCACTTCAAAACACGTTGAAGATCAGGAAGCACTTAGTTACAAAACCCTAACGCGCACAAAACGCAATAGCTTCTCACAGAGTGTATATGAGTTCTCTAATTGAGTTTCTGTGTCTTTGATAACTTTTAAAACAAATCTTTTATAAATCATGAACCAAATTTCAGATCTAAAAATTCTAAAATCGTAAATCTCTATAGATCAAGCTTGTGTCAAGCTTCTTCATTAAATCTCGACAGATACTAATGTCGAGACTAGTGTTGAGTTTTAATGAAACAACTTTTTTTCACTTGTTTCTTGAATCAATCTTCATGTCTTTAATGATACCACTTGATAATTTTAAGCAACATATTTTTTGTTACATTAAACCCAACTTAGATCTACTCAATTACAAATAAATGCGTTTTGTCAAAAGATAAGCCAATACATAGAAAATATGACCCTAACAGGAATGATAACATCATTTCTATTATATTGGTTGTAAGGACACGATTTGTAGCCCAAACCCAAGATGTATGGGATGTTGGCCCAGCGAGTCCAGTACAATAAATTTGTAGAGAGTGGGTTAAAGAACTAGGTACTAATGAATTTGATAATAGCTAGTATGGATGTAGAGATGATTAAGCAAGAACAAGGGACATAAAGATGAATGAATTCATTGTTTGAGGAGGTAAGTTTTCATATAAATTGACTAAATAGAGTACAAATGCAATTTAGATTGCTACAATGCATCTTCTTTATTTTTCCCCTGGGTCATTTTCTCATAGAGGGTCTATTACATTATATAGCTCCCTTTGGACCATCTTGATCCTACACTTATTGATTATCTGAGCCCTTATTAGAGTACCTGTCCCATCAGACACCCTCTTTGGCTTTCTATGAGTTGTGATAACCAATGCAACACTGTTCAGAGGTATTTTCTACATAAATGCGGTCAGAAAAGTAGTTGCAGTGCATTCAATGCGGTGGTAGCAGCTTTGCCTTAGATATTTTTGGGTTCCCATCTTTCTTGTATGTTTATGGTGCATGTCCCTATCATTAGAGTTTCTTGGAAGATCACTTTGATCATTAGAATCTACATATGATCTATATTTAGCTTATCCGAGGAGATATTTCTCCTTGGACCACCTTCCCATTTGTATCTTACTCATTAAGTCCCGAGTCTGAACCATTCATTACTGTTTGTTCGTCCTCGGACTACTCATGCTCTCGACCTAGGCCCAAGGCCCTATATACAAATTTGGGCCCTTACCCCCACAATAGCCTCTCAAAACTCCGATTTTTCCCTCTTATCCGAGGAGAAAAAGTAGGGCTTTGATCACACAATAATTGAGGACTTTAATTTGCCTAAAGCCAGTCATCCGAGGAGCTGGATGTTTGAGATTCTGTTTTGACACTTAGTGAAAAACTAAAGCATGTGGTCCAAGGATCCAGACATGTTTGAGGTTTTATTTAAGCACTTGTAGATATGTCATTGAGTGTTAATTCCCCCTTAGCATCTGGTCCGAGGACCTAGGCATGGCTAAGGTTCTGTTTAAGCATTTTGAAAAATGTCATAGAGTGTTAATTTCCCCTTAGCATCTGGTCCGAGGACCGAGGCATGACTAAGGTTTTGTTTAAACACTTGTAAAGATGTCATTGAGTATTAATTTCCCCTTAGTATTTGGTCCGAGGACCTAGGCATGACTAAGGTTCAGTTTAAGCACTTCGAATGATGTCATAGAGTGTTAATTTTCCCTTAGCATTTGGTCCGAGAACTGAGGCATGACTAAGGTTCAATTTAAGCATTTGTAGAGATGTCATTAAGTGTTAATTTCCCTTTAGCATCTAATCTGAGGACCTAGGCATGACTAAGGTTCTGTTTAAGCACTTGTAGAGATGACATTGAATGTTTATTTCTCCTTAGCATTTGGTTCGAGGACCGAGGCATGACTAAGGTTCTGTTTAAGCACTTCGAAAGATGTCATAGAGTGTTAATTTTCCCTTAGCATTTAGTCTAAGGGCCGAGGCATGACTAAGGTTCTGTTTAAGCACTTCGAAAGATGTCATAGAATGTTAATTTCCCCGTTAATTTCCCCTTAGCATCTAGTCCGAGGACCGAGGCATGACTAAAGTTTTGTTTAAGCACTTTGAAAGATGTCATAGAGTGTTAATTTTCCCTTAGCATCTGGTTTGAGGACCAAGACATGACTAAGGTTCTGTTTAAGTACTTGTAGAGATGTTATTGAGTGTTAATTTCCCCTTAGCATCTGGTCCGAGGACCTAGGCACGACTAAGGTTCTATTTAAGCACTTCGAAAGATGTCATAGAATGTTAATTTCCCCCTAACATGTGGTCCGAGAACCGAGGCATGACTAAGGTTCTATTTAAACACTTCTAAAGATGTCATAGTGTTAATTTCCCCTTAGCATTTGGTCTAAAGACCGAGACATGACTAGGGTTCTGTTTAAGCACTTGTAGAGTTGTCATTGAGTGTTAATTTTCCCTGAGCATCTAGTCTGAGGACCTAGGCATGACTAAAGTTCTGTTTAAGCACTTCAAAATGTGTCATATAGTGCTAATTTCCCCTTAACATCTGATCCGAGGACTAAGGCATGACTAATGTTCTGTTTAAGCACTTCGAAATGTGTCATATAGTGTTAATTTCCCCTTAGCATCTGGTTCGAGGATTGAGGCATGACTAAGGTTCTGTTTAAACACTTCTTTGATAGCCCCTGCCCGCTTAAGCTTCATCACCTCATCTCTGACAGGATCTGCATGTTCCTTGGATGGGCGCTAAGGTGATTGCTTTTTGGGAGTGATGGATGGGTCAATATTTAAATGATGACAGATGAAATTTGAATCCGCCCTCGGGGCTTCAGCCTCTTGTACAGGTCAGGATACATAATCTCAGCACCACTACCCTCTCGATCCTGCTCATGCTCACAATCTCTTTCACGCTCAAGGTTAAGAAAATCATCTTGTCATAGAGAACCTATGGGTTCTGCCTGGTGGATCCTATCATAGTCGACCGTTGCACTCACTAATACACAAGTTCTCCCCACAGACGATGTCAATTGTAAGGACACGATTTGTAGTCTAAACTAGGGATGAGCAAATGAATACCGAAGCCGACCTAACTGACCGGCGCCGAGAAGACCGTTCCTACACCAGTGCTGACCGAATGAGCTGAGGCCGGTGTTCGGAGGGCAAAGCCCTTTCCGACGCCGGTGCAGTGCAGTCACCGGATCAAAGAAGGGGAAACCGATCTACACCAAAACGAATTGATACCAGAAATCGTTTCTCCCCACTGTTTGGATATGGCATCGTTTCACAGGTTCTGATTTTAATTTCTTTTTAATGAAACGACGTCGTATGGGTGTTATTAAAAAAAAAAAAAAACCAAAGCAAAACAGTGCATTTTATGCTAGGTTTACAGATTCTTAAGGCCATATATATTCATTCTTTTGTCCCGATATCCTTCAACTCTCTCTTTCGCTCTCGCCTCTCAGTCTTGCTTGATGCAGCAACGCTCGCTTGAGCTCTCACATGAGCTCACTAGAAATGACAAACCAACGGTAAGCATGAATGATTCTTAATCTCATGTACTTCGTAGTTTTTTAGGGTTGTAAAATACAGTACAATGGGTTTTAGGCTTGTGACTCTGTGAGAGAAGTGAAGTTTATGATTTTGATTTATTGGTGAGAGCTTGTGTTTGTGTCTGTATTTGTCTTTGTGTTTTGAGAGTGATTGAGAGTGTTTCTAAGTGTCTTGTGTATCAATGACTTTGAAAGCCAACCCAAAAATAGGAAGAGCACATCAACATTATATATATAATGGTAACCTTTGTAAACCTTTCTAAGTGTCATGTGTATAAAATAAATGACTTTGTGTTTGTGTTTGACTTTAGTCCCACTTAAGCAGATTTTTTTATGTGTTTGTGTTTGGGTGAACAGATGTTTTTATGTAAAAAGATTTGTTGAACATTTTTTTTTTTAATTTATGTGAACAGTTTTTTTTTTATTATTATTATGTGAACAGATTTTTTTATGTGAATAGATTTGTTGAGCAGCTTTTTTACGTGAACAGATTTTTTTGTTAATGTTTCGAATTAAACCGACCAAACCGATTAAACCGAGCCGATCAAACCGTACCGTTATAGGTCGGAAAACTGACCCTAATCGGTGTGCATCAGTTTTAGTTATTACAAAACCAATCCCTATCGGTTCGGTAACAAATTTAAAAAAATACTAAGCTGACCGAACCGCGCAAACCCCTAGTCTAAACCCAAGATGTATGGGGTGTTGACCCAGTGAGTCTAGTACAATAAATTTGTAGAGAATGAGTTAAAGAACTAGGCACTAATGAATTTGACAATTGCTAATATGGATGTAGAAGATGATTAAGCAAGAACAAAAAATATGGAGCTGAATTAATTCATTGTCCGAGGAGATAAGTTTTTATATAAATTGACTAAATAGAGTACAAATGCAAATTAGATTGTTACAGTGCTTCTTCTCTATTTTTCCCCAGGGTCCTTTCCTCATGGAGGGTCTCTTACATTATATAGCTTACTTTGGACCATCTTGATCATACACTTGTTGATCATTTGAGTTCTTATTTGAGTACCTGTCCTATCAGACACCCTCTTTGGCTTTCTGTGAGTTGTGGTAACCAAGGAAACACTGTTCAAAAGTCTTCTCCACATAAATGCGGTCAAAAAAGTAGGTGCAGTGCATTTAATGCGGTGGTAGCAACTTTGCCTTAGATATTTTTGGGTTTCCATATTTCTTGTACGTTTATGGCGCACGTCCCTATCATTAGAACTTCCTGGAAGGTCACTTTGATTATTATGATCTACATCTGATCTATATTTAGCTTATCCAAGGAGATATTTCTCTTCGGACCACCTTCTCATTTGTATCTTGCTCTGAACAGTGTTGTCTTGATTGTGTCTAATGAGACATGTACTCAAATAAGTGCTCAGATGATCAACAAGTGGAGGATCAAGATGGTCCAAAAGGAGCTATATAATGTAAGAGACCCTCCATGAGGAAAGGACCCGAGGGGGAAAAATAGAGAAGAGGCACTGTAGCAATCTAAATTGCATTTGTACTCTGTTTAGTCAATTTATATGAAAACTTACCTCCTCAGACAATAAATTCATTCAGCTCTATATTCCTTGTTCTTGCTTAATCATCTTTTACATCCATACTAGCAGTTGTCAAATTCATTAGTACTTAGTTCTTTAACTCACTCTCTACAAATTTATTGTACTGGGCTCACTGGGCTAACGTCTCATACATCTTAGGTTTGGGCTACAAATTGTCCTTACATGTATTATTTTTGTTGAAAACGATAAATGTGATCAGGACATGCAAAGGGAAGCCTTGCAAATTGCAATTTAAATATTATACAGGATCGTAGTTGAAATGATGCCATTGCCACCGTTTGCATTTAATTACTATAATTTTATCGTTTCTTTAAAGTCGCTTCAATGACTTTCATTTCTTGTTAGTGATCATCTCAGCTTGAAAATAAAGAAAAATGGGGCAAGTTTGTCCCTGCAGTCAAGTGTCAAACGTGGAAAATTTGCTTCAAATATTAATCTGACCTTAGAAGGTCAGACCAATAAAAGGGACAAACAAATAAAGCTTTAATTAGATTTCCATAGATTTGATTTTCAAAAATAAATAAATAAATGATTTCCATAGATTTCTTGAATATCTGCTAAGACTATGCCCATGGTTTGCAAGCTCTGCCCATGGATTTGGCCCCAGTGCACTCTCTGTTCTCACCATAGGAATCCTCAGCAGTTATGAATACACCCATCGCAAGCAATCTTAAATTGTCCAAGAACATTGGTGATCCTGTCCAAGACCTGATATTATTTGGCACCCTTCAATACCTCACATCCACAAGACCTGATATTAGTTTTTCAGTCAATAAATAAGTTTGTCAATACATGCAACATCCAACGGCAATCAAATGAATCCTTTGATATTTAAAGTTCACTATTGATCATGGACTCCTGATTAAGCCTTCTACGAACATCCAACTCTATGCATTCACAGATGCAGATTGGGCTGGTTTTCCTGATGGTCGCCGCTCTCAAAGTGGCCACTTTATCCACCTTGGTCCAAAACTTATTTCTTGAAGCTCCAAAAAGTAAGCCACCATTTCTCTTGGCAAGCCACCAATCTTATGGTGTGACCATCTTGTTGCTGCTCAGCTCAGTGCCAACCCCATATTGAAAGCGATTTTCAACTTTGTTTATGAAAAAGCAGCCAATAAGAACATTGATATTCCCCTCATCTCATCTTCGGATCAAACTGCTGACAATAGAACTAACCCAGTTGGCATAGCACGACACACATTTTTGCGCTACAAGTTTACCACCGTTGGGCTTAAGGGGGTCTATCATAGCTCACAAGTCCAGATCACATACTTGAGCTGTAATAGTAACCGTTCCTCAAATCTCTCCTCCGTTCAAATCTGAATTTGAATATGCAATTACTCCTATAATCTGTCTCCCTAAAATCTCTCTATTCTGTAATTAAACACTCCTATAATTCCTCTTCTTGTGTAGCTATAAACTGATGTATAAATTCTCTTATAAAGTAGAAGAAAGATAATACTAGAATTCAATTTTTACACCATCGCGCACTCTTGGTACGGTAGTCACTCCACCAGTATAAATGCTTGTGGGGTGTGAAAGACAATGTTTGGGGTTCAAGTCTCCAGAAGGGAGCTTCATACACATGTACACTTAGATTACTCTAGAGTAGAAATTCTATCTTATATCAAAAAAGAATTCAATTTTTACAATTTTTCTCCGAAATTAATGCAATGCAATGATATTCCTAATATCTGCAATTTGTTTGATTGACGTCCAATGAACATCAGTTGGATGCTGCACGTATTGACAAAACTTTATTGACTGAAAAACTAATATTAGGTCTTGTAAATGTGAGGTATTGAGAGGCACCAACTGAGCTTTGATATAAGGTGACATCCAGGCCGGCCCAAGCGTTTTCGAGGCCTTAGACGAAATTTTCAAATGAAGCCTTTATGTTATCACTTAAATAATATTTAACTAGCATTTTATATAATAGTTTTTTAAAAATCCATTCCTTTTACTCTTTATTATGATTTTGTTTTGGAGAAAATGCTAAAGTTATAACAAATTTTACTAAAAACTAGTGTTGTAATGAATGTGATCAATGACATGAGCTTACAAAAATACTAGAAATATTATAAAATTTACAACATGAGAATTACAAAGATATATCACCAATCACAAATATTCATTAAAAAATTTATTCAATAGTTTGTTGAATTCTACCAATCATATTTATTGTCACATCAAATTATAAAAGTTATGGAGACCACAACGCACCCTTGGTGTAGTGATCACTCCATAAGTATAAGTTCTTGTAGGATGTGATGGGCAATAGCCGATATTTAAGTCTATAGAAGAGAGTTTCGCACACATCTACACTTAGATTAGGCTAGAGTATAATTTTTATTTTGTATAAAAATAATTAAATAAATAAAAGTTATGTAGTAAAATTTATAGTATTTTTAACATATTCTTATTTGAATTACTTATGATTAGTAACATGTCTATTTGTAAAACCTATTTATTTAAATTTGTCATATCTCCATCTCTAGCATTACTTAATTCTTTGAGTATTCTTAATAGTGAAAAAAAAAGTTGTAGACTAAAATGTTTTAATATCTCCTAAAAATATTTATATATAAATAAATAAATAAATTTGCCCCCAAATTTGTGGCCTTTTCTAGTAAGTGGGCCCTAGGCAATGGCCTAATTGGCCTAAGCCAAGGGCCTGTTTGGTATATCAACTTAAACAGATATTTTAGTTTTTAAACAACATTACACGTATTTTCACACACTTTTTCACTCACACGTATTTCTAAAAAAACTAAAAACTGTTGTTTAAACACACGTACCAAATGGACCCTTAAGATTGCTTGCCATGGGTGTGCGACATGGTTTGGCTTGGTCCATTTTTGTTTTGAGGGGTATATACTTAATTGTTGAGGCTTTCTGAGGTGAGAACAAAGAGTGCACCAAGGTAAAATCCCACTGTCTTGGATCTGGATTAAAACACATAAAATTTTGATTAAATTACATTTTATCTTTTTCTTAAAATAAAAATTCTATTTTAATTACATTGCATATTTTATAATTTTTTAATATATATAATTAATATAAAAATTTTAGAGTACATAACAATGATCAGCTGCTAAGAGCATTCACAGCAGTGGAGTTAAAAATTTAGCTTTTTAGCTCCACCAAAAGTTACTTTATCTATTTTACCTACACACATGCTGCAGCAGTGGATCTATTTTAGCTTTCAACACAATAAAATAATATAAACATCACAATAAAATAATATATCAACTACAATAAAATAATATATCCACTACAATAAACAACAATAACAACCACCTACAACCACCACCGCCGCCTCCGCTGCTGCCGCCATCGCCGCCGCCGCCATAGCCATCGCCATCGCCATCGCCGCCACCACCGCCGCCGCTGCCACCACCGTCGCTGCCGCCACCATATGATAGCAAATAATCGTCTAGTGTAAACAAGTGATTTTTTTAACCCCCAAATCATACTTATACATTTTTTTTAACCCCCAAATAATCGTCTAGCAAAATTATTAAGATTATAACAATAGAACATGAATATGCATAAATAGCTCAGTAGACAAAACATATCCAACAAAATCCAACAAAACATATCCAACAATCTCACACTTATCAAACCATAATCATCATCAAACCATAATCAACAATCTCACACATATCCAACAATCTCACACTTATCAGTACGCACGCTCACACTTATCAAACCATAATCATCATCAATCTACCAAAATCAGATATGGAACATTAAAAATCCTAAATAACTGCCGTATTCATCATATATCAGTACACACGCTCAAAACAGAGTTGCTATCATATATCAAAAAAAAAAAAAATTCATATATCAACTAATCCAAATCATATATCATATATCATCATGATAGCAACTAAAAACTGCCGTATTCCAATCCAATAATCCAAAACAACACTAAAAAAGAGTGAATGAGAATGAGACCGAATTTGATAAAATGAAAAAAAAAAAAAAAAAAAAAAAAGCAAGTTTATACCAGCCGGCGATGAGATCGGAGCTTGAGAGGCGAGCTTGAGAGGTTTTGTGAGAGAGGTCAGGCCGGCAATGAGATCGGAGCTTGAGAGGCGAGCTTGAGAGGTCAAGCCGGCGATGAGATCGGAGCTTGAGAGAGAGCTGAAGAAGAGATCGGAGCTTGAAGCGAGCTTGAACGAATGAGATCGGAGCTTGAATGAGTGAGGCCAGCGATGAGATCGGAGCTTGAGGCGAGCTTGAACGAATGAGAGGTTTTGTGAGAGAGAGCTGAAGAAGAGAGTTGGACCGAATAGAGCTTGAGAGCTTGAGAGGTTCTGTGAGAGAGAGCTGAAGAAGAGACCGGATTTGATTGAATAAAAAAAGTAAAGAAGTAAAGGTGGACCGAATAAAATAGTATTATAATTTTTTGCTTCAAGCTACAGTGCACATGTATAGATACATGTGCACTGTAGCAAATCATGTATAAATTATACCTATAGCTCCACTGCTGTGAGCTTTTTTTTGTGATTTTGGAGCTAAATTTTAGCATTATAGCATTATAGCTCCACTGCTGTGAATGCTCTAATAATATATTAAAGTAAAAGTTCAATCATGAACACTTGTATATTGACCATATACTGCAGTTTTAGTTAATGCGATACGCTGGCCATAATTTTTTTTTTTTTTTTTTTAATTTTTAAGATGAAAAGATATTTTGAAGTCATAAACTCATATATGGGCCAAAGAAAGAAAATAAGGTGAAAACATCAATTCAATTTATTCTTGACAATGCATCATGTCTTTAATTTACGAGGTATCTCGCTGGAGGTAGGCAATTGTAGCCAATTTGAGTACAAAAGTATACAATAAGGGAAACTACAACATTGCATTGATCTTTCTCTGTTTCAATCATTATCCATTGGTTTATCAAATTAAATTTCTATTGTATTATTGAATAAATAGGGCGACCCTGTAACCTAACAGAAGACTTATTTGAAGGACTTGGGAGTTCTTCTCTCTAGTCTGTTTGCCCCTGTTCCTGCTCCATTTGGTTTGCTAATTAACAAGGCAAATACGAGAACAAGAAAAACTCTAATCTATACAGCAAACCGGTCATGCTTTTTTGAACACTTGTGCTTAATTTTGGTATGTTCCCTCTTGGAATCACAATCCTCATGATACAGACTTTATTTCTGGGCTTCCTCTCCTTTAAATTAATCATCATTATTGTTACCATATTCTAGTGAGAGCACAGATTGTAGTTTGCTTCTCCATTACTTGAGAAGCTGATCTTCAAGTAATGCCATGGTATATGGTGGTGAGGTGAAAAAGAAATCGTCTGCAACTAGTGGAACCGTGAAATTCAATGAAACAGTAGCTGACTACTGGAATGCACAGATGCGGCTCTAGAGGCGCCGCACCCATGTCCGACGAGGCAGGACGCGGCGACGTGTGAGGGACACCGCTAACCGCGCGTTGGTGCCATGTCGGGCAGCGTCCGCCACGTGATTTTTTTTTTTCCCGACTCGTGCTGACACGGCTGAGACTCAGCTCGATTCGCGCCGATGCAGCTGAGACTCAGCCCGATTTGCGCCGACTCAGTCTGTATCGGCCGAAACCGGCGAAACCCGAAACGGCCAATTCAGGCCGAAATTCAAAAAAAAAAAAAGAAAAAAGGTGCAAAACGCACCATTTGAACTTACCACTGTGAGACACTCAGCCTCCCTCACTTCAAACACACCGTTCTTCAGTCTTCACTTCAAACTTCAGCTCTCTCTCACTTGTCTCTGTACTCTTTGCCTCCCTCTCTGTCTCTGCTCTCTATCTCTTCTGATGTAATAGAAAAAGAGTGAAAGATTTTTTGTTGTTTTGGAAAGAGGAAAGGAGAGTGATGTCACTGATGTGGAGTGGAGGTGTGCGTTTTGAGAAGAGTAGGTACTACTCGGCACTTATTGATGTGGTGTGTGGGTAATAACTGTAGAAGCACTATGGCTTTATTTAGTTTAGAGCACCAATGAAACACAAGTGTGAAGTTGTGCCCTATAATTGAGATTTTAATATAGATTAATTATTGTTGTATATAATTAATTATACATAGTCTTGCATATATTTTATGAAGTTGTATTTTAAAAATATAATTCAATTATAATTGTAAAATCATAAAATTGTATTTTCAAAACATAATTTTATAATTTATGCTTAGCAATATATATAAAATATAAATAAAAATATTTTTAATAATTTTTTAATTACCGAGTCCCGCCGCACCCACACCCACCTTTTTCAAAAATTGCCGAGTCCCGCACCCACACCGGCACCCGAGTCTCAAAACGCACCCGTGCTTCATAGGCTAACTATTTGGTCTAAAATAGTGGGGGAAACTGTTTAGGTTAATAAGACCCATGAAGTGGAAGTAGAAAGAAATCATTTAAGACTATGCACTAGAAATAAATAATAAAACTTGAAGTTGCCTCAACAGGTGAACTGAGCAAAGGTTTGAATTTGACATAGCTATAACTCTCGAGGCCTTAAAGGCTCAAAGCAGCTTTGAAGCCTCTTGAAAGGCTAATTGATATGTTTCATACTTTTCCCAAAGCTAGCTTCGAATGTTGCTCTGCATTCAAGTACATATATCTCGCCCTAGTGTTTAACCAAAATTTTAGGAATTTTTTAGTTTCATAATCTACCTGTTTCATTTAACTTATGCCCTAAGCAGCTTTTATCTGTGATCACTACAAGAGTACTATTGAGTATTGAATAGTGGAATGGAACAATCACATAAATTGTCTTGCCCAAAACACAATCGAGTAAAAAATGAATTCCCTAGTCAGAAGTCACAATGTTATTTGCAAATTCAACATTCACTAGGAAGCCATCCCTCTTTGCTATATTTTCCTTGCCAAAGGCAATTGAAGTTCGATTTTCTTGGTTATGGGATAGACATCTTCACATAAACTTAGACAAGTAGGCAACACTAGGTAACACTTTAGAATCCTTCATTGAAAAAATTGAAATAAAGAAATACAAATGATTTATTATATAAAGTAAAGGAAGAGCCTATGATGAACATCAGCATAGTGCTTGTAAAGAGGCTAATTTTATTTAAAGTCTTTCTACAAGCACTAAATAACACATGGGAAATTTGTTATAGTCTCACAAACATTCATTTTCGGTGAAATTTCCGGTGCATTTAAACTTCCCATTTTATTCTTTATTGTGGATACATACAAAAACCTGAATTCACAACGTTAAAGCCTCCGTCTAGAACAAGATTATGTCCACTCACATATTTTGAGTCATCACTTGCAAGAAAGAGTGCAGCGTCAGCCACATCCTCTGGCTTGAGAAATTTACCCTTGAGGTTGGAATAAAGACGAGAAGCTCCATCCTCATCCAGATTCATTCCATCCTTTGCCATTTGTGTAAGAACAACGTAGGGTGACACATTGTTCACACGGATGCCAAAATGTCCAAGCTCCACTGCTGTATTTTTCATTAGTCCATCCATAGCATGTTTTGAGCTTGTGTAGGCATGCGGTCCAACTGCTCCTATGATTGAGCATACGCTAGCAGTATTGATTATACTGCCTTTGCGAGCCGGGATCATCACACGGGCTGCATGTTTGGTACCAAGGAAAGCACCTACCACATTGATTCTAAGCACATGCTCAAAATCAGCCTGGGTGTTGTCAAGGATGTTGTATTTCACTTCTCCACTAATACCAGCATTGTTATACATAATGTCTAGCTTGCCGTACGTGGAAACAGCATGGTTAACAGCATTTTCCACGTCAGTTTCCTTGGAGACATCACAATGGACGAAGGTTGTGGATTGAGGATTTAGTTCTTTGCATATAGAGTGACCCAATTCATCTTGGATGTCTGCGATTATAACTTTAGCTCCATGTTTGGAGAATAGTCTTGCAGTGGATGCACCGATGCCGCTAGCCCCACCTGTAATTAGTGCTACTTTTCCTTCTAGCCTGTCACATTTTTACAAGATATTATCTCTCACTTTTATTAGTCAACAATTTGGACATGACACGATCAGTTTGTAAAAGTTATGTTGTAAAATTTGTATTATCCCTAACATTATTGATACAAAAATTATTTAGTTGGAGAGAGGATTTTTTTCACAAAATATTGTTCTTTAACAAATTAAACATATAGTGGCAAGGTAACAAATAAATTTAGTACCTTCTTGCTTCCGGTGGAAGTACTGAGAAACTTCCCATGGTCGATGGAGTTAGAATGTGTTGGAAAAATGAAAATGAAACCTAAAGACTATCACTAAATCTCTTTGTGATCTCTCCTCTAATGTAAGATGTAACGAACTTATATAGAGGCAATGTCGGACCCCCTGCATTCCCAAAGTGTGACATAATAACTGTTTGTTTACTTCAAACAGCATTGCTTCCCACAAGAATCGATTCGCATCAATTTTGACTAATTTGGGCCATTTATTTGACTTATTATATCAAGGTTAGCATCATTGTCATTGCGAGAGACTAATTTTAGTTCCAGCTTTTCATAATTATCTACACAGTCAAGCACATTTACTATCTTTTGCTCGATTGGATATGTTTGTATCAAAACATTTCTCTCAGTATCTATCATACCCCCAGATAAGTGTGGTAATTTTTATCCATATCCATGAACCCACCCATTATTCACATAATTGGATAAGTCTTAATTCAACCTATTTGAATATTTGAATTAAATGAGTAAAGACCCATTAAGTTATTTAATCTATATATATAACAGAAGTCTTTGACTTAGCCTTTAACTCTTTTTTGAGCTCCCACATTTTTACATATCAGCATTATTTAAATAAAAAAACAAAAATTATGATTTTATATAATTTATTAGGCCCAGGGAAATTTAGCTACTAAGTAGTATTATATAAATAAATCTCTTAAAACCTAAGCCTAAACCTGAATGTAAGGAGTAAGGCAACACATAAAGAAAACATCAAAGTGAGGGGAAAAACTCCTTCAATTCAACGTGGCCTTTTCTCCATCTAATTTTCTTTTTTCAATCACCAAGTTTCTATGTCTCTGTAATTTTCTTTTTTCAATCCCCAGGTTTCAATGTCTCTGTAATTTTCTTTTTTTAATCAATGTTTTTCAGATTCATGGTGATGGGGTTGGCCTCTCTGTACAAAGATACTGATTTTTCTGATTATGTGAAAAGGACTTTGGGTGTTCTAAATAACTGTGATCAATTGTTTAGTGCTTGAGTTTGAAAATTTTTATATTTCATTTGTTTTGCTTCTGTTTCGTAAACATTGCCTACCAAATCTGTTTTGTATTTTTCGATGATTTCTTCAAGTTGCCTTTTCAATGGGTCTATCGAGTGGACTCTTAATCTCAATGATTTTCTATAGATTATGCTATCTTGCCGTGTTTTCTTTTCTTTTGCAGCATGCAACTTATCCAAATTTGGATAGTAACACCTCTTTCTTTGGTGTTTATGATGGTCATGGAAGTTAGCATATGGCTTTTATTTATTTTTCCATATTTTCCTCCTATCTCATTACAAATTTCTTCCAATTAAAGTTCCTTCCCGAATTGAAGTTTCTGTCCTTTTTTTGCTGGTGTTGGCATCTTTTTGGGAATTAATACTGAAGATGATAAAATTAAAGAAAACAGGTTCATTCACTTAAGCCTGCCATAGGCGATGGTACTGAAATAATAAATAATCAAAACAAAAGGGGTAAGATGACGGATCAATATACCAGACGGAAAATAAGTGAGATGGGTGGATCCTCAATTGTGGACGGATTCTGGATGGACGAACACAAGAGGGTAGATATCGAGGCCACGTGGCATCTACATGGCTTAAGTAGTCTCCAAGAAACCCTAAATAGAAATGTCTTGCACCCCACAATTAACCCTGGTCAATTGAATTCCAACATGGGAAGAATCCCGCAAAATACGTGCGTTTATGAGGATCTTCCTCATAAGGAAACATCTTCCTAAGCAAGAAATGAAGGTCGGTCCCACACTACTATAAAAACCCGAAGCCCTTAGAAAACAAGGTACGCATAATTTACCCCAGCTCTGACACTCTAGAGTTGTGAAAAGTTCTCTAACTTAACCTTGGAAGGGTATTTGGCTGGTACCACACAGTACTCTCTGTAAGATCTTCTTCTTTGTTTTTGTTTTGCAGGTGTTGTCTTGAGCACGTAAGGACTGTGCGACTTACTGACGATTTTTGGCATCATCAGTTGGCGCCGTCTGTGGGAAACACTCGTTTGTAAGCCATACTACCATTTCCCATACAAAGAGTTGCATGGTACTTACTCGCTCTATGGCAACCACCAACAACAATCAAAGGGATGAACCACATACCATCGCCCTCGAAAGACAGGTTTATAGGCTGTTTGGTTGGCCTGTTTCCATGACTCAATTCTCTGTTTTCATAACTCATAACTCATAACTCAAAAATGGTGGGACTCATAGCGAGAAGTCCGTTTGGCAAGGGGATAACTCTGCTTTCATAACTCTATTTTCATCACTCAATTCTCTGATTTTTGAGTCATGAGTTATGAAAACTGAAACACATTTTGATTTTTTTCAATTTCCATAACTCATAACTCAAAGGCATTTTTGTAATAAAACAAACAAGGGGACCCACTGTCATAACTTCAGCCGCACCTTTTGACCAACTTTTCACTTTTTTTTTTCCTTTCCTCTTGGGTTGTCTTCTCCACTCCTCTTTTTTTTTTTTTTTTTTTCTCTTTCAGTGGTTCAGTCTTCTACTCTTGAGTTTTTTTTTTTTTTTTTCTTCTTTCACTGGGTTCGATCTTCTCCTAGGTTTTTTTTTTTTTTTTTTTCCACTGGATTTGGGTGATTTGAACTTTTTTTTTCTTTCTTCTTTCACTGGGTTCAATCTTCTCTTCCTGGTTTTTTTTTTTTTCCTTTCTTCTTTCAGTGGGTTCGATCTTCTCCTCCTGGGTTTCCTTTTTTTTTTTTTTTTTTTCCTTTCTTCTTTCACTAGGTTCGGTCTTCTCCTGGGTTTCTTTTTTTTTTTTTTTAAATGAGTTCGGGTTTCTGGGTACTGGAAAAAAAAAAAAAAAAGTTGCATCAGTGACAGGTATAGGCCCCACAAATAGTGTAAAAAATATTGAGTGATGGCAAGTGAGTGATAGTGCCAAACAGCCTTGGTATTTTAGAGTGATGAGTGATGAGTGACAAGTGATAAAATTGAGTGACGGAAATTGAGTGATGAAAAAAATGGAGCCAAACAGCCTCTTAGATTCTTGCCGTGGCTGTAAAATGCCTCATTAAGCAAAACCATGACTTAGAAGAGGAACTGCGCCAAAAGAACGCAGGGCCTAACACTCAAGAGGAGGCATGGCAGGAGAAGGGACGAAAAAGAACAAGAACTGGAGACCAACAGGAGGATAGGAGCTCTAAACCCCCCACAGGGAGGTTCAAAAGTTTCACCCCGCTGACTGCCCCGATCAACCAAGTCCTGATTCAGATCAAGGATGAGGGAGCCCTAACAT
Source organism: Quercus glauca (assembly GCA_023736055.1). NCBI lineage: Eukaryota > Viridiplantae > Streptophyta > Magnoliopsida > Fagales > Fagaceae > Quercus > Quercus glauca. The sequence continues at coordinate 49,186,993 of CM043322.1, read as the reverse complement.
TTCCCAGCAAGCTGAAGGGAGACCCTAATAAAAGGTCTAGAGACAAGTACTGCCGCTTTCACCGTGATCACGGTCATGACACGTCTGACTACTACGACTTGAAGCAACAAATAGAAGCTCTTATTAGACAAGAAAAGTTGCAGAGGTTCGTCAGTAAGGAAAGCACGGACCCACAACAAGAGCAGGTTACCCGACGGGAGAACGAGCATCCTAGGCTGCCCATAGGAGACATAAGAATGATTGTAGGACACACTACGACTTCTGGCTAGTCCAAAAAGGCTCGTAAAACTTAACTCAGGATGGTTCAGAACGTCCAGCTGACGAGCTTCGTCCTAAAGATGGCGCGGATCGGCAACCCTGTAATTAGGTTCACAGAGGAAGATGCCTGGCATCTCCACCACTCACACGATGATGCGCTCGTAGTTAGTATACAAGTAGGGGACTACAACACCCATCGGGTCCTTGTGGACAATAGGAGCTCTGCTAATATCCTCTACTACCAGGCGTTCCAACAGATGAGAATTAAGAGAGAATGGTTGGTTCCTACCAACACACCGCTCGTGGGATTCGGGGGAACAAGAGTATACCCCCTCGGTATGGTCACTTTGCCCGTGACGGTTGGTGATTACCCTCAACAGATTACCAAAGATGTCTCATTTTTGGTTGTTGATTGTTCCTCCACTTACAACGCCATCCTGGGCCGTCCTACCTTTAACTCGTGGAAGGCCGTAATGTCAACTTACCATCTAATAATCAAATTCCCCACTGAGTACGGAGTGGGAGAGGTATGAAGAGATCAAGTAGCAGTGCGTGAGTGCTACATAGCCATGTTGGAGATGGATGATAATTTACAAACAATGTGTTTAAAAGAGCAGCAGACAGTGGCGGAACCCATGAAAGGTCTGGAAGAGGTACTCCTTGATAACTCTAGGCCCGAGTAAATGACAAGGATCGGCACTCTTGCCAGCCCACTAGTCAAACAAGCGCTCATTGCATTCCTAAGGAAGAACCAAGATGTCTTCGCCTAGAGCCATGAAGACATGCCCTGAATTGATCCTTTGGTTATTGTCCACAAGTTGAATGTATCGCCCTCTTTTTCCCCTATTCGTCAGAAGAAACGGGTATTCATGCAGGAGCGAGATAAGGCCATAGCAGAAGAAGTTCACAAGTTACAAGAAGTAGAATTCGTACGAGAAGTATACTATCCCGACTGGCTGGCCAACGTAGTGATGGTAAAGAAGGCCAACGGGAAGTGGAGGATGTGCGTGAACTTCACGGACTTAAACAAGGCATGCCCTAAAGATAGCTACCCACTTCCGCGAATCGACATCTTGGTGGATTCGACAGCAAGACACCAGTTGCTAAGCTTCATGGATGCATTTTCTGGTTACAACCAGATCAAGCTGAAGGAGGCTAATCAAGAGAAGACCTCATTCGTCACCAGTCAGGGTCTCTTCTGCTACAAAGTAATGTCGTTCAGACTCAAGAACATGGGAGTCACGTATCAAAGGCTGATGAACAAGATGTTCACACATCAGATCGGGAGGAACATTCAAGTCTACATGGACGACATATTGGTAAAAAGCATTTGGGAGGATGACCATCTAGACGACCTCAAGGAAACTTTCGATACCCTTCGCTATTATAACATGAAGCTGAATCCGAGCAAATGTGCATTCGGGGTGACGGCTTGAAAATTCTTTGGGTTCATGGTGTCCCAAAGAGATATTGAGGTCAACCCAGATAAAATACAGGCCATAATGAAGCTGACCCCACTAAAAAAGTCAAGGAGGTACAAAGTCTAAATTGTAAGGTAGCTACACTGAACAGATTCATCTCAAAAGCAACGGATAGCTGCCTACCATTCTTCCGCATGTTGAAAAAACCCTTTGAATGGACGATCGATTGTCAGCAAGCATTCGAGAACCTGAAGGCGTATCTTTCTTCCCTACCTTTGCTGAGCCCATTCAAACCAAGTGAAGAATTGTTCATCTACCTAGCTGTCTCCCCAACCGCTGTTAGTGCAGCTTCAGTCAGAGAGGAGGACGGAGTTCAAAAGCCCGCATAGTTCACGAGCCGAGCACTCTGGGGTGCAGAGGAGAGGTACCCATCAATGGCAAAGCTAGCTTTCGCCCTGGTAATAGCAGCCCGTAAACTTAAAACTTACTTTTAGGCACACACGGTGATTGTTCTAACAGACAAGCCTCTATGAAAAGCAATGAGTAGCCTAGAACCAGTCAGACGGATGGCGCTATGGGCAATTGAATGAGTGAGTTTGATGTGCAGTATTGCCCCCGCACAGCAATAAAGGGGCAAGTTATCACTAACTTTATTGCGGAATTCATGCACAAAGAAGGTTAAGGGGCAGGAAACGTTCCTCAATAAAGTATCCAACGGACGGATCATCCACCAGGCAAGCAGGTGGAGCTGGTGTGGTACTCCATAGCCCAAAAGGGGACGAATTTGAATGCTTGGTCCAACTCGATTTCCCTACAACAAATAACGATGCAGAATATAAAGCCTTGATAGCAGGGCTAGATCTAGCAAAAGCAGTAGGAGCCGCGGATGTGGTAGTGTATTCCGACTCTCAAGTAGTTACCAATCAGGTTAAAGGCGACTATGAGTGCAAAGGCGAATAGATGAGAAGTAGCTCGAGCAGGTGAAGAATAGGGTAAATGACCTTCAAGAAAAGTTTGTTCAAATCCCAAAGGAGGAGAACGAGCATGTCGACCGTCTTGCCAAGGCTGCATCAGCAAAACATATGCTCATTCTTAATCAGGTATTGTCCTTCGTTCAACTATCACCATTAATAAATAGTATCAATGTGCATGAGATAGGCTCTGAGAACGATTGGACAACACCAATAACCTTTTATCTGAAGGATGGCATGCTATCTAACAACAAGGAGAATGCAAGGAAACCGAAGGTTCAAACAACACAGTTTGTGTTGATTAAAGACATACTATACAAAAGGGGCTTCTCCTGCCCATACCAAAGGTGTCTTATCCCTGAAGTGGCAAATTACGTCATGCGAGAAGTACATGAAGGAGTCTGCGGAAACCATTCTGGATCACGATCATTAGTGCACAAACGGATCTGAGCGAGATACTATTAGCCTACCATGCAGAAAGATGCCATTGCAAATGTCAAAGCTTGTGACAAGTGTTAGAGGTTTGGCAACCTCATCAGACAGCCAACAGAGGAACTCACTCTAATGACGGCCCCATGGCCTTTCACTTAGTGGGGATTGGACATCATGGGTCCGTTCCCAATAGCAATTCGACAGCTAAAATTCTTGATGGTCGGTATAGACTGCTTCACCAAGTGGGTAGAAGCCGAAACTCTGGCTACCATTACAGAGAAGAATGTGCGAAGCTTTGTATGGAGAAACATCATCTGCAAGTACGGTATACCTAGAGTACTAGTCTCGGACAATGGGAAGTAGTTTGACAACAACGCGTTCAGAGACTTTTGTTCACAACTAGGGATCAAGAATCACTACTCATCACCCGGCCACCCTCAGGCCAATGGACAAGTTGAGGTAACGAACCGATCCTTGCTCAAAATCATCAAGACTCGGCTTGATGGGGCAAAGGGTGTAAGGTTGAATTTATTCAACCATATGTTAGCTTTATTCCGTGCCAAATATGCTTGTAATTCAGCATGTAGAAATCCTATATTAAGGTGGGAATAATGTAAGGATTGTGTGTGTGAGAGTGTGAAGAAACTCAAGTTGTGTGCATTCAAGAGGAGTGTCGTGACTGGATCTCGCGACTGACTCACGACTGGCAAGTCACCATACGTGTAAAGCATACAGGGAGTTAAAGGGTCACAACAATTGAAGCACTACAGGACAAAAAGTACAATCTGGCCTAGAAGTTATCTCGCGACTCAAACTTGTGATTCGTTCCAATCGCGAGGCCAAGTCGCCAGAATGCCCTGTTTGGATGAAAACTGACTTTTCACATTCCTTCTTATACCTTACTATAAATACCCTTATACCCATGAAATGTAAGTGTGGTTTAGAGAGAAAAACCCTAAAAAGAGGTTTCTACAACACACCCACCTCATTAGAGAGAGAGCTAATCATTCTTAGAGAGAAATCTTTGTAGTCTCTTCTCATTCCCTCTTCCATTGTTATACTCATTGAGAGGAGATTTGTATCTAAATACTACCCACATCCATTTAGAGTGTTGAGTGTTTTTGGAGCTTTGGGAAGCATTGGAAGATGCCAAGAATGGCAGATGCAATATGGAGCATATTACGGGATCCGATAAGCTAGAAAAGACAAGATTCAGCGTAACCCTGTTGGAGCAAGAAGCTTGGAGGGTTTAGGTGCACTGGGTAGATTAGGCTTGGAGGGTCTTCTACTATTCATGTATCCCAACTTCATTCTCTAGTGGATTATTGACCGCTTAAAGGATGGTGAAGAGGTTTTATGCCGAGGACTTCAGTTTCCTCTTTGATAACACATCGCCGTGTTATCATTGTATTTGCATCTTTCTTCCCTTCCTCTTTACCATTTAATTACTGCTATGTTGGTTATTAATTATGGTTTAGAGTGTGTTACCAATTTGGGTTTAGCTTATATTCATCATTCCGCACATATATTGTTTGTGTATAAGCTTGTGTTGGTAATTTTATATTTAGGGGTCTAAATGTTCATAGGTGTTTTACACCCTATTTGAACTTTTAAAGGGTATACGCCTGAAGAAATACCAAGCGTTTTATGGGCTTACAAGACAATAGCAAGGATGTCTACAGGAGAAACACCATTTCTTCTGGCGTATGGAAGCGAGGCAATCATCCCAGCCAAAGTAGGACTCACAAGCTACAGAGTGGGAAACTATGACAAGAGTAGGAATGATGAAGCTATGCGCCTGCAACTTGATCTGGTGGATGAGGTTAGAGCAACAGCTGAGCAAAGGTTAGCATGGTACCAGGACCTCATGGCCAAGTATTACAACTCCAAAGTCAGACACAAGGACTTCCAAGTTGGAGATCTTGTCTTAAGAAAGGTGATAAGTGCCACAAAAGACACCTCCCAGGGGAAGCTAGGACCTAACTAGCAAGGCCTATACAGAATTGCATCATGGCATAAGAAGGGAACCTACCACCTAGAGATACTGGACGGGCAAAAGTTGCATGACCCATAGAACAGGGAGCGCCTAAGGAAGTACTACCAATAGACAGTGACACGAAAAACGGCACTCCTCATTTTCAGTTTATTTCCTTTTAGCTAATTTTTACTGATTACAGTACTTTTAAACCTGAACGACAGTTTTTTTTTTTTAAGAACAATATCTACGCATATTTATCACATAATAAGAGAAGTTTATTTAGAAATATCATGAACATGTGTGCATCTCTACAAAACCATGTCCACAACTAATTTCTTACATGAACAAGATGCCTTGCAACTTGTTAAAGTCCCTAAGCAGACGGGTTCACCAAGGAGTGAGCTGAAAATTATTAGGTCCAAGAGTGGACGGACTCATCCCAAGGGATAAGTTAAAAACTATAGTCCATAAGTGGACGAGTTCATCCCAAGAGGTGATCTAAAATTATAAGTCCATAAATGGACGGATTCATCCTAGGGGAAGAGTTGAAATTGTAAGTCCACAGGTGGACGGGTTCATCATAAGGGATGAATCTAAGGAAAACAAGCCCACAAGCGAACGGGTTCATCCCAAGGGATGAGTTAAAACTATTAGTCCACGAATGGACGGGTTCATTATAAGCGATGAATCTAAAGAATACAAGTCCACGAGAGGATGGGTTCATCCCAAAGGATGATAAAAAAATCATGTCCATAAGAGGACAGGATCATCCTAAAGGGGTGATTAAAAAAATTATCAAGCCCACAATTGGACGAGCCCACTCCAAGGGGGTAACATAAATATTATGAAGTCCATAAAAAAATAAGTGGACGGGTTCACCACAATAATAGGAATTTTTAAAGATGCCGCATGTGCTGTCTATATTTCTACTTGAAAGTCCAAAAATGGACAGATTTATCCTATGGTATCATCTAGAAATACCAAAATGGACGTGTATATTAAGTTCTCAAATAAATAGTTCTTTAAATGGGCGAACAAGAACATATTTCAGAAATTGGAAACATAGAGCAACATATGAATGAACAAAATACAAGCGACGGATAAATAAAGATAATAAATAAAAGCCCGCAAAAAGGAAAATGTTTACATCTAAAGTCAACGGAAGAAATGGATACAGTTCTTTCAAGTGATCAAAAGTTAATAATTTACAAGTAAAAAAGAAAAAAAACTACTACTGAACAGCAAAGGTCCCTTCATTCTTCTCTTCCACAGTTTGGTCCCCTTCAAGATGATGGGTAACATCCTCAATGGATTTCTCTTGATCAACTTAAGCAGCATCCCCGTCACCTTGAGGGTCGAGATTGGTTTTATTAGCAAAAAGCTCGTCGGTTCCTTCGAAGTAGATGGGCTGGACTAGAGTCTAAGCCTGGGCGTCGATAGAAACGTGTGAAAGGTCCAGGTCAGGGAAAGAGGCTTTGACCTAACGGAAGCAGTTGTCAAAACCGTCAGCAAATGAGTCACCAAGCTCCTTCAAAAGGGCATCGGAGTTGCAATACTCTCGTATCGCATCTTCCTTAGCCTAACGGAGTTGACTTTTTGCCTCTGAGATTTCTCTTTCCTTGTCCTTAAGTATTTCTTTCAGCGCCTCAAAGTGCACCTTGGACTCCTCTAACAGCTTCTTTATCAAGTCCAACTTGTTAACCTGAACCTCCTTCCAGGCCGTTAACTCTCAAAGCTCCATCTACCTTGCCTTAGAAACCCTTATAAGAATCCAAAAAAACTTGTTCGAGTAAGGAATAAGACAACAAGACAGATAAAGTAAAAAGGGTGGATATATACCTGAGCCAAGCTAAAGAGACCCATCTCCCCCATAGCCTCGGTGGCATGGTTGCCCAGGTCTTCATAATCTTCATCCTTGATGATTGAAGAAATTTGTTTGAGGGCGTACTAGGAGTCTTTGTGGAGAAGGACAGGGGGTTTCTTGGTGACCGAACCCTCACCAGCCATCAACCTTTCCTTTTTCCCGAACCAGGCTTGGGGGGCAACTTGCTGGTCGCAGGTGTCTCACCAACCACTAACCCCATCATCACCTTGGCCTTCTTAGGCCGATGGTCCACTTTTTCAAATGGCTTTCTTTTCGTGGATGGGTTAGCCATACCCGTCACCTTAGGAGGCAGGCTTCCCTCCTGTTTCTTCTTGGTAGCAACCTGCTGCTTAATGTAAGCCCTTCTCTTGCTATCTTCCATTTCTACATAAAGATGGACGGATAAGAGTTATACAAACTACTAAATGTCAGAAAAGAAAGCAAGGATGATGAACTTACGTTTGCGCACTTGGCTGTCGTAGTGACGGGCAACTGCTGTGGATTCGAGACCGTAATAGTACCAATGGAGAGTGTCCAAGGTAACTAGCTACGCCCACGTTCTTTCCGACAACTTGATCTTGAATATCCACTCAAGCAAACTCCACTATTCAAGTGTAACCTTTGGATGGTTCTGAGCTGTAATAGGAGACAGTTAGAACATTATGTGAAAAAATGAAAAGAGATTACACACAGACGGACACCTACCAGACAGGGGCAATATACCCCAAGTCTTGTCCACTAGCATGTACTCTTGGTTGTCGGGGTGACACATCCAATCGTCCCCTTAAAGGAAGAAGTACCGACTCTTCCAGTTTTTGTTGGAGTCAGGGGTCTCGCACACTAACCTAAGGGTCAATTTCCTTGGTAAAATGATATACATGCCCTTAGACTGGACTATTTCGGATGGACGATAGCAGTGGAAGAACTCCTCCACCGTCATCCTGTGTGCCCCATTAGATAACACGCCGTATAAAACTTCAACACCTAGGAAGACTCTCCAAGCATTCGGAGAGATTTAGGTGATGGCCAGTCTTAGGTACTGAAGAAGACGACAGTGAAGAGCACTTAAAGGGAATCTAAGCCACGCCTTCAGCATTTGCTCATACACCCCGACATCCTCAACATCCTTGTAGTAGCACTTTTCAAACTTAAGAGGTAGACGGATAGGGATGCAGACGGGAATCTGATATTTTTCCCTAAGGGTTTCAAAATGTTTTTTCTTTATGGTAGAGTTAAAATCATTCCCTATCCACAACGGAAGGAATATGAACTACCTAAGACCATCAGGGCCTATGACGGATTGGATTAGGGGCTCATCATTACCTATGTTTTCATCCTTATTTAAGTCACTTTCTGATCCGTCTACATCCAAATCATCATCCTCCTCCATGGAAGGTAAGTTAGCGGATAGGACCCTTTCATTAGAAGAAGAAGTGTCGGGGTCATCCTGACCTAACGGATACACCTTATCGTAGTCCGCTCCTTCGCGAACACATGATTGTTCACTCGACGCACTAGACATCTGTCACCTACACGTGACGGATAAACCCTACGACTCTGGCGGGTCTACATAGACGACGGGTACGCAAAAATTTAAATAAATGACAAAGGAATTCAATATGAGGTAAAGGATACTTACTGATTGAACAATGCGGAGAGGGCAACAAAGGTGTAGCTGACAGTGGCACCAAGTAGACGGTATGCTGGTTTAATAAATAGGACGATAGCGCTCTGGTTGTAAATTCGTTGTGGAAAGTGAAAATGAAAGATAAAGAGGCATGTATATATAGAGCGAACAGCACGGAAGATGAAGGGATGCTTCAGTCCGAGTGATTAACCACTAAAAACGTGCCACGTGCCGCTACGACATTTATGGTCCTAGGCTAGCCTGTCAATCAAAGCATGTTTTTCAGTGGCTGAGTTAGACCGTCACTCCACGGGTTCTTGTGTGAAAGAAGGTGATGGACCCATAGAATGAGGGGGTAACTGAAGAGAATAAAATTAAAGAAGACGGGTTCATTCATATAAGCCTGCCATAGGTGACGATACTAAAATAATAAATAATAAAAAAGAAAGGGGTAAGATGACGAATCAATATACCGGATGGAAAATAAGTGAGACGGGTGGATCCTCAATTATGGACGGAGTTGGATGGACGTACACAAGAGGGTGGATATCGATGCCACATGGCATCTACATGGCTTAAGTAGTCTCCAAGAGACTCTAATTAGAAATGTCTTGCACCCTACGATTAACCCTGGTCAATGGAATCCCAACATGGGAAGAATCCCGCAAAATACGTGCGTTTATGAGGATCTTCCTCATAAGGAAACATCTTCCTAAGTAAGAAACGAAGGTCAGTTCCACACTACTATAAAAATCCAAATCCCTCAAAAAAACAAGGTACGCATAATTTACCCCAGTTTTGGCACCCTAGAGCTGTGAAAAATTCTCTAACTTAACCTTCGGAAGGTATTTGGCCGATACCACACCGGTACTCTCTGTAAGGTCTTCTTCTTTGTTTTTGTTTCACAGGTGTTATCTCTAGCATGTGAGGACCGTGTGATTTACTGACGATTTTTGACATCATCAAATTCATTCTTTTGGGCGATATTTAGATTTGCTTAGGATTCTTAATTAATTTGCTTAGGAATCTAGATTTATATATGGGGTCTTGGTTGGCTATGTTGAAACGCTAAAATTGTTTAGATTAAATAATAGTTAGGAAAAATTGAGAAAATGAATTCATAAAGTGCCGAATTGTAGGAAGAGTTGTAGCACTCACAAAAGAAACTTGACACTACACAATAATAATAATAATAATGATAATAATAATAATAATAATTATTATTATTATTATTATGGGAACGCCACCAATAATTTAATTCACAAATTATTTTTTGACAATAACCTTATACTTATTGAAACCTAATGCAATTTATGATATTTAAAATAATTGTTACATATCAAATATACGCATATTCTTACTATAATATATGTATAAGCTATTTCTGTTAGTTAAGGTTTCATATTCGTATATAAACAAATACTATAATACGTATGATACATATACCTATAATTGTTACAATATAGGGCTCGAGGAAGAGAATTAGACATATTATTCAAGGTTTCCCAACTTTAATTCCAACAATTAGGCATGACTATTCCTGATTTAGGTTTTATAAAGGAAAATAGGGTGAGTTGTTTATCATGCACGCATGAGGAAGAGAATCAGATCATGACGACATTAGAGGCACTTTTTTTTTAATCAAAGGCTAATTTGAATTAAGGAAACCTTTACTTTGTTCTTTCCAATAGGTATACCATGCACCAAATCCTACAAGTATTTGGCCTGAAATAATACGTATTTGACAATTTATGATACATATTCTCCTTGCAAAAATTATTACATATTCTAAAGTTTGGTGGAAACTAGAAAATATGCATATGTAGATATGGCTCGTGTATGTTTCTTTTTAAATTCTGAAAATATGTCTTGTCTTGCCTTATATTGTGAATGTAATTTTTGCAAAGCTATAAGGACTATTATTTTGAAAATAACCCATTTTTCTCTTATATTTCTCTATTGTGTGTGTAGATATATTATATTATTCTTTTTTGTTTCAATAATTTCTAAGCTTAAAATATTCCGAATCTTTAAATTTTTTGGCCTTTCAGAAGTTTAAACTTTTAAATTTTAGGATTATTTTTTGCAATATCTAAAACTATTTGGCAAATTTCAACAACTATAGAGTATAGCCATGGATTATTTTTTTGAGGGTAGCCCATCTTTCTTCTATGCATTTCCTTGTGTGAATATATATATATTGTTTCATTAATTTCTAGGCTTTGGATCTTCTGGATTTCTTTTTTTAACTCATTGTTCTGAACGAAATGAAAATATTTAACATTTGCTAACTATCCGGTGCATCGCATGGGTTAGAGACTAGTTATATGGGTTTTAATGGATAAACTCACTAATACCCGCTAAGAGCATTAGCAACAGTGAAGCTAAATAGCTATATTGCTATTTTAGCTTCACTAAAACACAAAAATGCATGCTGTAGTAGTGGTGCCATAGGTAAAAAATTTTAGCTTCTTACTACAGTGCATAACTATTTATGGCTGTGTACTGTAGCAAGAAACTAAAAAAAATAATAATATTTTATTAACTTCTCTCTCTTCTCTCATTAATCAAATATTTTCTCTTTTCTTTCATTCTCTCTCTCTCTCTCTCTCGCTTCTCTTCTTTCTTCTTTTTTCCTCCTCATTTTTTTTTTTTTTTCCTCTCTCTCTAGCCGCTGGGCTTCAGCCGAAACCATTGGCGTCTACCATAAGAACCTTCCAGAATCCAGAACTGAAGAACATAAATTCCACAAACACCACATAACGTCACAATCCAATGTGCACCCAATTAGAATTGTCTTAATGAGTTATATGTATTATTTTAATCAAATAGCTAAACATATAGATCCATTGATGTTGGGTGTGAAGAGGTAAAATAGATATAGTGACTTTTGTAGGTGCCAAATAGCTATATTTTTAGCTCCACTACTGTGGATGCTCTAAAACCCATCTAAAATCTAAAATTTAAATAAACAACAGAAAATCTAAATTTCTAAAATATGACCGAAATACCATTGAAACCTATAAAATGACCAAACTACCCCTGAAACCCAAAATTACCAAAATACCCCCCTAAACCTGAAAATGACCGAAATACTCCCAAAACCTATAAAATGACCAAAATACCCCCCCCCAAAAACCTTAAAATTACCACAATACCCCCGAAACATAAAAATGAGCAAAATACCCCTAAAACCTAAAAATTACCAAAATACCCCCTAAACCTAAAAAATGACCGAAATACCTTCGAAACCTACAAAATGATTGAAATACCCCGGAAACTTAAAAAATGACTGAAATACCTCCCGAAACCTAAAAATGACCAAAATACCCCCTAAACCTAAAAAAAATGATCGAAATATCCCCTAAAACCTAAAAATTACCAAAATACCCTATAAACCTAAAAAATAACCGAAATACCCCCAAAACCTAAAAAATGACCAAAATACACCGAAACCTAAAAAATTTACTGAAAAACCCGCAAAACCTAAAAATTACCAAAATATCTCTTAAACCTAGAAAATTGCCAAAATAGCCCCAAAATTTGAAAATTACCAAAATACCCCTAAAACCTAAAAAATTATAAAAACACACTCGTAACCTAAAAATATGACCGAAATGCCCTTAGAATCTAAAAAATGACCAAAATAACCTTGAAACCTAAAAAATGACTGAAATTCCCTCAAAACCTATAAAATGACCGAAATACTCTTAGAACCATTAATTTGTCAAAAATACCCTCGAAACATCCAAAATACACCAAACCTCTATTTTGGTAATTTTAGATATTTTTGGTGTATTTTGGTCATCTTACAAGTTTAAGAGTATTTGGGTCATTTTAAAGGTTTCAAGGGTATTTTGCTCATTTTAAATATTTTGAGGGGTATTTTGGTTGTTTTAGAGGTTCAAGGCTATTTTGGTCGTTTTATAGGTTTCAGGGTATTTTTAGTAATTTTTGAGGTTTTAGGTTATTTTTAGTCATTCTAGAGGTTTTGAGTGTATTTTGGTCATTTTAAAAGTTTAGGGGTATTTTGGTCATTTTATTTTTTAGGTTTAGGGTGTATTTTTGTCATCTTATATTTTTTAGGGGAATTTTTGTCATTTTATGGGTTTCGGAAGTATTTTGGTCATTTTTTAGGTTTTAGGGGTATTTTGGTAATTTTTAAGTTTTGAGGATATTTCAGTCATTTTTTAGATTCATGGGGTATTTGGGTCATTTTGGGTATTAAAGGGTATTTTAGTAATTTTGGAGGTCAATAGGGTATTCAAGTAGTTTTAGAGGTGATGGGGATCAACTAAGTATAGCCTGTCCTTGGTTGTCATCCACAACTTGATCACATCCAAGGAAAACCACAACAGAATGACAGAATGCATGAACAAGACCCTTCATTAAGAATAACAGGATCTGCCAAAAAGAACTCGCCCACGGACGACCATGTTATAGACAACCATACGAATGGACAATCAAATTGTACTTAGTAAATTCTACAGGAAATTCTCCAAAGGTTCTACATAAGCAAAATATGACACGTTGCTTGGTACGTGGAAGGAATTCTATACACTTTGTTCTACATGCCCCATTTTCTTCATTAACCACCAACATCACCCACGATGGTGATGGATCCCAAAGAAGTAGACCCACGTCAAACTCTCTATAAAAGGAGCAGGTCCCATCTATCAAAGGTAAGTTTTAACCATTCACTATTTTTCATCCTTGTGTCCTAGAGAGAAAACTGACTTAACCTTCAAAGAGTCCTTGGCCGGGTCACACTGGTCACCTTTGATAGTTCTTTCTTTCTTTTCAAGATTCATAACCATCACCATAATCTGAAGCATTCCAACCTATTGATTTTGAAGCATCATCAGTTCGCGCCGTCTGTAGGGAAGAAAAAAGTTTCTTAGTGTTAACTTCTTTGCCCTTTCCAAGACAAAAAGGTTACATGGTTCGGACTAGCTCAATGGCCACCAGTCCAGGACACCAAGAGAGTGGAAATGCCTCCAGTCACCCAAATTGTGCGCCACCACCCCCCTAACCATCCTACAATAGTTACAGTCCATGGCAATAGCAATGGAAGAACTGACACAACAGAACCAGGAGTTAACTAGAGAAGTTAATAAACAACGTCATCAACAGCATGATGGAGAACGAAGTCAAAATGTAGAGAACGAAGAGACTGATAATAATGCTGAAAGAGACCAGTCTAGAGGCACTGTCACTCGTAGAGTACCACACTTGGAGAAGGAGATGGACAAGATGAAAAGAGCCATGGAAGAGATGAAGGATTCCATGAGAAAAGAAAACCATGTGGATGATCTTATCCACAGGATTGATTCCCCCTTTATTGCGTCCATCACAAGTCATCCCTTATCGTCCAAGTTCAAGATGCCTACCCTGGACTCATATGATGGGACACATGACCCTTGCGATCACATTGCCATGTTCAAAACAACCACGCATCTCTAAGGTGTTCCAAATGAGATCATGTGTAGGGCCTTTCCTACCACCTTGAAAGACCCAGCCAGAGTATGATCCTGTAAACTACCGCCAAATACCATAACTTCGTTTCAGGAGTTAAGTAAGTTGTTCGTCAACAACTTTGCTAGGAGACAAAGGCAAAAGTGCTCCTCGTCCAGCCTGTTGAACATAAAACAAGGAGAAAATGAAAGCCTGCGTACTTTTATCAGCCGTTTTAATAGAGAAGCTCTATTGGTGGATGAGATGGATGACAAGATCCTCTTGGTACCTTTCTACAAAGGAGTTTGTTTAGACCTGTTCATTCACAAGCTATACGACCAGGAGCCTCAAACGATGGTTGAATTAATACATTCAACCCAAAGTTTCATGAGTGCAGAAGACGCAATTATTGCTAAAAAAAAAAAAAAGGTGAACGACTAGAGAATGGTTATATACACCATCCAGAGCAAGGTCCTCATCCAAAGAAAGCCAAAATATAGGAGAAAAGGTTCTCGGCTAGAGAATGGTTCTATACTCCCTTGAATACTCCGTTTGATCAAGTTTTAATGCAGATCAAAGAAAATCCATCCTTGAAGTGGCCGGAGAGAATGAAAGGAGATCCTAGTAAGCGAAATAAAAGCAAGTACTGTCGTTTTCATCGCTACCATGGACATGACACGGACATGTGCTATGACTTGAAGCAGTAGATTGAAACTTTTATTAAGTAGGGAAAGTTAAAGAATTTTCTTGGCCGAGAACACAAGGACGAGAGACAACCAATGAAAGGCAAAGCAGAAGAACCAACACGCTTACCTCTAAGAGAAATAAGGATCATTGTAGGAGGTACATCAACAGAAAGCTTGTCCAAAGCAAAAAAGACCTACCTCAGGGAAGTCCAGAATATTCAAATATCTAGACGACCACCAAGGATAATCAAAGAAGACGAACCCACCATTACTTTTATAGACGAAGATGTGAGATGATTACACCATCCTTATGATGATGCAATTGTCATTACTCTAATGATAGCAAATTATACAACTAGAAGGGTGTTAATAGATAAAAGGAGTTCAGCAAACATCCTCTACTATCTAGCCTTCAAGCACATGAGGATTAACAAAGAATTAGTTCATCCAATAAACATGTCATTGATGGGGTTTGGAGGAATGAAGGTTTTACCAATGGGAACCATCTTTCTACCAGTCGTAGTAGGCTTTTACCCACGACAAATCAATAAGGAAGTGGATTTCCTTGTTGTAGATTGTTCATCTTCATATAATGCCATTATTGGAAGACCAACTTTGAACAGTTGGAAGGCTACAACATCCATTTATCATTTATCTGTGAAGTTCCCAACAGAGTATGGCATTAGAAAAGTACAAGGAGATTAATTAGCAACTAGAGAATGTTATCTAGCAATGATGACCATGGATAAGTAGATGCAAACATTGAGCATTGAAGAAAGAAGAATGTTGGCGAAGCCAATTGAAATGTTGGAAGATGTACCGTTGGACGAGTCCAACCCAGAGAAGTTTACCAGGATTGGAACAAGTGTGGAAGAGAAGACGAAGCAGGCACTTGTTGGGTTCCTTAAATATAGTACAGATATTTTTGTTTGGAGCCATGAAGACATGCCTGGGATTGATCCTCATGTGATTACTCATTGTCTACATGTGTCCCCGTCCTACAAGCCTATTCGTCAAAAGAAGAGGGTGTTCGCTCGGGAACAAGATAATGCCATCAAGGAAGCAGTCCATAAGTTAGTCACCGCGGAGTTCATATGTGAAGTTTATTACCCTAATTGGCTAGCTAATGTAGTGATGGTTAAAAAGGCCAATGGCAAATGGAGGATGTGTGTGGACTTCACAGATTTAAATAAGGCCTGCCCAAAAGATAGCTATCCTCTTCCACGCATTGATCAGTTGGTGGATTCAACGGCTGGACACCAGTTGTTAAGTTTCATGGTTCTCAGGGTACAACCAAATTAAGATGGACCAGGCAGATCAAGAGAAAACATCCTTTATTACAAGCCAAGGTTTGTTTTGTTATAAAGTGATGCCATTTGGCCTGAAGAATGCAAGAGCCACCTACTAGCAGTTAGTTAACCATATGTTTCATCCACAAATTGGGCAAAACGTTGAAGTATATATTGATGACATGTTGGTAAAGAGCGCGCGAAGGAGATGCAGCATTTGGACGACCTTCAAGAAACCTTTGACACATTTAGGTGATACAAGATAAAGTTGAATCCAAGCAAATGTGCCTTTAGAGTTATGTCAGGGAAATTCCTTGGTTTCATGGTTTCCCAGAAAGGAATTGAAGCAAACCCTGATAAGATTCAAGCAATTCTGAATATAGAGCTCCCAAGGAATGTCAAAGACGTCTAGAGCCTCACTGGACGAATAGATGCCCTTAACAAGCTTGTTTCAAAAGCTATTGACAAATGTTTACCATTTTTTAGAGTGTTAAGAAAAGTATTTGAATGGATGGATGAATGCCAACAAGTGTTTGAAGGCTTATCTCGCTTCAATGCCGCTGTTAAGTTCGTCTAAACTTAAAGAAGAATTGTATCTCTACCTAGCAGTATCCCCTCATGCAATAAGTTCAGCCTTGATCAGAAAGGAGGGGAGGTGAAGATACAAAAACCCATCTACAACACCAGCAAAGTTTTAAAAGGAGTAGAAGAACGATATCCACCCATGGAGAAGTTTGCTTTTTCATTGGTGACAGCAGCAATGAAGCTCAAGCCTTATTTACAAGCTCATGTGATTAACGTCTTGACAGGACACCCACTAAAGAAGGCCATGAACAAGCTAGAGGCCGCTGGACGACTAATCCAGTGGGCAGTAGAACTTAGTGAGTTTGATGTGCGATACAAACCAAGAGAAGCAATAAAGGCTCAGGTCCTAGCAGATTTTATTGTTGAATTCACTCCTGCTAGTAGTAAGCAAGATGAAGAATAGGGGGCAAGGCAGTGAGTCGTCCATGTGGATGGCTCGTCCACACAGCATGCAAGAGGAATTGGAATAGTTTAATGCTCACCAAAAAGGGATCATTTGGAGTATACAGTTCGTCTACAATTTCAGACAACCAATAATGAAGCTAAATATGAAGCCCTGTTACAGGTCTAGGAGTTAGCTATATCACTTGGAGCAGACTCTGTCCTCGTCCAGGGAGATTCGCAGTTAATAATAGGCCAAATAAATGAAACATGTGAAGCTAAGGAGGAACGGATGAAGAAATACTTGGGCAAAGTCAAGCAGTGAATTAAAGGCTTCACAACAGCTCAATTTCAGTAGATACCAAGGGAGGATAATATGGAAGCTGACGTCCTAGCCAAGGCGGCTTCTGTAGATGACGTGATGAGTGATCAAATCAAAATCCAATACATCCCAAGCATTGAAATTCCAAAAGTACATCAGATAAACAGAGTATTCAACTGGATCACTCCAATCGTCTCTTATCTTAAAGACGGACTCCTTCTAGAGGATAAAGAAAAAGCAAGGAAGCTAAGGGTAAGGGCAAAGAGGTTTGTCCTTAAGGACGAGATGTTATACAAGAGAAGTTTTTCTCAACCCTACCTAAGGTGTTTGAATCCAGACGAGTCTCTTTATGTCCTGAAAGACGTCCAAGAAGGGGCTTATAAAAACAATTTAGGGACTAGATCCCTCGTCTACAAGATGATCCATGCAGGGTTTTACTAGCCGTCTATACAAGCAGATGCTAAAGCTTGTGATAAGTGTCAAAGGTACAGCAACAAACCTAGGCCACCATCAGAGTATCTTACTCCAATGGTGGCCCCTTGGCCCTTTGCCCAGTAGGGACTTGACATTCTGGGTCCCTTTCCCATGGGGACAAGACAGATGAAGTTTTAATAATAGGGATTGATTACTTTGCAAAATTGGTGGAAGTGGAACTCGTGGTGAGAATCACTGAGTGAAATGTTCGCAACTTTGTCTAGAAGAACGTAATATGCCACTTCGGAATTCCTATGGTACTCATCTCGGAAAACGAACGCCACAAGCCAACGGACAAGCTGAAGTTGCAAATCGATCCTTACTGAAGATCATCAAGACCCGACTTAAGGGGGCAAAAGGATATGGCCGGATGAACTGCCTAATGTCCTTTGGGCGTATAGGACAACAATAAGGACTCCAACTAGAGAGACTCTTTTTAAATTGGCATATGAAAGTGATGTGGTCATACCTGCAGAGGTTGGTCTAACTAGCTACAAGGTGGCTCACTACAATAATGAGCAAAATGAAAAGCAGCTTCGTTTAAGCCTTGACCTTGTGGACGAGGTTAGAATGGATGTAGAGCAAAGGGTGACTCGTTACAAAAACCTGATGGCAAAGCACCATGATGCACTGGTAAAGCCAAGATAGTTCAATGTTGGAGATCTTGTTCTAAAAAGGGTATCCCTAGCTACTAAGGATCTTGCTCACGGAAAGTTAGGACCCAACTGGGAAGGATCATACAAAGTAATTAACTCCAAAAGACGTTGTTCGTATTATTTGGAGGCTTTGGATGGACGAAGGCTGAAGCACCCATGGAATGTGGAGCATTTGAAGAAGTACTACCAGTAAAGGTGACTCATCAAAAAGGTTAGAATGGACAAGATTAAGGATTGTGATTATTAGTAATCTGTTTATATTATCTTCTAGTGTTTATGTTTTGGAATAGTATGTTATGTTTCTAAGTATTTGAATTCCCTAAAAAGCACTAGCTACTGTCATGTGCTATGCACGATGTCATGAACAAAGTCCCTTTGTATATAAAGTAATTTAAATTCCCTAAAAAAGAACTAAGTACTAGCAAGGATGATATGCTCAGGCAATGCTATGTACTAAGATCTTTGATGTCTATAGATGATGTTATGTACAGTTATTGTATATAAAGCAGCTTGAATTTCCTAATTTAAGCATTTATGATTTTGTGAAATTAACATCGATATGAAACTAAAGACGATTAACATCTCTGGATGTGTCACAAGCCATCCTTGGTAAAAAAAAAAAGAGGAGGCAACTTGCCATAAAAAGGCGGCAACCAAGGGAAAGAATAAACTTCCCAACTAAAACTCGTCTAAAAAATTAAGGACGAAAGAAAAGCATGCATGCAACATTCCATGGACAACATGTCCAACCAATTATATGATCCAAGCTATGGACAAGAATAACCAAGTGAAATTCCAAAAATAAGTCTAACGACGGGGAATATATAAATATATTTTCCAAAACAAAGTCCTAATTATAGATAGAAAAAACTTGGAATTGAAATCAATAATAACAATATGGATAAAAAGATTCATAAATAAAACGGTAGACAACCATCATCCAAAAACCCTTAAAGAAAATTAAGCCTAAAATAGCAATTGTATTAAAGCCTGTCTTAAAACATGGACAAGCCAAATGTACTTACGTAAATCCAAATGGTCCAAAACAACGGACCTCATAAAAAAAAACATAAATAAATAAATAAAACTACTGCAAGAAAACAAATAAAAGTTTTAAAATTCCTTCATAAACCACTGAGGGGATTTTCTCCAGAATTAAGGTCGTCATGAGCAGGCTGTGTTGTAGCATCGTCTTCAATAATGACGTCTTCAGAATGCGTCTAAAGGAGAGAGCTTGCAGCACCAATGTTAAGCTTAATAGGGGAAAAGTCCACCTCAAGAAAACGCTTCATCGTGTCCATATGGAAATCTTCAAACCCCGCGGCATAGTTCCTGTCCCAAAGATCAGTGAACTCGTTGGACACTTTAAATTCCTCGATGGCTTCCCCCTTACCCTCTCTAAGAAGGATGCAAAGCTCGTCATTCTTCTTTTGCAGATGATCAAGATGAGTATCCTTCTCAACAACATCTGCCTTCAGCTCTTCGACAAGATTCCTCAACTCCTTCACCTCATCCATGGCCTTAACTGCTAACTCAACTTAACTCCTACAATCCGCCTGCACTTCATGGACCCTTGCCTCCTACCTAACCCTCTCATGGTCCATCTCAGTAGCCTGTTTGGACACTACCATAAACTTTGACATAATCTACAAACCAAATTAGTTGAAAAGATGAGTGGACGAGAATATTAAGTATAAAAGATTCAAGACGCCCAAAAAAATGTGTACCTTGAAGAGATCATGAACTGTGGAATGTTCAAACTCTTTTAAGGTCATGTCATAGCACACAACGATGTCCTCATCATTCACCACTTGCTAAAACTTTTCCCAGGCAAGATCTTCATTATCAAGATGAGTCATAGGAATGCTTCTAGGAGGCTTGGACAAAGTAGTTTCAGCAGGCTTGGATGGAGTAACCTTGATAGGGCTAAACGAGTCCAAATTAAGGACCTGTGCAGACGGTGGTTTGGTAGAGGCAGGAGGAACAATGGAACCAGGCTTGATGACTCAAGACTTGGACAACCCATGCTTTGACTTCTTGTGGCTTTGCTGGCTTGGAAGACTACCTAAGTCTACAGTCCTAAATAAAGTCTTCCTCTTATCTCCAGTGACTGGATAAGGCTAAGAGTGAGTCTCTTGCATGGTCTCCTCGTCTACCTAGCCCTTCCCTTTGTTCTCTTTCATGGTTACAATTCCTATAAAGGAAATTAATGTTAGAGTCTGATTAAAACAAGTAATGAAGATTCTAAGTAAAAACTTATGTCTACGCGTAGTATGCTTATGAGCTAAGGCTTCAACAAAGGGCTCAGGTCCAAGTTTCCAAATGGCAAGGCAATGTAGAGTGACCAACGAGTGGAAGCTTCTGTCAATAAATAGACGAGCTTGTTGGACGTCTTCAAGATAGAATTTGCTTAAAGAAGATCGTCTTACCGCTGTAAAAAAAAAAAATTAAAAAAAAAAAAAAAAAAAGGTTAGATGAATACAAAAAAAGATAAAAATAATAATAATAAAAATGAGTAGAAAGAGACATACCCTCTGGACGAAGGTTTCTTGTCTCACCAGTATAGGGAGGAAACGAATCCCTGCCTACCTCAACATGGTTCCCAGCCCAAAAACCAGAGACGAAGAAGAACTCCGTCTCCCAGTTCCTATCAGACGTGGGGAGGGACTTAATTAATCTACAATTTGTGCCCCTAGCTGAGAACTAGTAAAAACCCTGGGATTTGCTAATTTCGGAGGGTTTGTAACAATATAGGAATTCGTCCACAGTAAGAGGACGATTTCCATCAAATACTTCCCTCCATAAAATCTACATGGAGAAGATGAGCCTCCATGCGTTGGGATTGAGTTGACAAATTCCTACACCCAACCTAGACAGTATTTCTCTGGTGAAGGCATTGAGAGGCAACCTAAGTTCTCCCAAAAGATAGGCCTCATATATACCTACACCAAAACGAGGCTCACAACACCATTCGCCACAGACGGCTAATCGAGGGTTAAGCTTGTCTGGGATTTGATACCAACTTCTAAGGGAAATAGGTCTTTTTTCGTCAGTCTTAGAAGAGATACCTATAGCACAACTATAAACTATTTCTACTTCATCTGGAAAGGTGGATAGAGGAGCACTAGTGGAGGTACCAACATGTAACCCAGAGGCCATCCTCATCCTTAACTCCTCTTAAAGGACTTCTAATGGAACCCCAGGGACCCCGAACGTGTATTGCTCGTCCGTAGTGTTTTCTCTACTACTACTATTGTTGGAACCACTACCACTAAAACTATCGTGATACTCATCTATCTCCCTATCATCACTATTACTGGACGAAGAGACTACGATTTCAAACATTTTTGAAAAACTAAAGGAAAACCTAAGGATGAGAGGAAGAAGATACCTGGCTCTAAACGAAGAAGGCCTAAGGACAGGATGAGGCTTCTAGACGAGGCTCTGGACGACAAAGGTCAGAGAAGAAAATTGGAGAAATGTGAAGGGGCAGAAGAGGAATTCTGCTATTTATAGGCCACATACCTGGTCACCAGAACGACGTGACCAGCCTAATTAAGCCACGTGACACTTCCCTCGAAAAATAAAACCACATGATGGATGAACCTTAGGATCACGCCATAAGTCACCATTAAAAAAAAAGTGTTAAAACAATAATGACAGACAACACAAGGATGAGGGGGCAACTGATAGGAATCAACTAAGTATAGCCCGTCCTTGGTTGTCATTCACAACTTGATCACATCTAAGGAAAACCACAACAGAATGCATGAACAAGGCCTTTCATTAAGAATAGGGATGTACAGGGTGTGGTGCGGCCAGTTATGGGGGGAATTTTTGCACCGCACCTATAGGGTGCAGCTTCCCTCATGCCTGACTGCACCTCCATGTAAAGGGGCAAGAACCGGTCTACTCCAATTTCGATTCACCTTAGCAGTATGGGGCAGTTAGTTTGGTGCAAAAATAAAACAAACATATAAATTAAATAATTAAAAAAAAAATCAATCCTTAAACAAGCCACATAGAATTATCAAACAACCCAAATATTCAACACAAAAAAAAAAAATTAAAAACATGTTATATATATAAATATATATATATATATATATATATATATATCTAATTTCCACACAAAATTTTCAAAGAAATTCTCAATATTTATAGAAGCATAGCAAGGAGCCAAGGAGAGGTAACCTAGGTATTGAGCATTATACAAATTCACATACCTGTTATTAAGCATCAAAACATACTCTAGAAACTTCTATATAACAGCCATGACAGAGGAGAGAAGAGAAAGGAAAACTTGTAGAACATTGCCATCAAGCTATAGAAGACGTTGTTGGTGAGTGGTGGCGAGTGGTGGCGAGTAGCAGAGATAGGTGGGAGATATAGAGAGAGAGAGAGAAAGAGAGGCAGAGATGTCGAGAGAGAGACAGAAGAGGCGGATGAGAGAAAGTGAGGAGAGGTTGTCTTCGTCTAAGTGTCTAACTAAGGATTTTTCAAATTTAACCTAACCTTTAAATAAAACGACGTTGTTCCTGGCGTTCCTTTTTTTTTTTTTTTTTTTTTTTAATTCTGACACTAAAACGACGCCGCTTTGAACCTGATAGTAAAATTTTAAAATGGGTTAAAAACGGCGTCGTTTTGAATCAAATTTAATAAATAAATAAATATAAATGAAACGGCGTCGTTCTAACTAACTTAACCTAAACCCTATTTTTCCTTCTTCTTCCTTTGATTCTCTCAGTTTCACGCCTCTCTCAGTTTCACGCCAAACTAGTACTCTCTCTCTCTCTCTCTCTCTCTCTCTCTCTCTCAATTTCTTTTATTTTAAAACTAATGAATTATTATATATTATATATGTATAAGTTAAATATATATATATATATATATATATATCGGTTCGGTTCGATTTCTCTTTGGTTTGCAGATCTTGCTGCCGACCACTGCATCGGCCGACTTTGGTAACAAAAAAAGCCTACCGATCACTACACCGGGAACCTTCGGTGGAGCTTTCAGCGGTCGGATCGGCACGATTTCGGGCGGTTTTGTCGGCGCCAGTGAATTCTTGAACAGGCCTAATTAAGAATAACAAGATCCGCCAAAAAGAACTCGCCCATGGACGACCATGTTATAGACGACCATACCCATGGACGATCAAATTGTACTTGGTAAATTTTACAGGAAATTCTCCAAAAGTTCTACATAAGCAAAACATGACACGTTGCTTGGTATGTGGAAGGAATTCCATACGCTTCATTCCACATACTTCATTTTCTTCATTAACCACCAACATCACCCACGATGGTGATGGATCCCAAACAAGTAGATCCACGACAAACTCTCTATAAAAGGAGCAGGTCCCATCAATCAAAGGTAAGTTTTAACCATTTACTATTTTCCATCCTTGTGTCCTACAGAGAAAACTGACTTAACTGTCGGAGGGTCCTTAACTGGGTCACACCAGTCACCTTTGATAGTTCTTTCTTTCTTTTCAAGATTCATAGCCATCACCATAGTCCAAAGTATTCCAGCCTACTAATTTTCAAGCATCATCAAGAGGAATTTGGGTCATATTGGGTTAAATGGGTTGGGTTACTAATTAAATGGGTTGGGTGGGTAATGGGTAATTAATCTATATATATATATATATATATACAACCAAAGCCTCTAAAGCTCTCACAATTTTTCACGTCAGCGCAATTTTAAATAAAATTATCATTTTATTCAAGTAAAATTATTTTTGTTTAGTCCAAACTTAATAAGGAGTGAAACTCTATCTTTCTAACAAGTCTAACTTAAATTCAAACTCATCATTATCATTAATCTATATATATATATAACCGAAGTCTCTGAAGCTCTCACAATTTTCCACATCAGCACAATTTTTAAATAAAATTATCATTTTATTTAAGTAAAATTATTTTTGTTTAGTCCAAACTTAATAAGGAGTGAAACTCTATCTTTCTAACAAGTCTAACTTAAACTCAAACTCATCATTATCATTAATCAATATATATATATATATATATAAACTGAAGCCTCCTACGTTTAGAGAGTGAAAAACAAAACCCTAAACCAGTAAATCTCAAAATTTTCAGCAATTTAATTTGAGATTTTTTGATTTGAAGGTGGTTGCAAACCATTATGGAGTGAGCCAAGCCTTTTAGAGAGCAACCTTAAACCAAGGCTAAAGGTAATAAAAATTTTCTACCTTTTTGTTTTCTTATACATGTTGGCTTTTGTTGGGTATGAATTATGAAAGTAGTTTGGGCAGAATTTTTTTTTTTTAATTGATTTTCCCAACTTTGGCATATTGGAGTTTATAGCATTGGTTTTAGCAATGTTGATGATTTTTTTAAAAGGAATGCTCAATGAATGACTGGTAGGTATATATATAGTACTAATATTTATAGAGAGAGATTAAAGATCGAGGAGCTGTAGTTTTTTTTTTTCCCTCGCCACTAATTTGAAAAGGAAAGAAAATCTTTTGGATATATTTTTTTTGTTAGTTTATTTCTTTTTCATGATTTCAAATCCTGTTGAAAATCACTTTTGTTATTGAATACCAGACATACTTCACCATTAATCTATTACAAATATATTTGTATTTTAGCGTTTATATACAATGATGCTAGGTGTAATCAAGAAACTATAATAAATTATGATAAATAAAAAACTAACACATAAAACAATTGTAAACTTTGATTTATAATTTTGTTTTATTCTTTCTTATTGTTGGTATGTAAAGAAAAGGTCGGCTAAGAAGCATGAATTACATCTTTATAGATTTAAATTTTGATATAAATTATGAAATGTAATATGTTATTAGTAGCTCATTTTCAGCTTGAATTTAATGCCTCACCCTTTATAGATTAATGCTCTTTTTTTCCTTTCAATTGGTACTTCTTCTTCCTCTTTTTTACATTCATATATTTCAAAATCTATTCTTTCCAAATTTCTCACATTTGTGTATCTGATGAGGGTATATTTTGTTTATTTGCTTAAAAGTGTCCAAAGGAAGCTTTTTTTTTTTAAAAAAAAAAAATAGTTCTACTATTTAAGCCAGATGACTGAAGCAATCTTTACTCAATATTTGGTACATTTATTTGTCTTCGCTCTCTAACAAAGTCATTTTATTCATTTGAAAGTTGAGACTATATAACATTATTGATGTTAGAGTTATTGCTATTGGTCTTAGTATTTTTTTTTTTTTTTTTTCCTTTTAACTTTTATAAGTGAAAATTTACAACTTTTATTCGAGTCTTCCGTGCATTGTATGAGTTAGCGACTAGTTTATATATAAACATGTTATAAATTGATAAATGGGGTAAATACATACTCAATCCATTTATTACCCGGCTCATTTTTTACCCAATCCATCCATTTGCCACCCCTACCCCTAGATTACCCAAAAAAAAAGAGTACAAAGTAAAAAGTCACGGTACTGAAACATGGATCAAAATTATAGTTCCAATATCAGTGAAAAAAAATAGTAAGTTCTAATGGAACGAACTAGCAATCCCAAGCTATAAAAAACTATAGATAATCTTTCTCCTAGTGATAAAAATTTAAATAAAAAAAAATCATCGTAATCCAAATATATATATAGATTTTTTTTTTTTTTTTTTTTTTTTTGAGAAAAAGGTGAGTGCATGGTGCATACAACTAGCACAGCTAACCATTTAATACTAGCATGTAAGGGGTATGTAATTTTCTTTTTTTATTTCCGAGCAAAACATGTGTTGTGTATTATATTTCTTGAAAACGATAAATTTTAAATTGATGATGTCTGATAAGTATCACTCGGGCCCCAATTTTAAAAATGGGTATTTTTAATTGCATTATAGATATAATATTCTTTTTTTTACCTAATAAATAAAATAATAATTATGGAATTTGATCAGGACATGCAAAGGGAAACCTTGCAAATTGCAATATAAATATTGTACAGGATCGTAGTTGAAATGATGCCACTGCCACCGTTTGCATTTAATTATATCTTTATCATTTCTTTAAAGTCGCTTCAAAGACTTTCATTCTTGTTAGTGATCATCACAGCTTGAAAATAAAGAAAAATGGGGCAAGTTTGTCCCTGCAGTCAAGTGTCAAACGTGGAAAATTTGCTTCAAATATTAATCTGACCTTAGAAGGTCAGACCAATAAAAGGGACAAACAAATAAAGCTTTAATTAGATTTCCATAGATTTGATTTCAAAATAAATAAATGATTTCCATAGATTTCTTGAATATCTGCTAAGACTATGCCCATGGTTTGCAAGCTCAGCACACAATTGTTTTTAAAAAAAAAAAAATTAAAATTCTTTATAATTATTTTTTGTTCGGTTTTGCCTACTACTAATGGAAAAAACTAGTATTTAAGAGGCCCATATTCCTCTGACTTTCGGTCTCTGCAATGGCCCAAATTACAAATAACTTTGTTTGAAGACAAACTTCTCTGCCTGCAGTCTCTGCATAGGCCCAAATCACACCCACTTGTGAAGACCAACATCACTACCAAACACAAATTAAATTATCTAACTTCACATCAAAAGATTCAAAAGTAGGTGCCAAATGACTCAATTAGCAAAGTATTTTATAATTTGGAATAAGAAATTTGAGATTGAATTTTGAAGAGGGTCAAAGGGTAGAGAGTATTTACCTTTTATTATGTGCCTATAAAGTACAATGGACTTCTAGTTTAAAAAAAAAAAAATCAATACCAGAAACCAAAAACATATAAGAAAGATGTTAAGCTGTATGTCTAATGGTAGATGTTAAAGACTGAACATCGATATGACTTACATTTACGGCTAAATCCATGATATTTTAGAATATAGTCCAGAATCTGTTCCCACTGGGAACTTCCAATCATAAAACAATGCTTTCTTGAACAAGTACCAAGGATTAGCCTAAACAAATTAGAAGGCAACACTTTTTCTTCAATGGGATATTCCCATGGCACATTCAGTAATCCATTTCCAAAAACAGACGTGACAATAGTGGCACTATAATAATTTATATGTTGTATTGTATCAGGGAAATTTTTGAGTAATTGCTTTTCTTGTGAAATAACCAATCTTTAAATTGGTGTTCATTTTCTTTGAGTCATAGGCTCATAGCCCTTCACTAAGCATATCTTCCATTGCAATGGTGTCAAAATCCAAGCATGAGAAGGTCTGCTGATAATAAAATGGAGGGACTCAGCACATGTTTTTGCATTATGTCGGTTCTAATGCATTGTATCAATTCTAGTGCATTATGTCAAAACTGACATAATGTATATACATGTTCAATTTTTATCATGTATTTAAATCATGTCAACTCCAACACACTAGAACACTACAACCAAACCTTGCCAATAGATAAATTTTGGTTTATACAAGACATTTGATTTGACTAATTGGATATAAGCCACTAGACTAGCTATGTATGTGAAAGTAACATAGCTTTAACACATTAATGTAGGCTAGAAACAGTTTAGCTGAACGTATGGGATCCACACGCCCATAAGTCCAACAGTGTTTCACATTTGCTTGTCATATAGAGACTTCAGACTTTCACAATAAGATCTCAACAAACCAATGTCCAATAACAAAAGAACAAGAGACGCATAATGAGTATTTATCCCCAAAAAAAAAAAAAAACATAATGAGTAACTATTTTTATACTGCGTAACTCAAATCAAAATATAAATTCTAAACAGTAAATTTTATTTTATTTAAAAGATAAATATAGTAAAAAATATATAATAATATCTTAAACTTTACTCAAAATATAAATTCTAAACAGTAAAGTTTATTTTATTTAACAGAAAAATAAGGTAAAAATAAATAAAAATATACTATTTCTTAAAATTTATTCAATTGAAACAGGAAATGGTACTAATAAAAGAAACAAAACCTTCATAACTATAGTGATCTAAATATATATGCCCATCTTGTGATATGTCACATTGATATCTACAAGTTAAGTGCCAAAGCAATTGACATCACAAAACAAAGACAATTCACTATTCCCGTGATGCTGGCAGCAAATCAGAACCGTACCAAACTACTTTTTTCACAAAATTGAAGCTGTACCATCTTGCCCTAAATTGTCGTCGATACTTGATTTGATTGCTATAATTGTACTGGGCATTTAAAGTCTCAAGTTGAGAAAAGTTCTGTAGCATACTCTTTTTTTAACTCATAGGATAACTCATAAAGCTGCCAATTTGTAAAGATTCATAGGATCACATACAAGATCCGCTACCTCCAAAAAAATCATCTGCATTATTATTATTATTATTAAAAATTCTAACATTTTACTCTTCATTTTTAAAAAATTTGACAATATGTTCCTATTTTTAAATTATTTAAGTGCGTGCTCTTATTTCAAAACTCGATTACCTTAAAATCGAATTTCAATAAAAACCTCGATTGGTTTAAAATCGAATTATGCCCCATCAAACTTTAAAAAAAAAAAAAAATGCATAAAACTCGATTTTATGGAAATTGAGTTCCAAAACGCCACTATAGGGCTAAAAAACACCACTATAGGGCCTCCTAAACCTGCCATGGGATAATCACACTTGGAAAAAAAAAATTGTAGGAAAACGTCGTTATAGGGCTTTAAAACGCCACTATAGAGCTCCCTAAACCTACCATGGAACAATCACATTTAGGAAAAAAAAAATTGTAGGAAAACGCCACCATGAACTAAGTCATGCCTTCTTATAGCCTCTACATACTGTTTGCCTTTGCTTTTATGTATTGAAGTCAATATGTGGTAATAGGCTACTTGAGGTGTTGGACATAGATTTGCCTTATATAGTAATTGGGTGGTCAGATTTTACCATATCAAAGCTACCCTGAGATTTCATTTGGGAGGAGAAATTGAGAAAAAAAATTGTGCCAAGTGTGCTTCTTTCAGTTTTCTTTTAGAGTTCTCACATGTCCAATTAAACATTTTGTTGACTTTGGTACGTATTTTTCATGTTTACGCAAAGTGTGAGAAAATTTAATATTTGAAATGGTTGAGATTTAAGGATTTGTTGTTGCTGTTGATATCAGTGACGATCTCTATTAATTCTTGCTACATTAATATTGGTAATATGTTTTTAGGAAGAATCTGAAACTTGACCAGTTTGTGTTTTTAAATTAATCTTACCTCCCATAAAAAAAGATGGTTTTCAATCTATTCTATATATTTATTTTAATTTGTTGAAGTGTTTAATTTAAACATTTTCCTTCTATTTTTCTATGTCTAACAGCAAAGGTGCAATGAGAGTTAAAGATGTGTGCACCGTTTTCAAAATTACTTGCGATGCGCAAAACATAGAAGAGTGAGTTTATCTTCATTCTCATGAAGTTCTCTTTTCTCCTCCATTTGATGTTAATACTTTTAGAATTAATCCCATTTAAATTTGATGATTTGTCTACACAAATCTGATGAACTATTCTGTGCATTGTTACAGATCTTGGCTCAATATTGTTCAAAATCCTAAATTCCTTGATGTGTGCTCTAGCAAATTTTCATAGGATTTATCAAGATATTCAAATTTATTATCTATGTTCCTTCCCATTTTTCATTTTTTTTTTGTGAATGATCTTAATCTATGTAGTAGATTGCATTGTATTGTTATTGACTACAAGTATTTTTTACACGGGCTACCAGTGGACTCTAATTATCACAATTAGGTATTATCTGAGTTTCTTATAAACACTCTTTCTTTTTGTATCATTATGCGCATGTTTGTATTTTTTTTTTTAATAATAATTTTGGTTTGGTTAATAAGAAAGTGTAGGGATAAGTTTTGGATTTTTATTTAGTATGTTTGGGATTCAAGCATCTTTATATGGTTGTTTGGGATAGAGTTTAACAGGGATGGTGAAGGCTCTGTGTGCTAGGATAATTCCTTTGAGAAGAGGTGATAGATTCCTAAAAAAGATGAGAAGTTGACAGTTTACAACTTTACATTAAGCGACATGGCATTTGGAATTGGAGTCAGAATCCAAAACCTTATGGTAGGAAACATGTAAATGTTCAATTTCAATGAATAAAAACTCAAGTCATAAATTTTTCATGGTTGTTTGCAGTTGTTTCTCTTAATGATTATTTGATTTAAAGTTTTCTTTCATTCTTTTCTTCTAGGTTTGGTAAGGTCTGGGAAGAGTCATTCACTTCTCCAAAAAAGGTCTGAGAAGAGTTGTAGACTTTGTTGGATGAATTATGTGGAAACTTTTGGAAATGAGAGGAAACTATACTCAAGCTTTATAAAGGTTTATTCATATGAAAACTATTTTATCAAATTTAGTTTGTTAAATTCTGATTAAGATGAATGGATAATTCAAAACAATTACACTAATTTTTAATTTGTTTCTTTTAAATGTTGTTACACAATATATTTATATATTGATTGCTGTATCATTATTATGTGATAAAAGTCTTTCCATGTATCATTTGGCTGCTACATCAACCCTAAAACTAAATACCACATGCAGAACATGTATAAACTTCAACATCAATGTTGTGCCAGCGGTGATTAAAGTTTGCAAGGTGTTCCATAATTATTATGAAGTTAGCAAAAAACTTGATAAAATTGTTGATGTCTGTTTAGGTTTTGTGCAAATGTGATTTTTACTTGATACCGCTTGCTGAAAAATCACTTCAAATTGCTGATGTATAGGATTAAAATAAAGGAGTATACTTGGGTCAAAACTATCCGATGGACTGCCCTTATGATAGCTCTTGCAACTATTGGCTTGCAAGAATGAATAGGAGGATTGCCTTTGTTATTGTAGTGGTTTATCTTGAATTGGCTTGAGTTTTCACTTTTTATTTTATTTTTCAAATATTATTACAACTATTATAGTTCATGTAAAATTAAAAAGTTTTAATGTATAAAGTATGCTTTTATAAGATTTGCCCGTGCATCGCACGGGTTAGCGACTAGTTATTAAAAATTCTAACATTTTACTCTTCATTTTTAAAAAATTTGACAATATGTTCCTATTTTTAAATTATTTAAGTGCGTGCTCTTATTTCAAAACTCAATTACCTTAAAATCGAATTTCAATAAAAACCTCGATTGGTTTAAAATCGAATTATGCCCCATCAAACTTTAAAAAAAAAAAAAAATGCATAAAACTCGATTTTATGGAAATTGAGTTCCAAAACGCCACTATAGGGCTAAAAAACACCACTATAGGGCCTCCTAAACCTGCCATGGGATAATCACACTTGGAAAAAAAAAATTGTAGGAAAACGTCGTTATAGGACTTTAAAACGCCACTATAGAGCTCCCTAAACCTACCATGGAACAATCACATTTAGGAAAAAAAAAATTGTAGGAAAACGCCACTATAGGGTTTTAAAACGTCACTATAGGGCTTAAAAACGCCACTATAAGGCTTAAAAACGCCACTATAAAGCTCCCTGAACCTGGTATGAGGTGATCATACTTATAAAAAAAATTTGCAGAGAAACGTCACTATAATACTTTAAAACGTCATTATAGGGCTTAAAAACGCCACTATAGGGCTCTCTAAATCTTGTATGGGGCAATCACACTAAAAAATTTTTGCATGGAACTCAATTTCTAGGAACTCGAGTTCCATGCAAATTTTTTTTTTCTTTTTTTTTGAAGTTTGATCGGGCATAACTCAATTTTCTACAAATTGAATATTTAATTGAAACTCGATTTTAAGGTAATCAAGTATCGAAACAGGGGCACGCCCCTATATAGTTTGAAAACAGGGGTATATTGCCAAATTTTTTAAAAAATAAGGGTAAAATGCCAGAATGTCCTATTATTATTATTATGTGCTATCTACTAATAACATGACTAATTCAATAGAGTAGGGGATGTATGGAGTATGGACTATCTTATCAATTTGACACTTTCCTTTCTTTTCTGCTGGAATCTTTTTGATGATGGGTGGAAGGTGAAAGTAACCTTTTATTATTTTACATTATTTCATGAAAATTCTAGAATTATAACTGTAAGGACACAAATTGTTTTGGATCCAAACAATAACATTTGTAGAGCATGGGTAGAAGGGCTAAGCACCAGCAAAGCGAACTATGGTCGACGTGAGATTCATAGGAATAATAATAAAGGAATTTGACTAAGTGTTTGAGAGGATAATAACAATGATTTTTGCTAAGTGTTTGTGAAGAAAGTTCGTCATCGGCTCAGTTCGAGGATCTATTTC
This sequence comes from Quercus glauca, assembly GCA_023736055.1. Taxonomy (NCBI): domain Eukaryota; kingdom Viridiplantae; phylum Streptophyta; class Magnoliopsida; order Fagales; family Fagaceae; genus Quercus; species Quercus glauca. The sequence goes on along the minus strand of CM043322.1, from coordinate 49,154,398 downwards.
CTTAGAACTGACATACACAAGGGTTGTCATCGGACACCCTGGAGATCCCTTTTTCATTTCTCTTCCTGGGTCCTCCTCCACCTCCCTTTCTACGTTGGGGGTTCTATTTATTATATAGTCTTGTTTAGTTGATCTCTGCCGTCCACTTGTCGGTCATCTGAACTTATATCTAAGGGCTTGTCCCATTAGTCACCTCTGCAGGCTTTCTATTAGTTGGAGTAACCAAAACTGCACTGTTGACTGGTCAATTCACCATTAATGCGGCCAGAGTGTTGGTGGCATGCATTTAATGAGCGAGTGACAACTTCCATCAATCAATGTCGGCTTGCCGAGGACGTGGGCATCCTTGGCGACTTGAGCCTCATCCGCTTATCCTCGGGTTCTGCATCTCCTCAGCGCGAACCTTGGGCCCAATGTGGGGTGGGCCGGGGTAGCTAAATATTTGGGGCCCCACAATAACTTTTGTCACAACTTGCTCGCAATGTAAGTTGTGAATGATGGAGTTTAGTGATGGGTTCACAACTCCACCACTCACGATTTGCCATGTGTGCAAATTGTGACAAAAATTGTTATAAAAGTTATGGTCCTAACATCACCCTTATTTTATTGTATAAAAGCTGCCCTTTTTTCCAACTCAAACCAAAATCAGTTCTTGTACGAAAGAAATAACTTTAATTATTATCTGTTTAGGTATCTCATATTTTATAGTTGATTGCATAACATTTTGATTTTTTTTTTTTTTTTTTTTTTTTACTTTTTATGCTAAACGTGTGACAGAAAACTAAAAACTAGTTTATTTTTAAAAACTCAATTTTTTTTTTGATAAAAAAAAAATCTTAATATTGATAAAAGTGTAATAGAAAATCCAGGTAGGGCTAGTGCAAGAGGTCTTGTAAAAACAAAGAAAGTAAATTGGATTATAAGTTTTTCAATGCATATAGGTGTTGAGGACCAAAATGTGACAAGGAAGCCCGTTCCATGAAAAGGAAGAAAAGATCATGGGTCTTAACAAAAGAAGGCCTAACTCGTGAAGTTAAGAATGACCATGAAGGCCCAAATGCCCAAAAAGAAGGAAAAAGAAAGAAAAATGTATAAAAAAAAAAAAAAAAAAAAAAAAAAGGACCCAGACTTAGGCCACGAGCAGGATCTCCATCATCCAAGAAGCGGATCCTTTGAGAGAAATCCTAGAAAATCTTGAGAAAGATGTGGACAGTCTAAAAGATCCTAAGGAGGACATGGGCAACCCAGAAGATAGTTTGGGAACAAGCCACTCACATGTATCCTTGAAAGAATGAAAGATTTGTTAGATGTCCTGTCGAAATCAAGTGGCAGAGAGAAGTAAAAGGGACAAGTGGTGTCCTCGAGTTTAGTACTTGATGTAGGAACCAAGGGATTTCGGTCAGGGCAGAGGACATGCAGCAAATGGGAGGATGGTCAAAGGCTTTCCAAGCTCACCCATTGCAAGGAGAAATCTATGCCATTTCCAGAAAAATGTCAAACTAAGAAGAGTCAACATCAAGGCCCCAATACCTTGATGTGTCCTTTTAAAACCTTGAGAAGAGGACCTTGGCTGACACATGGGAAAGCCAAGGTGTATATTTAGATCCTCAGCAAAAGCGATCAAGTACCCAGCAAACCAGGTATCATCTTTATAACCCATGATCTAAGCCCATGGGATCTCAAATTAGTAGTAAGGGAGAAGTAGTTTGGTCGGTAGGGGAGTGATTTTTTATGAAATGAGGATCTTGAAGTTTTCCCTTCGCTAATGTATTTACTTGGAATGCATGAACCAAAGGCCTAATTCAGTTCCTCCATGTGCATGACATCTCCCCACAACTTCCTCTTAGTTGTCCTTACCAATCAATGCTGTCACCCATTACATTGAATATCCCACCTATTCCTTTGACTTTCCAAGTTGGCATCTTCCATTTGTAACTAAAGTCAAATACTCTTTTAAGTTATAATTTCCAAACTAAGTTAAAACTCTGCCCACGGAACTCCTTCAGATTCCTGTCAAATGACATGGTTTTACTCAGCAAACCAGGAACATCCTCGCCTGGGGGTCCCAAACCATATCCACTATAAAAGGAACACCAACGCACAGCAAAAAGGGGGGGCCAGACGTTCAAAAGGATAATTCTTATATTTTTAAGAGTTCAGCAAGGGAGAAAGGAGAGAAAAAGAACAAAACAAGAGAGCCAAGGAGGAGGACTTCGTCCCATATCCTTGAGATCATTCAAAATATTACTTAACCTCCAAAGAAACATATGCTAAAAACATGCACACGTCAGATATCACTCTCTCCCACAAAACCCTCCTCACTTAACTACATTAGAAGGTAATGTCCAAGCAAAGCTACTTGGACTTGAGTTCCAAATTTCACAAATCTTTTGCAAAAGTACTAATTCTGTGAGAATTGGGGCCAAGGACCTTGTGGCTGACTCATTTATATGAAGTTCATTTACATATATGTATATGCTTTAGAATGTATATCCTAACTTGAGGAACTAACAATTATTTAGAGATATGTGTATTGTATAGTTGTTCTTATGCAAGACCTACAGAGGTAAAGGGAAAGGACAAGAATCCATTGCATAGTACGCATGGAGAAAGATCCTATGGTTCAAGGAACCAGCATTTCGGGTTCCCAGATTAAAGGCCCCATGGTTCTAAAAACCACGAACCCACGTCCTGGGAACTACTGGTGGAGGAACCATTGCAACATCTTTCCCATATCCTGGGAATCACTAGTGGAGGAACCACTGCAACATCTTTCCTAATGAATCATCATGGAGGAACCAAGTGAATGAACTATTTAAATGTTTACACAATAAAATATAAGCCTTAAATATTCTATTTTAATCTCCTTCTCATTATGAATAATTATTTTACTCATTTCATAAGAGTAAAAGGTCATTTTACGACATTAAAACACTTACAATGATATTTTATCGCTTAGGAGAAAATTGCATTTTTTGCCTTATGGAGCTCTATGTGACTTTTGCACAAACCGGTTTATATAACGACCCCAATAGGCCTCGGAGAACCGGACCCAGTCCAACCAACAATCAATTATCCATCTTTGGAGGCCCGGGATCCTTTGTCATCTTTGGGCCTAGGTACCATCCAAAACAAAAACCCACAATAAGTTCCACTACAAATAACTTGATTGAGTTATGTACAGTTTACCAAGTATTATCCATGGTATTAAATCCAGGTTATAGAATGATTATTCTAGAATATGATTTTGCTTTGGTTATTTTTTTAGGAAACCACCTCAAATTCTATATTTGTGGCTCTTTCTACTCTTGTTCTGGTCCTTGTGGATTGCAGTAAGCTAATGGGCAGATCATGGAGTTATGGACGGTATTTGCACATCATATTACCTCAAGGCTAATGGAACCTATTAATGATGTATTAATTACTTAAACTTAGGGCACGTTTGGTACACTGTAATAATTACTACATGGGAATAGGAATAAGTATTACAATGAATACATTAAGTTAGAATGTAATAAATATTACTATTCATTAGTTTGGTGACCATTTAGAATTAGAATCCTAAATATGAATCCACAATTTAGTAGAGTATAAAAAGAAAGTGTAATTAAATCATTTTAAAGTTAAATTTCCTAAAATACACTTATTTTAGGGTGTTTAAAATAGAGCTAATAATTAACAATAAGGAAAATTTATTTTCTTTCCTTTTGAAGATGTGACAACAATGGCTTTTTAGGAAATTTTTTAAAAAAGTTATTACATAAGGTGAAGGAATAGATATTCAGTACTTTTGATAAGGAATAATTATTTCTCATTTTGAAGAATAGCTATTCATAAGGAATAATTATTCATTGTAATAAAAACATAACCAAACAACTGAATAGTTATACCATAGGAATATCTATTACATTACAATGTGTATTACAGTCTACCAAACGTGCCCTTACATTATAATATTATGTCATTTAAACATTAATAAGTAAAATGTAGTTTTACTCTCTTCTTGATTTACTTGTATCGTCTTTGTGATGAGTGATTTTCGTCCCAAGTAAAATAAGGAAGAAAGACTAAAATAATGATTTTGGTTTCATAAAATTTGGTCTCAATCTAATTACGCTACTTTTAAAGGTCTTAATTTTATCCATAACTTGTTACCGAAAAATTCTATCCGTAACTTACTTAAGTATTATTTTTGCCATGAACTTTGTTGTTCAACTAGTATACATTTTGGATTTGATATTTCCAACAAAGACATTTAGAGTATAAATCCTCCCACTCTCAACTGTTAATGTAATAATTAAATAAATAAATGCATTTATATGCATTTTGTCTTGTATATGTCAATTTTTTATTAAGAAATAGTTAAAGTCCACGTCAAACCCTCCTCCATCAAAGATGATTTTCTTAAAAAAAAACATAAACAAAAACAAAAGAAAAACATAACACAACCAAAAAGAACATCAAGAAAAGCAAATTCTTCAAAACAAGGCCAACCCTACATTTCATTGGGGGGTCACCCCATTATCAATTGGCTCTATTATCATGAAACCATTATATGGGTGTTTTGCTAATAAAAAGAACATCTATAATGATTGGTTGAACTTGAATTTAGTGATTGTTTAAGAATCAACTTTGGGGAATTCTCTCTTTAGTCTTAACTATTATCATCCAAGTGGTTTGACTAGTACAGCTTGAGGACGACTCCTTTATTGTGTTAATGGTCGAATCAAGCAATCTCCACATGCAAGCCCCAAGTGGAACTTTTTGTCATGTAAACAAAAAGCTCTCATTTTAATTATTAAGTGGTAATCTTCTATATAAACTATCCTACTTTACGTTTCAAATTTTGCTCATATTTCTATATAATTTGGGTCGTGCACTTTTAGCTGATTATGCCGTGTAATGTGGTTGTGTCTTAATCAATTCCATGATGATAATGTGCAATATAGGACCCACTAACTTTGTTTGGGGGAAAACAATTTTTAAACCAAAGTATAAAACAAACATGTTTCACATGAACACTTTTCCATTGTTTCAACTTTGAAATTCCATGGAGTGCAATCTTCATCTATTTTAGAAGCTTCTTGAGACCCTTTGGTATATGAAAGTCCCAATGTTTTACCTACAGCCCGCATTGGCATAAAACCCTTTGACACAAATATGAACAATGCTACAAATATAAAAAAGATTCACAATTTTTTTTACAACAATTGAATTGACAAGTTTTACTAATTTTTATCTGAGTTTACTACTAACATTACTTTTTTTACCTAACACTAATAATCTATCATTTCAATTGTTGTGAAATTTTTTGAGTATGTAGAGACTTCCTCCAAAAAAAACCACTTTGACACAACATGTCAGCTTCTAGCTCTTAGGGTAATGTTGAGGGTTTTTTTTTACTATGCTAATTTTGAGTATTAATAATTGGCCATATCACATTTTCTTAGTGTTCGGTTACACTTGAATATAACTTACATTTTGAATGTTCCCAAATTCCCACTTTTGGAGTTGCAAACATTTTTCATCTAGAAAATGCATAGTTAAATTTTTAATTAGATCGTTTTCATTCCTAGATCTTGCCAGCTTAGTTGCTTGAAATTCCTGTATCAATTTTGTTTTTGTTTTTGTCATCAATTATTCCCTGCACCTTAAATTAACCAACTACACTGTAATACAATCATGGTTTCACACCTATACAAAAATTATTGAGACACGATTGATGCTTTGTTCATGTCAAACAAAGACATTATGGTTTGATGAGAACAAAAATATTCAGTTGTTCTTCTAAAATTGTCAAAAAGGCCCCAACCTCTGCATTATGTTTCTGTTCTGTGTCTTCTTCTCTCTCTGTTTTTTTTTTCAATCTTTTTATTTAATTGGAAATAGTACAGTGCACATGCAAACAGCCTAGAAAATGTCTTACAAGGCTTGATTATAGCTGCCACATGCTCTGAGCTTTCAATTGTATTCGCAATGGACCTTCCTTTATTACCACATGCTCTGAGCTTTCAATTGTATTCGCAATGGACCTTTCTTTATTACAAAATTCATCCATCCAGTTTGGATATCTGTGGTGATAGGTATTTTTCTTTGGAGGCTGTGGTGTCCATTGGTTTGGTTGTAAATGGTGACTTCCATGTTGTCATATCAAGTTCAAACCTCGATTCATGAAAATTTTTGTACAACGAACAAAAATGAGGGGTTTATGTACTATTCTACGGAGCATTAATTATGTAAATCCAATTAGCTTTGGGAAATTCAAATAGCAGAAAGTGAAAGGCATGGCTACAAACTTACAACTCTATCTAATTTTTTTTTTAGGTGAAAGGCATCTTTTAATCCCAATATTTTTAGGTGATTTTTATTTTAATCCCTACATTTTATTTTTACAGTTTTAATCTCTATCCTGAAAAACGCTTCCTGTTTTGGTCCCTACCGTTACATCAGAAATGGAGAAAGCTGACGTGGCAAACAACAAAAATAAATAATACTAAATTAATGTCCACATGGCCTAAATTAATAATAAAAAATGTTTTTTGGCATTAACAAATGCCACGTCAGCATCTAAATTAATTTATTAATTTATTAATTTTAACTAAATTAAAAAAACTAAAAATCATATGAATTGAGATTTGAGTGTGTCTTGAACAAGAACAACAACAACACAAACTTAGAAATTAAAAAAAAAAAAAAAATCTAGTTGGGTCTAAGATGTGAAAGAACAAGTGGAGCCAAAAGATCAAGGTAAAAAGACTGTGAATCAAGGTCACAAGGGAGCCCTCAAATCAACAACAACAGCTGGCAACCATCAAACACGGAGGAGAAGAACAAAAATAAGAATAAAGAGGACATCCACTGGGTAAACCTTAAACCTATCTTCCATTTTTCTATCTTCAATCTCTGTGATGTTTGCATTTTCACTTAGTTCACAGTCAATCCGTGATTTACTTAGCCTCCACACCGTCGATCCATTGTTCACGCACCACTTAGGACCTTCTAGGAACCAGATTGAAATTGGAGGTTTGAGAGAGATTCATTTTGAGAGATGGGTCTTGGGTTTTCGGGTTTAGGCTGAGATTGAGGATGGAGAAGAGAAGGTAAGGCTATCACCAGGATGGTGGTGGCTAGCGTTGAGCGGTGAGGACCATTGAGGTCCGATCGGGCGCTAGTTCCAAGAGTGTGAGATTTAGAGTGAGAAATAGATTTAGAGAGTTGTTGGTGATGATCGGAGATAAGAGTTTGAGCGGCTCCGGCCATGGGGTTTCAGAGTGAAGGCTTAGGTTTTGGTTTGAGAACTAAGAGGTAGAGACATGGGAAGGGATAGCTTCGGTGAGAAAGAGAAGTTGGGTCTGAGATGTAAAGTTTACATTTTGTTAACGCTGGTTTTTTTTTTTTTTTTAAATAATTTCTGGGTTTATGTTTTTGGATCTGGGTTTGTGTTCTTGTTGTTCTTGTTCAAGACACACTTAGATCTCAATTCATATGATTTTTAGTTTTTAATTCTTTTTTTAATTTAGTTAAAATTAATAAATTAATTTTTTTTAATTTAGATGCTGATGTGGTATTTTTTAATGCCAAAAAACATTTTTTATTATTAATTTAGGCCACGTGGACATTAATTTAGTATTATTTATTCATGCCGTTTGCCATGTCAGCTTTCTCTGTTTCTGATGTAACGGCATGGACCAAAATGGGAAGCATTTTTCAGAATAGAGACTAAAAGCGGTAAAAATAAAATATAGGGACTAAAAGCGGTAAAAATAAAATATAGGGACTAAAATGGGAATCACCTGAAAATGTAGGGACTAAAATGTGCTTTTCACCTTTTTTTTTTTTATTAAATATGAATTTTGTTAAATTCATCATTAAATTAGATTATATTTTCTTCTTATATTTTTTTTATTTGTAAAATTTTAAAAGATCAAAAATCAATAGTTATATCATTAATTAAATGTTTAAATTTTAAAATTTTGTAGTATAAAATTATATATAAACAATAAGTTTATAAATCGAAAAATAAAAAATATTTTATTGAAATGAAATTTGACATGCGTGTTAATGATATAAAGAACATGTAATTTAACAATTAGTTTTTCAAAATATGTAATCATATTAATTTTTTTAGTGAGAGTTATAAGCAATGACTATGACTAAACTTTTAACCAAACTTTGTCTAATCCAAAAATATATAGAAGTCATAATAGAAATTTAATTCTTGAACATTTTTTTTTTGTTACTGCATTCCTATTTGATTGTGCTAAAAAAAATATTTAGCTCATCAAAAAGTTACTTTATCTATTTTAGAATTATGTTATATCTCACTTTTCATTTTACAATATGTTATATTAAAATAATATAATTTTTATAATACTACACAACACGAGAGAGAGAGAGAGAGAGAGAGAGAGAGAGAGAGAGAGAGAGAGAGAGAGAGCAGCAGCAGCAGCAGTAGCAACAACAACAACAACAAACAAAGATTTAGTCCCAAAATTTTGGAGTTGACTATGAATCCTCAACAAGTTAGTTAGGGTCAATCATAAGTATATATATATATATATATATATATATATATATTTTTTTTTTTTCTCATTTCTACTTTATCTCAGTCACACTCTTTGTTACTCCCTTAATTGTTATATCATTTTTTATTACTTCAATTAATAAGATTTTTAGCCTTCTTTTATCTTTTTTTCTTTCCCTTTTGATAAACTCATTTTTTTCTTATTGGTGCATTAGTCGCACTCATCCGAACATATACTTAAGATACATTCATCATTTACCTATTTTACAATTTATGTTATATCTCATTTTTCATTTTACAATATATTATATTAAAATAATATAATTTTTATAAACACAACAAAACACGAGAGAGAGAGAGAGAGAGAGAGAGAGAGAGAGAGAGAGAGAGAGAGAGAGAGAGAGAGAGAGCAGCAACAACAACAACAACAAACAAAGTTTTAGTCCCAAAATTTTGGAGTTGACTATGAATCCTCAACAAGTTAGTTAGGATCAGTCATTAGTATATATATATATATATATTTTTTTTTTTTCTCTCACTTCTACTTTATCTCAGTCACACTCTTTGTTACTCCCTTGATTGCTATATCATTTTTTATTACTTCAATTAATAAGATTTTTAGCCTTCTTTTATCTTTTTTTCTTTCCCTTTTGATAAACTCATTTTTTTTCTTATTGGTGCATTAGTCGCACTCATCCGAACATATACATAAGATACATTCATCATTTAAAAATAGATGATAGTGTAGCAATTTATAAAATTTTGAATAATGATGCATAATGGGATGTAGGGCTAATTTTGCACTTTTTTTTTTATGAAAAACATTATCTATTTTGCATTTCATCCAATTTTAAAGGACCAAATGATGGGGAGGAAAATGGAAAATTTGAACTAATAACCTTCACTTCACTAGTCATGATCATCGATCGAGCCATTGTTCTATTCCTTGGGATTTCTTAGTCTTACTCAAGAAGACAAACAATTTTCTTTGGGTTAATCAATAATTATAGAGGTGCTTTTGTCACATCAACAGGAATTGTTCAAGGCTAAAACATTGCCAGAAAAGGGTTCTTATGCCGGTAATGAGCAATGACAATTTTTGACACAAATGGACATCAACTAGGGTTTTTATTTTTCTTTTTTGAGATCTATCAAGTAGTTTGAATAGTACAAATTTTCCCCTCCATTTAAGTGCCCCTCTTAAATAAGGACGATAGAAGGTGCCACCTGACCACAAGGGTAATTGGGGGATAGTACAACAAAAAATGTCATTGTGAAATCACTGTGACAATCTAATTTTAGAAGAGAAAATTATAGACAAGTTGGAACTAAATCTTAGGTTTTTTGGGTATTTCTTGCCTCTTTTATGTCACCACTTGAATCATGTAACAGATGAGTAGGTGAGAGAGAGAGAGAGAGAGAGAGAGAGAGAGAGAGGGGGAGGGAGATTATGTGTATATGTGAGAATTGAAGGTTTTGACTAATAAAAATTAAAGGGAATATATAGAAGGATTCTGTGTTATGTTTATGGTTTGACTTTAATATGCATGTTACTACCTTAACTTTCTTTTGCTTCTTTGCACCAAGACATGCAATTGAAAACAATCTCTCTCTCTCTCTCTCTCTCTCTGTGAGAGACTGAACATATGGAGCACATAAAGGAACTCACCGCCCCCTCAACCAAATATTTATTGAGGAACTTAATACTAGTCCCTAGCGAGAAGGACAACATGTTGATGTACTCTACATGTTCAAGCCTGAACCATATCCAAAACAGAGGCCCTACCCTATCACTTAATTAGATGATGATGACAATTCTTATTGTTGCATTCAGTGGTACTACTACCATTACAGAAATACGTGTTCTTATGTTCCTATACTGATACATACTCTTAGCTTCGTATTATTATTTTATGTTAATACTTCCATTCTATATGAGTCTCTATCCTTTTAAAAGCAAGATTGCCCTACAGTTAATTAAGCAAAGACATTTCATGATCGATAAACAAACGTGTTCAATTAGGTTCATTATTAGCCAATGAACTGTCACCACATCAACCACTCAGGAAAAAAAATTTAGTTCTTGTAAAATATGATTTGTCTGTGCCAACAGGTCTTTGGCAATTATATCTGTATATCAGATTTTGATCACATTGTTAATTAACCTACTAATGATAGCTAATTAAATAGACCAAGGCATAATCCTTCACTAGCCAATTATCTGCTGCCACATCGTCAGCAAAGCAAGACTTGTTGCTTCTTGGAAGATATTGAATTTGCAATATACATGAAACCAAAAATTAAACTAAGTGCCACTTGCTTAATTAAAATTAATATTCTACAAACTTATTGAACCTCATGGCAGTTAGATGATGGGAATTTAAATTTAATGAAATCCCAGAGCATGTTAAATCACCTTTTAAGTTCAATTCTTCTCCTTTTGCCTCTGTTCTATTTTCCACAAAGAATCCTTTTCAAGCTCAAACAGGCTGTTGGGAATCAAGCCACGTGGTGTGTCTCTTAATTGTTTAAATTAATTTTATTTTCTTTGTGTGTTGAATTTTGTAATGAATTATTTGTACTGATCTATCAATAATGGTGGAAACCATGAAGGCAAAGCATATATATAGCATGTGTAGGTAATGGCTTATTGGCAAGAGGGTTCCCTTCCATTTCATGAATATAATGCCAATTAAAACACCATTAACAAATATAAATATAATGCCAATTAAAACACCACTAACAAATATAAATACATAGTTGAAAGTTTTTGTTTTTTGGGGGTATTTTGAAACTTGAAAGTGACTATGCTTTTTATTTTATTTTATATATATATATATATATATATATATATAATTATTTATAATTTGTAAACGAAATGGCTGTGTTTTGACCTAATTGTCAAAGTACATAGGCCACAAAGAATGTATGTTGTCACCTCTATTAAAGTTTTGTGTGGTGGGGTGTATTCCACATAGTATGTTAATATAATTTTGTTAAATGTTTGAGCTTATGACATTGTTTTGATACAAATTGATACACGAAGCAGGACTTGGGGACAATCTAGGCTGTTTTTACAAGAAAGTTTGAAATTTGCTGATTTCATGAGCAAACATAGTCCAATCTACTATTGAAGTCTCAGACTAATTTGCAAATAAAAATGAATATATTGTTTTTTTTTTATGGAAAAAATAATTATTGTGGTGGAGGGATTAAGTTATTCTGAATACATGCGTGAACAACAGATTCTATGGTTCAGCATGTATGTACAGAACAACTGAATCCTTCCAGCTCATTCATAAGTACATAGTCTACAAACTACCAATAATAGTGTATATATTATGTATTATAAGAAATTCAGATGATGTAAACCAATGAAAATACTATATATAAATAGAAATCTAAGTGAGTGGAAGGTATCCAAGAAGGGATGTAATGTCATTGTTAAAAAAATGCACACAGACACGTCCTTCACAAAATAGTGCTTGTACATTTTTCATTTTTTCTAGAGCTTGATAAAACACTTTTGCATATGGTGTCTCATATGTGTATAAAAGGGTCTCTCGTTTCTATTGGAGAGTAGTTTTTCTAATAAAATAAAATTGATAACTCATTTAGCTGATCTCTAGAGTGTGGAATGATTAGACATAAATCATGGTCTCTATATAGTTGATCTTACATAATTATCTTCTCAAAAAAGAAGAAGAAGAAGAAGATTAAACTGAATTAGATATAGCCATGATTCTCATTTAACTTGTTAGCCACATATATGTGTCTAGAATAAGGATGCAACAATGAGTGGGCTAGAATATTACTGCTAAAGCATGAAGCCCATAATTTTTCTGTCCATCAACCATAGTGGAAATGTTTATATAATATTATAATCCCAGACAAAGAATAAAATAATGGGCTAACAAATTAAATGAGGAGGCATAATAATAGTGCTCTAACTAAGGTAGGTTCCAATTAACTCAACTGATAAAGTTTTTGATGGTTGAATAAAATATCTGGAGTTCAATCCCTGCCTATACCAAAAACGGATTGGTGTCTTAGTCTGATAATAAAGAGCTATCATTAGGAGCGGATGCTATACATTGAAACTATCTTTAAAAAAAAATTATTAGACTAAGAATTATTAGACTATATTCATTACGAACAATATATTTGAAGATTAGTTTATATTACATGTGTAGGGTCACAATTTGTAGCCCAAGCCCAAGAGGTACGGGATATAGGCCTAATGAGCCCAGTACAATAAATTTGTAAAAAGTGGGTGAAAGAACTAGGCCTTTTATGAATTTAACAACGGTTAGTATGTATTTAAGAGATAAACAAAAAAGTGATACACGTAAAACTGAATGAACTTGTTGTCCGAGGAGGTGAATTGTGCTTTAAATCAATAGAGCTGAAGGTTAATACAGTTTTCAATGCTACAGTCCTTCTTTCTTCCTTTTTACCTCCCTTTTTTTATGGGATCACTCTCCCAATATATAGTTCTTTTCCAATAATCTTGATCCTACATTTGTTAATCATCTAAGCCTTCACTTGAGTGCATGTCCCATCAAACGCTTTCTTTAGCTTTCTGTGAAGTGTGATAACTCAGACTGCACTGTTCAGATGTCTTTTCCACATAAATGCAGCTAGAAAAGTAGCTGTAGTGCATTTAATGCGGTGGTAGCAGTTTTTCTTTTATATATTTCTAAGTGCTTATCAATCCTGTTCATGCATGAGGTTCATCTCTAATGAGGAAATTTCCTAGAAGGTCACACAGATTGATGAAATATAAAATTGACCTGTATTGATCACGTTCGAGGAGGAGTTACTCCTCAGACTATCCCCCTGCCGTTCTTTCCCTATGTAACCTTAAACTCAAGGTTTTTAGCAATTAATTCTCACTCCTCGGACGCGCTCACGTTTCCAAATAAGGCTCAAGGCCCAACATACAAAATTGGGTCTTTATCCCCACAACATGTCATTAAAAAGAGAGAAAATGTAAATTATTATGATTGATATAATTTAGTATTCAATTATATTGTTTGAATAAACTTACAAACAATTAATTATTTTAATTAACTTAAATGAATAATTATTTTCCATTTTTGTTGCTTGTAATCTTAAATTTGCTTTTGCGCTATCCTAGTTTTTTGTTTAAATTGTTAGTTAATTAAGAAATGTTATAAAATTGTTGTGTCAATTTATTGTGTACCTAGCATTAATCACAAAAATAATCTTGGCTCACCAAGCATAATTCTTAACCCCTACAACAAAAAATTAAAACCCCAAATAACAACAGTAAAAATTGACCCAAATGACAGCAAACATAGCCCAAACAACTACAAGATTAGGCCAAATAACAACAAATTAACAAAATATTCAACAAAAAGCACATTCAAAAACAAAAAATAAAAACTCCTAATAATTCAGACCCATAACTTGTTCAACCCATTATATAAAAAATATTCATTTTTTCTTTTTTCTTTTTTTTCTAGAAAATGATACCAAGAGAGATAATGTAGCCATGAGTTCCCCTCAAAAATGTTAGTAGCTCTACTCTCCCTAACTTTGTAGTTGCAGCAGCAGCTCTGCTCTATTTCCTCAACGGCTCTGCTCATTGTTGCAACATGTATTATATGTTGCTCTCTACCTCTTTCACTCTCTCCATTTGACTCTTATTTATCATCATTTTTTAAATATTTTCTTATTTTATTACTCTTATCTCAGTATTTTTAGTTCTTACTTTATCTCTCGCCAGTCTTTTTTTGTCTTTTAATTTTATTAGTAGAAGGAATTATAAAACTTCATGTAATTAGGTATTTTTTTTCTTAATATCGATATATTCAAGTTTTTTTATTAAATTTTATATCATTTAAATTTCTTAATAATTACCCAAAAATATATTCCTAGAGCCAATGCTTAAAATCCATCTCATTATTCCTTCGAAGGTGAAACTTCCATTATCAAAAGATGCTCTAGTATGTAGTACGCCAGTCCAACCGCTAACAAGACTACCACGGAAATAATTCAATGGGTTATCCAATCGGACGGCAGAGGTTGAAGGCCATGCGGGCCATCTACTGATTTGCTCTTAAGATTACCCTTTTGTCCCTATCCTTTGACAAGGCATTCATGACGTTGATAGCCTGATTGGGATTGAAGTTAATGTGGGTCAGGAAATCATTTATTTTATCCCCCTTAGATTTTCCCTCCGCTAAACAAACACAAAGATTTTCCCAACCCACCTCTCAAAACCACAAACAAAACTCCACCATTCTTTGAGCTTTACTTCGACGATTATCACCAACCATTTTTAAGCTAGCTAGTACGACCCCACCCTACCCAATATAATGCAAATCAAAATATAATTAAGAATAAGAATATAAATACTAGTAGTTGTTTGTTGTTGTAGTGAAAAATAGTGCTAGTGATTCAAATAATAGATCATTTAAACATGAGAGTAATAAGGTAGACCCAATAAATGGAAATGAGAGTAATAAGGTAGACCCAATAAATGGCATACTCAATAGTTTCTTTTGCTACTAAATTTCCACTCTAATCATATTTCAAGGGGTCGGGGTTATAAGTCTAATTGATTAGTGCCTTTTATTTTCCTTCACTATTTTTTGGGCAAAACCATTGCAAAAATTTTACTCTAAAATGCCTCTTTTCAAGTCATGTACTCAAAAAAATTTTGAGCTTGAATTGTACCCATATATGCATACAGTATAAAATTAAAAGGGCCATTACCAAAAATTTTGTCTTAATAAAAAGGTCAATTTGTTTCAATCTTGGTGTGCAGCATGAGAGGTCCTTTAAGAATAGAACTGAAAGCTCATCATAATCATGGTTTTGTTGAAAGCATAATAATAATAATAATAATAAAAAGAAATGGAGAACTGAGTGTGAGACACTTGGGGGGGGGCCTTTCCATAATTTGTTTTGTTTTTCTTTTGGCCATCCATGTCGAAACATAAAAGAAAGCTTTCTATTTTGCTTCAATTTGACAAGACCATCACCATTCTTTTAGGCTTTAGCTTTTACGTAGATGTCTTGTCTGAGTCTTGAGGGTTCCTTAGAGAAAAGTAGTATTTATTATATTCCATGTTGGGTCAACAACCTGACTTGGTTGCTTGGTCTTTAATAAATGGTAATCCATGTAGCTGAGAATTAAGCTGGGGTCACGACTTGTGTCACAACTCTCTATGGCACAAGTTGTAGTACCAGTATTGTTCAGTCGCTCACCCATATTATAAAAAAGTTAATAGACACAAATATATAAAATTTAACACCTACGTGGCAGTTATTACTTATAGATAAAAAAAAAGTAATACAAATGGTATGTATGAAAACACACAAAACTTATCAAGTTAATTGACAATTGTCTAATATATTAGTGATAGATAAAAAAGTGATATTAATGATAATCCCATATAAAAATACTGGAACACGAACAAATTTGTCATCTCAATTGTTATAAAAAAATGTTGTCAATTTTTTTGCGTATATAACATTGTTTTAGAGGCTAGATTTGGAAAGGCATGAGTTTTGCAAACTATTGAGACTTCTCTAGTTTAGGTTTTTACGATGTCCAGGAGAGAACACAAACACTATAGAAGAGAAGGCAAAATCCGAGAGAGAGTTTTCACAACATTAAGGATTATACAACGATTGTGGATTTTCCTTTATTCAAAAAAATAAAATAAATAATATTGTAGTTAAATGGGATTGATTGATGGGGGTATTTATACTAGGTAATTACACTTACCATTTTAAACTTTCATAATGCAATATTATTATTTTAAATTATAAGTCTATAACTCGTACTTCATTTTACAACCTATAGTTAATTGGTTTGTTAACTTAAATAGAAAAATATGTTACATGCAACTCACGTTACCTCTGCACATGTGTTAAATTTGTTAAAGATTTTGTTTTATGGATTTTTTTTTTTTTTTTTTTTTTTTTGTTGAATATTTTGAGGTTTCTTTGGCTTCTAAGAGCATTCTCATCAAGAATTCTAAAAATTTTAGCATTTAACACTTCAATAACTTACTTTATTCACTATACCACCCCACTTTAAGATACATCAAACATCAAAACTTCTATATTTTTTACCATTTCATTTAAATAATATAAACTACTCATTAAAATAATAATAAAACAACTACACAAAAAATCTATAGCAAATAGCCAACCACCTCCTCCACCACCCCAACCACGGCACCACTTGCCATAACCACAGCTACAACAACTGCCATTGTCGCCACCACCCACAACCATGACCACCAACCACCAAAATCATAACCAAATCACAAACCCAAACCCACAACCTCATCACCATTCACTACCAACAACCGGAAAAAGAAAAAGAAAAAAAAACCCTCGAAAATCACAACCAAATCACAAACCCAAAACCTCATCACCACCAACAATTGGAAAAGGAAAGAGAAAATCAACCACCGAGAGAGACCCACGCCGAACTCTTAGCCGATGACCCACGTTGTTTTGAGTGGCGGAGGATTAGGATATAGTGTTGATTACGAGGCGGCAGAGAAGAAAGTGATGGACGGCGATGACGATGAGGCTGTGGTGGTGGTGTGTCGAGGCCGGTAGAGAGGAAAGATTCAATGGAGCTTTCGTTTTTGAATAATGAGATTGAGAAACCGCCGTTTTTGCGAGATTCGCTCATCAAAAAGCTCTACCTCATGGTTTGGGCTTTGAAGTTCTGACCGACGAACCTTGGAGGGGAGGAGCTCAAACCCTGAAATTGAGAGAAACAGAAGCTACGAGGAAAGAGAGAAGAGGAAAGTGAGAGAGGAGAGAGAAGAAAGAAGAAAGAAGAGAAAATTAATTTTAAAAAAAAAAAGAAAGGGAAAAGTAACGGGAATAAAATATTATTTTCCGTTTAAGATTTGTGCTACAATGGACTTGTATTAACTATTAATACAAGCTTGTAGCAGTATCTCAAAATTTTTGAGATTTGAAATGTTTGATGAAGTTGATTTTTTTAGTGTATTTGTACTAAAATTTAGCATATAGCACTTTTAGCATTCTTAAGAGCATTCCCATCAACAATTGCAAAAAATTTAGCATTTACAATCTCAAAACACTACTTTTTCTATTTGAACACCTCATTTTACAATATACCATACATCAAAACTTCTATTTTTTTTACAACTTCATTTAAATATTATTTCTTTATAATTTTTTATTCTTTTTTGTTTTTATTTTTTTCATCCTCACTTTCTTTGGTCTCACTGTCTCGCTCTCTCCCTCTCGGTCTCACTGTCTCTCCCTCTCGATGACCCACGCCGATGAGACCGATCAAGTCGACGATCCACGCCAGTCAACTCGATGATCCACGCCAGTCACGTCGATGATCAACGAACCCAAACCCATGAACCTAAACCCATGAACTCAGACCCACAAACCTAGACCCACAAAATAGCTGATGCACATCAGACCACGACCCAAAACGCCAAATCCATAACCCACACAACCACTGCCAAATCTAACATCAAATCACAAACTTAAAAAAAAATAAATAAATAAAAAAATAAACCATTGCGATAGAGATCGACTTGGCTTGATGCTCCGGCCTGGGTTTCGTCGGAAAGGGAGGTAGAGACGTCGAGCAGAGGGAGAGAGAGAGCAGAGAAATGGGAGCAAGAATGAGAAATGGAAGAAACGGAAATGAGAGAGAGCAAAGAAATTTTGGAGAAAGAAGACAAAAGAGAGAATATAAAATGATTTTTTTTTTTTTACAATCTTGCTACAGTGGGCTGCTAGAGTTAGCAATCCACTGTAGAGGTATTGCAAAATAAATAAGATTTAAGAGTTTTGATGGAGCATGTTTTTTAGTATTTATAGCATTTGGCAGGTTAAATTTTAGCATTTATAGCATTTACCCATCTTAATGAGAATGCTCTAATGGGAGTGCTCTAAGTGGGTGAACATATCACATACGAGGCACTTTTCCCCGTACATTCTGGATGCACTTTTTCCATGTTTTGATGTGGGATGGGAGGTCCAATTCCAAATGTGCATTTGTAACAAGATGATTTGGGAAAGATGCACTTTTTCCATGTTTTGATGTGGGATGGGAGGTCCAATTCCAAATGTGCATTTGTAACAAGATGATTTGGGAAAATTACACCGTCAAATAGTAAATGGTGAAAAATAAGATAGCTTTTTGAGATTTTAGACAAAGCAGAGAGAGATAATGGTCCATGTCATGTAAAAGTAATGTGTTTACTGTTCCACACCGTCAAATAGTAAATGATGAAAAATACGATAGCTTTTTGAGATTTTTGACAAAACAGAGAGATAATGGTCCATGTCATGTAAAAGTATTGTGTTCCAACAAATTTAAAGGAAAAAAATATCAAATAGTCTAGAATCAGGAGTTTAATATAATGCAAAATGTGACAACAAAACAATAATAACAAAAACATATATATCCTATAAAAAAATAAAAACAAAAACATATATTTATTTATTTATTGGTTAAACATTTTATACAAAATTGTTTTTAAGCCTTTTGCTTATAACTACTTATTCCTTATATAGATTTTAAACGAATTGAATTCAATGTTAAAATTCAAGTTTGTTCATTTAATTCTAATTTGAATATAATTGAACTTGAGTTTATCACTAAATTAAATTACATGTTAATACTTGGTTTGTTTTTCTATTGAACAAGTTTAAGTTTATTCACGAATTAATTGATTCACTTCTATTTTTTTTCCCTATATATATATATATATATATAGTAAGCATTATAAGTAAATCTTTTTTATCTTTTCACAAATCTATATTCATCATTAATAACTAAATTATAATTCGAATTATATTATTTGAGTTTTTTTTTTTTTTTGAAACCGGAACCAAATGAATATCATTAATGAAGAATACTAGAATCCAAATACAAAGCATCAACTGCTGGTGCATGATCCTCCTCTAACCATATAGTTTCATTATCAGATAATCTAGCAAATCTAGCCAAAGCATGAGCAACACCATTGGCACTACGCCTAACACAATTGACTGAAAATGATCTAAAACTTGCAATCAAGCACCAAATATCTTCATAAATAAACCCAAGCCGAGCTAGATCTGGTTGAGCCTGTGCCACTGTCTTCAACACCCTTGTGTTGTCACCTTCCAAAATCACCTCCGTAAAGCCAGCGTCTATAGCAAATTCAAGAGCTTTACGGCAAGCCATCACCTCCACCTCTTCACTATCCCTCACAACCCCACCCTTAGATGAAATAGCAGCCATCACTTCACCATTCCCATTGCGAACCACAGCCCCATAACCCGACTCAGCCCCATTATTAAAACATGCTCCATCAAAGTTCAGCTTGAAGAAATCTCCCTATGGTGGCTGCCATGCCTGACTTGCTGAAACCGGAACTATCACAGGTACATTTAGAAGCTTATGTGCCTCACGAAACTCGCTCAAATAATCCAAAGCCCGCTAGTATGACCGTGATGGATGTTGAAAAGCACCCCCATGCAAAACCGAGTTCTGCTAAAGCCAGATTTGTCAACAGATCACCCAAAATAAATCCAACTCCTTATGTGACAACCTCGGTATGAGACTAGCAACCAACTGCCCAAAATCCACTTGCATTGTACCAAATTTTTGAAACCTAATTGCATTGCCAACCCAAACATCCTGTGCTACCCCACACTCCCAAAGTACATACAGCACCGATTCATCAGCTTTATGATAGAAACAGCATCGAGCATCCTCCAACACCCTCCTTTTCACCAGATTGTCTTTCATAGGCAGTATATTATGACATGCTTTCCATGAAAAAAATTCTAATCTTATTTGGCACCCTAGCCTTCCATATCCGTGACCACAAAGGAAAATATGATGATTGCATCGAAGCCTTTCCACTATTATTCTCTGCCAACCTTAGTTGCTTAGCCACATGGTACCCGGACTTCACATTGTACCTACCATTCTTTGTAAAAGACCAAGCCAAGACATCTTGCACCACCCGCCTACTCAAGGGAACTTGGAGGATAGCATCAGCATCATACGGGTGGAACAAAGCACGGATTCGATCTCTATCCTACTGGTGGTTTTGCAATCAAATCTGAAACTCTCCACTCCCAAATTTCCTCCTCATGTAGGAAAAGAACTCCCTTTGTTGGCTGATTAGGTAACCAACAATCCTTCAAAACATGGATAGAAGCACCATTCCCCACTCTCCAATAACACCCTTTCCTCAATACCGGTTGAGCAGCTAATAAACTCTTCCAAACATAGGAGTTGTTTTGACAATCCTTCGCCTCAAGGAACTCACACCGTGGAAAGTACTTTGCCTTAAAACATCTATACAAAATAGAGTTTTTGTCCTGCAACAATCGCCATCCTTATTTAGCTAGCATAACTAGATTAAAAGCTCGAATATCTCTGAATCCCATCCCTCCCTCCTTTTTCGATTGTGTCAAAAAACTCCAACTCTTCAAGTGAATTTTCCTTTCCTCACCAATTTGGCCCCACCAAAATCTAGCACACATAGCATCCAATTCATCACATAATTTTCCTGACAATTGAAAAACCCCCCATCGTATAAGTGGGAATAGATTGAGCTACAGCTTTTATCAAAACCTCCTTTACAGCCCTTGAAATCAACTTCCCCTTCCAGCCTTGAATCTTTTTCCAAACCCTTTCCTTAATGAAAGCAAAATAATGAAGGAGAAATATTATTTGAGTTAAGTAGATAAAATAATATTCATATATTAACTTATAAATTTGATTTTCACCAATTTGTCTTGACAAAAATTATTATACAAATGGACTCTACATATAAACATATAATATTATATATACTTATCGAGTATCATACTCATGAGTTTGTTCATCATGAACATGTTATTGTATGGAGCAAAACTTGTTTAATAGTCAAGCTTAAACTTAAGGTTTAGCTTGGCTCATTTTCTAAATAAACAAATATAAATAAGCTTTTTCATAATCAAGCCAAACTATTTATGAAGAAGTCAATCCATTCACGTACAACTTTATCAATAATAAACACGATGTTTCATGGATATATATATATATATATATATGGATATATATATATATATATATATATATATATGGATATATATATATATATATAATCTAATTACTTTGTATTTAAAAATAATAAACACTATCAAAAGAAATTACAAAAACACAATCTAATTACTTTGTGTATATATATATACTAATTACTTTGTATGTATGTGTGTGTGTATATATATATATATACAATCTAAAGTTTCGCATCTTAGTTCTAAAACTGTTGTTGGTGTTCAAAAGAATCAAAACCAACTTTCAAGTTCCTATCAAGCCGAAAGAAATGAGGGTGAAACTTCATGAAAGCACCATAAAAATCACCTGGCACTTTGACTTATATGCAAAATTTGCACTAATTTTGTAATACAAAAATGGCCTAATAGTACAAAACCGACCCAATGTTTGTTTGTCCCAAACACATTCACAAATCACAATCATATTTTTTACCACGTACCTGGTATATGTATAGTATATGATCTCTTTGTCTTAGGTTGTCACCGTCTCCACCGTCCCTCTTTTTTTTTTCTTTTTTTCTTTTTTCTAAGCTCCACACACGAGCTCCACATTGATCCTTCCTGGCTGTGTAAGAATGAGTTGTAATGCATTTTTCAAACAGGTCAAAAGTCGTTTTTTAGCTGGAGATTATTATTATATAAGCAACTTCCTTTTGTTTAACAATTAATTAAATAGCCAATTAAAAGTTAAGAAACCTGGACCCTGGCATATATGCTTAAAAATAAACCTTGCCCACAAGGCTTAAACTATAAAGAGTAACCGAAAGCTAGGTTTTGGACCTTGATTAACTTAAGGATAAATTATACATACCCACTTCAATCTTTATAGTATCACCTAAGTTATAGTGTCTCACTTTCTTTGCAAAAAAAAAAAAAAAAGTTATAGGGTCTCACTTAAAATAAAAAACTGACCAATCAAATCTCTAATTCAAAATTCCAAATATTAGTAGCATATTAAGGGGCATGAGACAGAGAGAAGGCTTAATAAGAAGTCAAGAGTATTTCGGTTGCATTTTCTCTCCACTATAGATAAGATAAAATTTAAATCTATGACATTCCATGATAAGCTTAACGTTAGGACAAGACATCATTTGATGTAAGCGGTATATGAATTTTTACACCTTATTCCACAATTGAACTAATTTAAACCCATAGTTTTGAGTTTTTTATTACATCTTGATGATCTATCCTAAAATTGTTGTTTCGAAGGGCATATTTAAATTTCTTTTAATTTGATTGCAATTGAAATGGCAAGAGGCTATACCGAGTGGCATTAGGACTTAGGTGCTTGATTGTCTAGGTTTTTTTTTTTTTTTTTTTTTTTTTTAACCATCCACTCAATTATGATTGCTCTTTGTCATCCATGTAAAGACACTAATTGATTTTTTATATAGACGGAACTTGAGTCTAGTTCATTTGTATAAAAGATAGTCAATCCTAACTAATACGTTAAGAATACATAACCGAATCTAAAAATTTTGAAATTAAAACTTTATTGTTATCATATAAGAGGCAATATACTTTCACGTTCGAGTATATTATAATCTTGGGCTAAAATGCCTTTTTCAGATGTCACTCTTCTTTCTCTACTCTAGTTAGTAATTTTTAAAATAGACCATGTATTCCACTCTTTATCCTTTCACAATAAAAATATTATTTATTTATTTATTGCTATTTATTTCATGAAGAAATTGGAACAAAAATAGGCAATTGAAAATTTGGAACTGAGGGAGGTTGCCAAAGCTATAAATAATAAACTAGGGTGTGGAGCCAGAAAAAGAAATGGTGATCTGACCTTAGCGAAGCTGTAAATGATGGCATTGAATTAGAAAAGACAAAGAAGACGCACTTATCTATTTTGATCTAACCTTATCGGAGCTGCAAAAATTACTTGATGATCTTCTTGTCGGCAATGTCAACCCAGAAAAAGACGTTGATTTTGGGATGGATCAATTTAGCTAGGGTTTTGATAAATCAGTCCAGCCTAGGTCTTAGGCGTATTACATTAAGTTTCCTATATTCAGTCCTAATTACCAATAACTGTGGCCTTACACTGCAGCCAAATCTTTTGGTTCTTTTTTACTTTTTTATCTTTTGTTGCCAACAATTTAAGTTACATCTCAAAAAAAAAAAAAAAAGTTTACATCTCCTCACCAAAGAGTTAGATAAAAATATTAAAGTATTATATGGTCTTACCGTCTTACTTTGTAATTACCAATTAGCCTAATTTCCCCATCAAATATGAAATTTGTTATTATTGCGAAAGATTTTGTAAAATTTAGTTACAATATATTAAATTTTTAATTAAATTTAACTATATGATCTTTTTTTTTTTTTTTTTTGAAAGGTTAACTATGTGATCTTCAAACACAAGAAAGTGCATTAGTCAATACTCAATAAGACAAAGCTCTCCAATCGAATTTAACATCTTTGTATTGACCAATGCAATAAAAATAATATTATCTTTTTAAGAATAACTAAATTCACCAATGTGGTTTATTGGTTGATAAACAACATAATTGAATTTAATAAAAGAATTTAAGGTACAACACATATTTTTTTCTTTTCTTTTTTGGTGCTAGATATTGAAGTGGATTTTCTTAGCAAGAGTAAACAGAAAAATGAAGAAGTGAATTATCTGTGATTGCAATGAAGATTCTAATGAAATTGGTATTGGTGTGGTGATTCAAAACTCTAAGAGTGAAGTTATGATTAATTTCTTTGAAAAAATACCGTTACCTTCTTCAATTGTTACATTAGAGATTCTTACTGCTTAGAAAGCTGCACAGTTTGTCCATGAGATTGGTCTTCATCAATCCACCTTCGAGAGAGTCTTAGAACTTGTCATTAATTTTTTTCGATAAAAGATTTTACCATGTTTTTCCGTAAGTCACCTTGTTAAAGAAATTATGTCCATTGTTGGTTCTCTTCATAACCATTTCTTTTGTCATATTTCTAGGGTAAACAATGTTTTAACACATGTTTTAATTTTAAGAGAGCAAAATTTTCGTTTTCTTTACTAGTTTGGACGTAATGTGTCTCTTTGTATCCTATTTATTAGCATATGAATAAAATTGCTCTCGATTGTTTCTCCAAAAAAGATTTATGTGATTGTCTAATTGGAATAAAAAAAATAGGCGGAATCTTGGCCATTCAAATTTCTTGGGATTTGGAGTTCATGATTCATATATAAGACCCACCTACTTAGCCTAGTAGAAGTACAAAGAGCAAGCGACACAGAGAGAGATATATAGAGAGGTTGGCAGACAGTAATGAATGGTCTCAAAATCAGTTAAAGTAGGCTTCGGGGTGTCACCTTCAATTAACAGTAATGGGTTAGAGAAGCATGTGAAGGGTAAGGAGAACTGTAAGTAGCCGGCTAGAATTATAGGCCGTACTGCTAAGCCATTAGTATAGCCCAAAAAATGTTACCTCTTTCAATTCAAGCCCAATACTGTAGGGTAACTGTAAAATTTCCTATTACATTCACTGTTGGTAATAATGGTAGCCCTTCCATACTTCATTTTTTTGCAAAGTACTTCCACACCCACAACTTTTATATCACAATTTGATGCGGTTGTTTGTGGGTGGTTCTTTATCACTTTCATATAAACTTACTAATTTTTTTTAACACTCACAATTAATTACATTAAAGTTATGGACTTATGACACAAAAATTGTGTCCTTAAAACTTTCTCTTTTTTACTTCTCACAGTCTACAAAATCATGGTATCTTGTACCCAATCCCTTGTGATCGAATGCTACCTCTCTTCATCCGATAAGGAGGTTTTAGGTTTAATTTATAAGACATAAAGGATATAGAAGAAAGATGGCTATCTTTATATTATGTGATTGTGATGTATATAATTACTATTTGATTTTTTTTTTCTTACGAGAAAAAAGAAAAAATATTTATCATCAAAACTTTTAGCTTAAGTGATACCTCTAGCCCTCTTCTTAAAGTAGGGTCTAGGTTCAAATTCATTGGGACATATGTCCCCCGACTTACTGCAGCAAAAAGAAAATTACAAATATGACCTTCAGGCTTTAATGTGAGTATCATTTTTGTGTTAATCAAATTTATGGTTTTCATGGAAAATTCTAACAACATATTTAATTGTTACACACCTAATATCTAGGGTTTAATTGTTAAAATTAGATGTTTAAGAACAAAATTGACAATTATGTTTGCTATGATCTTAATGTCCCATATGGATTAAGTGTAAGTTTAACCACGTGTTTATAAACTCTTTGGCACCCTCCCCTTACAAGGGTGAGTTCTATCCATGGGTTTCTAACATTTGGTATCAGAGCCAACAACCATATTGAATAATTGAACGTAGCTCATTGAGTATGGGATCAAATGAGTTGTGACTTTATAGTCGGATTTTGGAGAGGGTGACCTAGAGGCTAAATTAAAATTACTGATAGGTGAGTGGAGCCACCAAAAAGAGAAAGGGCTACTATCGGGTTAATGTGGCTAGAGTGAATCGTCGTGAACGTTGGCTGTGGAGCGTGGTGGTATATTATGATCCTAATGTCCCACATGGATTAAATATAAGTTTAACTATATGTTTATAAGCTCTTTATCACCCTCCCCTTACAAGTCGGTTTTTAAGGGTAAGTTCTACCCATGGGTTCCTAACAGTGTCAAAGTCTAATAGTGATTTATATAAAAACGCCTTAAATTTGACAAACCACAATTTTTGACCTCTAAATTATGCGCTAAAGTTTAGTTTCATCTAAGAATATTTGATATTGTTAATCTATTTCTCAACCATTAGAGACTTTACCAGTTGAATAAACTGGAACCCACTTAAAACGAAGTTAAATGTATAATTTGAGAAAGTTTATAAACACGATAATATCTCACAATATTTTCACAACAACTTTGTTTTGAATTTTGGTGGATCCAATCGTAATTTATTTTTTATAATTCAATAATTAAGAGTAAAGGATTTAAACTTTGAATGTCTCAATTAAAAAACACAAGAGGTATTAATAGGAACCAATTAAGTTACAAGACATTTGGCATGTTGAATTATGTTTAGTACATTAAAGATTATAGTGTGGCAACTCACAATTGACTGGTTATGGAGGATATCGAACTCTAATACATAGCTTAAAGATCAAAATAGTAGTTTGGTCAAAAAGGAAACTACATATATGATAATTCTTGAACCACATTTAGATTTTTGCTTCTTTTAGGGTTTTCCGATTCAACTTTTCTTTTTATTCCATTATTAAACCTCATTCTGGGGCTATTAAGCTTCTTTATTCTTCTAAATAAAATAATAATAAAAAAATGAGAGATATTACGTTTACAACAATTTTACAATATTTTTACAACAAATCACAGATGGTTAATTGTTATTGGTTCAAATTTGAAACTAACACTAAGATTATTTTTTTGCTCCAACAATAACAACCAGTAACAACCTGCCACTTAGAATTTGTTATAAAAATATTGTAAAGATATTATAGACATATCATTTCTCAAAAAAAAATTATAATTTTGTATTATCTTTAAAAAAAAAAAAAAAAAAATCTACTACTTTATGGTGCTTTCCTGTCCTGACTGACAGGTAATATGTTGATATCTGTGGCATTAAAAGAGGCAAATTATTTTGGAAGGCCACCTTGTTGGAGCTAGTTTGAATTTGAGCACGGTACAACTAGAATGTAGAGAGATAACCGTTACCAAACATCAACACCATCAATAATACTCCAAATCTACCCCATTCTGAGTATTAAAACTAGGTTTCCTTTCCTTACCTCAATTTAACACTGGGGATGTAAAAGATATACCCTCCAAGTACTCTTATTTTTCAAACTCTCACAATATGTCATGTCAGATTAAAAACATGGTATTGTTACTATTTAGTAAGGTTGTTAAATTTTTTTTTTTTTTTTTTTTTGAGAAG
The DNA here is from genome assembly GCA_023736055.1 of Quercus glauca. Lineage (NCBI taxonomy): Eukaryota > Viridiplantae > Streptophyta > Magnoliopsida > Fagales > Fagaceae > Quercus > Quercus glauca. The sequence goes on along the minus strand of CM043322.1, from coordinate 49,126,858 downwards.
AAAATATTATGTAATGATATCATGCAATAAGTGATAGAAAATATTTGAAAAACTGAATAAGAGGGATTTGAATCCAAATTCAATATCCCTCTATTAATGAATGGGTTGTGTTTATCTAGAAGAAAATAATAGCCACTTCTAGTTATTATCTTGCTAAATATTTGGCAATGATACAAAGTCATACATGATATGATGATAGAATTTGCAGATTTATAATTAATTTTACAAAAATAAATATAAGATCATTACTAATAAAATAAATTACAAAGTTAATTTACAAATTTGGTTGTAGCTAATGACTATAACTCCTATTAAAAAAATTAACATGATTATATATTTTAAAAATCTAATTGTTTATGTCAAAACCATTTCCGTCTATTTTTTGTTTTTGTTTCTCAAAAAAAAAAAAAAAAGTTAGTACTAAAGTATACAAAATTACAATTAACATCAAAGATTTAAAGACATATATTTCTCAACCTTAATTAAAAAAAAAAATTAATAGTTAAACACTTAAGGTTTAAACCTTAAACTGATTCATGTTTTTGCATCAGCATAACTTCACCTTTTCCATTATAGACTTTGATCTTAAAATTGATCTTGGCATCTCTCTCTCCGTCTCTAGTTAAAAGAAGTAAAGTTTTGTGCTGATTTGGTAGACAAATTTTGTTATTTCTGTCCTACGATGATATGAACTCTTCACTTAGGATATCCTTCCTTATTTTTCTATATTTATATTTATTTACTTTTTTCTATTTATTGGTAGATCATTCTAACGTGATCACTATTTCAAATTATTTTTGAGCTATACTAGGTTAACTATTTAATGTTTGGTTTGTCTTGAATTGCAAAGGGTTCGAATTTTTAGAGCGATTTTTTTAATTGCCAAAGTCAAAATAGCAAATATTGCTCCGGGGATGAATTTGATCTTTAACAGAGAGAGAGAGAGAGTTGACTATCTTGATGCTTTACATCTCATGCTCTTTCCCTCACATGCTTATTTGATCTAAATTGATGTAATCTTAATTCTTAAGTGCTCATCAATACAATATACTCCAATGATAAATCTCCACCCAAAAAAAAAAAAAAAGGAAATTCTCTCCAAATCACAATTACAATAATTAAAAAAAAAAGTTTCATAAATGTTAAAATTTTACTTCTTTTAATCTTAGATCCATTGTTTCTGACAATTAAAACTAGTAGCAATTTCACTTTATACACAAGATCGAAAAGAAGGTGAAAAAAAAAGAGGGGACATTACCCATTAGTATGTTTCTTTTTTGGAGTAAAACTAGAGATTATAGCAACCACATATATAGGATCCCAATGAGGTAATGAGTAGGTTGAGAAAAATACCAAACAAAACCCACAAAAAAAAAAAAAAAAAACGGAAAAAAGAAAAAAGAACAATAAAAGAAAAGCTAGTGTTGGTAAAAGATTGGAAAAGCCAAAAGGTATGTCTTATAACAACACAGCAATAAATTCAAAAGAGTTAGTTAACCAATTAATCAAAATTAAAAAATCTTCCAACTCCAGAACCCAATCCTACTTTTTCGCCCACAACTCAACCCCACCTCTTGTAATCCATTTTCCATTTCCTTCCCTATTTTCCCATTGGGAAAACAAAACAAAAAACAGAAAACAAAACACACACACACACACTCTCTCTCTTTCTCTCTCTGTGTGGGTGTGGGTGTATCTGTATACACTGTACACACACAAAAACATTGCTCAAACCCCAACTCCCCACAGCATAGGACTTGGATCCTCCAACCATTTTGTTTCTCTCTCTCTCTCTCTCTCCCATTGGATCTGAGTTCCAACTTCCCAAAACCCACAATTTTCACAGATCGAACGAGCGAACTCCCACCCACCAACAAAAACGGCGGCGTTTCACAACCAAACACAGACATCACCCATTATATCGATCCATCCCGGGCATTTCTCCATTGAAATGGGAAATGCCCACCGCTCCTAACATTCCACCACTACTAAACCATGAGCAAAACAACTCGCCACAATAACAGTAACAATACCAACAACACCAACAATACCAATAACAACGACGACGACGGCGACGGCGACGAGAGCGAGTTTTTCTACGAGTCGCTCGACCGAATCGCCTCATCTTCTTGCTCCTGCTCCAATTCCAATTCCAATTCCGATAACGAAAACGACGCTGTTTCTGTTTCTTCTCCTAATTATGGGTCGGACCTCCACCGGAAGTCCTTCCGGGCGCCCAAATTCCCAATGGGCCTCTCGTCCAACTACGATATCTGGATCTCCGAACCCTCCTCCGTCTCCGAACGCCGCTCTCGCCTCCTCCGCCAAATGGGCCTCATCAACGACCCGTCCTTGTCTCGGACCACCCGATCCATTTCCTCCGATCATTTAGCCTCTCAACCCGACCCGACCACCTCCGCCTCAACCGCCGCCACAATCGTCCGATCCAAATCAGACGGTACCGATCGTGCGTACGATTTATCTTCTCCTCCTCCAATTCTTTCAATTCATTCCTCCTCCTCCTCCTCCTCTTCTTCTTCCTCTTCTTTTGTACATAATAGTAACGGTAATAACGGTATTAGTAACTGTAGTACTAGTGGCGGTGGATCGAAATGGAAGTCGTCTTCGCCGAATAAGCCCCCGGCGATTCGGAAGAAGTCGGCGGTGGATGAGGAGATTGACGACGAGGGTTTGGGTTGCGAAAAAGAAAGAGAGAAAGTGTGCTTGATAAAGAATCTTGACAATGGGAAGGAGTTTGTGGTGAACGAGATTAGGGAAGACGGGATGTGGAATAAGGTCAAGGAAGTCGGGACCGGAAGGCAATTGACCATGGAGGAGTTTCAGATGAGTCTAGGGCACTCTCCGATCGTTCAGGAATTGATGCGGCGGCAGAATGTGGAGGACGGGAATAAGGATGGTTTGGATTCCAATTCCAATTCGAATATGGGGGCGGCCGCGGCGAAGATGAAGAAGAAAGGGGGTTGGTTTAAGAGTATAAGGAATGTGGCGAGTTCGGTAACGGGGTATAAGGAGAGACGGAGTAGTGACGAGAGGGATACGTCGTCGGAGAAGGGCGGTGGCGGTGGCGGTGGTGGGAGGAGGTCTAGTTCGGCCACGGATGATAGTCAGGATGTTTCGTATCATGGACCGGAGAGAGTGAGAGTTAGGCAATATGGGAAGTCTTGTAAAGAGTTATCAGGGCTGTATAAGAGTCAGGAGATTCAAGCTCACAATGGGTCCATTTGGAGTATTAAGTTTAGCTTGGATGGGAAGTATCTTGCTAGTGCTGGTGAGGATTGTGATATCCATGTTTGGCAGGTCGGGGAGTCGGAGAGGAAAGGGGATCTGTTGTCAATGGAGAGACAGGATGATGTGAATTTTAACTACTTGTTTGTTCCCAATGGGTCACCCGAACCAAATTCGTTGTCTCCGATTATGGACAGTCATTTGGAGAAGAAGAAAAGGGGGAGGACATCTGTTAGCAGGAAATCGTTGAGCTTGGATCATGTTGTGGTGCCCGACACTGTGTTTGCACTTTCGGATAAACCCATTTGTTCGTTTCAAGGACATAGTGATGATGTGCTCGATCTTTCGTGGTCCAAGTCTCAGGTTAGTTGCTATCTTCATGCTTTCTTAGTTATGGTTTTGTTTACATAAATAAGTCAAAAGTCTCATATCATGGAATTTTGGTGCTCGAATTAGACTGATTACCCTATTGAGAAAATTACATAATTAATCAGTATTGCAATTCAAATGTAGTAGTCATGTTAATGATTTCAAGTCTTGGAAAGTGGTGCTATTATTATAGAATTGTACTTCTACTAGCGGGTAAAGATTAGTAGATATAGCGTTTAGTAATTTATTAACCAGTTGGCTCTGTAGGATTTTTTTTTTTTTTTTGAAAGTTATAACATGAGAACATTGACATGCCTGCCTTCTATGTCAAGACAAATGGATAAAGTATCTTCAGGATTCTCACTTTTTAGGCAGCAGTTACTGAAAAAGGACTTTATCCTGCCTTAAGGTAGTTTATAAGGGTCTGTATTTAAGTGTTGGATTTATGGATATCTTCTTTTCTTTTTTTCTTATCAAAATTAATTTTGTGAAAACTCCGCTTCTACTGTTACATTGTCACATTCAGAGTGCCAAAATATTAAGCTCTAACTCAGATACCCATTCTCCTCTCCTGTAAGAACCAGATGTGGGGCGAAGTTTTGTGTTATAGGCCAGCTAGGTACACATGTAACTTACAAATATTATAATAAAAAAAGGAATACTTTATCCAGGGTTTGTGCATGGTTAAGACTATTTTTCTAAAAGTAGAAATGTTGAGTTACGATGGTGTCTGCAGATATTTTAGGCAAAACCTGTTTAGTTCCCAAGCGTACCTCGTGGTTGATGGGTTTACTAGCTGCAGATGCACTAAATTAGCAGTCTTCTGAAATTTATCAGTGGTATCCCTTTGTGGGACCCTTCTCCATATTGTTGCTAAATTCTTTCCCATGGGATTCTTTTGAAAGTGTCATTGGGAAATCTCTTTCTCATTTGGTCAACTACGCCCAGCAGTTTACATTTATAAACAGCAAACAAATTGGTTCTGAAGCAGATCTCAGCTGTGATTATCAGCACTGTGAAGCCAAAGCTGATTTGATAGTCCATTTGTATGATTTATATTTTTAAGATATATTGTTTTGGAGAACCTTTTATTTACCTACAGTGGCATATCTTCGTGAATTATTGATGCTTAATGTTCAGTATTAAGTTGTAGGAGAGGAGTGTACTAAATTGTGGACGACTGTAGGGAAGATATATATATATATATATATATTTGGAATCTACTGCTGCACTTGGCAAGAAATTTATAGCACAACTTATGATATGTAATCGTTGTCAAAAGGAAAAAGGTGGAAAAAAAACAACAAACTCCATTGCACTAAATTAACACCTTATTGAAGAAGTTCTTTGCATATTGTGCATTTTAATATTTGGTTGTTGATTCGTAAAGCACTGAATAACTTATAAAATAAAAAAAGGTAATTATAAAATGCCTTTGACACTCTTACAGAACAAGACTTTTATTGTTATAGTAGCATGGGAAGTTGGGATTTTGTCATTTTCCTTTGACCAGGGGTCATGAGTGTTAAAGTTCAGATTTTATCATTAGATACAAAAGAAGAAAGGTGATGTCATGTCAATCACACCTATGTGTAAATAAGCTCTATAAGAATTAGCAATTGATGGCAGTGTATAGCTTTGAAATTTTAGTTATGGTAATGTTTATAAAGTAGATGCTGGAGGTAAGCAGTGTGATTTAGACAGCAAAGAAGTGGGCAGTTGTCAGCTCTTTAAGAGTTCTCTAGTTTGCCTGCTAACTTTACCTACTCAGATGATCAACTTATATTTTGGCTGCTTTTTGGAAATGGAGCCCAATGGGTGTTGGTTGTATTATGGCTTAAGTATCATATGAGCCATGATTTGTGATGGTGTATTTATGTTTTTTGTTAAAAATTCTTCTGTAGGATTGAAGCATACAAAGATTAATAGTTGTGTTGTGAATATCCTCTTTTAATCATTGAGACCATTCTACTATAGGGTGTTAAAAACGGAGGTTAAGGGGGCTAAAAATTTTCCCTGGGAGGAACATATGGAAAGTAATAGCTCCACCTAGAGTTCTTTTTCACATGGATAGTTGTTTGAGGAAAGTTTTGACAACAGATAACTTGAGAAAAAGAGGGATAATAGTTGTGGATAGGTGCCATATGTGAATTCAATGGGGAGTCTGTGGATCATCTTCTATTACATTAATATTGCTTGGGAGTTATGGGCTTTAGTTCTCTGTTATTTTGGGGTTAGTTGGGTAATGCTAAAAGCATTTATGGCTTTATTCCCTTCTTGGAAAGGGAATGTTGGCGAATTCAATATGGGGAAATTTGGATGGTAGTTCCTCTTGAGTTTAATGTGGTGTCTTTGGAGGGAAAGGAACTTATGTACTTTTGAGGGATATCTTGGTTGCATATCTCAAGACCTTATATGAATTGACATCTCTGTTTTCTCCTTTTCATATTTTGGACTTCCTAGATGATGTGTCCTTTAGATGCTAATTTCTTGGTTTCTTTTTCCTTTGTATATCCTCTCTATTGTTCTTTTGGCTCTTTCTTTGTATACTCCCTGTGTGCTAGGATTGCATTCCTTTTGTGCTTTTTAAATGAATTTTAGTTACTTATTCCCCTGCCCCCCTCAATTAAACAAAAAACAAAATAAAATAATTGTTGAGACTATTTTGTGGTGATAATGTCTTATTTGACACGGTACTTTTTGTCTCTTTTCTGTCCTTCATTGAGGTTTTCTTTATGCATGATTGTTAAGATCTTTTAGTTCATTTTCAATTATTTAACGCCTAAATTGTAAAAGTAATTAAAAGTTTTAATCTGTCCTCTTTGTTTCTATTATAGTTACTATTTAACTTAAGTGTGGGACTGATCACTAATGATTAGTTCACCAGAGATTATGAACTTGGGAATGGCTGTTCGGTGCAAGTAGACTTTCATTTGTTGTATTTTTTTTTTTTTTTGTTTTCCAATGACCATCATCTTGAAGCGACTGGTAGCCATACCCTTACCCAGGTAGTGACCTGTTAACATGTGTATGCCCAGGCAGCTAGCCTGAAGTTCTCAGTTACTCAGATTCTAACAACTTAGTGTGACTAAACTTTGAATCTTTGACATGGAAAGGTAATAGATACTAGCATTCTTGCAACCTTTAACAGGTGGCATTTGGCATTTACAGAATTCTCAAGGGAGGTTTCTTGAATTATTGTTATATATTTGACACTGTAAAAGTGAATGTGTGCCTCTAAGTTAAGCAATTGAATCTTTGTGAATTTTGAGCCAAAGATATGACTTTTCAGAATATTTTATCAAAATTTTATTTTTTCCAGCACTTGCTCTCATCTTCAATGGACAAAACGGTGCGGCTGTGGCACTTGCCTAGCAAGTCTTGTTTGAAAGTTTTTTCACACAGTGATTTTGGTAAGTCAATGTGGCCAACACCTGTCTTTTTATTTGCTTTAATTTCTTGTTCAGCCTCTCTTTAGTAGTTGTTGAAATTATAGGCCATTGATATGGATAATTCATAAAGGGCTCACTAATATTCTACTGAAGCAGGAAAGTAGGACACTATCTGGTTTACTTTTGGGTTCATAAAGAAAATATGCTTCACTTTAAAATTAAAAAAAAATTTAAAATGCAGATTAGTTGAAAGTTGACTTTCTGATTGCTTCTTAAGTGATGGGTTTCCCTTTTCTTCCCGTTTCCTTTTTGTCTCTAAGTTAACTAGTTGCATACTGCTAATTTCATTTCATTTCTTGGATCTGCCTTGACACAGTAACTTGCATCCAGTTTAATCCTGTTGATGATAGATACTTCATCAGTGGATCACTAGATGCTAAGGTTCGGATATGGAGCATTCCTGATCGTCAAGTCGTTGACTGGAATGATGTGCATGAGATGGTCACAGCGGCTTGCTATACACCAGATGGTCAGGTTGGTCGTAGTTAATATGCCTAGTTTTTTTATATCAAAGACAAAAGTTCCAAGTTATATAAAATTCAATTCTTCAATTTAGCTCAAGAAATTTGTTGGTTTCTGAAGGGTGCACTAGTTGGTTCACACAAGGGGAGTTGCCGTTTATACAATACATCTGGTACTAGTTTAGAAAGCTCTCTGTGTGTGCATGGTTGGTTTAGTCAAGTTTTTTGTGCACTAATTGTTAATAACTTCTTTATCCATTCATACTTTCAGAGAATAAGTTGCAACCAAAAAGCCAAATCAATCTGCAGAACAAGAAGAAGAAATCTCATCACAAGAAAATCTCTGGTTTCCAGGTAATCTGGTTGCTCTACCATCTTGTACTTTTTATGAGATTATTATAATTCAACTACGATTAGCTTGCCGATTTCTTTCCCTTTTACTCTCTCCTTGTTCAGCTGATTTTCACTTGTAAATATGGTTTGTATGTTTACTTTGAGAGACAAGTCTGGTTGATACTTTTCAGTTGCTGATCAGTTTATCTAAACAGTTTGCTCCAGGAAGTTCATCAGAAGTTCTCATCACATCTGCAGATTCACGAATTCGGGTTGTTGACGGTATTGATCTGGTTCACAAGTTTAAAGGTATAAATAAAATACACCAAATTGTGTCTTCATTTGTTGTTGTTACTGTTCTTCTTTCTTTCCCTCTTTTTTTATTTATTTATTTATTTATTTTTTAATTTTTATTTATTTATATATATATATTAACATGAAAATGCTTGATACATGAACTTTTTGTCTTAAACTTGACTTGCATGATTAATATGATTTTACCTCCCAAAGTTGATGCCTTTCTTCATTTCCTGAAGTTCTCAATGGTACTTTCATTATGCAAAGTGTTAAAAATTGCTTTGAACTTAATGGCCCTTGTTCTCTATGACTAACTCTTAGATTTAGGCTGTTATAGTTCTGACTTGCAACTATTAGAATATTGTAAATATTTGATCTTTAGGATGGACAATGGTTAAGTCACTAATTTGGAGAGCAAGAACTTAGTGTTAACTTTTCTGGTGAAACGCCACTGTGGATCACAAATTTTTTTTATAAACCATTTTGGTAGCCTTTTAGTTAAAATATACTAAACCTTTGACCTTTGGAAATATGGTGTAGCACGGATGTGCTTGACTTGGTGCTCTTTAGGGGCATGTGTAGAACTTACCTATAAAAGAAACTACATAATAAATTAGTTGAACTTTTCAATAAAATTGCTTATAAAAAAAATAAATTAACAATTTAGTTGGAAAAAACTTGCTGTCAAAAGGTGCAAATCTTTGAGTTGGACCTGTATGTGGTACTTCTTATGTTCAGTGTCAATTTAAACATTAGATCAATCTTTCATTTATGCTATGCCATTATGGTCGACAGAGATGAGGCCCAGTACGATCTTTAATTCCATTTGCACCATTTGGGGCAGATATAGTTGTGATGTTATCCTTTTGATTTAACATAATTGTGTGTATTAAATTTTTGTTAATGTATTTTCATGTGCTTTTGGACAGTTTTTTTTTTCATCTTTTTTAATTTTGTGGTTAATGATTTTGTGGTTCCCACTTTTGTTTGACATGATTAATTTATTTTGCATCCTGGACTTCAACACTGCTTCATTACAAACTTGCAATGCCACTGTCTTTCTTTAGTAAAATTCTCTCTTAATTGAGCAAGTTAATCTTTTAAGACATATTTTTCAAGAGCAAGGGTTGAAAACATTTTATTGAAGGTCTGTTTTTAGCTAAATTGGTGCATTTTCTGTTGAAGATAGAGATATTTTCTTTTTGGTAGAGCTAATGGAGGTGGCTAAGGAAAGAGAGAAATTTAAAGGAAGATATATTTATGTATTTCCTTGGGCTCTCTAACCATTTTAGTGTTTCTATATAACTGGAAGCCCTAATGCAGGTTCTGCATCATATCTTTAAAAATAAGAAACACACACCCACCCAAAAAAAAAAAAGTTGTCTGTAAGAGCCAGATGAGTGAGTCTATTGTCCAATAAGGATGAGCTTTGGTGGATTCTTCTGATTAGATATTGATACTGTGATGGATTCTTTTGATTAGATTGTGCAAATTTATTGATTGTATGGTGGGTTTTCCCGTTTGTTCTTATTTGAGCTCATCTTGTGGTGTATCTTGGCACCATCAAAAGTAGCACTACTTATCCTAGAACCAATGCTTAAGGTTTAAAACGCAGGCGCAAGTGATCATATATTTTATTATTCATTTGTACTAACATCACAGTGTTTAAGGCATACATTTAAATGAAGTTTACCTCACTGAATTTTTTCGGAAGCTCATTAACTCCCTTGTTAAGAAATAGTTGGAACTTGAGTGCTTCAAGCTTATTCTCTGTTTTATGTGGCGAACATATTTCCATTATTTAACATCCTTTTGTGGCCTTTTCTTTTTTTTTTTTTTTTTGAGGGGTGCGTGTGGGTTCAGTTAGCCCTTTCCCTTCCCTTAAATTGCCTTTCCCCTGGTGTAGGAGGGATACCAAGTCTCTTGTTCAATCACAAGATACTTTGGAGACTTTACTAGTTGAGTCAGCTGATATCCACAATTTGAATTCACATTCTAATTGTATGCAAATGCGAGTTTCTGAATTCTGTGAACTGATACTGAAGTTTTGCGGGAAAATGTTTGTTCAACAACAAAATATTTGAGCAGTGTTATGTGCTCCATTAAAAAGTAATTTATTAGGTCATCTCTGTTTCTGCTGGATATTTGTGAAGAAGACGTTTTCTTGTATATTTACATACATATTTTGAGACTTATGAATGGTGTATTATACTATATTGGCATATGCATTTCCAGCCTTGAACAATTTTGACAGCTGGAAGTTGGTGTTGGTTGTGTGGACAGGGTTTCGTAACACAAATAGCCAAATATCGGCCTCACTAACAGCAAATGGAAAATATGTTGTCTCTGCCAGTGAGGATTCTTATGTGTATGTGTGGAAACAAGAAGCTGATTCCCGACCTAGTAGGAGCAAAGGTGTCACTGTAACGCGCTCATATGAACTTTTTCACTGTCAAGATGTATCTGTGGCCATCCCATGGCCTGGCATGGCTGATACTTGGGGGCTACAAGATGATTGCTGTGTAGAACAAAATGGGCTTGACAACAATCTTGATGAGGTCTCCACAGCCAACCATCCTCCTACGCCTGTTGAGGACATTAATGATGGTTCACGATCTGCATCCGGCTGCACAAATAGTCCACTTCATGGAACCATTTCTAGTGCAACCAATAGTTACTTTTTTGATAGAATCTCAGCAACATGGCCAGAGGAAAAACTTGTTCTAAATACCAGGAATCGGAGCAGCCCTCGTGTGAGTGTGGATGATTTAACCCAAAATGGGTCAGCCTGGGGAATGGTGATTGTAACTGCTGGCCGTAAAGGGCAAATTAGAACTTTTCAAAATTTTGGGTTGCCGGTTCGAATTTAAGGGACAAAACCTCAGCCTTGAGGTTGGGGGAAACAAGTCGATTTTACTACAAAAGGCAGTATGGTCCATTTCCCCCATTATATGACTACATTTGTACAGAGAATTGGGTGAGATTTGTAATATTAGCGGGGTTCCATTTCTTCTTGTGCTTTGCTAGTCGGATTTGGTGTGCAGATGAAGAGCCAGTCCGACTTAGCATTCCAAAAAAAAAAAAAAAAAAAAAAAAAAAAAAGAATAGATTTCTTAAAAGAGAGGAAAAAAAAATACACCTTGGATCTAGATACCGATGAATTGTGTAATCGGGAATTGTAGAGTTATAAGCATGGGAAAAGCTTATTGAATTAAAAAAATTAAAATTCTTTTACGATTCATTGTCACTGGTCTTGTTACATCAAATTCATGGACTTGGGGTTAGCGGAGGAATTGCAGTCTCTGTTTAAGCTTGCTTATGGTGAGCCGTTTTTAGAGGTTTATTAAAAATTTGATCAGCTAAGCTTTGTTTGTTCAAACATTATATGGTAAAAATGTTAAGAAAGAGAAATCCTATTGTCCAAACTCGGAATATGGCGCGGTAGCATATTAGAAACCATGAGCACTTTTATATGTCCGACATATAACCAGCTAAATATATCAGGGAAAAAAACATTTAAACAATATAATAAATATATATTACTACTATTTTTTTCATCCACACAGTCTCATCATACATATATAATTAAATGTAAGTGCATTAAAAATATATATTATTTATTTTTTTCAATAAAAAACTATTTGTATATGAATTATATTATTTAAAAACTATAAAAAATTTCACTAAAAAAAAATATAAAACACATTTGGGTAATTACATTTTCCTCCCTTTTAAGCTGCAACGGAATAACATACCATACCAAAATTAAGGGTAAAAATACTCATCTCTGTTGACGTTTGAAGAAAATAATACTCTTTCTTTTTGTTAATATCAATAATGGAATATTTTAAACTTCAAAAAGATTTTCTTTGTCAAACTTTTAACTATGACTAATTAAAATATAACTGATAGAATTTAGGATAAAATACAGTTTTTTCAATACCAAAAGACTAACAATGCTTTAATAGAAAAATGTAATTAGTAATTGCATGGAAAAAAGTAAGAAGAATTAATTTTTTTAATATATGTATGTATGTATGTATGTATATGTGTGTGTGTATATATATATATATGTATATAATATAAAAAATAAAATAAATGAAATTGAGCCGGCCTTGTCACCAACGATGGTCGATGGCCTAGCTTTTGGGTCGTTGGTTGGGGATTGGCATTGCAAAGCAATTTTGGGTTTTTGGTCATTTTTTGTATGAGCTATTGGGTTTTTGGTCATTTACTGGGTAAGTATTTGATGAGAATGTAGTTGGTATAATGGTTGTTCGGTAAGTGTTTTGTGCTATAATGGGCTCATGATCCGAGGATTAACTTGGGGTTAAATGGTGGCTGGCACCTCACCTCAATACCAGTGTAAAGTAAAGTAAACCAAGGCTTCTCAGTGCACTACTCAATGGCTGCTGCGTCGACAATATCTAAGTAGTAAGTATAATGCCCTTAGCAAGATTCCATGCTCTCATCACAAATATTTATTATTTTTATTATAAAAGTTTGGCTTAGAAGATGTAGTTGTGCCAAGTGATTATTCTCACTAATTAGTAAATTAATCTTATTCTGCTAAAAAAAATAAATAAATAAATTTTATATTATTTGTTAGAATATATTTCTTCAAATTAATGGATGATATTTAACAACCATTTAATTTAGGTAAAACTTTATCATTTAAATTTTAACAAATTTAAATTCTATTCAATCTAAAAGTTTGTTATAAAAAATTCTAAACTTAAATCCCAAACAACAACTCATGTTTTCTTCCTTTAAAAAAAACCCCACGTTTTGACTTCTACTCCAACTAAAAGTTTATTATCAATATTAAAATAAAAACTAATTAGTAAATTAATTTTATATTATTTATTATAATATATTTCCTCAAATTAAGGGATAATATTTAATAACTGTTTAGTTCAGATAAAACTTTTTTTTTGAGACAAAAAAAAAAAAAAAAGATTTATCTAAAACTTTAACAAATTTAAATTCTATTCAAACTAAAAGTCTATCATCAAAATTTTCTATACTTAAATATTTAAAAAAATTTAAATTCTATTCAAACTAAAAGTTTATTATAAAAAAAAAAAAAAATCTAAACTTAAGTCTCAGACAACAAAACTCGTTTTCTTTCTCAAAAAAAAAAAAAAAAAAAAAAAAAACACACACACACACACACACACACATTTTTACTTCTACTCCAACTGAAAGTCAATTATCAATATTTTAAGAACAACTAATTAGTAAATTAATTTTATATTATTTGTTATGATATATTTCTTCAAAATTAAGGGATATCATCTAACAATTGTTCAATTTAAATAAAACTAAAAGTCTATAATCAAAATTTTCTAAACTTAAATCCAACACAACTCAAGTTTTTGTCCTTAAGTTGCATCCAGTATTAAATTAATTTTTTATTAAGATATTAAGTTACAAGACTCTTAACTAAGAGATAAGATTTAACAATAATTTAATTTATATAAAATTTTATCATCTAATTTTTAGAAATTTATATTCCACTCCAACTAATAGCCCATTATCAAAGTTTTCATATATATATATATATATATATATAATTAAGCCATGACTTTTCAATAATCTCTTAACCATTAAAGTCATCCATATAATTAAATCCCATACAATACACCCCATGTTGTTGCATTTTTTTTCACTTTTTCCCCCCAAGATGCAACTTACGCTTATATTTTAATTTAATAAATTCATGTTACTTATTGTTCTTTACTTCTGAATTTGCATGCAAGATATTATGCCAAATGAATTTTCCTATAAAAAAAAAAAAAGCAAAGCAATAAACACCCATTTAAGTTAAAGTTCAAACTCTAAACAATTAGAACTTAAAGCAATTTTTTTATAAAATTATTTAATTATTTTATAATTTATTATTACTATTTATTTAATAATTTTGTTTAATTTTTTTTTAAATTAGCTTACATATGAATCTTCATCAAGCCATGCATTACACAGGAATTATATTAGTGTGTGTGTGTGTGTGTGTATATATATATAATTGGACTTGGGTTCTAATTGTACCATATTGCAATAAATTTAAGCTCTTTTCATTTATATTCTATTTTGGATTTTATAATAAATCTCAGGGCTTGTTTGGTAAGAGTATTTAAATATAGTTTTTTGTTTTGCAATTCATAAAATGGTGGGTCCCACATTTGAATATATTGTTTGGCTACAAGTTTTAGAAAATTGTATTCTATTTTCCTGGTTCAATATGGGATTTTAAAAACAGTTGAAAAGATATTTTCAAAATGCAAAAAATGTTTTTAATGACATAGTTGTAAATAAACTGAAAACAGTGGACCCCACAGATTTGTCCAAATTCTTCTATCTCTTAAATTATGGAGCTTATCTTTATCACAAAAAAAATTCTCACACTTCAAATTTGAAACTTATCATTATTAAAAATATTTTTAAAAATATATATAGGCTCTAATCTCTTATCATTATCTTGAAAAAAAAAAAAAAAAAAAAAAAAAGTAATCTACATTTTCTACACGTTATTTTTTTGTAATTTAAAAAAAAAATCTTAAAAATATAAATGGTCTCCCAAACTTTTTTTTTCTCAATATTTTGAACATTAAAAGTGGGAGCCAAACATATAGGAGTGTAATGTAAAAACTATTACCTAAAAAGTAGTTTTACTTTCAATTTTTTGAAAATTGTTTTCATGCTGTTTAGAAAACAAAAATAGAAATCCTTCTATCAATCAGGCCCTTAATCATCGGACTAAAATTTGATTTTGGATATGATTTAATTAAATCAAATTCTAGCTCTAAGCTAGTTAAGTTTATTTTAGCAACGTGTGATATCAAATATAAGTAGTTCTTATTAATGAGTGTCATAAGAGTTTGATAAATATTTAATTGAGTTGTAATGTGCATATAAAAGATAGTGTTATGCTCCCCCCCCCCCCCCCCCCCCCCGGTTTAAACTTCTCCTGTTTCCTCCTATTTTTGTCCAGATGAGTGACATGTGGAAAGTAACAAATCCAAAGGTTATAAAGCCACCCACGTCAACTATGAATTTTCTCTCAATTTTTGGGCCTTCGTTTCTCTCTCTGCCCTTTTCTAGCTATCTCTCCATTAGTTGGTTTCAATTAGCTCAACTGGTAAAGTCTCTGATGGTTGTATAAGAGAACCAGGGTTCAATCCCCGCCTACACAAAAAACTGATTGATGTCTAGGTCTGATGATAAAGAGCTATTATCAGAAGTAGATGCCATAGGAATCTCTCTCTCAAAAAAAAGAAAAAAAAAAAAAAAGCTATCTCTCCATTGGTCTCTAACATTATCACAGCCACCTGAACATCAAAGTGAACATGACTTTGAATACAGAGGACAATAACTTGCACACCCACCTTGCACAAATAGAGCTTCCTTGGCTTTTGCCAAAAAGATCTTTTGCATTTCTTTTATTTTCTCGTCTATTGTCTCACTCTTAATCCCTTTTTTTTTTCAGGCAAGTTATAATCTTGGCGCTTTTGATTCTCAAGCTACTGTGATGATGTTGGAGAGAGAAGGGCATAAACTAAGAGAGAGAGAGAGAGAGAGAGAGACCCAGAAATTGGACACAATCTATAGTTGACGTTTGCATTTTTTTAAAATTTAATCTTTGGATGTGTTACTTGCTACGTGTTACTCATTTGGATAAAAATAGGAGAAAACATGAGAAGTCTAAACTGGAGGGGAGTTGGCCCCTAAAAATATACTTCTTAGTGATCAAAGTGGTGTTAATTTTTCTTACTATTTATATATAATTTTATTTTATTTTAAAATGATTTAATAAAAATTAACTGATTTGTGTCTCTAATTTTATTTATTTACTACTACTATTATTATTATTTTAGAGATAGTTAGATGGTGAGTGAGAGAGGAGATAGAGTTTGAACTACGAGATACTACAAAAAATGTTATTATTACGGAGTTATCACTAAATCCTACTACAAAGATATTTGTTAACAAAACTCAACTTTCCTTATTATTTTTCTAAGAGGTACTATATGTGGTGTCTGTTCCAGGATGATTTTTTTTTACTATCAAACTAAAATACCAATAAATTTTTTAGCATATATGAATTTAAATCTTAAATCTCTTATTTAACAATAAAAAATAATTGAGTTAACTGAAAGTCTGGAAACCACAAGAAGACTTAGCCTGGTATGATGAGCCCATTAATATTAATAGTATTACTATTATAACTGGAAGTCGGGCCGAATATAATATGGGCTATCATGGGCCCCACCAGAGGTCACGGCCCCTCTCTAAGTTATCACTAGTTCTAGAAAAATACCTGAAGGCCCCAATTAGTCACAGCCAATATGACAAAATCTTGCTCAATTATACAAACACAAAACTATTTTACAATATTTTTACAAATTACTGATGTGACTTTAGTATTTTTTAAATAGTTATTGCAAGTAAAAATGTGATTTTAGTGATGAGTTCATATTAAAATTAGTAAAAATTTATCACATTAACAGTTTATAAAAATATTATAAAATAGTTTGTATACGTAGCATTACTCCTCAGAAAATGCCCGACAATACATAACATATCCTATCCTTTTCAATAGTTTCTGCCCCAGCCGATAACTTTAGGGAGTGGAACATTTTAGTGATAGGACCAAAATATCCTTTCCTGTGACCCCCAACCATAAACTAAGCAAAGAAGAGAGCATAAATATATCTTATGGAAATCCAAAACTCAAACCCTCATTGGTTGCTTGAAATTGATGTGGCAGACTCACATGCTGCTATTTATCTTATCCCCTCTGCCTCATATCCAAAAACGTTACTTTTTTGTCACAAATCAGCCAAATCCTACCTCTATAAATACAAACTTGGCATAGTTTTTCAAATGCTTAAGCTCAACTTCACTTTTGTCACCCCAAAGTCTATCCTCTTAACTTGCAAGAAAAGTACTTGAAAACCCAATTCAAAGCAGTTGAGGAGCTTTGCTTTGCAAATGATAATGGCTCTCCAGGCTACTTCTCTTCTTCCTTCTGCATTCTCCATCCCTAAAGAGGTATGTTATAACTTTGCCACGCTTAGGGAATTTTTTCTTCTTTGTTAATATTGCCAAAGGAAAATGTGGGTTTGATATTTTGGGAGTTCTGCATGATTGCAGGGAAAGTCTGGTTCATCCTCCAAGGACTCAACTCTCTTTGGAGTTTCATTCTCAGACCATCTCAAAGCTGACTTCAACTCTTCTGGATTGAGGTGCAAGGTAGTTACACCAATATCAGTTGCTCTTTTTTTTTTCTTTTTTTCTTTTATAAAAGAGAACATAATTGGTTTGTCTCTCACTAATGTTCTAGTTTGATTTAGCTTTTTTACTAGCTTATTTGTTTATATGCAACATTGTAAAAGTCTCCTTTTTCTAGTTACAAACTGTACTTTTACTCGCTTTTTACAAATAAGCAAATCAGCACGCACATTTATGTTTATGGGCGTTGGTAATGGGAAATGAATTCTTTTGAAGTTATCTTTTAAGAAATGTGGTTTAAGTTACTGATTTAACCAATAGTGCTGCAAATGTTATAGGAAGAGACAGAATTAGGCTAGAAGGAATGTATTGTTAAACATGAGCAGGAGTACACACTAAACTCTGATGTTTAGGTTTCATGTCAAAGAATGTGTTTTGTTGTTTTCTTGGCTAACTAAGATTGGACCTTTTATTCTTTATTGGTTTGCGTATAATACAACTGGGGTTTAATTGCAGAGGGAATTCAACCAAAGGGTTGGGGCGGTTAGAGCTCAGACAGTGACTGCGACTCCATCAGTGACCAGGTCTGCACCAGAGGGGAAGAAAACTTTAAGAAAGGGTAGTGTTGTGATCACTGGTGCCTCCTCTGGATTGGGTCTAGCCACAGCTAAGGCTCTAGCTGAAACCGGAAAATGGCATGTAATTATGGCCTGCAGGGATTTCCTTAAGACTGAAATAGCTGCCAAATCTGCTGGCATTCCCAAGGAAAATTATACCATAATGCACTTGGACCTTGCCTCGCTCGACAGTGTCCGTCAATTTGTAGATAACTTCAAGAGGTCAGGCCGGCCACTTGACGTGTTAGTCTGCAATGCAGCTGTTTATTTGCCAACAGCTAAGCAGCCTACATTTACTGCTGAAGGGTTTGAGCTTAGTGTTGGCACTAACCACCTTGGTCACTTCCTTCTCTCACGGTTGCTGCTCGAGGACTTGCAGAAATCTGATTACCCATCAAGACGCCTCATCATCGTTGGCTCAATTACTGGTACTAGTTCATTTTGAATAATACAGTTTTTTAGTGGTTCTGCGTGTCTCTTTCACAAAGCTATTGAAACTCAGACTTTATCCCTGACAGCATAGACTACTTTTCTTCAAACATGAGTGCAGTGCTTCTCCAACTTTAATTCAGTTCTCAATTTTGCAAGTCCTTTATTATTATTTTTCTAAAGTATTTGGATTCCAAACTATCTTACAAAATTATATACTGAATGTGGTATTTCTGTAAAATAAATCAGGGAACACAAATACCCTGGCTGGAAATGTACCTCCTAAGGCCAACCTTGGGGACCTGAGGGGACTTGCGGGGGGCATAAATGGGCTAAACAGCTCAGCCATGATCGATGGAGGAGACTTTGATGGTGCTAAGGCCTACAAGGACAGCAAAGTCTGCAATATGCTTACCATGCAAGAGTTCCACAGGCGCTTCCACGAGGATACAGGCGTTGTATTTGCTTCCCTTTACCCAGGTTGCATTGCCACAACTGGCTTGTTTAGGGAGCACATCCCCTTGTTCAGGCTCCTCTTCCCTCCATTCCAGAAGTACATCACTAAGGGCTACGTCTCTGAAGATGAAGCAGGGAAAAGACTTGCCCAGGTAAAGGAAGTAGAGAAAAAAGCACTGATTGTTACTCTCCATAATGCATCTGTTTTGTGATTTTCTATTGTCCATGATTTTAATAGGTTGCTTGTAATTTAGGTTGTGGGTGATCCAAGCTTAACGAAATCTGGTGTTTACTGGAGCTGGAACAAGGACTCGGCATCATTTGAGAACCAGTTGTCTCAAGAAGCTAGTGATGTGGAGAAGGCTCGAAAGGTGTGGGAAGTCAGTGAGAAACTTGTTGGATTGGCCTAATCAAGAGCCTTGAGGTCCTTTCAACTAATCTTTGCTGTGGGAGAGGTAGATATCAGTGAGACTGGGTCCACTGGTGAGTGTGGAGTTTGGACTCCAATGCCATGTTGTTGCAACTAATTTTCTCTTGTAGATGTAGATTACTTATTTCAAGTGTCAATAAAATTACTCACCCCGTTGCAAAGTACAAATTACCTGGATGTTGTGATTTTCTTACTCATCTTCTAATATTGTACAACCACTCAGCGATTTATAAAGTTGAGAGAGGAATTCACCGGTTTCTTCCTCCATATCAAAGGCTAATGTTTGAATGAAGAATTTTCTGCCAAGGAATTTGAGAAACTAGTCCAAATGATTTTAATAACCACAAAGGCTAGGGAGCCTTTGTAATCTTCCCAAATTAGACTAGGGAGCCCACAAAATTTATATCCCTGAATTGCATTGCCGTAATTCAAATACTAAACTTTGTCATCATCATCATAATTATAAATGGCAATATTTATTTCAGGTAATGTACACTAACAAACACAGATAGCCTCAGCTTACGCACAAAACAATCCCCCTACTAATGTAAAACAAAAAGTTGCAGATGATGTCTACAACTCAAGAAAAAATTATCAATAAATTCATAATACACATTCCGATAAGATACACGGAAAAATTTTTTGGTGCATTGTTTTTCTTAATGCGTTGTCTCTCAGTGAAAGAAACTAATATTGAAAATTAGGAGCCAATTTACAAGTCAACTATATTTTCATATCTAAAGAGTCACAATTTTATACACAAAAGTTGACATATACATGTACTTTGATTCATTTATTATATCAAAAGCATCTTAACGTTCATATGCAGGGAACCTGGCATCAGATGGTTCAGTCATGTCCAAAAAAAGATAAGCCATTCCTCCAACACCTTCAAAAAGTGAATAGGGGCGATCACCTCCATGCATCTTTCCCTCTGATATAAGTTTTTGTGCTCTATCAAGCAGAAAGCAAGCAAATGCTTTCGCCCTGTATAAGTACTCGGCATTACTTGTTAATCGGTACAGAGAAAGAAACACATAGGTGTTCCCACTTATGCCATGGCATATTCCCACTCGCTTAAGCAGACCCCGGTTCCATACCACCTTCCCTGCATCCACAGCTGCTTGAAGAAACTCCTTATCTCCAAAAACCTGATAATTTAAAGATTGTAAACATGACAGACATGAGTTCCTGAAAAAGCTGTTTCCTAACACGGCTAGAGAATTAATGCACACACCAATTCTGTCATTAAAGAAGATTTTATTTGGCCATTTAGCAAACAGAACCCTAAAAATAAAACTGTACTATAGGTGTGTTTGAACTTTTTGATTGGCATTGAAAATGGATTGCTTGTCTACCAAATGACCAAGACTCCTTTTCACTTTCACAGAATATCACCAGCTACAAGCTCATCACTAGCATCATATTACCAACTATATAAATTTTAGGGTAAAACACACTTTGGTTCACTAAAATTTAGTTTAAGATCAAATTTCATCAAAATTTTAAATATTTTCAATTTCATCTCTAAGTTTTTTTTATTAAAAGTATCAATTTCATCCTTCCATCATCTGCTGTTAAAGAAATTGCATATGTGATGCACGGAACGCTAAGTTGGCATGTTAAAAAAAGCTGATATAGCTTGGTCTAATTTATCAATAGATGGACAGAAGGATGAAATCAACATTAAATATATATATATATATATATCAAGGATGAAATTGCAACATAAATTTGAGGGATGAAAATTGAAATTGAACCAAGTTTCATCATAAATCTTCAAACCCCCAAAAGAAGTGGTATCTTAGCAGTATGCTAAACCACCTGCTTACTGAACCAAGAGTAAAATATAAATTTCAGATCCTATCAGAGCTTTTGTCAGCAAGATCTTTGAACAACCATGACTATTGTATTCAATAGCTTTGTATAATTAGTTAGTAGTGAAAAATAGTAAGCTTGATAACGATTACCTTACTTATCCCCCAACCGCAACACACCCCCACCCCCCCCCCAAAAAAAAAAAATACCTCAGCTGCTTTTACAAGTGTAAGGGCAACCCCAGGAGCACCATGGCACCAATGCACTAGACGGTCTGATTCACTTCCTTCACTTGAGGGATAATTGCCACCAGGGTAACGATTGTTTATCATATAATGCAGTGTGCCCTTGACATCCCCCAACTCATCTGGTTTCAGTTCCATGTCCATCAAAACATGCATAATCCCTGCAAGTCCATGGGCAGCACCCCAGTACTTCTTCCCATGCCATTCATACATCAATGGACATTTTCCCTTGCTTGACATTTGTCTACCAGCCTTTATTATGTCATCCACAACAGGTCTCTACACAAATGAGAAATCTAATTAGAGAAGAATTCTCCTAAATTTCTTAAATCGATATCATAGAGCAAAAATGTCTTACTGTTCGGGCAGCTGATATGGTATCTTTATCAACATGCTTATTTAAGAATGAACAGGCCCACAAGAACCCTACTCTCCCATATAATAATTCATTTGGCAAATCACTAGGCAGTTTTATCTGCTCGCAAGGGCAAAAATGAATCTCAAGATTAATACAAATTTTTTTTCTTTAATAACTATTAATAGTAAATTCTAAGGAAACAAATAAATCAATGTATTGAAATGCAATTACCTCTTTAAATTGTCTTAAGTAGTGCTCAAGCAGTCTTCCATCACCAGCATGCTTTGCTGTCACAGCCCCAAGAGCACAAACACCAGCCCTTCCACAAATAAATGTCATACGCCTACAGTTCCAAGCATCATGTAACAAACCCAATCAAGTTATATTATTCATCTGCAATGGCAGGTAAGCTAGAACTGAAATGGCACTTAGGTGTGCAATTTACTATTCAAATTAAGAATCGCATAACAACCTGAAAAGAAATTTTCTTCTATGTTTTGTAAGTAGACCACATAACAACCCTACTTCATCTGATTTGTTCATTATTCATGGCAGTAAGCTATGTTTTAGAATCTTAGGTTGGGTGCAAACACTTTAAATAAATTTAAGAAATTTTATACAACACAGGACAGCCCCAGTTGAGCTCATTACCTCATTTTAAGCAGATGGTAAGCTACAATTGCACTCATGGTTATATAAATGTCACACAAAAATCTTGCTTTCTGTCACACACTTCTATCGATACTAAACAAAAGAAATACAAAATAAAAATCCCCACAGAACCACCAAAATGGACTAAGCAACAAGTGAACCAATCATTGGTTGCAGGTTTCCACTCCATTTGAGCATAAATACAAATCCAAAAAAATATGGGTAAAAACTAGCACATGACATGAGTGGGTGCACAATTCCCTTTACTTTGGGCAATATCAAATTCTGAGTAAACTAGAAATAAAGCTGAAAAGTTGAGATCCTACACAATCTTGTTTGATCAAAATTGTTCATTTTAAATGGCAATACTACAGAATTTGTTTCAACTTGAAAGCCAATTTGAGACCATTTTCATGAAAAAGAAGCTTTGCGTACCCTGAATCTGCAGAAGCTGAATCACAAGCCTTGACAATCTGAGAGCACAACTTAAGATCATTGGCATCTTTGGTGAGTTGGTAAGATTTAAAAAGCAAAAAAGCAGTCCCAAGAGCACCAGTGTACAGTGTGAAATCATTCACACGCTTCCCACTCGGACCCAGTCCCCATGTCTCCCTCACCACCTGAAACCATAAAACCACAACCACGTATTGCTTCACTTAAACCCATCTCCGAAATCCCAATTAAAATACCATAAACCCATAGTTTACACGAAAAGCAAAAGTCTTGTCAGACTTGGTAGGCATTCCTAAAAACCCAAAAGAGCAAAAACCCATAAACCAAAATAGCCCCATAAATCAATTATGTGGAGTGGTGTGTTGTGGAGTAGATACCATTTGTTTGAGGTCGAGAGCTGATTTTTGGAGTTTGTGGGAGAGCGTTTTGTAGGGAAGATGGAGGAGTTTCGTGAGTGAGTCTTTGGCTCCTCCACTTCCAGAGGCTGAGGATGCTTCGTCCTCTGCTACGAAGTCTGGCATTTCGTTTGGGAAGAAACGGTCCGCCATATCTCTCTCTCTCTAACTGAGGATGTTCAGTTCTAATTCCGCACTTTTACTTCTCTGAGTCGGAGAGTAGTGCTGTGCAAGGTTGCCGTTGTCCCAACCGTAAAGTGCCAAAGGGGAGTATTACTATTACTCCGAAAACACGAAAAATGATGCCCCTTGTAAGAATTTTTCCCATTTGACACGAGTATTAGATACTAGTTTTTCCTATCTGGTAACGTTTTTCTTGTAACATTATTTGTATTTATTGAAAATATTTGTGGGAAAAAAAATGTGTAAAAATATGTATGATATTGTTTAAATGTTAAAAACTATTGTTTAAAATACTTTACCAAACACCCCTAATTAATATTGCAAAAAAGTGAGTTTATTTGTGATATGGAAATTGATGAAAGTTATTTGAAAAAATTAGGAAAGAAGTAAATTTCGACAACACTGTTACCGAAATTCTAACAAAAAGTATGAGAGAAAAGAGAGAAGAGAGAAATGATGTGATGGTTGGAGTGAGAAAAAATTTAAATTTTGGTAATGAGATTACCGAAATTTCTGCTACCCAAAGGAATTGTGGCAACCAAGTTGCCGAAAATTGGAGGAAAAAAAAATTGTGGCAACCAAGTTGCTGAAATTGTAGGGGAGGAGTGAGGAAAAAATTATAGGAATTTTGGCAATGTTGTTGCTGAAAATAAAAGGGGAAAAAAAAAAAAGAATTGTGGCAACCAAGTTGCCAAAATTGGAGATAATAGGAGAGAGATTTGGCAATGAAGTTGCCGAAAATGGAGGGGAAAAAAAAAAGAATTGTGGTAACCAAGTTGCTGAAATTGGAGAAAAGAGGAGAGAGAAATTGATTTTGGTTGAAAATTGGAGGGGGAAAAAAATGGAATTGTGGCCTTCAAGTTGCTGAAAATAAAATAAAATAAAAGAGGAGAAAAATTGATTTGTGGCAATGGAATTGCCAAAAATGGGAGGAAAAAAAAAAGAATTATGGTAATGGAGTTGCCGAAAATTGGAGGAGAGAGAGAGAGAGAGAGAGAGAGAGAATTATCAGGTTAAAAAAATATTTTGCAACATAGATTCTTATTCTAAAAAGTACACATATTCTTATTCTTTTTGTATGCCAGTAGTTTTTTTTTTACCAAAGCAATTTGGTTTGTGCCAGTATGTCATATTCTTTCATTCCATCCTGTAAAAGTAATAACTATAGATTCTTTGCAGAATTTGCCCTATGAAACAAATAATTATAGATTCAAGTACATTGATTCTTATTCTCAACAAAAAAAAAAGTACATAGATTCTTATTCTGTGCTAGTGCTAATATGTGAATATGTTGCAGAACCTATCCTTGCATGCCCTGAAGAGAGAAAATTATGGAAGAAAAAGATGATTGATGTGCACATTGTTTAAAAAAAATATTAAAAAAAAAAAAACAGAGATTCTTTGCATGATTTGCCCTATGAAACAAAGAAACACGATTCTTGTGTTTGATTCTTTATGGAGATTCTTTGCTGACACACTAACAAAACAAAAGTAAAAGTGAATATATATTTATAGTTAAGTAATTTGTTTGTATCAGAGTGTCTCATCTTGGTCTGTGTTGTGTTGTATTTGGTCAATTGGCGTATCTAGTTATACAGTTTAAAATCTAAGGATTTAACTTATATGGAACTTGCATCCTATTTAAATATCACTAATGCTACTAAAGTTTCCACGATTTTTATTTTCTACTCTTTTTCCCCTAAAAATTCTACCAACCTTCTTCTCCACTCTTATTCCCCTCGTAATTCTATCAACTATTTTCAATTCATGCGTGCCATACATTCTACAAACAATTATAAGGAACAACACTTGCAAATATTTATCCATTCTTTATCTCTTACAAGGTGAGTTACATCTCTTAAGTAGTTACTTTTCTTTTTATAATATTCATGTCAATATGTTTTAGGGACATGGCTAAGCATGAAAATCTTGTTTTTGTTAAATTATTTTTTCATGAAAATCTTGTTTTTGTATTATGTATTTTGCAACATGAACTGATTTGTATGATATATTTTAAATTATTTGTCCATGAATTCTTGCCTAAAATTTCATATAGCAAAAATATATTTCAAAATTGACATATATTTTCCTTAAAGAAATACTTACTTTGTTAGCCTATAATAAACATTTACGCTATAAGAAAACCCCCCAAAAAAAAAGGCTAGTATAAGCTCATAAATAAATAAAAATATAAGTTTTAGGTATAATAATAATAATGAAAATTGTACGATACTAGAAATATTTATCTATTATCATATGGATGCATGAGAATATTATAATCTGTCTTGTTTTAGAAAAAACAAAATGAAGAGCTACATAAAATAATTAACTTAACTCATAACAGATCCTTCTAAATTTAATGTTATGCTAAATTACTTTTAAAAAAAAAGGAAACAAAAATTAATTTTAACTACTATGATGGATAATAATAAATTATCAGTGAACCAATCATCTTTAATAGAATTCTCTTAGCTCTAGCTATTTAAACATTGAATATTTAATGGATTACCTTCTTGTATTGCATTTTAATGGTTGAGTAGTATTAATATATTAATACTATTGTTATGTTTTAGTGTGAATGACAGAAAAGTTGTTCATTTTTCTTATCTATTCCGGTGGAATAATTAAACATGGTGAAAATGGAGTTTATTACAAAGGGCCGCCTCCTTCTATGCTTCCATTAAGCCAAGGTGTTACATTTGAAGATCTATGTGATGGAATAGCATCCACGCTTTATATAAACAGAGAAGATTCAAAACTTACTATTTGGTTTAGATTTCAATTTCAATGCCATCCACATCTTGTGACTTACCGCAAGTTTTGGTAGAAGATGATAATACTGTCAATGCAATATTCGATATGTTAGGCTACCAATATGAATTTGTAAGTGCAAAGTTGTACATGAGTGTAGAGCCCATAAGAAGCCACCGAGATGTTTTTCCCATTCGAAATGCCAACGAAGGATTGAGTGCATCGTTTAGTTATTCACATAGCAGGCACTTTCATGATCCATATGCCACTCATGTTGGTTATTATTCTGAAGAAACAGCTCGTTCCCCCAATGAACATTGGTGGTGTTGACTATCATGCTCCATATGCCCATGTTGCAATTAAGGACCAACATGTTCCTTATCGGCCAATGAACACTAGTGATGCTGACTATGATGACCTAACTGAGCATGTTGCACCAGAGACTACTTGTTTTGAGTTTGAAGCTCAGTATGACTGAACCGCCACTCAAAGAGCTGCAAATGATCGTAATGATACACACCGCATAGCTACTACTACTCAAAATGCAGTCCATACATTATCAAAAAGGATGTGGGCCATGGATAGTATGACCAACTTGATAATTATGAAGTCCTTGATGATGTTGGAGATGAACAGGAGCTTCCCAGTTTTGAGTTTTTTGAAATTTACAATTTTTGAAGACCGAAATTAACTCATAAGTTGCTGCCATAAATCTAGATGAAAATTATATGGTGAAAGTTTTATTTTTATTTGATACTTTTACAAGGGTTTAGAAGAGAGGTTGTGGAGAACAAAAATAGAAATGTACACCACACTAGCCATCATGCAAAGGAAAAAAGATCAACTACAAAAATAGAAGTTTGACACTATTTTTTGCCTATTCTGCGCCCACAATTGTGGCTACACATATAGATTCTATTTTGCATTTGTAGGATTGGACAATTATATTAAACAGATGTATGATTAGATTAATTTGGCACTAATTTCAAATACCAAAATATGTGTACACATTTCTTATTTTCACAAAGGTCTTGCGGTTAGTAGTATAATGTGATATGTATACTATCTAGGTATAATATTTTTTGCTACAATGATGCACAAAAAATGATAATACTTTAATATATTCTTAATAGACAATCATTTTATATTGATTAGTGATTGTCACGATGGGGTACATGAAGTTTTTGTTGTGTTCCACAACGTGAAGAATGCCTATTTACTTGTTGAGGGTACATTCATGCTTGCACAGGTACAACCGTCTTAGAAGAGGGACTTCTCCCCATGCACCTTGGCTGCATTCTAATATCAAAATTTGTTTGAAAATTACCACCTTCGTCACTTTCATCATCTGATGACACCTCCATATCTTCTACATCTTCTGCATCTTCCCCACAGTCCTCAATTGAGACATCTTCCTTAAAGTCTGTTATGGATAGACGTAGCAAAATGGGCGGATCGGGTTGGGTCAATCGGGTTTACAGGTCAATCGGGTCAAAACGGGTCATTTTTAGACGGGTCAATCGGGTTGCGGGTCGGGATTCACTAATATTTTTCAAACAAGCTTTTTTTTTTTTTTTTTCAATTACAAAAACAAATCAATGACAACTTGTTTAGAGAGAATGAATAAAATCAATTAAGGAAATGAATTGCACTTAATGCCACTTGTTAATATCCTTCCAATTCTGATAGTTTTGAGCATGACAAAAATTATTTATAGTCATAAATTCATGATGGAAAAAGTCTTCAATGTTAATAGTTTATATCAAAATGCATATAATTACAAGTTTACAACTTCAAAAAAAGATAGATCTTAAAACATACAAAACAAGTAAGCCATCAACCATCTTAATCGGCTTTGGTAATGATGCAAAAGTCAATAAAGTGTGAAACTGATAATTGAAACACTTCAAGCTTTGTGTGAAAGTGTGAAAAGAAGGGTAGAGACGCAAGAGTAAAGGAAGTTTTGTAGTTTGTCACGCTTATGCCTTTGGACTACAGCTAGTCAGCTGCTACAAGCTAAGTCTAGCCATTTAGTGTGTTAGTAAATAGTGAGTACTAGACTACTAGTTAGTCTAGTGTGTGAGCTGTGAAGTGTGATCGTATCAAATTGAATGAGTTTTTTTTTAATGGTTGTCTGGTCTTGTCTCATGTCTATGAAGTTCTTAGTGGTTGTGAAGCTCAAATTGAATGTGAAGCTCTTAGTGATTGTCTTGTCTTGTCTATTGTCTCATGTGAAGTGTGAACATCTACAATCTATTGACTATTGTGGTGGGCCTTTTTGAGATGTTGGGTTGGGCTGCCTCCTGCTGCACTAGGGCCTAAGTATTTTGGGTAGGAGAGTTAGGATTGGTCCAATTGCAACTCACCTTGGTCTGGCTTATGCACAAACTATTCCCTTTTTTGCTGAAATTTTGATCACATGCCCATGGCAGGCACAACTGTTACAATAGAGTTGTGGCAGACTAATGTAATAAAATAATAAAAGAAATATGTTTGCTGTTAGATAGAATAAATAAAGGATCCTTAATTAAAATGAAGAACACAACAATAAGAAATGCATCGTAAATGGAATGGCAGAAATAAGAGGGGAAATAATAATGATAATTAAATTAAAGAAGGAAAATATTAGTCTACCATGTTAAGTTGTGTTACGGGACTAAGACCAAGGAGGGAATCACTTCCTCAACATGGACAACCTCGCAGGGGAATCTTGCTGTAGAAATTATCCACTTTGAGGGAACGGGCCTAAATCGTTTATGCCCAAGCAAATCCTTTATCCTTAACAGGGGGTAGGCTTTTATAGGGAGATAAGAGATTAGCCTATTGGTGCATGCCTGCCATCCTATTCTCTCTATTCTTTCTTCCTTACTCTCTTTCTCTTTTTTCTCGGCTTTGTTACTCTGATTCTTTTCCACTCTTTTCTTTCTTAGTGATTGCTTATGTAGTGTTATGATGATGGTGATACTGTGATTCTCTCCTAGTGGTTGTTATTGTTGCGATCCCCTCTTCTATTGTGCATAACAAGGGCCCTTTATATACTGCCTACCGTGACTGGTTTTTACCATTTTAGCTTTTAACTACTTTTGTCTAGATTAGGGTGTCCTTCCTGACCACCCACTGGTCTGTCAGCTACCCAGCCACCACCACTTACCTGCGTTAGCTGTGTCGGCTGTGTCATTCCCCATTATCAGACAAAGAAGACTGTTTTGTTTGCTTGTTCACCATGGCATTTTTATTCACCACAGTGTGGGTATTCTCTCTTGCTATCCCTCATGGCATGCACCTAGTAGTTCTAATTCATCTTTCCTTTTTTTGGGTGGTAATTCATTCTAGCAGAACATCTCTTCCAAAAGAATCTGAGCGGGAACCCCAAAATAAGCTTTCCCTTCTCCCCACCGCCAGACTATACCCTCTCTTACCTCTAACCCATGACCAACCACTCCTATATTGGTTGGGTACATGTTTGTAGTTCTTGAGCCTTGCACGTGCTCCATTTTCGTGTACGTCAAAAGCTTGTCTGCTACTCATGCGCTTGCCATGGTCTGGAGGTTCATCTGTGCATTCTGCCGCTCATCCTTGACCTCTTATGGCGTGAACTGTCTTCTGATTTTCCATTCTTTGTTGGCTTGCTCCTTTCAAGGGCTAAGCCTTGCTTGCTTGTGGGTTTTCCCCTCTTTAGCCTATTCTTTGCTCCTTCCGAAATCTTGTTGCCATTCTTGCCATACCACTCTGCTATTCCTGCCGTGGTGTTATTTGACCTGTGCTGGTTTTACCTCTTTTGGGCTTGTTGCATGTTCTTCTCTCAACTGGTTACAATTACCCAGTATGGTCATTGGATTTATACTCGTGGTACTTTGGGCTTTTTTGACCCATTACATTGCTTGTGGGCTCCTTTGCCTCATTTCTTTCTTCTTGGGCATCCTTAGCCCATTTGCTTTCCTTGGGCATCCTCAGCTCATTTTCTAATTCTGCATTCCCATGAGCTTTTATTAACTCTTTTGCACTTCCTTGGTCCAATTACCTTATCCTTTATCCTTGGAGCTCATAGGCTTTCTATCAACCCCTTACTTTTTTACTTCATTATTTCGGGCCTGCTGTGGCCCATTTTTGCTTTTCTACATCACATAATGCCCATGGGTTTACTATTTCTTTCTCTGGGCTCCTCTAGGCCCGTTTACTTTCCTCAAGGCCCATTTATTTACTCTATGGGCCTATGATCCATTATTCCTGCCATTCGGGCTTAATGGTTTTTCTATCAATCCACTAACTCTTTTCTGCTCATATTGTTGGGCTTCTTCCTGCTATTAGGCTTCCAAAATGAGCATTAACAACCATTTGTTCTGGTGCTTTGTGCTTTCTGCACCTAGTATCAGGGCGTAGTCTAAATATTTTTTTAGCGAATTTTTTTAACAGGTTGGGTCACGGGTTATCCAGGTTGGGTTATGGGTTATTCAGGTCGGGTTGGGTTGACCAGCAAAAAAATCGAGTCGGGTCACGGGTCAAACCGATTTTTTTTCGTGTAAAAAAATTCGGATTTGAGTCAGGTATTTTTCGGGTTGAGTTAGCAAATTTTGACCCGTTTTGCCATGTCTAGTTATGGAGGCCACTTCCTCAGAGTCCAGAGCAAATGCCCATGCATTTGGTGGGCGTGCAGAAATCGCCAATATGAAGGGATGGTTTGGAAGGTTGTGGTGTGATGAAAGGGTCATGTTGTTCATAGTTGTACTGCCCATGTGGATATGGATTATTGTGAAATGGATTAGACATGGTTGACCATCATATAAAGTTGGATACGGATGTTGTGGGGAAGGAGATTGTTTATCCTAGTAATAATTGTATTGCCCAAAATAAGATGGAGGTGGCGATGGGTGATAGGATGAAGGTGTTGAACTAGGTTAGGGATAATGGTCATAGCTATACAAACCCTCAAATCCTTGTCCTAGGGAAGTGGATGATCCAATCTGTTGATATAAAGACATGCAATACTCATTAACACTAATTGGATTATACTCATTGAAGGTGGTCGGCTCATTACGCGCGAATGGATTATACTCATTGGGTAGAGTTGTACATATTGTGTTGTGTAAAGGTGAATGGTTCGGCTTCATCATTCCTGCATTGTCCACGTTGTGTAGAGGTGGACGAGCAGGTTTTAGTAGAGGTTTGCAGGTGCCATCTTCCTTGGTGCCTTTGTCGTCACCCGAAGTGCGTCACCCTTTTAGTAGGGACGGAGGAAATATTTGTTTTCATCTATAACTTCTCTCGACTGAGACCCTATACTATTGCTGAAAGGACTTGTTGTGCAGTTAGATCATTCCTCCGTTGGTTTGCAACAGCCATATTTAACATATTATTGATCTCAGTTTGTTGCCACATAAAAAGAAAAAAAAATTATTAATATTATTAAAATAGAAAAGCTATTTTTTGTGTAAATAATTTGTTATCAATATTAGTGCAGTATTATTGAAAAAGCTAAAATAATAACCTGGTACGTATGGGCAGCTACCTCAGGTGACGTGAATAGGTGACCATGTTAATGGTACCATGTTGTGTAGTTCACACCTAAATGAAAATTGTCTTCCCCAACTACATTTTGAGCTCACTCGTTCCAAAGTTGGTAGTATTGTGCATGCTGCTTACGCCAATTGACACTGGACTTTCCTGTCAACTTTACACAATGCATAGATTTATCAAAATTGTCAGTAAGCCAATTTGGACATTTTTGCAGCAACCTAAACTATCACATGGCTTTTTCTAGATGGTAATACTCCACAATTTGGAAGCAGAGCAATGGCGCTGTTGTAGTCCATATATGTTTTTTTGCAAGACACCATGGATGCAAGTAATTATCGTATGGTGTCCAATTAACCTGCAATTCCAGTTACAATAACTATGTTATAATCGATCAAGACAATAATATAACTAGTAAATTAACCATTGATGCATTGTGACAACATATATTACCTATTGATTATGATGTGTGTCGTGATTAAAACAGTACGCACATAGAACATACGTTGGTGTGTGAGTAAAAGTTCTCTTGGTCGCCCACCTATACACAATTAATGATTGCCACTGATTTTAGGGTTTGGATTAATCAAGGATAAATGCTACAGTAAATATTATACCTGCAACCGTATGGGTTGTCACCATTTAAATTCGTTAGAGTTATTAGAATCAGGGTCAAATATGGAAGATGTTCCCAGGCCTATAATTGTAATATGAAAACAGGGCTTGCAACCTCCGTGCTTTTTCTAATAGTAGTGGTACACAGCTCTTTATAAAGGAAAGTAAGTGTGGCACTACCCCAGCTACACCAAAGTCCGCTAACAGCTGGAGAAAGCAGTAATGCAATCCACTTTGGCTCTTATTTCCAAATAGTAAAGCCAAAACTTGGAACATGTATGCCCTAGCATACTGTTGGATTGCTACAACATTGGCACCCTCTAGTAGGTTTGAAAATGTATTCCTTACCCATGTTATTTTAAGGCCACTATAGCCCAATGCTGTTACAGGTGGTCTAACCCCAAGTAAATTCTGACAAACTGTTCCCCAGTCCAAATTAGTGGACCCGCACACTGCATTGCCATCAATAGGCAATCCTGTAATGATTGCTATATCTTGTAGAGTGATCGACATTTCACAAGTAGGTAGGTGAAATGTATAGGTTTCAGATTGCCACCGCTCCACCGGAGAAGTGATAAGACCCCAGTTAAGATCTATAAATGATAGGCGAGTAACACAGTATAGTTTACATTGATGCAAATATGGGGCAACGGTTGGGGTCACACTCGTAAGGTGCAAACCTGAAATTTTTAAAAAAATGTACAATGTTATGTTGGTAATGTTGAAATTATTTTCATGTAAATTGAATAATTGTAGATATTATTAGGACTTTAATAAATTTTGATCTTGCAATGTACATTACCTTCCATTGCATCATTAGAGATGTGATATTGTTGTTGGGTTAGCAGAGAAGGATCGAATGTCCCAAGCTCCATTTCGAATATATTCTACATTAAATGCTACAATGAGTTAAACCATGCAACATCCATTACCTCCATATTAGTAGGAAATTGTCTATAAATCAAACTAAATTAACCATTTTTTTTGGGACTAAGATAACCTCTATGATATTAATGAATTGACAATAAAATACTATTAAGATCTTGCTCAACCCTAAATTAAATAGAATATAAGAAATTAATCATAATCATACTTATACTCATAATTGGAATGGAATCAACCCTAATTATCGTATTCTTAAATTCATACACACATAATATAAAGTATAGTGTAAGTGAAGATGCATTTTCACAATATCTTTAATAAATAAACACTGAGATTAAGAAATTACAATATTTGAAGGTATATTTTTTACAGACTAAGAAAATAATTTCCAATTAAATTAGGGGACCGAGAAGCTTACTACAATCGTGATACGGAGTGAAAGAATGTAGGAATTATAAAGTGATACTTGCAAGAAAAGAAAGAAAGAACAAAAGAACACAATTAGATAATCATAAATATCTTCTAAAAAAATATATATAATCTTAAATAAAAACAAAAGAACGATAATAAAATTAATATATAGTGACTACTATAGTTTTTTTATGCTAAATATTAAATATAACTTACAATGCTTGTAGTTCATAATGAAATTGAAAGAAACTCAAATAAAGGATTTATGAAGCAAAATTTTAAATAATAATAATAATAGTTTTAGCAAAAATAATCATACACACAATAATTAGTATTAACTATAATATAACCATATATAATATTTACAATATATTAGCTTATAATATTTATAAAGCATATAATTAATTTTTATTTCCTAGCCTATAACCAACCTAAAAAGTAAAGATTTAAAAAACTTAATACATTTTTATACCAACTAAACTTTAATGAAATCAAAAGAAACACAAATGTACGATTTATTGTACTAAATAAAAATAAAAATAATACTAATACATATACTATACATATCTTTATCATAAACCAACAAACATATTATGCAATATATTTTGACCAAGTAATAGATGTAATAATTGATAATAAATGTAAGGTTGAATTTAATCAACCATCTTATTGGCTTTATTCCGTGCCAATTTGCTTGTAATTTAAACACTTAGTAACCCTGTATTTAGGTGAGTTTATTGTAAGGGTAGTGTATGAGAAGATGTGAAGAAAAGCTTAAGTATGTGCAAGAAGCCAGAGTTTTGCGACTAGGACTCGCGGCTGACTTGCGACTGGTTAGCCGCCAACTGCAGGCACGTGAGATGCACACATGGGGAGCTGAAGGGTCGCACCAGCTGTCGCACTACAGGACAAAAGTCCCAGGCTGGCCAGGCCGTTATCTCGCGGCTTGAACTCGCGACTCAGACCAGTCGCGAGGCCAAGCCGCCAATCAGTCCTGTTTAGGAAAAACTGACTCTTCGCATTCCTTTCTCACCCCACTATATATAGATCCTTATACCCACCAAATGTAGAGAGGTTCTAGAGAGAATTTTGTGAGAGAAACCCTAGAGAAAAACAAAATTGATTCATCCACAATCTTTGCCTTAGAGACTCTTCATATTCCTCTACTATTTTCCTCTCCATTGTTACATTCTTGAGAGATCTTTAGCCAAATCCTTTTCTCACCATACATATATCTGTGAGAAGGTTTATTTGGAGTTTTTGGGAAGCAGTTAGGAAGGAACCAATTCACATTGGTTGATGCTATGGGCTATAGCGGAATCCAGTAAGCTAGAGAAGAAAAAGGTTTGGTGCAACCTCGTTGGAGCAAGAAGCTTGGAGGGCTTAGATACATCGAGTAGATTAGGCTTGGAGGGTCTATTATTGTTCATGTATCCTAACTACATTTTCTAGTGGATTATTGACCGCTTGGAAAGCGGTGGAGAGGTTTTACGCCGAGGGCTTTGGTTTCCTCTTCGATAACACATCGTGTGTTGTCCGTGTGTTTGCATCTTCCTTCCTTTATCTCTGTCTTATATTTACTACTGTGGATGTGTTTATATTTGACTTAGATTGTTTATCAACTCTGTATTT
Organism: Quercus glauca; assembly: GCA_023736055.1. Classification (NCBI taxonomy): domain Eukaryota; kingdom Viridiplantae; phylum Streptophyta; class Magnoliopsida; order Fagales; family Fagaceae; genus Quercus; species Quercus glauca. The sequence continues at coordinate 49,091,626 of CM043322.1, read as the reverse complement.
GGCTTATGTTCATGTTCCGCACATTAATTGTTTGATAATAAGCTTGAATTGATAATTTGTTAATTGGGGTCTAAACGTTCAAGGGTGTTTCATACCAATTTTGAACTTTCAATAACAAAGTAAAAATTATTATAAAAAGATCACAATAATACAATTTGTTACAATTTTTGTGGTCATATAATAGTAATAACAATAAATAATATTAAATAATTTCAAAATTAACAAAACACATATATAAATTTAATTAAAGAGTCGAGATGCTTACCATAATTGTGATACCAACTAAAAGAGTGAGAATTATAGAGTGACACTTGCAACAACAACAACAACAACAACAACAAAAAATCAGATAATAATAAATAAACACAAAATAACAACAATACTGAAAAGTTTATATGAATCAGTTTAACCCTTAAAAGAGTTCAAGATATTGTATTTATAATGATATCAACAAGATACTTGAGATTTGCTATACAAGGCAATATTCTACAATGAGTGAAAAATATTTGAATTTCAAAATAAACTGTTCCTAGCCGAAGTTAAAGGCAACAATCTATACTGAAGTTATGGACATCAATTAAAAGATATTTGAAAATAAAGTATTCCTAGCCTAAAACATAGTTTTTTCTCTTTTTCTTTTTTAGTTTTTTCTCTTTTTCTTTTTTTGAGAAGCACCTAAGTCATAGGCTGATTATATTTTATCAACTACAAAATAATCAAATTCATATATGGTGACTACTATAATTTATTATGGTAAATTTCAAATATAACTTAAAATGCTTGTAGTCCTAACCATAAAGAATTCATTAATCTAAAATTTGAATAATAACAACAACAACAATCATAATCATAGTCATACAAACAATTTTAACTCTAATACAATAATACATAATATTTTACAATATTTTAGCTTCTATATTTTGCAAAGCATATATTTATACAATAATAATAAATTTGTTAATTTCTAGAGTTGTAAGTTAATAAAGCAAAGCAAAAAACTCACATTAACCTAAAACTTACAACCCTTAGTTGTGGCCACTGGAGCAAAGCAAAAGAGTAATAAAGCAATGAACAATCAGAAGCAAGTGAAACAATACGAAAAATGTTAACACTTTTTGTGAGGAAATGCAAAAACTGATGCTACCTTCTATAACGAGGAGGAGAAATAAAAAGACAAAAATGAATCTATGCATGACGTAGATTCTATGTGTGTGATATCAGTAGGTTTTATTGGGAATGAATAAAGAATATATTCTATGTACTTAAGTCTTTGGAGAATAAGAATTAGGAAGAGGTGATTGACACTTCCAATTTTCGGCAACTCCATTACCACAATTCTTTTTTTTTTTTCCTCCATTTGAGGCATGCCAAAATTCCTATTAAATTTTTCTCTCTCCTCCCCTACAATTTTGACAACTTGGTTGCCATAATTTTTTTTTCTCCCATTTTAGGCAACTTGTATTAGATTTTTCTCTCTCCTTCCCTACAATTTCAACAACTTGGTTGCCACAATTGCTTTTTCTCTCTCCTCACTCCCCTACAATTTCGGCAATTTGGTTGCCACTGCTTTTTTCCTTTTGAGCACTTCTCTCCTTCGGGCACTTCATTTGGGCAACAGGTTTTGGGCAGCAAGAATTTCGATAACCTTATTACTGAAATTCAAATTTTTTCTCACTCCAGCCATTACATCATTTCTCTCTCATCTCTCATACTTTTTGTTAGAATTTCGGCAACGGTGTTGCCGAAATTTGGTTCTTTCCTATTTTTCTCAAATAACTTCCAGTAGTTCCCATATCACAAATAAACTCACTTTTTTGCAATATTCAGCCAAAAGACTTTACAAATTGTGGTTTAAAAGGTGTTGTGAAATATGTGTTTAAATTACTCATAATGTAAAAAAAAAAAATTGTTTAGTATTATACTATCATATTTCTAATATAACTATATAAAAAAAAATCATATTTCTAATAGGGAAAATTACAACTTATCCACTTGTGGTTTGGCCAAAATTTAAGTTACCTACTTGCAATTTGAAATTTGACACTTAACCCACCTGAAGTTAGTTCTTTAAATTTCCTTAACCCACATATGTTAAAAACATGGTTAAATATGTGATTTTGCTTCACTTTTGTGTTTCCCTCCTCCAAAAACACAAAAGACATAAAAATACAAGATCAAATTAGATAAAAATGAATCAAATAGAACACTTACATCAAGAGATTTCAAACCACAGGTAGGCAATTTAAATTTCGATCAAATATCAGGTGGGTAAAGTGTCAAATTTTAAACTACAGGTAGGCAACTTACTTTTTAGCCAAATCACAAGTGGGTAAGTTGTAATTTACCCTTTTTAATAAATATATTTTAAAAATATAATTGTGTGTTTAGTATGAGTTTTTTTTTTTTAAGCGGTAAGTGGTAACTGTATGACATATACCATATCTTTATTAATATTTTATGTATTAAGTCATAAAATTGGGTCAAATATAGAATTAGTCTAATTATGATAAATAGTTAATAATACCCATTATCTAATTCAATTAATTTTTTTGGAACAAGATTTAGGTTATAGTTTAAATTGAGTTTGGTCTTGGCATAAAAGATATGGTTTACAGCCTCTAATAACAACAAGACACCTTAGCAATTCACAAACTAATGAATAGAGCCTACCACACTAAATATTATCTTTTTAATACCATATTTCATAAAGAAAGCTATAAAAAAATCTATGAAGAATCACCACTTCAACTTAGCAAACGATGTTGGATAAGACGTTGCCAGAGTCTTGCAAGAGAAGCTAAGCATGATAGTCAAATCTCATCACAAATTTAGAATTGATATTACTCAAATAACTAAAAGGCACATTCAAATACATAGACATTTAAATTGTATTTTGATAAAATTCAAATTCTAACTTCCAAAATATCTAAAAATTAACTCGAAAATGTATAGTTGTAAACACCTAATTATCCAAGCTATGTTACATATTAGAATAACATTATATCATTGTATACTATATAATGTTATAGGATAACATCTATTAATTAAAAAGAAGAAGAAAATAAAAAGATAACAAATTAAAACATAACCAAATTACATTAACCTAAAGTAGAGTTCAACACAAAAATTTATCAATCTAAAGTAAATATGCAATAAAAAATTAAAAATCCAGAAAAAAATAGAGACATAGAGAGTATTTACCTTTTGTGTGACCAAAATATTGATTGAATGTAAAAGAAAATAACAAATTTTTACAATAAATAAAATGGGAAGAAAAATAGTCAAAATAAAAGGAAGATGATGTGGTGAATGAGTTGTAACGTTAAGGTATAGAGTAGTTGTGAGATAAAAATGTAAAAGTGAGGAGAAAATGTTGGAGACATGTAATTGTAAGGTGAGAGCAAGTGTCAGAAATAGGTGAATATTGTAAGAAATCAGCTGGTTGAACACCTCGGCTTCGGTGGACTACAACGGTAGCGAAGGCCTGTAAAAGAGAAACAATCAAGGGGTGACCGGGGTGGACCGGCCAAATACCCTCCGATGACAAAGTTAGTTTTCTAACAAGGAAATGAAGTCCCAACTTTGCGGGAGTAAAATCTTAGAATCTCATACTTTTACTTGATTCAGACCGGTCCTTATATAGGGAACCTTGGGACAGTTACTTGGTTTAGTAACCTCCCTAAGATTTATGGAATAACTGATTTTACAGAGATAACTTCCCTAATGGCTATAGAAGTAGTAACCACTGATGGAAGTTACATACTTAGGAGAAATTGCTGGCGATGAACACGGGTTGATTAACCACTCTAGAATTTTGTCAAGTGTTTACAAGTTCGTCCATGTGACTTGCCCATGGACAACTCTTTGTATATAAATTGATGTTGTGTGGTCGTCCATGAGCTTTGCATGTGGACGACCCTTTTGTCCTGATTGCTTGGGGTTCATTTAATTGATTAAAGCTCATAGACGACCCCACTGGACGAATCAGAGACAGGCCATTTAGTTGACTGGAGATCATGGACGACTCCTTTGGATGAACCATATATGGTGATTTCTTTGCTATCCCATCAGTTGCCCCCTTGTCCAGGGGTCGTCTATAGACTGTAGGTTTTTCACTCTTTTGGACTTCTGACACGTGTCATCATTATATCGTCCCAGATCATGCCACGCGCGAGAATCATATTAGTTGTCTGTCTCGTCGATTCCATTCTTCCATGAAAGTGCCACGCGTCATTTTCTGATTGGCTTGTGTCTCATCATGACCCCACCTCTAGGCCCTATAAATAGGCACATTCTCTTTCTTGCCCTTTGCCTTTCTCATAATCTCTCTTCTACCATTTCATCCAAGATTCTCGTCTAGGCTTCGTCATCTAGTCTCGTCAGGTATTCTCCTTCTCTCTTCCTTAGGTTTTCATCTTAATCCTTCTTTTTCAAACAATCATGTCTGGGTCTAGTGATAGCGTAGAGAGAGAGATAGACGAGTATCAGGACGTCTCCTTTGGAAGTGGGGATAGTTATGAGAGTGGTGAGGGAAATACCAGTAGTAGTGATAGTTCTTCAGACGAATATTATTCGTCTGGGGTTCCTGGTATTCCTTTAGAGGAATTCTAGGAAATGCAGCGTAGGATGGCTTCTGGACGAGAGCTGGGGCTAGCTCGTCCAGAAGGTCACCTAGCCCTCCTCAAGATGAGGAGGAAGAGGATGTGATATATAGCTGCGCTCCTGAAGTAGCGTCCACCTTAGATGCCCCCAAACTAAAAATTCTTGTAGATAGATATCAGATTCCTAGGGAATTCAATCCTCGTCTACCCAGGGAAGGGGAATGGTGCTGTTCCCCTTCTTCTGGTTTAGGAGTATATGCGTCTTACCTTTTAGCTAGCCTTAGATTTCCCCTAAATTCTTTTTGTAGAGATCTTCTCTATAGGCTGGGTATTGGACCTAACCAACTTAACCCTAATGGATAGAGGACGGTAGTTGCCATGCAAGTGCTATGGCGTGAGGCATTGGAAGGGAGCTATCCTTTAACAGTGGACGAGTTCCTTTATTGTTATAAGCTCTCGGAGATAAAAAAAAGTCTACTAGTTTTTACCAGTTCTTGTCCAGAGGCTCTCATTATAGTTTAATAAAGGGCCGCAGCTCGTCTGACAGGCTCTGAAAACAAGAGTTTTTTATTATTTCTGGAAATTGGGCTGGGGACCCAATAGATGTTGATAATGCCCCCTTCCCTCCTTTTACCAGCCCCATAGGTCGCCTTCGTCCTGAGGGTATGTTTTCTTTCTATGTTATTTCTTTTATTCCTTACATTTTTTCTATCTCTTAGTCGTCTAACCACCTTTCATTTACTGGTACAGCTGTTGTTCGTCCACATTGACAGATCTTAATTGGATCAAATAGACAAAGTTCGTGCCTTCCCTAGAAGGACTTTTCATGAACTAGTAACCTTTAGTAGTTTGGCTACCTGGGGACTTGGTCCAGAAATTACTGCTGAGAATCTAGCCCAGGAAGAAACTACTCGAAAAAGTAAGTGTCGTCCATCTCCAATTCATTTCCTTTTTTATTTTATTTTTTTAACTGATTTCTTTTGTCATAGAAATAATCACAATGAGGGAAAACAAGGAAAAAACAATAGCTAGTGGGGATGAGGATGCTCCTGCGCCTCCAGTTGTCCAAAAAGCTCCCGTCCAGGCTGGGAAGAGAAAATCCAAGAAGATTTCTAGTGCTGTGGACCTGGACGACTTCCTAGTCGTCGAGGCTCCAAAAAACCAAAAACTACTCAGTCTTTATCTCTTCCCAAGGTCCCAAAATTTATACCTCCGACGGTGAATTTGGACGACCCTCCTATTGACGTGGAGCCCGTCCAAGTACTTCACCCTGTTCAAACTGATCCTACTCCCCCTCCAGCTAAGACTCCTTAGAAGCCTCATCCGTCAGAGCCATCTGATCGTCCTTCCAACTTGGTGCTGGACGAGGGCTATGCTTGGAGAACGTTTAAAGGAATCGTCACTGACAATGAAGTTAACGAATGTTACAATATGTCAGTGAAGGAATTTGAACGTTCTGGCATTCATGACCTCTTTAAGGTAGGACCTTTGTTCGTCCTGGTGTATTTTCAATAAGTTTTTCTTTTCTCTTTTTTTTTTTTTTTGAAAAATAAAATCTCTAACTTTCCTTCGTCCATGCACAAATAAAATCTCTAATTTTCCTCCGTCCATGCATAGGCTATGTCAAAGTTTTATACAGCAACATGCCAGGCCAAGGAACTGGCTGAGGAGGCAAAGACGACGAAAGAGAAGGCCAAAGAGCAGAGTAATGAAGTTTTTTTGAAAAAGGGGGAAGTGATCAGGCTGACCGAGGATCTCTATCGCTTGCAAGGAATAGAGACGAAGTTGAACGACGAGGTTGAGGAACTTAAAGCTGATGCTATTGAAAAGGAAACTCGCATCGCTTATTTGGAGGGACAAGTCTCAGAACTTTCTTCATCCTTGAAGAAAGCACATGAGGAAGCCATATCAGCCTTTAAGAAATCTGACAAGTTCATCGTTTAGACAGCCATTATGCTGCTGGGTATGAGGACTTCCGTGCTGACGCCAAGGATGCGTTCCCTGACTTGAACTTCGATACATTTAAGATCCCCCTCGCTACAGAGAGTTCCTTGCTTGCGACGGGTTCTGAAGACGTCAATATGGAGGACGATGCTAATAACGAAGTAACCCAGGACGATTTGAAGACCAACCCTCCAAAGTGATTTCAGCTTTTTTAGAAAGTGTTTGTTTTTTATTTTCATTAGAAGTGCCCATGTTTTGGGCTTTTATCTTTCTTTTTTATTTTAAAATCCATTCAAGTACAATTCCCTCGTCCAAATTTATAGACGAGTTTTATTAACTATTACTCTACTTTCAAGGGTTTTTGGACGATGGTCATCTACCCTTAGAGTTTATGAATGAATGAATGCTTTTTCTTTGTTTGTTATATTTGAATATGTTTAAGATATTACGGACAAACTTTATTAGTATCGTCCATTCCATTTAGGAAAACATTTTATCTCAACTTGAACTTATGGACGAAGTCCTTTCGTCACAAGGCTGGAGTAAAAACGAACCTTGAAAGCATTATTCTTTAATTCGTCCATGAACATCGTCTTTTGGCTAGTTCAAGGATTTATCTAAACCTGCTATCGTTTGCTCGTCCTTGACGAGAGTAATTTTAGCAAGTGCTCGTCCATGTGTTGGATTACTTGGACTGTTTTAATTCGTCCAGGGGCTCATGGTATTCCCTTAAACATATTTTTGGTCCCTATCTTGGACGATTATACCATAGGTTTTATCTTGTCTTGAACTTGGACGGATATACCTTAGGTTTTTATCTTGTCTAAGTTTTAGACGGACATACCTTAGGTTATTTTTCTCGTCTAAGTTTTAGACGGACATGCCTTTGGATTTCTTTTCTTGCTTTACCCTTATTTGGAGGAAAGCTTATAGACAATACCTCCTTGCGTCCAAGGATTTTATTCGTCTTTGGCTTTTTGCCTTCTGTGGATCATTCTGAATGAAATCACATAAAATGGAAGATTCTCATACAATCATACATATACTTAAAACACATCATATATATATTTGGAAATTCATACTATGTAAACATTCGTCCACAATCATGGCACACGCTTTAGAGCTTGTGCCTTTAGGGAATTAAAAAAAACACAATACAAAATAACTTCGTCCATGAGCAACATAAAATACTTATATACTTAAAACACAATAGTAGTAATAAGTAAACACAAGGAAACAATACTTCATGCTTTACATCGTCCATGGCCTTTGTTTTGCAGCAATGTTCATTCATGATCATCCTTTATTGATAGTACCTTTTTAGGTGTTCAGCATTCCAAGGGTGTTCCAGCTTCCTTCCATCCAGGGCTTCTAAATAGTAGGATCCTTGTCTTTTGGAGTTGATGACTCTGTAAGGTCCTTCCTAGTTTGGTCCTAGCTTCCCATGGACTGGGTTTTTGGTGGCTAAAGAAACCTTTTTAAGAATGAGTTCCCAATGCTGAAGCACCTAGGTTTCACCATGGCATCATGCTGTTTTGCCATGAGATTTTTATACCTTGCTGTTCTCTGCTCTGCGTCCATTCTTACCTCGTCTATGAGATCGAGGTTAAGACGAAGCTGTTCGTTGTTTTCCTCTTCTTGGTACTTCATCACCCTATGGCTGGCCATATGTACTTCTGCGGGTATTATTGCTTCACTCCCATAAGCCAGTTTGAAAGGAGTTTCTCCTGTAGGAGTCCTCACTGTTGTTCTGTAAGCCCATAAAACACCTGGTAATTCATCCGGTCATACTCCTTTTGCCCCTTCAAGCCGAGTCTTGATGATTTTCAATAAGGATCGGTTTGCTACTTCTACTTGTCCGTTAGCTTGTGGGTGAGAGGGTGAGGAATAATGATTCTTGATTCCAAGCTGTTCACAGAATTCTCTAAAGGGGGTGTTGTCAAACTGTCGTCCATTGTCAGATACTAGTACCCTTGGTACTCCAAACCTGCATACAATACTTTTCTAGATGAAATTTTTGACATTTTATTGTGTAATTTTCACCAAGGGTTCAGCTTCCACCCACTTTGTGAAATAATCTATTCCCACCACTAGAAATTTCATTTGCCTAGTTTCAGTTGGAAAGGGGCCCAAAATATCTAAACCCTATTGTGCAAAAAGCCAAGGGGCCATCATCGGGATAAGATACTCTGATGGCTGTTTAGGAATATTACTGAAACGTTGACATTGGTCACATACCTTAACATATGCCTTAGCATCAGCTTGGATGGTTGGCTAATAGTACCCTGCACGGATGACCTTGTGGACGAGTGATCTAGCTCTCGAGTGATTACCACATGCTCTTTCATGAACTTCCCTCAATACATAGTTTGCCTCATCTGGAGCTAAACACCTCAGGTAAGGCTGTGAAAAACCTCTTTTGTACAGTACTTCGTCTATAAGGATGTATCTGGCTGATTTAACTCAGAGCGTCCTGGCTTCGTCTTTCCCTTCTGGGAGTTTTCCGTCATTCAGGTATGAGACTATTGGGGTCATCCAATTCTCCTCACCTTCTATCTGCAACATCTCTGGAAGGTCTATGCTTGGCAAGTATTGTATTTCATCAAACTTGTTCATTGCTTCACTAGTGGTGGCTTCCTTCGCTAGAATGTCCGCTTCTATGTTCTCTTCTCTCGGGATTTGAACAAAATTAACTTCTTTGAATTTCTTTACAAGGCGTATCACCTTGTTCAAGTAGTTCTTCATTCTGTCTTCTTTGGCTTCACACATTCCATTTACTTGGCCTATGACCAACTGAGAATCTCCCATGACAAGTACTGAGTCTGCCTCCACAGATTTAGCCAACTTCAACCCTTTAAGAAGGGCTTCATACTCCGCTTCATTATTAGTCATTTGATATTGCAAGCGAACCTTGTGACTCAATTTGTCTCCTTCTGGTGATTGTAAAACCACTCCTATTCCCCCTGCATGCTGTGTGAACGATCCATCTACATGGACGACCCACTTGCTATTGTCTCCTGTTTCACCTGAGCCTTCACAACTTGGAGTGAAATCTGCAATGAAATCTGCTAAAACTTGAGCTTTTATTGCATTTTTTGGTTGATACCGGATGTCAAATTCACTAAGTTCAACTGCCCATTGTATCAGTCGTCCTGCAGTTTCTAACTTGTTCATTGCCTTCTTGAGCGGGTGATCCATCATGACATTGATGATGTCTTAACTTCCTGGAAGCTGTTATCAAGGCGAAAGCTAACTTCTCCATCAACGGGTATCTTCCTTCTGCGCCTCTGAGTGCTCGGCTAATGTAGTACACAGGCTTTTGTATCTTCCCTTCTTCTCTGATCAATGCTGAACTCACGGCATGTGGGGACACTGCCAAGTATAGATAGAGTTCTTCTCCTAGCACGGAGGCTTAATAATGGAGTCGCGACAACATAATCCTTTAAATCTTGGAAGGCCTTTTGACACTCGTCCGTCCATTCGAATGCCTTCCTAAGAATTTTGAAAAAGGGTAAACACTTGTCTGTAGCTTTTGAAACAAACCTGTTCAGAGCTGCAACTAGTCCAGTGAGGGATTGGACTTCCTTGATGTTCTTCGGTGGTTCCATGTTTAAGATGGCCCGGATCTTGTCTAGATTTGCTTCAATTCCTCTCTGTGAAACCATGAATCCTAAAAACTTTCCTGACGATACTCCGAATGCACACTTACTTGGGTTCAGCTTCATCTTATATCGTCTAAGTGTTTCAAAGGTTTCTTGAAGGTCATCCAAGTGGCTTCCCTCGTCTAAGCTCTTCACAAGCATATCGTCTACATACACCTCCACATTCCGTCCTATCTGCAGACGGAATATGTGATTCACCAACCTTTGATAAGTTGCCCCTGCATTTTTCAGACCGAAGGGCATCACATTATAACAAAACAAACCTTGACTGGTAATGAAGAAGGTTTTTTCTTGGTCAGCCTCGTCCATCTTGATCTGATTGTATCCCGAGAAGGCGTCCATGAAACTCAACAGCTGATGTCCAGCTGTAGAATCCACCAGCTGATCAATTCGTGGCAAATGATAACTATCCTTGGGGCAAGCCTTGTTCAAGTCAGTGAAGTCTATACACATCCTCCACTTTCCATTTACCTTCTTCACCATCACCACATTCGCTAACCAATCTGGGTAATAGACTTCCCGGATGAACTGTGTGGTGGTCAGTTTCTAGACTTCTTCCTTGATAGCCTTCTCTCTTTCAGGAGCGAACACCCTTGTCTTTTGCCGAACAAGCTTAGAAGAAGGGAACACGTTTAACCGATGAGTAATTATACTCTGATCAATACTAGGCATGTCGTCATGACTCCATGCAAAACATCAGTATTCTTTCTCAGAAACTGGACGAGGTCCTCTTTCTCCTTCACCTTCATATTTGTCCCAATTCTAGTGAACTTTTCAGAATCACCTTCTTGCAATAAAACATCCTCTAATACCTCAGTAGGTTCCGCAACAACTTTTTTCTCTTCTATACTCATAGTCTGCATCTGTTTGTCCAAAGCCAACATGGTTAGATAACACTCTCTGGCCGCCAACTGATCTCCTTTTACCTATCCAATCCCGTATTCCGTAGGAAATTTGACTGATAGGTGGTAGGTAAATGTTACTACCTTCCAACTGTTTAAGGTTGGTCTCCCAATGATAGCATTGTACGAGGAAGAACAATCCACCACAAGAAAACTCACCTCTTTAGTTATCTGCTGCGGGTATGATCTTATTACCACAGGCAGTGTAATGACATTCACGGGTTGCACTTTCATTCCTCCGAACCCTATCAGCGGTGAACATGCTGGTCGGAGTTGGTCTCGTCCAAGCTTCATCTGCTGGAAGGCGGGATAATACAATATGTCCGCTGAGCTTCCATTATCCACCAACACCTTCCTGGTTGTATAATCTGCAATGAGTAGGGTAATGACAATTGCGTCGTCATATGGATGATGGATCCTCTCAGCCTCTTCGTCCGTGAAAGAGATGGTTGGCTCGTCCGTCTCCTTCGTCCTTGGGGATCGTCCAAAGAGTTGAACATTTTGCACCGCTTTGAGGTACGTCTTTTTTGTTTTGGAAGACTGTCCTGTCAAACTCCCACCAATGATAACCCTTATCTCTCCAAGTGGGGGCCGTGACGACTCTTCCATCTTCCCTTTCAACTTCTCATCTTTATGGTCCCTTCCAACAAAATGTCTCAACTTTCCTTGTCTGATGAGGTTTTCGATTTGCTGCTTCAAATTGTAATACTCGTCCGTGTCATGCCCATGATCTCTATGGAAGAGACAATATTTATTCTTGTTGCGCTTGTTCAGATCTCTTTTCATCTTCTCTGGCCACTTCAAGGAAGGATCATCCTTGATTTGTATGAGCACTTGATCGAGTGGGGCATTCAAGGGTGTGTAATTCTGATTCCTCGCTGAAGGGCCTGTCTTCCTGCTATCTCTGTCTCGTTATTTCTTATCTTCCATTCGTCCCTTCTTTGGGCGAGGTCCTTGGTCTGAATGACGAGCGGGGTTTGCTTTCATTCTATCAATTCTCTTCCTCTTCTTAGCTATGATTGAGTCCTCTGCATTCATAAAGTTTTGGGCTGATTGGATGAGCTCTGCCATAGACTGGGGCTCTTTCTCATACAGCTTATGAATGAATAAGTCTGAGTTAACCCTATTGTGGAAGGCTGCAAATAATAGCTTGTCGTCCACCTCATCTACTATCAAGGCTTTCCTGTTGAAACGAGTGATGAAGGACCGCAAACTTTCATTCTCTCCTTGCTCTATAGTTAATAGGCTGGACGAGGATTGTTTGTGCCTTTGTCCTCCAATGAAGTTGTTGACAAACAACTTACTCAATTCTTCAAAAGAACTGACTGTATTTGGAGGTATCTTGTTGAACCACACTCGCGCCGGCCCCTTGAGGGTGGTAGGGAAAGCTCTACACATTATTTCGTCAGGAACTCCTTGAAGATGCATAGTGGTCTTGAAGGTGGCTATGTGATCAAAAGGATCTCGCGCCCCATCGTATGAATCCAGGGAAGGCAATTTAAACTTTGGTGGTAGAGGGTGACCGTTGATGGAAGCCGTAAAGGGGGAATCGGTTCTGTGGACCAAATCTTCTACTGGATTAGCCCTTTCAAGGTTCTCTTTCATCTCTTCTATCACTTTCTTCATCTGGCACATTTCTTTCTCCAAGTGTGGCACCCTTCGTGAAGTGGTACCTTTGGACTGACTTCCAATTTCGGCATCATCTCCATCTTCTTGTCTACGCGTTTGCCCTTCTTGTTCTTCGTGTGTCTACCTTCTTAGATTGATCTCCTTTCTTAATTCCTGGTTCTAGCGAGTTAACTCCACCGTTGCAGTCGTCATAGAGTGCACATGTTGGACAGAGGGCGTCTATATTACTCGTGCGGATTGGCGATCGCGATGGGGGTTGCTTGAAGCGTCTCTACTTCCCTGATGACCTGGGCTTGTAACCCTCGACCTAGTCCGAACCATTCAACCTTTTGTCACAGAAAGTCAAATCATAAAACAACTTACGCTCCCCACAGATGGCGCCAACTGATAGTGTAAGAAATCAGTTAGTTGAACACCTCGGCTTCGGTGGACTACAGTGGTAGCGAAGGCCTATAAAAGAGAAATAATCAAGGGGTGACTGGGGTGGACCGGCCAAATACCCTCCGATGACAAAGTTAATTTTCTAACAAGGAAATGAAGTCCCAACTTTGCGGGAGTAAAATCTCAGAATCTCATACCTTTGCTTGATTCAGACCGGTCCTTATATAGGGAACCTTGGGACAGTTACTTGGTTTAGTAACCTCCCCAAGATTTATGAAATAACTGATTTTACAGAGATAACTTCCCTAATGGCTATAAAAGTAGTAACCGCTGATAGAAGTTACATACTTAGGAGAAATTCTGGCGATGAACACGGGTTGATTAACCACTCCAGAATTTTGTCAAGTGTTTACAGGGTCGTCCATGTGACTTGCCCATGGACGACTCTTTGTATATAAATTGATATTGTGTGGTCGTCCATGAGCTTTGCATGTGGACGACCCTTCTGTCTTGATTGCTTGGGGTTCATTCAATTGATTAAAGCTCATGGACGACCCCACTGGACGAATCAGAGACAGGCCATTTAGTTGACTGGAGATCATGGACAACTCCCTTGGACGAACCATAGATGGTGATTGCTTTGCTATCCCATCACAATCATTTACCAACAAAGACAAAAGCAAAAACAAAATAATGTTTTTTTTTAAATACTAGGCTGGCTAGGATTTTTTTTTTTTTTTTTTGTTGAAGTTAGAGCATTCACTGTGGTGGTGCTAAAAATTTTAGTTTTTAGCACTTCAAAAATGTACTTTATCTGTTTTACCATCTCAATTTACAATACACCTAATATAAAATGTTCTATTTTTTTATCACTTCATTTAAAATAGTATAAACAACTCATTAAAATAATAAAGGAAGAGAGCGAATTTGAGTTTTTTAATTGAAGGAAGAGATATAATCTTAATAAAATATTGTATTTTATTTTTAACAACTTGCTTTAGTCAATTGATATTTATACTAGTTTATTTTAATTGCAAAAAAAAAAAAAAATTTAGCTTTAGTTTCTCCAATAACACATTATTTTTTGGTTCTTTAGTGGTAAAATAGTTTTTTTTTCCCTAAAATCAAACACCATTGTGATTGTTTTTGTTAAGTTTTTGAGTTGGATAATTGCTATTTGGGTGAGGTTAGCTAGTTTTTTTAGGAGAAAGGGGCTTAAAATTTTGAAAGGGGCTCAAGTACAAAAATAAAGTATATAATAACTTTTAAAAAAAAAAATGGACCGGGGGCCAAACCCCCACCTGGATCAATCCCTGCTTCCCATTAAAAAAAAAAAAAACTATGTATAAAACTTGAATTTTACATAAAATGTTACTAGAACATTTTACTTATTAGTCAAATGTTTTTTTTTGTTCCCAAAAACAATATTATTTCACGGTTATTATTGTACCATCCATACAATATTTATAATTGCACACGTGATGTATTGGTAAACTAAATTTAACTCAATTAATAAAGTTTTTTTTATTGCAAAATAAGATATTTGAGATTGAGCAAAGTTTAAGTACAGTACTTAGGTGCTATTCCTTAAGTTCTTTTTTTTAAGATTCTATCATATGACTTTTTTCTCATGGATGGAAGTGTATTTTTTAGGTTAAGTAGCCATACGGTAAAATTTTAAGAGAAAAATTTAAGAAACAGCACCTAAAATACTATATATAAGTTTCGTCCCTTGAGATTAGATCATCATCTATGTCAAAAATAACAATAAAAAACAATTATCAAAAGCCAATCCCATAGGCAGGGACTCTACCCAAAGTAGTTATTTTTTTGGGTGTAGGCGTGTGTTTGGGCCCATTTCGGAGTCCATTGCTCGCCATCAGAAGCCTGAGCCATTGAAAGAAAAGCCCACGAGCCTATCCAAACCCGCAGAAGATCCATCTCCACGGCCATTAGGGTTTTAGGGCTTATTCTACTCATAACAGAAGGGTTTTTGGCTCTCTCTCTCTCTAAGGACAGCCGCGCTTGATTTCAGAGTCCGGTGGCAGTGGAAAAGAGGTTCTACTCTTCAACTTGATAGAAATTATGTGTTAGAAAACACTTCCTTGTCCTAGGACACAATTTGGTGAAAAAAATTTTGATTTTTACTTTGAATCCCAAACACTTCCAAGCATGTTGTTTTAGCTTTTTTTGATCATAATTCTTTCTGGGTATTGATTCTTTTGTTATAATATGCTTCAATTTCATTACTTTTTGTGAGAAATGATGACAATTTTTGCTTGTTGTGAATGTTTTGTTGTCTATAGAGAATATTATAATTGCAAGAAAAATCAATGGGAAAGAAGAGAAAACAAATTGAGGCTGAGGTGGTGGAACCTGAAGAGATTCCAGAGAGACCCAAGAGGACGCTCTTGGGTTGGAAAGACAAGAGTCAAGTACCGGACGAAGAGACCGATTCTAAAGTTTTCAGAAACAAAGAGAAGGTTCTTATCACTTGCTCGCGCCGCATTAACTACAGGTCGAAAATCTAGTTTCCTTTGCACACCCCTTGTTGTGTGAATTGTGTTTTTTGGTTTCACTAGTATATTGATTCCGTCTGCGCTGTGGTGTGTAGGTACCGTCATTTGATGTTGAATATGGTTTCTATCTTGCCACACTGTAAGAAGGATAACAAGGTTGAGTCCAAGGCTACTAAAGGCGCCACTATGAATGAGTTGGTTGAATTAAGGAGTTGCTCTTCTTGTCTGTTTTTTGAGGTGATTTTTTTTACTTGTTTTGGTGATTACATTGGTATGCTATTTTTTGAATTGGGTTTATAGTAAGATTACATATTTTTTGATAAGTAGTAAACTTTTATTGAAATGAAGACAATCAATGCACCCCATGTACATAGGAGGTGTATTAGGGTAGCTACAAAATATCAGTGAACATTACGAATATCTAAGAACTCTTCCAAATTGGAAAATGAATGACCACTCAAAGCAGGCATCCAATCATACACAGTGCATAAGAGAAGAAATTTCAAATCCAATATTGAGCGTTCAACCCCTTCAAATTTACATTGGTTCCATTTTCTCCGAGTGGTCCAGTTCACATGTAAAGGAACTGCCCCCCAATAAATCAGCACTTCGGTGTTTACTAAAGCTTTCTTTTCAACAAGCCAACAAATCCAACTCCCCATTGGGCTTAACCCAGCAAAGTCCATATCATAAGATTAATTTTTGGATAGATAGCTTATAGACCTTGTTAAAATTTAAAGCTTTACTCTTCTGTATTTCAGTTATCATGTGTGGATGAATACCCCTTTTCTTTTTCAGTGCCGGAAACATAAAGATCTTTATCTATGGATGGCAAAATGTCCCAATGGGCCATCTGTCAAATTTTTAGTTAATGCCGGTAAGCTTCTCTTTTGGTTTCTAACTATATGGTTGTTTTGTATTAATGCCTGATAGAAATAATCTTTACCCATAATTGAAGCACTGCAGATCAATTAATTTCATCCTAAATAATATGGTTAATTTTTTTTTCATAGAAATTTGAGAAAAGTATGGGCTATCAATGTATTTTTTTTCCTTTTCATTTCCAGTGTACACAATGGAGGAATTGAAGCTTACTGGAAATCATCTAAAAGGGTCTCGTCCTATTTTGACTTTCTCAAACAATTTTGATAAAGATGCACATTGGAAACTTTTGAAGGAGATGATAATACAGGTATTGAGGTTTTGCTTCCTTACATGAAGTGATAATTTTTTTTTTAATCTAATTTTTCATATGGAAGAAACCGTGAATTTCTCACTGTCAAATTAATTTATAAATGACATTTTGAAATTCAATCTGCCCAGAGAAAAGGCAAATCTAAAAATTAAATCCGTATGACATTTGCTTTTGTGATGCAAGGAACCACTGCAGCTCCTTATGTACTAAATTTTGATATACATGGTAGCCTTCAAAAAATGGTACTAAACAGCATCATGAAGCCATCAAAATAATTTGGACAGATGATTGTTGTTATTTGATTTTTCACATTCTTTTGTCAAATTACCCACGGAGAGTTTGTTACTACAATATTTTCGCTCATTTCTCTTGGATTTTGAGATGTTGAGGGAACGTGCTTGTTGCTTGTGCCTAGAGGTCGTACCTAGTGCACAAAGCTCTCACTTTTGAGGGGCTGTCTAGGATGGGTTATTGGTAGGAAACCTTAACTCGAATTGATTTTTGAGAGCTTGATTCCTGGACTTGAACCTGCAACCTATCCCTCTTTGGTGGAAGGCACTTGCCATTTCACCAAGGCTTGACCTCATGCTTGTGTGCCTAATTACATAAAAATGTTTTATTTTGAATGTGGATCCAGTATTGCTATAAATTGGATTTTTAATTGGGACCTATATAATGAATTAAGTTTGTTTCTGATCAATATTATTGTTTCTTAACTTTGTCATTTTATGATACTCTTTTACAGTTTATTTATTGTTTTTTTTTTTTTTTTTGGGCGTCGGGGCATAATACTGATATATTCTTTGTTCACCTTTCCAGATATTTGGAACACCAAAGGAACACAGGAAATCTAAGCCTTATCATGATCATGTGTTTGTTTTCTCCATTGTTGATGACCACATATGGTTCCGGAATTACCAGGTTGGTTGAAGTGTAAATTCCTATTAATTTGATATAAAATTATGCAGAAGGATTCATAATGAAGGCAATAATTAAAATTCAAAGATTGGGATAGATATTATATAAAAAATATTATAGGTTAAATTACTAATTTGCTCTGCCAATTATTGGGGAAAAGTTCAATTTAGTTCCTCACATATTAATTTTGTCAATTTCATCCCTTCACTTTCAACATCAAGTCAACCTTGGATCTTATCAAGTCAACTCTCCCCACTATTGGTTGAGTGTGTAACTTAGGATTAAAAAAAGAGTTATTTGATGGCTGTTTGGTAGAAGAAAGTATGTGGTTAGGGTTTTGATAGGGAAAAAAAGAGCTTGATTTGAGGTTTTAAGAAAGAAGGAAGATTATATGGAAAACTCCTACTCCACCAAGGGAGGCTTTCTTTCTTTGGTACGACTCGTGGAATGGTGCTCTTGGTTTGAGGATGTGAATCATTTATTCCTATATTGTGTGGTGGCTTGTGAATTGTGGCCCGTGATATTATGTTTGTTTGGTGTTTCTTGGGTGATGCTGTTTTCAGTTTAGGAACTTTTAATGAGTTAGCTAGGGAGGTATGGCAGGAGAGGCAATGGGGGACTATGGTCAGTGGTTTCATTGTGTCTCATGTGGTGTCTCTGACAAGAACAGAATGTGAGGTGCTTTGAGGGCCAAGAGCTCAACATGTTGAAGTTGAAGTACTTATTTTTGAAGTCTTTATAGGAGTTGACATTGTGCTCACTTTCCTCTTCGATCAAGTCCCTGAAACCAGAATCCAGTTAAACAGTGTCTTAATATATTGCCTCCTCAATTCCAAAACAGTCCGTTAATTACCAGTCACCATATAGGGTTAATTTTTAGTTTAACTGCTGTTGATATCGTTGTCAGTTTAACTGCTGTTGATAAGATGTTTTGCATGATGCCACAAGATCATAGTGATGTTTATGCTGATAAATTGTTGGTCAGGAGTTATGTCCTTTCTAAGGGTTAGTTTTTTTGAGGCATACTCTAAGAAGGAATTAAATGACATAATTCAACATCTAGGATTTATCTTGTGATTTTTGCAATCTTGCTTTTGTAAATTCCTAAATCACCAGCTATAGCAATACAAGGTGATAATAATACATTTATAATTTTCCAGCAGTAACTATGGTCTTAAGAAAAAAATAAAAAGAAGATAAAATAAAATAAAAACCTTGAAGATTCTCCTGGAGAAGTCAATTAAGTGAAAGAAGCAGGAACACGACACCCCCCTCCTCCCATGCCAAAAAATACAACTGGTTCATTTAGTGCTGAATTTTGGCACATTCTGTGATGCAATCCATTTTTATTTTTGGGGACATCCTTTATATTTTTTCTGTATACTGGGGTTTCTGTTTTCTAAAAAAATATTCATATTACTTTTTAAAAAAAGAAGAATAATTTAATATAGCGTTCTCTAATACCTGTTGTATTGTGTCTTTGGATTATTGTGCCGGAGCTGTCTCTTATTTGAAGATTGTTACTAATAATATCAATGCTTATGTTCTGCTTCTTATAATGCAGATATCAGATAAAGGGCCTAGAGAGGATCGAGAGAAAATGACCCTTATTGAGGTTAGCAGAGATTTGCTTCTTAAATTATGTGCTTTATAAGATACTTGTGATGGTAGTTTTAACACTGAATACACTTGTGTATAGGTTGGTCCACGATTCTGCTTGAACCCTATCAAGATATTTGGTGGCAGCTTTGGAGGCCCTACCCTGTATGAGAATCCGTTTTTCGTATCACCAAATCAGGTATTCATTGATCTCTCATCCTGGACTCTAGTGTTTGAACTTTTTTGTTTTGTTTCTTTATTTATTTATTTTCTCTTTTATCGTTTAAATTTCTTCTTAATAACTCATTTTTTTGCTTCTAGATTCGCGCATTGGAGAAAAGGAAAAAGGCTGGGAAGTTTGCAAAGAAAGTCAAAGCAAAGACAAGGAGGAAGATGCACGAGTTATCTAATCCACTGGAGCCTGATGAGTTTGCAGATATGTGGAAAGAGTAATACTTTTGAAGGCCTTGACATTTTTGGTAATACCAAACAGAATTTCCTTGCCATCTTGTATCCAGCTTAAAGTGGCAGATTTTGGTTAAAAGCTTGTGCCTTTCTTTTTGGATTGCCCCTCAACGGATAAGCTAATGTATTCAACTTGGGGCTTGTTTTTGCATCATCTATATTTTCTTGCTTCTGTTTGTTAGGATCTCTTATTTTTTTTTCCTATTTTGTGTCCCAAACCAATAGATGCATGTATCATTGATTTGTGATCTTCCACATATCTTATCATTTTTGAAAGGTTTAAAATCTCGTCTATGCTTTCTTTCCATTGGAAATGTATAATGTTGGTAGTGTTTCATAGCTTTCATCAATGGGTTAATTATTATTTCCTAGATTTATGGCGTATCATTTTAAAAATTACTTTTCTGTAAAATTCATGTTGAGGGAATCTGTGACACATCCTTGGTGAATAAATGTCTACCATGAAGTTAGAAGTGACGAGGGTTGTGAGATTGATGGAGCAATTTAGCTCTGACTAAAGGTAATAAAACAATTATTGAGCGGCTTTGCAACATATTACTTTGTTAAAGGAGTGGAGTTTCTTTCTTTCCATTACAACATACAAATTTTAAAAAATTGTCACCCCAGTAGATGCCCTCTGTAACGCCATTTTGTTAGCTTTACTAGAAATATTTGTTAATGTAGAAAGTAACACCTGGAAAAATAGAAATGTTGCCAATAAAGTTCTGCTAAACCAAGCCAACTGGAGTTAACAGGACGTAGATCCTTCAGCTCAGGATTAGCGTCTGCCTATGCAGTCATATCAAATATTTGTAGTCATGTTTTGTAACATCGACCCTGCACATGCCATGACAGCATGGCATGGGCAGCTTTTACAAGTCTCTATTTCTATGTATCTTTTGAAAGGCTAAATTCTGCTAGCACAGCGTGATATGTGCAAAAGGGGCGGGGTGGATTCGGGACGGGTTAATCGGGTTTGTGGGTCAAACAGATCGCGAGTTATTTTTAAATGGATCAATCGGGTTGCGGGTCGAGTTGGGTTTACGCAAATTTTTCAAACAAATTTTTTTTTTTTTTTTAATTACAAAAATAAATCAATGATAACATGTTTAGAGAGAATGAATAAAATTAATAAAGTAAATGAATTGCACTTAATGCCACTTGTTAATATCCTTCCAATTCTAATAGTTTTGAACATAACAAAAATTATTTATAATCATAAATTCATAATGAAAAAAGTCTTCAATGTTAACAATTCACTGTCAAAATGTATATAATTACAAGTTTACATCTTCAAAAAGAGATAGATCTTAAAACAAACAAAACAAGTAAGCCAGCAAAGTAGCAAGTTATCAATTTTCTTAAATGCACACGTTCCTGTTGCATTTAAAATAATAGTAAAGTTAAATTACTTAGAAAAATAAACTAAACAAAAAAAGATTTAAAAATAAACATAACATATTAAGTAAAGAAGAATAAGTAAATATTTTATAAGAATTACACCTCAATCTCAATTTACTCAACATTTGTAGCAAATTCAGCACTGCAAATATTCATACTTGCAAATTGTAGCTCAGCTGAATGAGATTTTTTTTTTTTTTTTAATGGTTGTCTAACTCTTGATAGCTTTGGCCCTTGCTTTGTGTAACGTGTGTGGTCTAATGGTCTTGTCTCATGGCAATTGGCAATCACTGAAGGGCCCTTGTCTTGTTTAACATGTGTAGTCTAATGGTGTAACGTGTGAAGGCTAAGGCTAGGTTTTTTTTTTTTTTTTTTTTTTAATGGAAAGTAGTGCACTGAAGCTAGGCTAGCTAGCTTTTGACTTTTGATGAATCAAATAGTCATTTTTTATAATATATAATATATTGATTATAAGTTTTGGTACTTTGTGCTTTATGCACTTAGTATAAAGACGTAATTTTAATATTTTTTTAGTGAATTTTTTTTTAATGGGTAGGGTCACGGGTCAACCTGTTATTGCTTTGGATAAAAAAAATCGGGTTCAAGTCAGGTATTTTTCGGGTTGAGTCGGGTCAGGTCAGAAAATTCTGACCCGTATTGCCATGTCTAAATACGTTCTCAACTATGACACTAACCAAGTTATGCTGGCTTGTAGATTCTACCTGCTGGCCTAGCTTTGAAAGCTGAGGAAGGTAAGGATGGACCTGAAGTGGCTAGAGATCAAACATAAATGGTCTTGGATGGTTGTCTAAGTACCTCTTCTTTGCAATTGTGTGATACTGTTAACTTGTAAATTCAAAGCAGAACAGATGGAATCTTGTTTCTTGGCATAAAATGCGTGAAAAAAAAAAAAAAAAAAAGCTCTGAAACGTGAAATAGAAAATGCAAACGCAACATTCTCAGTGTTATCCAAACACATACTCTACATGGTCTAGCATGGGTTTGGATTGAATTGAAAAGTTAAAATTATTTTACTATTTAGCTTATTTTTATTACTATTTATGAGCCCATTGTAATTTTGATACTATTTATAGTCTTACTGTACTATTTCAACTAATTTTTACTTTTATTTACAGTACTTTCAACAATAAATTTTCAGTTTCAGTAAAATAAGCGCTATTCAAATAAATCATAGTGATAAGAATGTTCATAATTAAAGAAATGATTCAGTTTGACTCCAAAGTTGAACACAACACAACACAACACAACTTCCTATCAAAATAAAAAAAAAAAGTTGAACACCACTTAGTTCCGCCAATCATGCCTGATTTGAACCATGTTATGTCATGAAAATCAGGTGTACCTTACATGTCTTATTATTTATTTATTTTTTTGAGAAAGTACAAGTCTTATTTTAGCCAATATAACTTGTGATGCTTTCAGGTAGACAAGGAACATTAATATAGCTTGCGCTTTGCCTAGCAAAGTAAAAAAAAAAAAAAGAAGTGAGATCAGCAGGCTGTATGTGCTGTGCTCAGTCAGATGGCTCACCCAATGCAAGTTACTGCTTTAGCTGAATTGGTGTATTTTGATTGTGACCCAAAAATGAGTGGTTTGCTTTTTCATGTCGATTTTCTTCTATTCCTTTTCTTGTTCTACAATCTTCGGTTGATACTAAATAAGAAGCAATATACCTAACAAGTTTCTGCTTGACCTTTTTTATTTATTTATAATAAAGCCACACAAAAAGAAAAAAAAAAAAAACTATTGATCCACTCATCCATCACATATGTTTTTATTTATTTTACTTTTGGGATTTATTTCTTTATTATTATTTACTAGTTTCACTTTGTTTTTGTCTTCTTTTTTTGTGGATTTTCAGGCCTATTTAAAATGTCACCCTTAGCACAAAGAGAGAGAGAGAGAGAGAGAGAGAGAGAGAGAGAGAGAGCATTTTTGAAGAGCATTCGAAAATTAAATTCATTCATTCGTGGAGAGAAGCAAAGGTAAGACAGAAAGAAAAAAAAAAGGCTAGTCTAGTGTGGGGCTTTTGTAAAAAAAAAAACTGCTATTTTTTAATAACTTATTTGAAAAATACCATAGTTTTAAAAATTATTTAGGACGCACTCTATAAGACTTTTAAAATCATATATATATATATATATATTAAAATTGTGATATTTTTCAAAAAAAAGTTAATAAAGAAACAACAATTTTTGTCACAAAATGCCCCAAAACCAGTGGTTTAAGACTTCAGTTATGGTGAGAGAGACAGGGACACAACATGAATATACATGATTCAGCAGCTAAGCTATTGAGAGTCGGAAAGGCTCCAATTAGTTTCACTTCCAACACGAGGAATGCTGTTGACCCTTGTGTACTTATCAACCTTGAAACTGGCCCCACACATGGCCCCTTCACTGTCTACCCTTGGCATTGCTTTCATCTTGTTCATTGGATGCTCAAAGCTCATCAATCCTCCTCCTCCACTGTGGAACATACACCCTGCACACACCACCATACATGTGAGGACCATGTTATCTTTTCGCATGATATATATTATGATGGTTTACATTACTATATATATATATATATATATTCATCCGATTCAAGTAATTTTGTTTATCGTATATAAGTGACAATTATATTTTAAAAAATGTGATAATATTATGTAAAAATACAATTATATTTTGAAAAATATGATTTTTTTTTTTTGAAAAGTTGTAAAGTGATGGTGATAAATACTTTTAAATGTAACAATATATTCGCCCAAATTCTCACGATTATATTCACAATTATTAACATGATTTATGATTTTTTTTTTTTTGAGAAAATTATTTATGAAGTTAAGAAAGTGAAAGTAACACTATAGACAGGAAATTACAATAGTATGTATGACTAAAATGACCTAAAGTACCTGTTGGGAAAGGAGCATATGATTTGGCACAGCCAGCTTTTATGACCTCCAAATCATCAGAAATCACTACAGAGCCATCAGCTGCAATGCCCCAGTACAGCTTAACTCCACCATCAGAACCCTGCAACCATTCCATTATGAACATTTGTGAAAATTCTCTATACAAATACACACTTCCTTTTGAAATTGTATTTTTAAAACTTGATTTCTGTCCATGTGACTGTGTTTGTAGGAGGAGTGTGTAATAACAAGTATTTGACTATCATTATAACTCATATTTTATTACCAGAGCAGCAAAGACAGTTCCAGTCTTGCTATCATAGACAACAAAGGCAAAGCTCCCTTCAAGATCCTTGACAACTTGGTCAGCCGGGTATGGACCCCGGTCTCGAAGTGTACGATATGCCTCGATCACAAACATGGCCTCATTAGTGCCCTTTGATAGACCATACTGCCTATTCAGTGAATGAAGGTTTTTCAAGCTCCCCAAGAAGAGGCAATATATATCTTCGAATCCACAGAACAACCTGCAATCACCCACAAACCAAACCCTTAATTTTTCTTATACATGCATACTGTAAATACAATATGAGCTCTTTTAAATATTTAGAATAAAAACCATTAGAATTTCCAAGATATGTGTGGATGCTCTTACAAAATCTAGCATTGCAGACCCTTGGAGGGTAACAGTTCTAACTCAGGATACCTTAAAAACTGTCTTCCTCAACCAGCAAAATTTAGTTTAAGTGGACCCCCAGAGAATCTAATAGAGCTGCTCATGTGTTAGCTACTTGGTCTCTCAGAAACAATTTCTCTGGTTGTTTTGTATTGGGTGCTTCTTCCTCTGTTTTTGCAAATGTTATTGAGAAGGAGAAGGCCTAGAATTTCCTTTTGTGTTGCTTTTGTGCTTTAATAAAGTCTTTTCTCAGTTGGTTATCAAAAAAAAAAAAAAAAATTGATCTTAATGTCACCTAATGATAAATTATCGCTTGTTACAAAAGCGTACACCGATAGAAGATGACAAATTTTAATTCTAACACTTTCCTTTACCTATGAACCAAAACTCGGTAATATATATTCTAATATTATGATGAACTACCGCGTGTTCCAAAAATATAAACCGATATAAAAAGGGTGAATTTAGTCCTAAGGAAAATTTGAAAAGTGAAAACATTTAATAGTGACAAGACTAAAAATCTCTGTATTAAATTGTGTGTAAAACTATAACAAGGACTGTCATTATATATAGGCAGACATTTGAGTGTTGTATTTTTAGATTTCATCTTGCTTAAGGAATATTTTAACAGGTGGTCGATTATACTTATTAAGGAAGAATCGAGTGGACCTCATTGAGAAGTTCATCGAGTTCCTAAAAGCTAGTTGAATGCAATAAAAAACTCAACCTTACGCCACTTGTTAACTAACACTTCTAACAAATAGTCATACACAATTAATTATAAATTCCACATACTTGGAGAGAGAGAGAGAGAGAGAGAGAGAGATTACCTTTGATGAAGTGAGTAAGGGCGGTCAGGCAGAACATAAGCAAGCACAGCTGCATCACCAAAGGTCATGGAGAAAGTTTTATGAGGATGATGAGAAAGGAACTCATTGAGAGTTTCCTCAGGAAGCTTAGGCCTCTTAGTACCATTGTAAGATGAAGGACTATTAAGCTCCTCTGGTGGGTGAGCAAAAGCCTTATGAAATATAGCCAACATGTCTTTTTATTTTCTTTGTTGTAGAAGAAACTGCAATATTTTTAGTTGTTATTCGAAGTATATGAAGAGATAAGTCATGGAGGGTCCTTGGGTTTTATTTATATTGTCACCTTTATGACATAAAAGGGTGCGGTTAAGGTGGCAGATTTTTCTTATATGGTGGGCGTGGATTTTAGTCTGACTCATCTATGATGATTGATGGATAAGGATTCTCCTATTCTTATCTTTTTTTTTTGTCTTTTATTTATTTTGGTTTTACAGAAAGTAATATATAATATATATATATTTTTTTTGGTAAACCTAATATATAATATATTCACCTCAAGATGAAGGAGTAGTAACATGTTTGACATTTAACTTTATTAGTATTATTATTTTAAGTTCTTATCTACTAAAAAGAAGAAGTTTCTCAAAAAAAAAAAAAAAAAAAGAAGAAGAAGTCTTGTCACCATCATTATACTTAATCATTTTTGTTTATATGTCTGGTAAATAATGTATGGATCCCAATTGAATTCACAGACATAATAATATTTACCCTCTATGGCTCGATATCTCTCTACAATCTACATGCCTGACCCCCACAAGGCGTTGGAAGCCAAACCTGGCCACTCTCTTGGAGGGGGGCAAGAGAGAGATACCCTGATAGCGATAAAATTATTTAGTACACTTTTTTTTTAATAATAATAATGTTATACTAGTCAAGATTTTTTTATTAGAGATAAATTTTGACAAAATTATTATTAGATTATCTTTTTTTTTTCTTATATTCTTTGTCTGTAAAATTTTAAGATGATTAATAGTTATGTGACTTATGTCATTAATCATATATTTAAATTTTAACTATTTAAAAAAAATATAATATACCAAGATTCTAATGCATGGTTTAATTATGAAATAGAATTTAAATTTATTTAAATATATATCAAAATAATGATGTGTAAAATTATGAGTAGTAAAAAACTTAAATATGTATCATAACATTATGAATTCAACTAAAAGTCAAATTTGGTTTATACCAAGATTCGGTTTATATATATATATATATATAACTTTATTTTCTTATATATTTGTGATGAAAATTACAATAATTATTTTTTGTTACTAGAATTACTGATGTCAATAATCAAAGAGGCCAAGTGCTATCACTATCCTTCTTATTTGCATTTTTTTTTTTTAATTTTGTTTTCCGAGTACGACAAATATTTGTTTGTTTTTCTTTTGACTAATTTTTTGGGACAGCCGTTGGTTTCTTTGTTTTAAAAAGAAATGATTTGTTCACAATATTTTAACAATAAATTATAAGTAGTTAGTTGTTATTTGTTCAAATTTAAACCTAACACTAAGTTTACTTTTTTATCCCAACAATAATAACCCGTAATAACCTACTACTTATGATTTGTTATAAAAATATTGTGAAAATATTGTGGACATATCATTTCTCTTTAATTATTTTAGGGTGGTTTTATTCTCACATCTTTTAGTGGTTTTCTTTAACGTCTTCTTACCTTATCCTTTTTTTTTTCCTTAAATAATTTGAGAGTACAATAATGGACCACTAATTAGAGAAACAAACTTTTGTGTAAAAAAAAAAAAAAAAAACTTTTGTGTCAAAATATAATTAACCTTCATTTAATACCAAAAACCATGTAAAAAGGAAATTATAAATTTGGGTGATATAACTTTCATCATAAATTTGGGTTTTTAAAACTTTTTTTTTTCTTCATTTCAAGTCTACACAAAGTAAAATTGGTATTTTAAAATGACTATGGTTAATAAATGATATATTTTTTTTGATACATCAATATTTGGGTGGAAGATTTAAACCCTAGATTCTTTTCTTATTTTTTTGAAAACACTAAAATAAATTAGCTGAACTATAAGACCCTTGAGGCCAATAAAAAAATTTTGTGTCAATAAAAGATATCATAATAAATTATTTTATTTTACATAATTAAATATAGATACTCTACATTTGTAATCTATCTACATCATTACTACATTTAATTTATATATATATATATATATATATAAATTTAAATTAAAAATCAAAATCAACAGACATAACTAAGAGTAAGAGGTGTTCACTATTCACATAAATACACTTGACAATTTTCTTTAATAATCGGTCGTACTAATCAAACTCACATGTTAGATGTGTGCCAAAAAATTGTATTATTTATAATATATTATCTTCTTTTTTTTTTTTTGAGAAAGTTATTATATATTATCTGGAAGCAAATAAATTTAATTAGTGTAGTAAATTGACAACAATTTGCATTTGGGATATTGTTTGGTATGGCTGGGTACTGGTCTTATCGAAAACTGGAAAAGGCCGCAGAGATAGAGTCAGCTCAGCTCCCATACCGTAGGCCACAACCATTGTATTTTGAGTATTCTGTGGGTAACAATAGTTGGAATGTCACACTTGGCCAAATTTTCAAGATAACTAGGTGAGGTTTATCACTTTATCAAAATAAGAACAAGATAGCTATGTGATATGACATTATTGTCTTCCTTTTTTTCTTTGGTGGACGCCCACCTCATGGTGCAATGTGATAGTGCTACTAGCCATTTCATTTTTGACCCATCCCTTGCTTCCATTCTGTCAGCCTTTTGACCGCCAAGTATTTTTTAATTGATTGTAAATTTTGATAAATTTATTGTATATATTTTTCATTCTTGTAAAATTTTAAGATAATTATAGATTCAAATTTAATTTTTTATAATTTAAAATAATGCATAAAAGATGAATTTATGGACCAAACAGTAAAGAATATCCAATATCCAACTAACATGAAAATTTGTATGCATAGTAAGAAAATATAAAGCATATAATCCAATTATGAAATTTTCAAAATATAAATTCAATAAAAAGTTATTGAGTTGTTTAATATTATTGAGAGACTTAGAGTTATATATATATATATATATATAAATAATTTTGAAGGCATGTAAGGTTAATAAAATTTAATATTTATGCCTTTTTTACTTCTTATTAGTGCCAAAATTTGTTTCTTTTTCTCCCATTAGATACTCAATTCAATGAGCATAAAAATGCTCACACAGTTAGAATCTCTTTCTCCCTCATTTGTTTGTCTGAGTGTGTTTGTTACTCAAAAAATAAAAATAAAATAAAAAAATAAAAAACTCAAACCATTAATAACATAATGTTTTCGTACTCAATTTAATAGCCATGCGTTATTTTCCTTGTTTTCAAAGGTTGTACTTTTAATACGTAAGAATGATGGTCATGCATTTCTAAAAGTTTTGTTTATTTGGAAATAACTTATCTAGTTTTATGCTGAAAGTGTATTAAAATATACTTGTACTTTAAAAAAGTGAAAAAAAAAAATTAAGAAAAATTGTACATAAAAACTAAAAGATAAAAACTGATTTTTTTTTTTTTTTTGGTTGAAAAATAAATACACACAAGAGAGATTGAAATGAGTTCTAACACAAAAACACACAATAACTCCGTTCAAAAGTCAAGGAAACTTAGCTATAAGCTTTAACCATACAGACATTCTTGAGTTTGGTTTAAAATATAAAATAAATGTAAAGGCTTCGCTTCACCCCATATAAATATGATCAGTTGAGCATATTCTTTAAGAAGAACATTTTTAATAGCCTTTACAATCCAACAGCCGATCCTTAAACTTATTCCCTCCACAACAATTTTGTTAAATACTTTACTTTTTTTACATACTAGTTAAGAGCTTTTCACCTTGTTTTTGGTTGAGAAACAGAGCTTTTCACTTTGTAGACTTGTAAGAAATTGTAAGAAATACAACTTATAGTGCTGGACTTTTTATATCCCAAGGACAGTAGTACAAAATTGTTGGTCTATTACATTGAAAAATTCAAGTAGATGACGTATTGTCTTGAGAGTGATAGTAACAATTTATTTTCAATGTTACAAGATGATACGCAACATCTATGGAATTTTTTGGTGTAATAGACTAACAATTTTGCATACTGTTGCCAAGATAAAGCAAATCCAACCACTACGTTGTATACTCTTCTAATTTTACACTACTTTTAGGATAAAAAAACTCACAAATACTACTTTCTTAAACCCACAATGGAGATACATCATATATATTATTTCTCAAAAGAAGAAGAAGAATTTGTTGCTGCTTAAGGATGAGAAGACAAAACTGTATACCTTTTCCTCTGCATCTTCAATTTTGGCCAGACATGACGCCTATAAATAATGTAAGAATCTATTGCATTTGACATCTTTTTTTAATGAGATTAACATTAGAGATAAATTCTCTTTTATTACTTTGACTAATCAAAATAAAAAATAGCCTATCGGTGATTTTGGTAATATATAATTAATGTAAACAACAATTCCCATATTAAGGATTTACAGCGTTTGAAAACAAAAAAGAAATGATCAACATATAATTTATAGCATTTGAGAAAGAAACGGAAAGGCCATCAATGAAAAGCCAATCTTATTGGTTGAGCTATAACTATATGCTGAGGACGCATTTTGCATGAATTATGGAGAACATGGATTGAATTTATCCTATTGTTAGTTTGGTTTAGAAATTTTGTTATCTTATGAATCAATCAGGGGCGTAGCTATGTGTAAGGGTGGGGGGCCATGCCCTGCCCCACAACCCACCACACCACCACCCCCCCCCCCCCCCCCCCCCCCCCCCCCAACACACACACACAAAAATTTGAAATTTTTTTAAAATATATATAATTATTTTAATATTTTCAAATTTTAGTCTACAAAAATAAGAGTTGACCCTCTCAAATATTTAATTTAGTTCAATGATGCTCTTAAAAAAAATAATTGGACTAATAGTTATAGAGGCATAACATTATTTTTCACAATTTTATTTTTTATTGTAAAATGCGCTCTTATATCTGTTAAATATTTGATAAAGTTTGACACTAGACATGTTTGAATCTATATCTTTTTCAACCAGTTATGTGGCAATTAACAAGTCATTGACTCATTAAAAAAATGATGTCACTAAAACTACACATGAAATGTCTTTGTAGTTGCCATATAATGGGTTAGAATAAGATAACTTTAAATATGTTTGGAGCTTAACTTATTCCTCCAAATTTTGAATCATTCATATTTTTGAAAATTTCATTAGTTCACTGAAAGATTTTTTACTTACTTTACTATAAAATTAGATAATTTGTATTGAAAATGAATTTTTTAAAGAATTTCACTATAAAAATGGTAAAAATGAATTTTATTTTATGAAAGATCGCTATCAAACATAATTTTGATTGAAAATACTAAGTTTTTGTTGTTGTTGTTGGGTGTGTGTATATATATAACTTATCAAATAAAAAAGTGTGTATATAATAAAAAAGCGTGTTTATATGTGTATGTGGGGGGTTGTCTTGATAAATATATTAGTGCTGCAACTTGGCCCCTCCAAATAAAAATTCCTGGCTCCGCCCCAGGAATCAATGGCAGTCTAACCCCTAACTTAGAACTTTTGGTTTGATTTTTTTTTTGGTGGAATTATTTTCAATTTGGCCATTATTTATGTTTCAAATTTTCATTTTGGACCTTTATGTTTGATTCATTTTCATATTGACCATTTATATTTCAAAATTTTCATTTTCATGAAGGGCCAAATAAAAACCAGAATCAAACATGTAGGGAAAAAAAGAAAACTAAATTAAACATGAAGGGCCAAAATGAAAATAACCTAAAACTTTAAAGGCTACAAGTGTACTTAAGTATTAGACATAATGTGTGCTAGTCAGATCACCTAATGCCAAAGAAACATAACACATAAGCTTTCTTCTAGGTAGGTCACATAAGATAAAAACTAATGGGCATACATGGAAGGACATAAAAAGTGTAACGATTGCAAAAGTTTAAGGATGAAAAACGATTTATTTTTAAAGGATTAGGGATGAAAACCAAACTTCTTATAAAAGCTAACAAGCATGGAAGGAAGGACATAATTAATTTTTATTCATTTTTGTTAAATTTTATAAGTAAACTATGATATTTGATTTTATTATGAAATTAATTTTGATTTAGTTTGTATTAATTTATCAAGTTATGTGTTGAATTTATCTTAATTTATGCAGGTGGATGCCATTAGGTGATTATATTAGTAAGTGAAATTACAATAGTGTCTTTGATAAATTAGATTATGTTATTCTATTATTTAAAATCTGTATCACTCTTAATATATATTATAATAATATAGGCCTGGTTTGAATCAGGCTTGCTGCTCGTCTCCTTGGGCTGGAAAAGGAAAAGAAGAAGGTAGGCCTGAAGTGACAAATGTTTGTAGCCCAATAATATTAACAGCTTGCATTAGGCCTATAAGGCTTTACCAGTAACTAGACAATGGTATAGCTTGTGGGCTGAAGCCTGGCTCATAATGTTTGGGTTTTACAACTCTGATAAGATCTTCTGCAGTTTAGGGTTATTATAAACTTGATTATTAGTTAGTTCGCATTTCTCTCCCATAAAATAAACTTAAAAAATAAAATAAAATAAAAAATAAGTTCTATTTTTTTTTTTCCACTATGGCAATCACTTGCATTTTTTACAATCAGAAATTTTGTAAATCAGAGAGTTGATTCTTAATCTTAAATTCTTGAGAACTTTGAAACATATATAGTGTGTGTTTGGCAAAAATTAAAAAGTTAGCTTATTTTATTATTCAGCTTATTTTTGTTACAATTTATGAGGCCTACTGCATTTTTTGGTACTATTCATGTGTCCCATTGTACTATTTTAGCTAACTTTTATTTTTATGACCTGTTTGGATGGAGGGAGGAATGAGGGAGGGTGGAGAGGAATAGAGAGTGTTGGCTAAAAAAAGCTAATTTAGTGCTAAATCATCTCTATTCTCCTTTCCTCTCAATCCAAATGAACTATTATCTATAATACTTTCAGCAAAAAGTTTTCAATTTTAACAAAATAAGTGAATTCTAAACAGACCCATAACTTGAAATCCTGCTACTTCATACATGCATGAGACAATGAGCGTTGGACAATAGCCTATAGAATTCCTCTAGAAATGTGGTACAAAAAGTCTACCTTCATTTGTTTTAGATACTCAAGTCTATACAAAAAGTCTATATGTTTTTTTAGAGTTTCTTAAAACAAAAAAAAAAAAAAGAAAAGTTTTAGATACTTTCAGTTCTGGATCATCCCTGGTGCATTAATTATGTGGTCCTGACTTATGTATAAACGTGTACTAGTGGTCGTGTTAAGATACTTGGCCCTGTTTGATGAGCAAATTCTAACACACATTTTCACATTTTAAATAATTTTACACATTTTTTTGGCCCACACGTATATTAAAAACGTCCAAATAACATTATTCAAACTCTTCTACTAAACAGTCCTTTGTCTCCTGAGGTTTGTTGCTGTTTTACATGGGAAAAGCCTAAGCTAGAATAGAAATGAATGCCATCTTTGTAGAGTTTATAGTAGTGGGCCAAACTGGCAATTTTGCCACTATTGTCAGCCCGTGAAGCACGCTTCATGATTTTAATTCTGGGACCTTTGCAAATACAAGCACAATAGAAAATAATTCTGTTTGGGATATCAACTTCTAAAGTTGGGAGGAATCCCAGTCTCCTGTACTTATTGTTGATCAATAAGAATTTCATTTCAGCAAAAAAAAAAAAAAAAAAGTTGGGAGGAATCTCCTTCAAGTTTCAACCTTTTGTTTAGTCCATCTGAGTGTATTAAATTCGATGATTCAATAAATTATTTAAACAAGTCTCATTCATTTGATTTGTCCTGTAGTAAGTTGTAGAAATTTTCTTCCAAATTGATTTGGAGGTAAGCTCTCAGTCAATATGTACATGTTTGAAGGTTTGTAGGTATCTCTTTAGTTCACCCCCCCCAGGCCCCAAGACGCTTCTTGTCAATGAATTAGTGTCAATCAAAAGATTAGATCGCGCATGATTGTCCACCAACAACTTCTCAGCCTACTTCCACATAAAACAAAACAAAACCAAAAAAAAAAAAAAAATCATTCATAAAATAAGTTGGATCTGAGTTTTTAATGTTTCAGTAGCCACTTATCTCATATATAAGTGCGAACCACTTATAATTATGTGGTGGTATGAAAATAAATAGACAACTAATAATAAGGTGATGAAATAACAGACCAGCCTAGCAAGGCATATAAAGAAACCACAATACAAAAAAAAAACTAAGCTTTACTCTCTCCAGATATAAGAGCCATGACTACACAGAGGCAAGTACTGACAACAACAGTAGTAGATAAGCTACCTTTCATTTCATCATTGTGTCATTTTCATACAAAAACTGGCACGCATGCACTGCACTTACCACATCCACATGCATATATGTCAGAGTGATGCCACATCCACGACAAAGGTACTACTTCTGAAAATGAATACACGCAAACCCATCACCTCACTCGTATACTTATCTGTCACACGTGAGACGTACGGTTCATGACAGCTCATTCATTTTTGTATTCATTAGCAATAGCAACCATGGTAACTCGGTCATCATGTGCATGTCTGTACAATATTGTCAAACCTTCTCTATTTCTTTTTTTTTTTTTTTTTTTTGGTTAACAGGACATTCATTTAGAAACTAACTGGCCAGCATAGGCAGAGTATTGGCACAACGCCTTAAGTACAAACCATTCACATCATCATTTACAAAAGCAACCATTTCTGGGGTGGGGGGTACATCAAAACTCTCAAAATGCATTAACATAACACATCCCCTTTTTGCGAGCCAGTCTGCACACTTGTTAACTTCTCTAAAAGCATGGTTTACTGTGACTTGCCGAAACTTGCTTAGGAGGTACCTGCAGTCATTTAAAAGTGATGAATATGTTGCAATGTGATTTGAGTTAGAAAGTAAAAGCTGAACAACAGTTTTAGCATCTAACTCCACTTCTAGACAGATAATTCCCAATTGTAGTGCCATTTGCAGCCCATCTCTCAAGGCCCAAAATTCAGCTAGTAAGCTGGTAGCGTGGCCTATTTTCCGGGCAAATCCTTTGATCCACATCCCTCTGTGATCCCTTATAACTCCTCCACCACCTGCCCTTCCTGGTTCTCTATTTCACTACTTTATTCTTTTCGAATATCTCTTTTGAAATTATTCAAATATTATAATCAGTTTCAACGTCATCTTTATAAGTGTCTTATTAATGTATACTTTTAGTGCATAAATTAACAAATTTGTTTTTAAAAAATTTTATTAGAAATTTATTAAAAAAATTGTTCTGGTAAATTTTTTTAAAAAAATTATATACAATTGTGTGCCTTAAGGCACACGTTAATAAAATTTTTTTTATAATTATTTTACATGTAGTTAGCTATTTGTCGCTTTAATACCTACTTAAGAGTGGAACTATCTTTGAATTTGTGTGACGAAACCGTATATTTGGACTTTTACTAGGTTGATGTAGAGTTTGATGCTATTAATGTGATTTCCTTTCTCACATTGAGTCCACTTGTGAATGATTATTGTAGGTTTCTCAATCAATACACGCATGCACGAACCCTCAAACTTAAGTCAAGCATGTTTTTTTTAAGGTGTGCTGGCCACCTCGACCTGGCAACCCCAGGAAGAGCACAAGTCGAAGTTCGACTTTGTTTTGTTGGAGCGCAACTCCTATTTCTATTGTTACTAGTTAATTATTATGTTGGTTTCGATATTTCCAAAGGACGCTACTCTCCCAATTGTACCTATGGAATCTTGAGTTTAGATATTTCCTTATTTTTATTTACTCAACTTATATATGTTTTTATTTTTATGAAGTTGTGAAATTTGTTCAATAAACTACTATTTTGTTCCCTAAATTAAATTATATATGTGCCAAAGTTCATTTTATTGTTTGAATTATCAATTGTGTCAATTCAGTACATGCCAAAAGTTTTAAAAACAATTTAATAATACCCTTATAGTTTAGGAAACAAAATAATAATTTAATTGGTTGTTCCACTATCCTCAATTAATAATTTAAAGTGAATTTGAACTCTTAACATATATTAGCAACCAAAACAATAACTTTATCAAAAAAAATTTTAAGCAAAAACTTCTTAACAAATGCGAAAGTTTGGTGTTTTTTATTTATTTTTTATTTTAAACTTTTAAGCTAAAGAAGATGCACTTTAGTACTCTTGAATTGTCATAATCTAGAGGGATCAATTTATAGCTCAATAGCAATGAAATCTTTTGTAATGTCTCGTGTTTATGATTTCAAATTCTATCTCTTCTCCTCCACACTATCCACCGTAGCCCAAAAAAAAAGGTTGCCATAATCTTGTAGGGGTTGCTATATTAATTGTGTGTGTGTGTATATATATATATATATATATAAATAAAGGGTACGAGCTGGTTCTAAGCACATGGGCATACATGAGAGAAACATATACAATTCCTACAAGCACGTTCGTTGGTGTGAAGGGTCATATCAACATGGCCAAGATTGAATTTTCCCCTATTTTTAGATTCCATGTGTTTTTTTTTTTTTTTCTAATGTCAAAGCAAGTAGGCTGGTGTGTCTTTCTTAATGTCGTAAACATATTAGCTATGATTTCAAAAAGAAAAAAGGTGCACCTACCTATATATAAGTAGTGTTAGAGACAGTACTAGCTAGGCTATGAAATTGCAGAGAAAGAGGCAATGCTTATAACCAGCCTTTGATCTATGGAATTGATTACCAATTATTAAGTATATGCAATATGCATTTTTCATATACAAGGAGAACATGTGATGAAATGATGCATGGGAATCTCTTTTTTTTTTTTTTATAACAAAATTAAATATATTTAACTAATTTTTGAATGATTCTTCAATGGCCCCTGCGGACGTGTCTATGATCTGTCACTAGTAGACTCACTACACACAAGTCCTTATCAATCAATAACAATAGAAAAATATATATATATATATCTTGGTCAGGTTTTGTTGGATATTGATTCTTGATGAGGGTGAGTTTGTTCAACAATGATAATGAGCTTTTAGCCGTTTTCGAATTATATATTTTTAAAAACATTTGTCATTGTGTATAAGATTTGAAGAAGATCAATGATGTATACTGCAAAGTAAATTGTTTGTGGTTAAACTGTCCCCCCTCATCTTTTGCATAAACTTTTAACACTTTTTGCCAGTTTTCTTAGCAAAATTTGATTCTTTGTGTTGTATTTGAAAATGTGACAAAGGCAAATAAAAAAAAAAGGACCAGAATGATACATAAGGATCTTAATAAATGAAATGAGCATAGCTAATTGGCTCCCACATATTAGGCTATTCAATTGTAGGTCTCAGAATCATACTTTTCCACGGGACGAGATGACTACATTAGACGCATCAACATTACCGAAAACAAGTCACAAGTGGGAATATTTGATATTTTCCAAGTGCTTTGTAATTGATTTGTATTTTTTTTTTCTTCACTATATTTTAATTTTTAAAAGAAGAAAGAAGTATCTACGATGGCTTATATAAAAGCATGTGAGAATATTCGTAAGCAGAATCTAATGGGGTGGGGTATAGACATGTGATAGCCTATCAACTCATATTTTTTAATGAGGAACTAGGAAGAAGATAAAAGTCATAAAAAAAATAGGGACAATTTATTTTCTTTTCTTTGTTTAGAAATTTAAAGGGTTTCAAAACCTAGATATTGAAGAATTATCTTACTCATGATTGATAGGACCACACACCAATAATACACAATATAAAAACAATCGCGGGACAGATCTCCAAAATATCAGCTACCACCCCCGTAGAGGTAGCCCATGCCATTTAACCCCAAAGATGATTCAATATAAAAGCAAAACTTTTTTTTTTTTTTGAGGAGGAATATAAAAGCAAAACTTAAAAAACCTTTTAAGTTTGTTATGAAAAAAAAAATCGTTTTAAAGTTTAAAGACTAAAATCACACATGGACAAAATTTTAAGAACTAATAATATATCTTGGCCTATATATTTTGTCAGTATCTTTTTTTTTTTTTTGGCTAATGAGGGTGTTAAGAGTTCTTTTACTATTTATTATTCTTTTGGGTGTATAGATAATTATAGAGAAGAATTCAATGGAAATTGTTTAAAGAAGTTGATTAGAGATTTCGAACCCTCAAGATTTCATGAATATCATTTTTTTATAGATATGACGAGATTTAAACTTAACTTATGATATTTACTTCATGATAATTGTTCTTAACTATCATTAGGCTTATTTGAGAATAAAAAACTTTATCAATTAAATTAATTAAAACTCGTAATTTTATAAATATCATTAGACCTTAAAAAGTAAAAACCATTAAGCCAGCCATTTCATATATATCTTAAACATTTAAATGATAGCACTTGCCTATATTTATGCTGTCACCACAAGCTAGAAACAATGAAATGCCATCTTTTTTTTTTTTTTCTTTTTTTAATCATATTGGATATTTAGAAATTTATATATATAAAGTTAAATCTTCCCTTCTCTTTTCGCACAAATCGGGTGGAAACATCAGGTAAAAAGGTGTTACCTTTAGTTCCTTATCTTTTTTTTTTTTTTTTTTTTGTCTGCACTTTCCCTTCAACCAAACAAACAAAACAGTACCTTTTCCTTTTCATTACTCTTCTCCTCTTTCCTTTCAACCAAACGCTGTAAATAGAGATTCGATAAGATGTCGATTTCAATACGACGAATACGTAAATAATCAATGAGAAAGAAACAAGAGGTCCGACACAGACCAATAGGTCCGACGATTTGTGTATGGGTCCCTCAGCCCATGCCATCTCTTGTCATTTTGGATTTACGTTTTACCAAACACAGTCCAATGGGTCCGACAATTTGTGTATGGCGCCATGGGCTGGATTTCATATTGATAGAACTAGAATGTGGCCAAAAATGTCTTGTCAATGATGTGAACAATGATTTACTTTAAATTTTATTTTATTTTAATGAATAATGATGATGTACTTTAAAGATGTGAACTGTGCACTTGTACTGCCAGATAATGGGTCCGTTTGGATTGAGCTTATTGTTGCTGAAACTGAAAACTGAAAATTGAAAACTGAAAACACTGTAGCAAAATAATTTTTTAATATGTGAATAGTACCGTGGGACTCATTTTTAATATTTTTTATTACATGAACAGTGCACGCACTGTTCATGCACAGTGTTTTTTCCTCCCAAGTCAACATTAGCGGCTAAAAAAAAAAAAAAAAAAACCCGAAACGCGAGACGCGAAACGCAAGGATAATTGCAATCCAAACGGGGGCAATGAATGTAATACATTGCGTGAAACGCGGATACAATGGATAAGAAAATTTTTATAGCATTCACATATATCGGTATGCAATAGAAAAATGCAGAAAATTTTTATGGCATTCACATATATCGGTATACAATAGAAAAATGCAGAAAATTTTTATAGCATTCATATTGATAAATATGTAACACAAAAATGAAGAGGCAGCTCTAAGAATTTTATTTAAGGTGGTTATTAAGGAATTTAAATCATCATAATATTTTTTTGGTACTGCTTTTTAAGAAAAAATGAAATTAGAAATTACTTTTATTAAATAGGTTGAACAAATTACAAATCTTATCTTTTTGTTTTATTATAGGTTTTTTGTTGAATAATTTTTTCATTTGATGTTGTTTGGTCTTGTATTGTTTTTGTTTGGTTTGTATTTGTTGTTTTTTGAGCTAATATTTATTATTGTTATTTAAGCTTAAAAAAAAGGATTAAGAATTTTGTTTATGGGCACAGTTAATTTTGAAATAATACTACGTACACAACATTTTTACAATAAATTTTATGCAAAAAGCTGTTATTAGTATGTAAAAAAGTAATATTAGTATTTAGCCCAAATTAGAATCAATAATAGCTTACCACATTAGATTTGTTGTGAAATTATTGTGAAAATATTGTGAATGTAATAGCACTACTATTATTTTTTTTTCAACCCAAATTTTTTTAATTCTCAGGTCAAAGTGTTCAAAATTTTTATTAGGATAGTCACAATAGGTTAATTTAGCATATAATATTTTTTGGCAAATGTATATATACATTTTTTTGCAAGTCAGGGTGGTCCTATGACCACCCTAGCTTGCATGTAGAGCCACCACTAGAAAAATGCCTAAAATTTTTTTATATATTTTTAAATGATCCACATCAGTCTGGGTATAATTACGTAAATTTATAAGTTTGTTACAGTAATCATGTAAATTTGTACTAACACTATTCATTTTGCATAGTTGTTATTCACACTAACACTATTTATTTTGCATTTAGCTATTTTTTTTTACATATCTCAAGAATAAAGGAAGATAATGGATGGTGGTTACTATATGTGAAGAAAATGAAACAAATAAAAAAAAATCAAGAAAAATTGACATTTTTAATAAAATGTAGTGTAAAATAAATAATCTGATGCGAGGTATTTTGAAAAGCGAGTATGTACAATAGGAAAAATATGTTTTATGCTAAAATAGATAGGAATTTTGCATGAGTTTATGCGAATGCTCTAGCTGTTCTATTCCAAATGCCATTTTAACATAGAAAAATATTATTTATCTATTTTTACATACTACTTTACAATACACCCTACATTAGATCTTATATTTTAAATTTCAATACATTAAAATAATATATTCAACCAATTATAAATTTCATTTTACTCTTCAACCCATAAACCCAATAAAAAATTATTTCACAATCCAATTCCATCCATAACCACTGGCCACCATGACCACAACCCAAATCCACCAAAATCCAACTAAATTTGCAACAAAAATCATCTCAAAAACCAACCAAAAAACAACCACGGGTAAAAATTAAATAAATCAACAACCACTGGAGCGAGAAAAAAAAAAAAAAAACACAAAACTTGAACACCATCACTGTAACAATCAGTCGACCCACAACAACTAGCCAGTAGCCAAAAGGGAGAGAGATAGAGAGTCAAAAGAGAAATAGAGAGCCAAAAGTGAGAGAGTGAAAGGGCTTAGAGTGAGAGAGAGATCTAGATGGTGACTTGAGGTCAGCAGCGTGGTGGCGAGATCGGTGGCGATAAGAGCGAGGAAGAGGGTGAGAGAGGAAGAAAAGCAACAAGAGAGAGAGAGAGAGAGAGATGACAGAGGAGAAAGGAAAGTTGAATAATAAAAAAAAAAGGATAATTACAGTAAACCCACCTGAGGTTTGGCCTGTTTGCACTTTTCCTACCCGTGGTTTAAAATTTATCACTTTACCCACTTGTGGTACCTTCTGTTAGAGATCTGTTACCCACCTCTCCGTTTGCCGTTAGAAGAACACATTTTTAGAGAAAAACAAACATAACACGAATCAAAAATTTAGGGTTTGAATTTTTTTGAAAGAGCTTGGAGGGTTTTGTGGCTCTATACAAGGACAAAGACAACAACACATTTTCAAAGTTGAGTTCAAGGGTATGGTTCTATGTAATGGTTGTGTGTAATGATCTCTATTGTGAAATAAATGGCACTCTTCACTCTTCAAACAACGACCCAACCCAGAACACATGGGTGGTTCATAATCGTTTTTCCCCTTCAACGACGCAACCCAGAAGACTCTTCACTCATCAACATGATCTTCCCTTTTAACATGATCTTCAAACAACGACCCAACCCAGAACACATGGGTGGTTCATAATCGTTTTTCCCCTTCAACGACCCAACCCAGAATACTCTTCACTCATCAACATGATCCTCCCCTTCAACATGATCTGCAAGCAACAACCCAACCTAGAACACCAACGGCCAAACAGCCAAACAGTAGTAGCGACCCAACCCAGAACACATGATCAAAAAATTTTCAAACCAAGAACAGGATCAAAAATTTTTCATACCTAAAATATTTCTCTGAGATCTTCCTATTGGGTTAGGCGCGAGTGTGAGTTAGAGTGTAAGTGTGGTGGGAGAGAGCTTAAAGGCAACGATGGAGTCAATGGAGACATCGGCGATGCCCAAGGCTACGACGGTAGGTACATCGCAGATATGATCGGGGCTTTTCACACCCATCCCGTCGAGAGTTCTTGGACATCCAGTGGCCGGAAAAGCCTTGGCGGCTTGTAGTAACTCCGACGTGGTGGTTCTCGGCTCTGTTAAGGTGGGTTTCTTATTGGGCTCAGTCTTCGATGCTGAGGTTACTCATGGACGAGGCTATCGTGACTCTGGGTCCACCGATGTTATGGTGGGTAGCTCGACGTCGGCGGAGATTGAGGCTCTGAGTCTGACAGTGGTGTCGCCGATCCTTAGTCGGTATCCATGGGTGGTTCATAATCGTTTTTCTCCTCTTTCAGACCTGGGTGATTGGGTTGTTGATGAGTTTGTGGAAGGGCAAGATCAAGTTGAAGTACAGAAGAGCCACCACCGGTGTAGTTCTTGTTTTAATTTCAAACAATTTGATTTGTAGTTGTTTTGAATTTTATTTGTTACATTCATATACATTTGTTTTTAATATCAAACCCTAACTTTTTGATTCGTGTTATGTTTGTTTTTCTCTAAAAATGTGTTCTTCTAACGGCAAAGGGAGAGGTGGGTAATAGATCTCTAACGGAAGGGACCTCAAGTGGGTAAAGTGATAAGTTTTGAACCACGGGTAGGCAAAGTGCAAACAGGTCAAACCTCAGGTGGGTTTACTGTAATTATCCCTAAAAAAAACAAAATTTTAGCATTTGTTCCATATTGTCTTGTAGAACGGTATTGTTCATCCATGCCAAATATTTTAGCATTTTGAACATGTTATGTGATGTGGTTAGTTTTTTTGTATTTGGTGGCTAAATGCTAAAATTTTATCATTAAACACACTTGATGCTAGTGCTTTTAATAACTTGATATATTTAATCAAAATGAACACCACAAATTACTCTAGTTTTCAATTTTTTTTCCCCTCATCTCAATATTATAGGGGGTATAAGAAACTCAAGATGGCGAGGTAAAAATTTGGATCTAAAATTTGATGACAGTTTCCCTTAAATATGTTTCTGTAGTTCCTAATCCTTAACTAAAGGATTTCTAGGCAATTTTGCAAGCCAGGAATGGTTAATGAAACCCAAAGAAAGTGTCTTCTTCTTCTTGCAGTGTAGTAACCCAAAGAGAAAGAAAATAATATAAGAGAGACCAAAGAAGATGATTGCTTTAGATAAAAATATGTCCCTTGCAGTTTTTACTGTCCCAAAAGGGAATATCCATTAGGACCTTGAAACTCATCATGGTTCACTTAGACCGACAAAGTATGCATAGTTACAAATAAACTCATCATGGTTTATTTATGCTCCGTTTAGATTGAGAGAGAAGGAGTGGAAGTAGAGTAAATTTGGCTCAAAATTAGCCTATTTTCAGCCGACTCTACTTTACTCGTCCTCCTTCCCTCCTCCATCCAAACGGGCCCTTAGACTTTACGACAAGTCTTGTCTCTTTTTCAAATATGACTTGACGCCTTTTTATCTGAAAGTTGAAATGTAGCCCTCAACTTGGCATAGAATTAAAATTTGGAAATTTAAATAAACAGACTTTAACAATAAAATAAATAAATATTTTTTCCTAAATTTTCTATTACAGATAACTAGAGGAAAAAGAGACAACAATGGATAGACAGTTGCGCACTTTGAAGAATAGTCAGCTTGAAGCTAGGGTGTAATCAAGGGTGTTAAAAGTGCATGTTTAGAGACAATTACATAAGATTTAATACTGATGATCCTGGAAAATCAGTGGGTTGAAAGTCTCTGGACTTCGGTGATCTTGAAGGCTAAGTCCTGAAAAACCAAATTCAATCAGAGAAAGACCGGTGGAGGCCGGTCTATAGTCCTCCGATGGTAAAGTCAGTGGGCTGGAATAGAGAAAGAAGTATTTTACGACTTTCTTTTGTTCTTTTTTAAAAAGAAAATGTCCGAATGCCTTACCTCTTCACAGAAAAATGTTTATATAGTGCACATGGAACGGTTACTTGCTCTGAAAACCGTTCCTATTGTTGAGGAATTCATCAAAATCAGAAATAACTTCCATGGAAGTTATTTTATCTAGACCGGTGCTTCATTTTGAGTAATGGAGGTCTTGGTTCACAAGTAAGAACCAAATTTGCCTAAGTTCAGAATGTTTGCCTCGTCTGTCATTAGGGATGGACGAGGCTTCGTCTGTCCTTAATTAATGACGGACGAGCTTTGATGGGGACGGATGGCTTCTTTGTTGTGCCCCTCATTCTCTTTCCAAGGACGAATCATATGGACAACTTTGGAAGTTTCATTTTACATCATCATTAGTTGCCCCCTTGTCCATGGGTCGTCCAGAGAGATGTAAGACGTGTGTTAGCTGTAAATTGGAACATGCCACGTGTCGTGAGCTCATTAGTGAATGATCACGTCGATTGATTTAATCGAGGAGCATGCCACGTGTCAGCTGTTGATTGGTCACGTCACTTCAGGTGCTAGGGTTTATTCCCTATAAATAGTGGAATGCCTCCGTTACCCTTCTCATTTCCGAAATTTCCCTCTTCATCCTTCCTCGTCCTAGATCTTCGTCTAGAAGCTTCCTGCGTCTATAGCTTTCCTTCGTCTTAGATCCAGGTATTTCTCTTTTTCTTGTCCTTAGTTTTTCTTTTAAGATGGCTGAGGTTGTACTT
The DNA here is from genome assembly GCA_023736055.1 of Quercus glauca. Classification (NCBI taxonomy): domain Eukaryota; kingdom Viridiplantae; phylum Streptophyta; class Magnoliopsida; order Fagales; family Fagaceae; genus Quercus; species Quercus glauca. The sequence continues at coordinate 49,047,181 of CM043322.1, read as the reverse complement.
TCCTCGTCTAGTGATAGTGTAGATAAGGCCATAGACGAGTACAACGATGAGAGTAGTTACTACAGTTCTAGTAGTTCTGGTGATAGTAGTGGGGGGAACACCACGGATGAGGAGTATGTCTCTGGCATCCCTGGACTTCCTTTAGAGGTTGTACAGGAACAGCTTAGGAAGGCCTCAGGGTCTCAAGCTGGTACCTCGTCCACTGCTCATCTTTTTGGTCCTTTGGACGAGGAGGAGGTTACTGTTTACAGTTGTGCAGTAGATATCCCTTCTAGGACAGACGAGCAAAGACTTCAAAATCTTAAGGAATGGTACCAAATCCAAGACAAGTTTAACCCTAGGTTGCCCGTCCGAGGAGAATGGTGTTGCAACCCTCACTTTGGGATAGGCGTCTGTGAGGCTTATCTTTTGAGGGGTTTAAGATTCCCTTTGAACGATTTTACTAGGGAGTTGTTGATTAGATTAGGTTTAGGAGTATGCCAATTCAACCCAAATGCATGGAGATTAATCATCTCAATGCAAATTTTGTGGGGTGAAGTATTTGGAAGGGACCGTCCTCTTACTGTGGACGAGTTCCTTTATTGTTACAAACCTTCAGAAATACATCAATCCCTTGGTTTTTATCAATTCACAGCCAGGGGTAGAGATTGTAGATTGATCAAGTCCTTGGCCTCATCTGACAGAAAATGGAAGACGAAATTTTTTTTCGTCTCTGGCTTCTGGGCTGGGAATCCTGTAGACGTTGGCCGGGACACTTTTGGTCGTTATTCCGGGGACCTAGGAAACCTTCGTCCTGAGGGTAAGTTGCTCCCATTTTTCTTTTGATTTTCCCTTTTCTTCTTTCAATATTGACGATTAACTAAATTTTTTTTTTTTTACTTGTTTCATTTCAGTTGTTAAACGACCGTCTTTGAGCAAATTCCACCGTGACCACGTCCACAAGGCTCGTCTACACGTGGATAGGGATTTCCATTCCTTGGTCTCGCTTAGACGACTTGCCAAGTGGGGATTGGGCCCTAACCCATCTGACGAAGCAATTGCACACGAAGTCATAGTAAGGAGAAGTAAGTCTTAAGTTCCAAGCGCCCTTGCATATTGTTTACTTTGTTTTAATTCTAAAAGTTTTATTTTATTTTATTTTATTTTTTTTAGGAATGGCAACAATGAAAGGAAACAAAGGAAAGGAAGTGGCCGCTGAGGAGGATCGTCCAGAGATTGAATCTCAGGCTCGTCCTACGACTGGGGAGAAGAGGAAAACTCTATCTAAGAATTTGGATTTAGGAAATCTCCCCAGTCGAAGAGGCAAAAAGGCCAAGTTTAGCTCGTCTTAGGTAGTCAAGCCTACCCTTCCTTCGTCCCAACAGCCTGTGCATACAGTTGACGTAGACTCGTCCATTCCAACTGAGAGCACTCCATCCGAGACCACTCCGTCCAAGACTGTGTCAACCTCGTCTCAGCCTTCTCGAATGGTCCCTTCAAATATTATTGAAAATGAGGGCTTGGCCTGGGAACGTTTCAAGAAAGCTGTGACTGACGAAGACATAAATGTTTGCTATGATATGTCCCTTAAGGATTTCGAACACTCTGCTGTTCATGATCTTTTCCAGGTACACTCATTTTCATTTTCCTTTCTCATCTTTCTTTCTTTTCTTTTTTTTTATTCATTGTTGTGTTTCTTTTTATAGGGCATGTTAAAGTTCATAGCAGCATCTAAACAGGCCACAGGGTTGGACAGGACGAGGATCTTATTAGAGACGAGGATCCAGGAGTTAAAGGACGAGGCTAAGCAATGGGTTGAAGTGGCTTCCAAAACCACAGACGAGGTGAAGGAGTTAAAAACTTTGGTTGAGGGATTGAAGGCCAATGTTGCGAAAAAGGACGCTCGTCTTGAAGAGCTGCAAAAAAAGAATGATGAGCATGGCATTCTCCTCTCCAAAGCGAAGGAAGACGCAGTGGCTGAGTTTAAGGTGTCCAAACAATATACTGATGTTTTGGACACCAATTATGCAGCTGGGTTTGAAGATTTCAGAATGGAGGCTATGGAGAAGTTCCCTAGTGTAGACTTCAGCTCCATAGTGCTTAATCTTAATGCTGCTGCCACTAGCTCTCTCCTTCAGACTGGCTCTGAGGATATTAACGTTGAGGACGATGCTACAACTCTACCTCCTCAGGACGCCTCCAAAGTTGATGCTCCCTCATCCTAATAAAATTTTTCAATGTATTTTTATTTGGTCCGTTTTGTGACATTTTTATGTAATTTCAATACATTTACTTCGTCCAAGGTTTTAGGACGAGATTTTAAACAATCATTTCAGTTTATTTAACAAGGGTTTTTTGGACGTAGGATATCCACCCTTGATCTAATGAATGTCATTTTCCTTTTGCATAAGTATGGACGAGTTTTCTCTCTCTTTTTTTTTTTTTTTTGCTTGACTTCGTCCATATTTTACATATATTCATCTACCATTTTCATTGGAATTTCAAACGTAATTTGTTTGTTAAAATGGTAATAATCAACATTATTCGTCCATGGACCTATTGAGAAATAATAAAAATCAGCAGTACTCGACCATGGACTTGGCTGATCTTTATGTTTAATGAAGTTAAGGCCTTGCATTTTACTCATCCATGGACTGGATTGTTTTAATAAATGCCTTAACAAGATTGAAACACACCCATACATTTCCTCGTCCATGGCTTAATATGCACTCGTCTATGCATTTTCTCGTCCATGAGTCAGATATGTATTATGCTTTATTTCGTCCATTATATGGACGGGTATGCTTTGGGCTTTATTGCAATTAGCTTTAAGCATTAGCTTTGCTTCGTCCTCTGATTTGGACGAGCATGCCTTGGATGTTTTTCCCTTAGGAAAGTTTGACATTATATCTCTGCGTCCAGAGAATTATCTCATCTTATGCTTTTCAACCTTTTCAGGGTTAAATTTGAACAAACGTAGTATAGGAATCAGTGAATTACACAACATTATGTACATTCCACAAATATTATTCAAAACATAAGTATTGTTCATAGACGAGGCATACACTTTAGAGGCTAATGCCTTTATTTAAATAACACAAACCATGACGTTGTCCATAAATTTAACATAATAATAATAAAGCCACACAAAATATAATAATAAAGCCATGCAAAATATAAAGTTTTTAATCCCTGAGCTCGTCCAGAGTCGTGCTCCTCTAAGCTGGCATTTCACTGATAGTACTTCCTCAAGTGCTCCACATTCCAAGGATGCTCCAACTTCCTCCCATCAAGGGCTTCTAGGTAATAGGATCCTTGTCTTTTGTAGTTGACGTCTCTGTAGGGGCCTTCCCAATTTGGTCCTAGCTTCCCATGGGCTGGGTTCTTTGTTGCTAAGGAAACCTTTTTTAGGACGAGGTCCCCTATGTTGAATCGCCTTGGCTTTACCATTGCATCATACCGCCTAGCCATAAGGTTTTTATACCTTGCCATCCTTTGCTCAGCATCCGTCCTTACCTCGTCTATTAAATCGAGGTTCAAACGGAGTTGTTCCTCATTAGCTTCGTCCTGGTAGGTTGTCACCCTATGATTGGCCATATGCACTTCCGCGGGTATAACTGCTTCAGTTCCATATGTTAACTTGAAAGGAGTTTTTCCTGTAGGAGTTCTCACTGTCGTTCTACATGCCCACAGAACACCAGTAGCTCATCTGACCATACTCCCTTAGCCCCCTCAAGCCGAGTCTTGATTATTTTTAACAAGGATCGGTTTGCAACTTCTGCCTGGCCGTTAGCTTGTGGGTGGGCTGGTGAGGAGTAGTGATTTTGAATTCCAAAGTGTATGCAAAAATCTTTGAAAAGTGCATTGTCAAATTGTCGTCCGTTGTCCGATACCAGCACCCTGGGTACTCCAAATCTGCACACAATGTTCTTCCACATGAAATTTTTGACATTTTGTTGTGTGATGTTGGCCAAGGATTCTGCTTCTACCCACTTGGTAAAATAATCAATACCAACCACAAGGAATTTCATTTGCCTTACACCCAGTGGAAATGGACCCAGAATGTCTAGTCCCCATTGTGCAAAAGGCCACGGGGACGTCATTGGAGTCAAATTCTCTGATGGTTGCCTGGGGACGTTGCTAAACCTTTGGCATTGATCACAGACTTTGACGTAGGCCTTAGCGTTAGCTTGCATGTTTGGCCAATAGTATCCTGCACAGACGGCTTTGTGGACGAGCGACCTGGCTCCTGAGTGATTGCCACATGCTCCTTCATGAATTTCTCTTAATATGTAGTTCGCTTCGTCTGGGGCCAAACATCTGAGATAAGGCTGGGAAAAGCCTCTTTTGTAGAGAATCTCGTCCATAAGAATGTATCTGGCTGCTCTGACCTTTAACTTTTTAGCCTCATCTTTTTCTTCTGGAAGTCGTCCATCCCTTAGGTATGACACAATTGGAGCCATCCAATTTTCTCTGCTTTCCACCTGTTGTACTTCTGGGATGTCTATGCTTGGTATGTATTGAATCTCATCAAACTTGTCTACGGCTTCATTTGCTGAGGCTTCTTTTGCTAAGGTATTAGCTTCCATGTTCTCCTCCCTTGGGATTTGAACGAAACCAACTTCTTTAAACTTTTTTATAATACGCATCACCCTGTTAAGATACTTCCTCATTCGTTCTTCTTTAACCTCATACATTCCATTCACTTGGCCCATGATCAGTTGAGAATCTCCCAAGACGAGGACTGACTTTGCTTCTACCAATTTGCCAATTGCAACCCTTTGAGAAGAGCTTCATACTCAACTTCATTATTAGTTGCTTGGTAGTGCAGGTGAACTTTGTGTTTTAGTTTATCCCCTTCTGGAGATTGCAAAACCACACCTATTCCTCCTGCGTACTGTGTAGACGAGCCGTCCACATGGACGACCCACTTCTTGCTGTTTTTCACTTCATCTTCATCATCACAACTTAAGGTAAACTCAGTAATGAAATCTGCCATAGCTTGATCTTTTATGGCATGCCTTGGTTGGTACTTTATGTCAAACTCACTAAGCTTGACGGCCCATTGAATCAAACGTCCTGCAGCCTCTAATTTGTTCATTGCCTTCTTGAGTGGGTGATCTGTCATGACGTTAATGACATGAGCTTGAAAATAATGCCTTAGTTTTCTGGAGGCTGTTATCAATGCAAAAGCCAATTTCTCCATTAACGGGTATCGTCCTTCTGCTCCCCTCAGTGCTTTGCTGGTATAGTATACAGGTCTTTGTACCTTGCCCTCTTCCCTCACTAGAGCTGAACTCACTGCGTGTGGGGTGACTGCCAAATATAAGTACAATTCTTCTCCTTGCACGGACGGGCTCAACAATAGGGCTTTGGTGAGATATATCTTCAAATCTTCGAAAGTTTTTTGACACTTGTCGGTAATCCTTTTCTAAGAACCTTAAAAAATGGCAAACATTTGTCAGTAGCTTTAGAAACAAACTTGTTGAGGGCGGCAACTCGTCCGGTGAGGGACTGGACTTCTTTAACATTGTTCGGAAGCTTCATATCCAAAATTGCTTGAATTTTATCAGGGTTTGCTTCGATTCCTCTGTAGGAGACCATAAATCCTAGGAATTTCCCTGATGATACTCCGAAAGCACATTTGTTAGGGTTCAACTTCATGTGATACTGCCTTAGTGTGTCAAATATTTCCTGCAAGTCGTCCAAATACCTCTCCTCGTCCTGAGTTTTTACCAACATATTTTCTATGTAGACTTCCATATTCCGCCTGATCTGTGGACGAAACATGTGATTGACCAATCGTTGGTATGTTGCTCCAGCATTTTTCAAACCGAAAGGCATCACTTCATAGCAAAATAGTCCTTGACTGGTGATAAAGGACGTCTTCTCTTGGTCTGCTTCATCCATCTCAATCTAATTATAACCAGAGAAAGCATCCAGGAAACTGAGCAACTTGTGGCCTGCAGTAGAATCTACCAACTGATCAATGTGCGGCAACGGGTAACTGTCCTTGGGACAAGCCTTGTTTAAGTCAGTGAAATCAACGCACATTCTCCATTTGCTGTTCGCCTTCTTGACCACGACCACATTGGCTAACCAGTCAGGATAGTATACCTCTCGGATGAACTTTCCCATGATTAACTTCTGAACTTCCTCCTTAACAGCATTATCTCTCTCAGGGGCGAACACCCTCTTCTTTTGTCGCACTGGCTTGGAGGAAGGGCATATACTCAGATGGTGGGTAATGACATTAGGATCTATACCCGGCATGTCTTCGTGACTCCAAGCAAACACATCTCTGTTTCTTTTTAAAAAACAAATAAGGTCTTTCTTAATCTTCGCTTATTTTCATCTAAGGGAATATCTTCCAACGCTTCTATGCATTCTGCCACAACTTTCTTTTCTTCAATATTCATTGCATGGATTTGCTCGTCCGTAGCCAACATGGCTAGATAACACTCCCTTGCTGCTAATTGGTCTCCCTATACTTGGCCTATCCTATGTTCCGTCGGGAACTTGACTGACAGGTGATAGGTAGATGTAACTGCCTTCCACCTGTTTAGGGTTGGCCTTCCAATTATTGCATTGTAAGGCGACAAGCAATCTACTACTAGGAAATTTACATTGGTAGTCAACTGTCGTGGATATGCTCCTACCACCACTGGTAATGTAACAGTACCTACAGGCTGTACCTTCATTCCTCCAAAGCCTACTAGAGGCAAGTGCACTGGGCGGAGCTGGTCTCGTCTGATCCTCATCTGCTGAAAGGCTGGGTAATACAGAATGTCCGCTGAACTTCCATTGTCTATTAGCACTCTTCTAGTTGTGTAATCAACAATAAGTAAGGCGATGACAATAGCGTCATCATGAGGATGATGGATTCTCTCAGCTTCCTCGTCCATGAAAGTAATCGGTTGTTCGTCCATGGACTTCACCCTTGGTGATTGTCCTGAAAGTTGGACGCTCTGCACTTCCTTCAAGTATGCTTTCTTCGTCTTGGATGACCATCCTGTCAAACTTCCCCCAATGATAACTTTTATCTCGCCTAGTGGTGGTCGTGATGATTCCTCTACTTTCCCTTTCAACTTCTCATCCTTGTGATCTCGTCCAAGGAAATTTCTCAACTTCCCTTGCCTTATGAGATTCTTAATCTGCTGCTTCAAATCAAAACACTCATCTGTGTCATGGCCATGGTCTTTATGAAAGCGACAATACTTGTTCCTGTTTCGCTTGTTGGGATCTCCCTTCAATTTCTCTGGCCACTTCAGGGAAGGCTCGTCCTTGATTTACATAAGGACCTGTTCAAGTGGCATATTCAATGGAGTATATTGCAGGTTGCGTGCTGACGAACTTGTCTTTTTGTCCCGGTCTCTTCTGTCGTCCGTCCGTCCCTTCTTTGGATGAGGGCCTTGTTCCGGGTGGCGATTTGTCTCCATTTTCTCTATCCTCTTTCTTTTCGTAGCTATAATCGCATCTTCTGCATTCATGAAGTTTTGAGCTGAATGGACGAGCGCCGCCATGGTCTGTGGCTCTTTCTCATAGAGTTTGTGGATGAACAAATCCGAATGAACTCCGTTGTGGAAAGCTGCTAACAGCAATTTGTCATCCATCTCGTCCACTGTCAAGGCTTCCCTATTGAATCGAGTGATAAACGATCGTAAATTCTCATTTTCCCCCTGTTCTATCGTTAACAGACTGGAAGTAGAACGTTTGTGTCGTTGACCCCCTATGAAGTTATTGACAAACAACTTGCTTAATTCTTTAAAAGAATTTACTGAATTTGGGGGTAATTTGCTGAACCACACTCTGGCTGGACCTTTGAGAGTGGTAGGAAAGGCTCTACACATTATTTCGTCTGGAACTCCTTGAAGATGCATAGTGGTCTTGAAGGTGGCAATGTGGTCAAAAGGATCTCGATTCCCATCGTATGAATCTAAAGAAGGCTTTTTAAACTTCGGTGGCAGGGGATGGCCATTGATGGAAGCCGTTAAGGGAGAGTCAGTTCTATGAACCAAATCCTCTACTGGGTTTGCCCTCGTCATATTCTCCTTCAATTCGTCCATGACTTTCTTCATTTGATCCAACTCTTTTTCCAAATGGGGTACCCTTCGCGGGGTGGTGCCCCTTGATTGACTCCCATGTTGAAAATTCTCTTTGTCCTCTTGACTCCGAGTTTGCCCTTTTTCATACTCTCCATGTGTCTGCCTTCTTAGATTAATCTCCCTCCGTAGTTCTTGATTTTGGCGAGTTAACTCCGCCATCGCAGCCGCCATAGAGTGCATATGTTGGACAGATGATGCTTGCATAACTGGTGCAGATTGGCGATCGCGATGATGGTTACTTGATGCGTCTTTACTCTGTTGAGGGCCTGGGCTAGTTGCCCTCGACCTTGTCCGAACCATTTCAACCCTTTATGAGAGGAAGAAATCGCAGAACTCAAGTTCAAGAGCGACAAATATTTCTCCCCACAGACGGCGCCAACTGATGATCCTGGAAAATCAGTGAGTTGAAAGTCTCCAGGCTTCGGTGATCTTGAAGGCTAAGTCCTGAAAAACCAAATTCAATTAGAGAAAGACCAGTGGAGGCCGGTCTATGGTCCTCCGATGGTAAAGTCAGTGGGCTGGAATAGAGAAAGAAGTATTTTACGACTTTCTTTTGTTCTTTTTTAAAAAGAAAATGTCCGAATGCCTTACCTCTTCGCAGAAAAATGTTTATATAGTGCACATGGAACGGTTACTTGCTCTGAAAACCGTTCCAATTGTTGAGGAATTCATCAAAATCAGAAATAACTTCCATAACTTCCATGGAAGTTATTTTATCTAGACCGGTACTTCATTTTGAGTAATGGAGGTCTTGGTTCACAGGTAAGAACCAAATTTGCCTAAGTTCAGAATGTTTGCCTCGTCTGTCATTAGGGACGGACGAGGCTTCGTCCGTCCTTAATTAATGATGGACGAGGCTTCGTCCGTCCTTAATTAATAACGGACAAGCTTTGATGGGGACGGATGGCTTCTTTGTTGTGCCCATCATTCTTTTTCCAAGGACGAATCATATGGCCGACTTTGGAAGTTTCATTTCACATCATCATCAAATACTTTATCAAAGTTTATTAAAATATTACTTTCCCTTCCTCCAAATATAATTTTTTTTTCACCTCATCCTTCCCAATTTCGCATTTTCTTCCAAAAGAGCCAAAACCCAGCCACCAAATCGATGCACTAGTCACTACCACTAAATTGATATTGCACATAATCTCAATCCCACCAGATCGAGCCAAGCCACAAACTCGAGCCATTTTTGTTGGGTACGTTCTTCCCTCAAAACCCAGCTACCAAATCATTGTCATCATTGTTGTTATTCAACTATGAATGCTCTTGATATATTGAAATAAGGGCAACGGTACTCTTAGAAGGCCACATTTTCATATCCTCTTTCATGTTTTAAATGTGGACCTTTTTTTTTTTTTTTTTTTTTTTGTCTTTTAAAATGTGTATACCAATGTATTAATTGTGAATATCATGTAAAGCAATGGATGTAAATTGAGATTAAGATAATATTTTTCATTAAAATAATACTTGATTTAGCAAAAAGAAATATATCTTACTTAGAAATAGGAGTGATAGGAATAATTATTATAAGAACTACAAGAAGATGTAATTATAAAATGATAATAATAATTATTTTTATAATTATTACGATAATTGGTGGAAGGGAATTCAAGCCTTAGTTTTTCTTATAAGGAAGATTGAGCAATGCCATTAAATTACAAAACTCTTGGCTAATAGAATAATGATTTGTATTCATATCTTTGGTGATGAAATATAAATAGAATTCTAAATAATTTGTTTTTCACAAGTTTGACACAACATAATAAAATGATCTAATGATCATATTCTAATCAAAGTTTCTAAAATAATATTATAAAATTATTTTTGCACACATTTTGGGTCTTTTGTCATTCAATTATGTATAAATTGAACAATATTGTATAATAATTAATATCATTGTGCTTTGTTTAAAATTACTATCTCTATAAATATTTTAAAAAATGAAAATCGATAGCATCTCCCCTAAATATTTTCTAAAACAATCTTCATTTAAAAAAAAAAAAACAATAATGCATGTTTCATTATAAAATATAATTAATACATCAAAAGAGTGAGTTTGTAATTTGTTTGTTTTTTTAAATCAGGTTTTATATCATTATAGAATTCAATTAGGCATATACTTCACAAAAGTTTCTTTATTAAATTATTATAATTACAAAGAAAGAGGGAAGAGCCAAGAACGTTAATGCTCAACTGATAATTCTAGACATTTCTAACAAAAACATTCAAAGTTCAAATATTCACTCCCTCAATTATCTAATTATTAAAAAATAAAAGAGGGAGGGAATTAACAAAGCTTTTTAGATAATGACAGTTAATAGTAGTTTTTTTGAAAATTTTAATTATTTTTAACTGTTAGGAATTAATAACGATTTAGGGTAATAAAAACACAACTAAATATGATTACTTTTTATTATTAGGTTAAGATATTAATCGATTTTGGTATAAGCGAAATTCTAATTTCAGATCTCTTATTCGACTATAAGAAACGTTACTAATAAAGTTAACTGAAACCCACGATTAATTAAGCTCCAACCACTTTTCATTCGATCCATATGTAATAGACAACCGCGAAACAATATTAATTATACCATGTGCCAGAATTTCATCTAAATCATTATTGACACGCCATACCCTACCCAGTCGGTGCTTGAAATTTGTTGTAATCATTGTTCTGCTACTGTGTTCGGATTATTTAGACAGGCAAAATGAAGTTACCTTCAGAAGGTTGTGATATATCATCATGGCACCAAGAAGTGATAATTTGTGCACGCATGTTTATAACAGTTCACACTCCTAATATTAATTAAAAAGTAAAACCCTTGAAGATGATCTTGATCCAAATGTCATAATTGACCAATAATAATTAAGTGTTTTATTTTATTTTATTTTTTTTTGTGGTGGGGGGCTCATATGTTGGTGTATTTTGCCATATATATATATATATATGTATATATATATATATATATAGGACATTGTGGAAATAAAGGTTTTGGAAGGAGCTGCCATATATAAATATTTGAATATACATTTATACATGAAAATTTACGATGTGGAGTGTTCATCAAAGGAGCTTAATTAGCATGAATAAATGGACCAGATATATATGTGCACGATATTTTCTTATGAAAAATATGATGTGTGCCCTACGTTTCAACTATCAAGGTTTAGAGCAACTTCAACTCAGATCAGATTACAGACCCACACGAAGACTGTACACATTGACCAAGTTTATGAGTAGATACAATAGGTGTAATGTGAAGGGCATTTTGACAACTAACCACTTTAAGTTCAAATTTAATAAAAGATGAGTATTGACTATATAAATAATTTTAACTTCAAATTTCATTTTTTTCAAAAAAAAAAAAAAAAAAAAGTTCAAATTTGATAAAAGATGAGCATTGACTATATAGATAGAGTAAACGGTAAGTTAAAACATTTACTAGCCTCTGAACATGCGCTCACGCGCGTGTTCAGAGGCTTTTTTATTTTTTGAGTAAAAGTTAATAATTTGCTTCTATTATAATTTAGAAATATTTTCAAACAAATAAAAAGGATTATTGTAGGGAAAATACTTTCTTTTTTTGAGAAATGTAGGAAAAAGACTTGGCTATAAGAAATTGTTATTAACAGAAGAAATGAGTTTATTTGACCATCGAAGAAGTCCATTGTGAATTCCAATTGAGAAGATAAAAATCAAACCCACAAAAGTTACATGAGAATTAATTGGATTTTATAGATCTAATGGTGAACTTCACTCATGAAAAAAAAATGAGGACTTATAAATAAGGAAGAATCTCATCAGATGAAGAGAATAAATATTGCATACCTTCCTTTAGAGAATAAAGCTACTTGTATGAACAGTTTTTTTGAACATGCTCCAAAACCAATTTTTTTTAAGACGTTGGAAGAATTATCTTGTAGTTTTTTTAGTCTTTTAATTTGAATATATCTATTGTTAGTGAGTTTACATGTTAAAAATGAATTTATTTTGGAACATCTCAAAATAGAATATAAAACTACTAACAATTTATTAATTGACTTGTTAAAAATGACTTCATATTTTTTTTTTTGAAAAATTGTTCTAATAAAAACATATTTTATAACAATTTGTGGGGCACAACCCACACATTTTTTTTTTCTAATAAAAATAATTATTACCCTAAAATTTTGGGACATTTTTATAATGGGGCCTTACCGCCTTAGGGAATGGCTTAACTAATCAGTCTAAAAGCCAGCCCTTTTTATTTACCATAAATCACAATATATTAAATCAATATAATATGTTGTTTTACTATTATTCTTAGGACAAAACCTAAGTAAAACACAAATAAAACATAAACACATTGTTGTATTGACCAATAAAATACAAATAATATTTTATTTTATAGGGAAAAATATATTCTTTTTTTTTTTTAATTATAAAACAAGGACAATTAGTTTCCGGATTGGTTTGAAAATCAATACACTCATATGTTTGATTATGATTGGATATATAATGTATTGTAATTAATATATTGTACATAAATTTTGTCCTTATCTTTTGTATAAGTGATCGATTCTAATTAATTTATTAAAGAACCAAAATCGATCTAAAAATTTTTGGGGCTAATACTTTAGATGGTGCTGTCCCAGTATCATTCTTTTTTTCTTTTTCTTTTTCTTTTTTTGTGAAAACTACTGGTATCGTTCTTAAATTGCAGTAATATTGCCCCTAATCTAAAGGTGATAGGACAAAGGCAACAAGTAATTAAGGAGCCCTCCTGTTCAAACTTCAACGCCATGGGTGTTGTGCACATGGGTGGGTACCATTTTACATTTAGTTTTGATGTGTGAATTCAGTTTTTTCACAATTAGGTCTATGTATTGGTCGTTGAATTCATAAAATATTATTGGTGGTTGGGTCCAAATATTTCATATTCTTGGTGGGCTCAAGTACTGTGTTTTACTTTCTCAAAAAAAAAAAAGTACTGTGTTTTAAAACCAAAGATTAAAAGAGAGCAAAGGAGTGAATGTATAGTTACAATTCACATATAAATTAATTTTCATGAAATTGATGGAAGATGTTTTCTTTAACAGATTTGACTTATTTTGTTTATGAAGATTATTTTTTAATGTCATAGCATGTGAAAAAGGATCACAATTTTTCTGTACAAGCACGATAAGCTTAGGAAAAAAACAAAATCATTGTGGTTAGAGCCATCGGCCATGTGACATATATAATAATGAAAGCATATTTTTAGCCACATAGTATGGTTTGAATACAAGGAAGAATGAGATGGAAGAAAAAGGTTATGGTTGAATGTGTTATTTTAGCATTATCCTATTCTAATTGCCCTCGTTCTTTCTTGGATTCCATGTGCTGGTTGATCACATCCTAAGAATTGCATTAAGGCTGCAGCTGCGACTCATTCCAAGCTACGGAAATCAGTATTTGATATGTAGAATATTAAAGTGCCCCCTCTTTTTCATTTGGTAACTAAGATAAATTACTAAATTTTGTTTGCAAATGAGAATGTAGTAACATTTCAATAAAGATCACAAGTGATGCTTAATATGTATACTCGAGGCTAGAAATTAATGGCTATATATTTTGTACACTACCAAGAGAATTCGTCTAATTTTCGCAATAATTTGGGTGGTCCAATCAGCTCAATAATATATAAAGTTTGACTTTTTTAAGTAAGCTAATATATGCATGATTTTCATTTTTCAAAAGAATTTGAGGGGCTTCCAATATAATAAGCATGTAATTATATGGACCTGATAATAAATATCACAGGTAATTATCGGGTTGGTGACCGATCACTGACTCCCATCTACTTGGGATTTGCATGAAGCAGAATCATTGCTATTGTATTGTAGTCACTATTACAATAAATTGAGGTGGAAATAGGGATCGAATTCAATTATGAACTGGTGGGAAGCATTAATTTGTAGGTCCAACAATTTGTGAATAAGGACCACTAGCTAGTATGCATTAGTGCATGCAATTGATTTCTGAGCTTGAACTTTAGTTTTAGGCTTGTTTACGAGTCCAAGCAAAAACATTTCTTCATGAACAAGCTCTTGAGCTTTTAGATTTAATACAAAATAATTCAAGTATAGACTCATGTATAAGTTTATATGTATTGACTAAATATACTCATTACACATATTTTAATAATGACATGGCCAACATAGGACCACTACCCATTACATTAATTTTTCTTCTTCTCTCTAAATTGACCAAGAACCACTTTAGACTATAGTTACATTCAAAAATAAATTAATTAATTAAGTTGGCGACATAAGATCCACGCTATCAATCATCTGAAGTAAATTATGAAACATATTAGTATTTTCTTATTCATAATAGTTACAAACAAATATTTTCCTAGTTCTTCACCATCTAACGTGAATGTAAAAATTGTATTTTGAACAATTGCTAAAACTATAGACAAAGAATGATGAATGAATGAATTTAATTATGTAAAATTTTAATTTGAATAATGACTAATTATAAGTAGGACTAGATGCAGAATAAAATAAGTATACTATTTACTTTTTCTTTTTTCTTAATTTTAGAGATTTAAGTATTTAATAATGTAATTTTTTTAGATTTCAAGCTCAAAAACTTTACCTGAGCTCAAGTTTGAGCTTGATATTGAGCTTGAGCTTGGCTTGACTAATTAATCAAGCCAAGCCAAGCTCAAGCTTTTTGGCTTTCCCACGACCTCAAGCTCAAACATTATTTTTAGGTTTGTCATAAGTTTGACTTTTCCTGAAAAGCCAAGCTTAAATATGCACTACTCGACAAAGCGCGGCTCACTTACAGCACTAAGAGGGAGCCAAATTTGTTTCTTTTTCAAGACTAGGTTGCTTAAGACTTTCTTCAAGGGGAATCTCAAAATCTTGTCAACATGACATTCTCTCTCTCTCTCTCTCTCTCTCTCTGCATTTGGTAGAATATTGGTTTTTCATAATGGTCAAAGATCACAATTAACACAAGCTAGCTTATTCTCAGAAAATTTTAAATCCTATCATCAGAAAGTATGGCGTGCAGATGAGCCTATTTAGTTTGCTTCCATGAGAGTTTTATGGCCTGTTTGGATGTTTAAAAAAGGAGGGGGAGTAGAGTAAAGGGAGGGAGAGTAATCTAATTACCTTGTTTGGAAGTTTTTTAAGGAAGGAGGGGGAGGGGTTTGGAAGGGTTTGGAGGGGTTTCAACTCCCTCTAGCCCCCTATTTTTAATTCCCCCAAATTGGAGAGATTTGGAGGGAGAGTAGAGTACATAAACTATTGACCAAGTAAATTACCTAATTTACCCTTATTATATTAACAATATTACACAAGGGGAAGGGCTAATTACTCCCTTCCCCCTTACTAATTTTAAAAACATCCAAACAAGATGGAGGGGAATCATTTTTCTCTACTCTCCTCCCCACTACTCTCCTCCCCTCTACTCCCCTCTACTCTCCTCCTTCTCTAAACTTCCAAACAAGCCATTATATTCACAATTTGCCGATATGTAGGGATTTTCGCACCAATTTGCTATCACCCAACTATAATGGCCTGTTTGGAAATTTAGAGAGGAAGGAGAGTAGTGGGGAGGAGAGTAGTGGGGAGGAGAGTAGAGGGAAATGGTTCCCCTCCACCTTGTTTGGATGTTTTTAAAATTAGTAAGGGGGAATGGAGTAATTAGTCATTCCCCTTGTTTGGATGTTTTAAAAATTAGGATGAATAGGAGAAGAAATGATTAAAATAGACAAATTTACCCTTATTTGAAAATAGACTTGCAACATTGGTCTATGATTAATTTGTTAGAAAGGGTAAATTAGGGAATTTACTTTGACAATAATTTATCTACTCTATTTTCCCTCCAAATCTCTCCAATTTGGAGGAATTAAAAATGAGGGGTTAGAGGGAGTTGAAACCCCTCCAAACCCCTCCCCCTTCTTTTTTAAAAAACTTCAAAATAAGAGAATTGGATTACTCTCCCTCCCTCTACTCTATTCCCCCTCATTTTTTAAACATCCAAACATGCCATAAGAGAACAGTAATAAAGTCAGGAATTTATTTTTGAGAGAGACCCATATTATGAATTTATGATGGTTATATGCTATGAATTCTGCTATATATAATATATGATATATGTACTAGCTTAGTACAGAAAATTATTATAAACACAATTCACATATAAATTCAGTATTTATAATGCAGAACAAAATATGTATCTATTTAACTTGAGAAATATCTAACGACTGACAAAAGGATTGAGTATTTTTTATACCTATTTTTAAGCAATTATCATACGGTGTTTAGGTATATTGAAAAGAAGCAAAAATACAAAAGTAAATATCGATGTAAAATTAAATCTTAAGACTTTTTTTAGAGAACTATAATCTTTATGTGGTGTGTGTCTATATATATATATATATATATATATATATGTAGGGGCTGGGTTTGAGCACTTCTTCTATTGGATGAGTGGACTCAGGTCCAACTAGCCCAATACAATAAATTTATAGAGAATGAGTTTAAGAACTAGACCTTAGTAAGGGTTACAACAACTAGACATGGTTATAAGTGGATTGAACAACAAGGATGTGGACTAAAGTGTGAAATTCTGTCCTCGACCCTTTCCGGTGAGCTTGTCGTTCCTATTATTTCTTTAGTGTTTCATTACAAAGGTTTCAAAGAAAGATCATCCAAATGGTTGCAGTATTCTCTGTTTTTAATTCCCAATCCCCCCTCCTTCCTGGAGGATTTCTTACATTATACATATATATATATATATATATATATATCCCCTTTCAGTTGATCTTGGCTCTCCATTTGTTGATCATGCAGATCACTACTTGAGTGCTTGTCCCATCAGCCACCTTCCCAAACTTTCTGCGAAATGCAGCAACCAAGACAACACTGTTCAGTAGTCATTCCCTCATTAATGCGGTTAGAACGTTAATTGTGAGCATTTAATGCAGAGGTGACAGTTTCTCCTTAAATTGCTCCTCTACCATGCTCCTATGGCTGACTCATTGTACTTGACTTTTTTCTTGGGATGCTCTGGGAGACTACCTTTGATGGCGTGCCGCTATTCCCTCCTATGGTCTCGGTTGGCCGAGAACAGGATTGTCCTCGGCGATGTTTCCTGGTAATTTGGACTTTCTTCGTTCGTCTTCGGACATTTCTTCCTCCTCGGCGTGGGCCTTGGGCTTAGTATAAAGTGGGTCGAGGTTGTCAAATTCTTTGACCCCACAATATATATATACACTTCTATCAATAATAAACTTCAGACGTTATCCTAATATTATACACGAAATCACGAATGACCTTAGATGTTTTAGTAAAACATTATTTGTTTTAAAAATAATAGATTTATATATTATAAAATAAATTAATTAGAAATTGAGGAGTTACCTACCCCAAACCTTGCATATATACTTCCTCTATATGTACTACGTACAAGAGGAATTTTTTGAAGGGAAAAAAAAAAAGATCCCCTAAACTTTAGATCAAAATCATACTGAACCAATTATTTTAATTTGAAATAATAAATGCCTAAACTTTGATAAATGTTTAAATTGACCATTATTCTATTACTATATTCTATTAACAAGATTGAATGGAAAATACATCACATAATTAAGGAGTATGTAATTCATTTAATAAATTTTATTAAAAATTATTTGTATTTATTAATAGATTAGTAACAAAATGATGAATTAAGACGTTTCTTAATTTTTCAAGATAAATCCATTAGGGTGCCGTCTAGTGGTTGGACTATTGGAAACTTGAGAAAAGTTGTAGACCTAAACATCTTGGATGTGATCAACACTAGGAGTTTCCTTTGAATTACTTGATACACAATTTTGACAGGTGGGACTGTGTAGCTAGACTTCTTGGACTCGATTCTCACTCAGAGTTTCTCTTAATTACTTGACACTCAATTATGACAGGTGGGATCGAATATTCGTGGTATCTTACAATTCTCTTCCAAAAAATGCTTCCATAGTGATGATGTTTCATATTATAAAAAGCAAAGGACTTATTATATCAAATTAAAAGAAGAAGATGTTAATTAGGAATAATGCTACTACAACAAAACACACAACTTTACCATAACTTGTTTACATAACAAGCTGTTAATGGCACTAAACTAAAAGTTGTTGATTTTGTTGTGGTATTAGCATTATTTAACCGTTTAAATTTAATCCAAAGTTAAAAGAATATTTTTATATATATTTTTTCCTTTTTAGTGCCACTTATCTAAGTGTGACTCTCGCCTCTGCAATCAACACAACATGTTGCAATGCACTTGCAAAGTTGCAAGTGAAAGATAAAACTCACTATCCTTTTTTTATTTGGAATTGAAGAAAAAAGAAAAAGTGAAGGAAAAAGCGCACTCAAAATGTACTAGGATGCCAATAAAAAAACCTAGTTTAAAAAGGGTCCTTAAGTGGCCCCCAGTATAGTCACTGATCAGCTCGCTAACCTCGAATTAATGGCTGTGTTTATCCCGATTGTTGCATCAATTACACTTTATTTAAAGCAAACAAAGTTTCTCTCAAAACTAATCTGAAAAAAAACTCTACAAACTTTTTGTATATTTTTTTTTTGAATTTTGAAAATATAACTGTTAAATTTTATATTTTTTATATTCTTAACATGCATATCAAATTTCGTTCAAATTGAATATTATTTATTATTCGATTAATAAACTTATTTTTTATATACAATTTTAGATCATAAAAAATTGAAATTTTAATATTTGTTTGATGAGATTGTAATTGTTCTTTGATTTTCTTGAAATTTTACATGCATAAAAAATTATATAAGAACATATAATCTAATAGTTAGATTTTTAAAATTCAAACTCAATATAAAAATATATGAGGAGTTTGTAGAATTTTTCTTCAAAGGAGTTTGAAAAGAAAGTTTGTTCATATATACCAATAACCTAAGAAAAGACATGATTAAAAATAAGCGGCTACAAATTTTTATGAAGTTAAAATCAGACATTAATGTGGATGTGGTGCACTACTGTCTCCTTCACATCGTTCGTCACACTCAATCAAACCCAAACAGGCTAAACAGCTTTAGAGTTCAATTCTCGTAGTGTATGTATGGCCCAACTATATGAATAAACCTAGACCGTCCATTCTACAAATTGTCAAAGTTTTTTTTTTTTTTTTTTGGGAGAAAACAAATTGTCAAAGTTGATCTTCCAGGCCCATGCTATAATGTTTGAAATAATTGCCAACATTAATGGATCCTTATGACCATAGGGGACAATGTCGATTTCAAGATTACTTTTGCTTATCTTAAAAAAAATAAACTTGTCTGAAAGGAGAAATGCTTTTGAGAGGTAAGCATCAAGCTATCCTTTCAAACCACATCTCATGAGTCATGAATAAAATAATTGCCATGGAAATTATATAGCGGGGAGAAGTAAATTTAAGTTGGGCTTAATAGACCTCCTTGGGAAGGGTAGAATAAGCTGAAATTTTCCATTGTCCTATCATTGATTTTATCGGTGGTCTTTTCCTTATAATGATAAACAAGACAAAAAATATTATTTTCGTCTATACAATTTTATAACAGTACTTAATTTCTCATTCAAAAAAAAAAAAAAAAAGTACTTAATTTGGTTTATATTATTTCAATTTACAGTTAATTTAATCACTATTATTAATTCACTAACTAAATTAACTGCAAGTTAAAAATAAAATGAACAAAATTTACTGCTATTAAAATTTAGGAACCAAATTAATAATGATACCAACATGTAATAATCAAAATAATATTTTCTCAAGATAGGGATTCAACAAATAAGCAAATCAATAAATCAAGAAATCAATAAGCAAGTCAACATTAATAATTTTTCCATTTAAATTAAAGAGAATCCTTATTTCTTAGAATACACTCTTATTCAAGATATTGTATCCACTTTTCTCTTTGAATAAAGCTTCAGTCTTCCCATTAAAAAAAAAAAAAATCAAGAAAAACCTTATTCAAACATGTACTTGGATTGTTTTTTTTATTAATGGATGCTTACTCTAATTTTTTTTTTTTTTTTTTTTTTGGTTAAGAGGCTGAATTATATTAGATTAGCTAGATACAAAAGGCAGCGTATTGGCTGTGAGCCTTAAAGAGTACAAAAGGCAGACTGCTTTCATCCCGGGAGGCAGTCTGCATGGGTGATGCTTACTCTAATTAACTATTAGGTTTAGAAGCCTAGATTAAATGTAAGAAAAATTTCCTCAAAATATTAAATGGAATGAAATATTGGAAAATTAAATACCACACGTAGTTGGGATTTTTTTTTTTAATAAAACGACAGCTGTTGGGATAATTTTTACTTATAAACAAAACAGAACACGTATAAAATGTCAGCTGCAGAGATGGGTTCTTTGTTTGAGTTCTTTGTTTTGGTAAGTGTATATCATATTCATTACACGTCTTGAAGTGAAAAGACCTACAATTGAGGAACGTGGTGACTGGGAGTTCCGTTTGACTATGGTCTCTTGTAGACAGTCACATGTCACCCAAAAAAGCTTCACGTGTATAGCCTTCTTGTAATTTGTGTTTGGATACTTTCTTGGAACTAGAAAGTGCTATTCAAACACGCAATTTCAAGCTGAGATAATTTGCAAATTTCAATATTGATTTGTTTAATTTTGTTTTGAGTATAAGTTAAGCTTGGAATCGTAATTAAGTTTTATTAAAAAGTTAAAGTTTATTTATTTTTTAACGAGTTTGAATTTATTCTTAATGTAAATATTATATTTGAGATTTTGTATCCATTAATAAATCCATTTGAAAGTTTATTTATTATTTATTTAACTTATAGTTAAGATGTTCTTAATTGAGTTTACTAAACAGATTAAGTTTTTTTTTTTTTTTTTTTTATTTTAATTATATGAAATAGATTTAAGTTTTTATTACTATTAACTTTTTTTTTTTTTTTTTTTATATAAGTATTACTGTAGGGACTCAATTTGTAATGAACCCTTAACAATAAAATTTGTAGAGCGTGGACATAAGAACTAGATCCGGTAAGCAGAAAAGGACGTCGTTGCGGCACAGCAAAAGGAATTTCCAGGCCAATGAGGGACAGATGTTCTCTTTCTTTTTCTTGGCTCGTTTTTCAGTGCCTCTCTCTCTTTTCTCCAAAAGTCCCCCTTGGAGTATTTCGATTTCACCTTAAATACTACTTTTCCCGTTCTATTTTCACCGTACATGTGTAAGTTCCCTTCTGGGAACTTCTTTCTATCCCATTCAGCACATTCCGGATCTCCCGCTTGGTGGTTATAAGGCTGCTTGTTTATTGTTCAGGTATCACCTTCACATTAATGCAGCCAGAGAGTTAGGTGGGATGCATTTAATGTGGAGGCAGCAGCTTTTAGGAGATATTTGTTACCTTTTCCGGTTCCTTCTCTGATCAATATTCATTAGTTTAGTTTGCATGTAACTCCGCAAAGCTCCTTGACAACTAAAATAGTTGCATCCACTTCGAAAGCTGGTTTGAGGGATGAATCTCATCCTCGGACAGAGGAGTATCCTCGGACGGGTGAGTGTTCTCGGACTGGACCGTTGGGCCATAAGCCCACTTTTTATGGACTCTGTTAGTTTTTCAGGCAACTGGCCCCACAATTACTATTAACTTCTTGGTTGCAACGAATCATATATATATATATATATATATAAACAATAATTTTAGCCTTTTTTATGGCATTGTTTTTGAACTTAAAAAAATCAACCACATCCCTAAGTCTGTATTTATAAATATCGAAATTTAAAAAAAATTTATTTATTAAAAAATATCTAAAGGGGGTTTTCTTGCGTGCTAGGGTTAGGTTTTCTCACCTTAGTCGCTTGTAGAATTGTGTGCCTAACCTAGTTTAGGTATTTGTTTCCTTCAACCTCCCTTGGGTCGATAGGAATGTGTGTATGATGGGGTGCTGGTATTGGTTTTCTTTCTTGTCTTTTCTCCTTGGTATTATCATGGCGTGCTTGGATTGATATGTGGGCTCAGTTTTCCCTCACGGAAGAAGAAGAGGGCGATGCTAAGGTTCTAAAAGAGGAGGAAGAGTTGATTCATCGACTAGTAGGTCGGTTTTACACGAAAAGGGTCTTGAACGTGGATGATGTGGCCAGAACGTTCAAACCTCTTTGGAGAACTGTTGGTGAACTTAAGATTAGAGATATTGGTGAGCATATTTTGATGTTTGAATTTAAGGACATTCTGGATCTCGAGTGTGTTCTTAAGTTTGAACCACAGCTGATTTAAAAAAATATATTAAATATATAATATATAATATATAAGTGCCCTATAGCTAATTTTAAAAAAATATTAAATATATAAAATATTTTAAATATATATTAAATATGGGTGGGTCAGGTCGGGTTTGGCAGGTTTGTAGTTTTATGACCCAAATCTAACCCGACCCGCTATAAAAAAAAAAAAAAAATTTTGTAACCCAACCCAACCCACCAAGCCTTAAAAACTGACCCAACCCGGCGGGTCGGGTTGGGTTGGGTTGGGTTTGGTGGGTCGGTGGGTTTTCTGCACAACCCTAGCCGAAACAACCCTGGTGCCTAGATCGCAGTCCAATGAAGGTCTTCTCACTGCCCTTGAGCGATTGCACTAATCAAGTAACCAACTTCACTCCCTTGGGTTCTACGAAAAAATGGAAGAAACTAGCTAGGGTGGTAGGGCAGCCTTCAGTGTCCCCCTCGCCTATAAAGGTGGATAGGCGGCCTGTATTAGAGGATGCTAAGATGAATATTGGGAAAAAAAAAATGCAAGAGTTTCTGTAGCTCTTTGGATAAAGAGAATTGTGAGGTGGCGGCTGGGTCCTAGCGCCACCGAGCATTATGTGTTGCCTTAGTTGGAATTGTCGTGGGTTTGGGAACTCACATACAGAAGATGAGTTGGTTGCGTTAGTTCGCAATAAAGATCCCAAATTGGTGTTCTTGATGTAAATAAAGGTTTGAAAAAGTGGTTCTAGAAAGAATTGGCCATAAGATTCAATTTAATAATCTATTTGTGGTTCCTCGAAATAACACAGGGGGAGGTTTGGCTTTGTTTTGGCTAGCAGATATGAGTGTTGATGTTTAGACTTTCTTTGCTCACCACATTGATGCTATTATTGACCAAGGAGCAAATGACTCTTGGTGATTCACAGATTTCTATAGAGACCCTGATACTGCCAATTAGGAAAACTCCTGATCGTTACTTAGACATTTAAGCCACTGGTTTAATTTACCATGGATTTTTATTGGTGATTTCAATGAGATTATGCTTACTGATGAGAAACAGGGTTGGTTATGTAGACCAGAAAGACAAATGCAGGGGGTTTAAGGATGCACTTGATTATTGTAGATTGAGGGATATGGGGTTCTTGGTTAATGTGGTGTAATAGAAGGTCGGGTAATCAGAATGTATGGATTTGCTTGTATAGAGGTGTGGCTTTGGTTGAGTGGATTTTGAGGTTTCCTTCCTCTCGCATACATCACTTGGATGCTTTTCACTCTGATCACAAACCCTTGTTGCTATGTTCGGACTCTAAATTTCAAAGGTTTTATAAAAAGGGTCTGCCTTTTTGCTTTGAAGCTATGTGGTTGAAGGATAGATCTTGTGAAGAGGTGATTTGGCATTCCTGGGATATAGGGCAGCAACCTGGTTTGGCTTGGGGGTTTAATAAAAAAATAATGTCTTGTCAAGAAAATCTCAAGGTTTGGAATCAAAACACGTTTAGCCATGTCCAAACTACCCTTAGAAGAAAACTAGCAGATTTTAAGGAAGATGAGGAAGGGGGCTGTTTCAGAACTAACCCAAATCGAATTTAAGAGCATAGGAATGAAATCTGCATCCTCTAATCAAGGGAATAATGTATGTGGAAACAAACTTCTCGTAATACATGGCTTAAAGAAGGAGATAGAAACACAGCATATTTCCATTGCAGAGCTAATCAAAGAAACCTGATCTTGGGATTGGAAGATGAAAACAGTGTGTGGGTGGAAGATGAAGCCGAAATGGGAGGAGTGGTGGGTAGGTATTTTAAGGACATTTTTTCTAACTCTAACCCGTCTGGATTTTATAGTATCTTAAATTGTATTCAGCGTTCTGTTGATGTTGATTTGGATCCAAGTTTGGGTGGTGAGTTTCAAGCTTGTGAGGTGAAGCAGGCTCTCAACCAAATGGTCCCAAACACTGCCCCCAGCCTTGATGGTATGTCCCCTATTTTTTATAAGTCTTTTTGGCATATTGTGGGTGAGGATGTAACAGAAGTTGTTCTCCGAGCTTTGAATTTAGGTATTGTTCCGGAATCTCTTAATACCACTTTTATCTCTCTAATACCCAAAATTAAAAATTCAAAGAAAGTTTCGGATTTTAGGCCTATTAGCTTGTGCAATGTCATTTATAAATTAATTGCTAAAGTGGTGGCTAACCTTTTGAAGAAGTTCTTGGCTAAACCTATTCCAGATTCTCAAAGTTCTTTTCTATTAGGTCAGTTAATTACAGATAATATTCTTGTGACTTTTGAAACCCTTCATTTCCTTAAAAGGAAGACAAAAGGGAGGTTGGGATATATGACACTTAAACTGGATATGAGCAAAGCATATAACCGGGTGGAATGAGAATTTCTAGAGAGGTTAATGCGCCATTTGGGTATTGAGGAAAGGATGATTAAAATTATTATGTCTTGCTTGCAATCTGTCTCTAACGCAATCATTCTTAATGGGCAGCCTGTAGGTAACATCAAACCAACAAGGGGGATTTGTTAGGGAGATCCTTTATCCCTTTACCTGTTCCTATTGTGTGCTATGGGGTTACAAAGTTTGATTCAACAAGCTAAAGTAGATGGCCATATTCTGGGTGTTGCTAAACGTAGAATTGGACCTCAAGTTTCCCATTTATTCTTTGCAGACGATAGTGCTTTGTTTTGTAGAGCAACAGAGACTAAGTGCGAAAATATTATGGACATTTTAGAGGTATATGAGAGAGGGTTCGGTCAAAAAATAAACAGGGAGAAGATGAATATTTTCTCTAGTCCAAATACCCCATTCCCTTTGCAGGCTTGGATTTAGCATCTATTAGGTGTACCAGTAATTCACCAATATGAAAAATATTTGGGTTTGTCAGCATTAGTTGGCCGAGCTTAAAAACAAAGCTTTGTGTATTTGAAGGAGAGAGCATGGAAGAAGTTATAAGGGTGGAAAGAGAAGTTGTTGTCACAAGCTGGTAGGGAAATCCTCATCAAGTCTGTTATTCAAGTTATCTCAACTTATACCATGAGTTGTTTCAAACTCCCCAAGGGGTTGATCAAGGAACCGGAAATTCTTATTCAAAAATTTTGGTGGGGTTATAGTGATGATTCGAGGAAGGTGCACTGGGTGTGCTGGGAAAAGCTTTGTGAAGCAAAAGAAGTGGGTGGTATGGGGTTCAAAGAAATTGAAAATTTTAATGATGCTCTCTTAGCAAAACAGGTTTGGAGGATGATAAACAATCCGGATTCTCTATGCTTTCGAGTGTTTAAAGCTAGGTTTTTCCCAAACTGTTCCATCTTAAAAGCTAAGGACTCTGTAGTTGGCTCTTATGCTTGGAAAAGTATTCTCAATGTTAGAGACGTGATCCGAAGAGGTATGGTTTGGTGAATCGAGAATGGGCAATTAGTGTGTATTAAAGAAGATAAGTGGCTGCCTATGAAAGTTAGCAGCTCCATCATTTCTCCTCTACCTTCTTTCTTGCCCAAGACAAGAGTTAGCTCCTTAATTGATGTTGATTGCAAAGAGTGGAAAACTGAGCTAATTTAGGAGCTATTTTTGCCTAATGAGGCCTCTGTTATCATAGGAATCCCACTGAGCATTAGAAACACAATTGATCAAGTGGTTTGGGCTTATAATCCAATAAGTGTGTTCTCTACAAGTAGTGCTTACAAGCTGTTGATTACGAGTACCACGGCTGGGAGTTCCAATCAACAGCCACAAAAGAGATTCTTGAAGGCGATTTGGCACCTGCGTGTGCGCAACAAAATTAAACATTTTGTTTGGAGAGCATGCAACAATGCACTCCCTACGAAGTGCAATCTGGATTGGTGAAAAATAATCTCCTCGGAGATTTGTGAGCTCTACAATGAAGGTTTTGAGGATGTCTTACATGCCTTGTGGAAGTGTAAAGTGGTGGAAGTCATGTGGAGTAGTCACAGTTGGTCTCAACCTAGGTTGCACCAACGAAGCATTTTTGGCGACGTGTCAGTGTTTGACACGTGTCGAACACTGGAATCGGTATGATTCGCTAGACTTCGGTGTCTGAGTAGTGTCTTTTTTTTCGTTTCTCCAACACAGCTCCAACATGGCGTCGATGCGGCTCCAACGAGTCCGACACGCTAGTAGTGAAAAAAAAAAGAGAAAATCACAAATTTTGACATATGGACTTACCAATACCATTGATTTTGTGCTATACCCTAAAACATTAGAGTCTAAGAAGTCATTAGATTGAAACCCACATCTCATTCTCACTTCTCAACCCACCCTCCCTCTGAGTCTCTAACCTCTGCCCGCTGCCGTTACCCTCTGTCCCTTGCCGGAGCTAGATTGGGCTAATTGGCGAGCTCTATAGATGCTGACGCTTCTCTCTGTCCCTTTCAAAATCTTTCTCTCTCTCTCTTAGCTTGGACAACAGGTCAGGTACGACCTCTTCTGACTCCGAGCTTCTGTTATAGTTTTATTTATTTATTAAAGTTAAATATTGTAGGTGATTTTACTAAAATGAATACTGAAAGTGAAAAATCAACTGAGTCAGCTGCTGAAAATATGTTACTAAGTTAGAAAAAGTAACTGTTGGTGGTGGGAATGTTACTTTTAGATGTAACTATTTTGAAAAAATATTTTATGTCTAAAAATATTAAAAATATATGCCTAAATATAAAATTTAATTAATTATTTAATTATTGTGTTCACGCCGTGTCGCGTCTTTATTTTTTAAAAATTGCCGTATCGTCGTGCCTGCATCCTTGTTGGGGCATCATAGGTTCCAACAAGCCTTAAATCCCCCTCCCCTAATATTTTCTGTTGATTGTTTTCTGCAGGTGACAGACGATTTTCAGTAGGAAATCTTTACTGTATCGGCGTGGTACTTAAGGAATCGAAGGAACGCTCTTCACTTTGGGCGAACGGTGCAACCCATTGCAAACATCAGCTCAATGGCGAGCAACCTGCTGCAAGAATTCCTAGTAGCTCAGGAAGAAGACGATCTGCCCATGCCTCTACCCCCAACCCAACACCAGTGGCAGCCCCCAGAACAGGACTTCTTCAAAGTGAACTATGATGCTGCTGTTTTCAAGACTCTCAACTCGGCAGGTATAGGGGTTGTAATTCGTGATTGGCCTGGAGAAGTCTCTGTTGCTCTGTCAATGCCAGTCCCGTTATCCTCGACAGTTGCCGACTTGGAAGCTCTAGCCTGCCGCCGCGCTGTGATGTATATTGCTGAAAAAAATGATATTCACAATGTTATTTTCGAAGGGGACTTAGCTTCAGTGATCACCGCCATCTCTCAGGAGATTACAGTGTTGACTTCTTTTGGGAATATTGTAGACGATATTCGCGCTTTAGTCTTTGTCTCTCAGTTTTTCAATTTGTTCATGTCCATCGTACTTGTAAGTTGTAATGTTGTTGCCGACGCGTTAGCTAAGAAGGCAAAAAACTTAGTGGGCTCTCAGGATTCCTTATTATTGCAAAACTATCAAATTATTGTAAAAAAAAGCTGGTATTATTATGTTTAAGTTTGAGTTGATTTATTAAGTGTCTTAAATATGGATTGAAGCTTGACGTTACAATCAAAATTTTTTTGTGAACAACTTCCTGGTGTCCTAATTCTAGGTCAGTTTGTATATTGTAAATAAGCAAGAATAAAATTTTCCTTTTGGTTTACACTCGACTAATCTGGTGGTAATTGTAGTGTGGTCTGTAAAGACTTTATTCTAATTATCATCCAAATTTTTATTTATTTTTGATGTGATCCCAAAAAAATTTAAATTAGAAACCTACTACACTTTAAGCCTTAATATGATCTCTAATATAAAAAATAAAATAAAAAAGAACCCTACACTTTCCACACTGCATATACAGACCAGATAAGTCCAGCATTCAATCAATACCCCACCTGCACTAACTTAAAGTACTAATATAAATTTGTTTTTAATTTTTCGTAATTTTAAGATTATAAATTATTTTACAATTTTTTTATCACAATTTTAATATGATAAACTATAAGTGACTAGTAATTACTTACATATGAATTTATTATTTTTTTTCACCTATCACATTTTTTTAGTAAAAAATTTTGTGAAATTTTTTTTTGTAATCCTACCCCCCTTTTTATTTTTTTCAAATTTTTGGTAAAATAAAAAGTAGTCTTTTTTTTTTTTTTTTTTGGGTGCTGAATAAGGTAGAAGGTATTCATCTTAGCTGTCATGAGTCATCTAAATAAAAAAGAAAATAAAATGAGGCCAAAAGAAATGAAGGACCCCACAAATTTTGGTACTTTTGCCGTACTCACATTTTGGAAATATTATATCATGTTTCGGGTGTATATGTCATCTCTCTCACAGTAGTTGGGTCTCACACAGTTGTAAGACCCAGTTATTATGAGAGAAATAACATATACACCCAAAACATAATATAATTTTTTCAAATTTTAGGATAGGCTCCCCTCTCATTCAAACTTCTCCAATTTTCTCCATTTTTTATCCGGATGGAGGACACGTGGCACTTAAAACATCCGAAGGTTAAAAACATGTCACATCAAATCATTAATTACTCCCATTTAACCCATTCTTTCAGCATCCTCTGTTCACAAACCATCATTGGGACTTTGCTTCTATGCGGGCTTTGAGAAGAAGAGGAGATGAAACAGTGTAAGAAAGAAAAGAAACTTACCGATATATACTAGATTTCAGTTTCCATTTTTTATAAAAGCTTCAAGATTTCAATATCATTTCTTTTCTTACGCTTTCTCAGAGATCAAAAAGTGAAAAATGGTGATGAGAAAAGAGTGAAATTTGGAAATCACCAAGTGGGCTTTATGAGGAGATGAAGATCTAAGAGAAGTAACGAGAGATTGTCAAAAATATTTGAAACTTTTAATGTTAGAACTTTCCCCCTGAATCTAATGCATTTTTGATTCGTTTGCCAAGGGTGTTAGTGGGTGGCTTCTCCGGCATCATTCTGACAGCTCCTTGCCGTCCGTTTGCCAAGAATGTTGGTGTATGGGAGGTGGGTTTGTGAATGGAGGATGCTGAAAGAGGTAGACAAAGATGACAATAAATGAGGTTTGATGTGGCATGTTTTTGACGTTTTGATGTTTTAAATGCCACGTGTCCTCCATCCGGATAAAAAATGGAGAAAATTGTAGAAGTTTGAACGGGAGGGGAGCCTGTCCCCACATTTTGCACCCAAGTGTCTCTCACCCTCTCTCTTATTTAAATACACCCTCTGCCTCTCATTACAAACACAAAAACTCAGCACCACCACCACAAGCTCTAAAAGCTAGCACAAGTAACCCGCTTCTCAGTTTCTCTTAGCTGAAGTTTTTGTTTTCACAAAACAAAAACAGATACGTCACTTAGCTAGTTTTTGCATGGCAGTGAGCTTGTTGGCACACGTGGTAATATCAGACCTCTGCCTTGGCAAGCCGGCCTTGAGGTCCTTACCCATCTCAGCTACCATTGCTGACGCCTTGGCTGCTTTGAGAAACTCTGAAGACAACTTCATCAGCATATGGGACTGTGCTGATCACCACGCTGCTCACTCAGTCTCAGTTAATGTTGGTGGTGATCACCGGAGCTGTACATGTACATGTGTTGGCAAGGTGTGCATGGTAGATGTGATATGCTATCTTTGCAAAGATAACAGCTTGTTGTCTCCTTCTACAGCTCTTAAGGCACCTGTCTCTGCAATCTTGCCAACGATTCCAGGACTCGTGATGCATTTGGAACCATCTTCAAGGTACTATTTATTGACACTGGTCACAAATTTTGGATCTTTTGTCTATTTTATGTTCTTGAATCTTGATGTTAACAAAATTTTTAATTTTTTTTCGAGTTTTTTTTTTTTTTTACCTTTTTCAATGCAAGGACTCATCTGGGTTTTCCTTAAATTTCGGTTTCAATGTCCCTATAGGAGTTTTTCTATGATTTTAAATGCTTGATTGAAGTTCATGCGTCGTGTGATTTAGTTCTTTTGCTGAAATTTAAGGGGTGTTCACACTAGTTAGGTGGTTATTTTTTTACTAATATATTTTATGGTACTTTGTTGATCAATTAGGGTAGTAAATTCGTTAAATATTTCATAGAAGTAAACTGCTAAATTTACAATTTTTAATTTTCATTTCTTCAGTTATAGCATATTCTAATTGAAGTTAAATTTGTTCTATTTGATTTTTTCCGGACCCGTTAAGATAATTCTCTTCTTTGTTTGTTTAATTTCATGAATTAAAAATCATTTCTATGTAACATTTCTAGTTTTAATCTATAATCTGACCCAATTTATCCTAGCCTCCTCTGTTTCTTGCATAACATGGATCTGTGATTTTTGTTCTTTTTCAGCTTATTAGAAGCCATTGATCTCATCCTTGAAGGAACCCAGAACCTAGTGGTACCAATACAAACCAGAATAAGCAACTATTCAAGAAGAAAACAGCTTCAAAAGCCATCAACCACAGGGTTTGCAACTACCATCCACAACGGCTTTGAATATTGCTGGCTAACTCAAGAGGACATAATCCGATTCCTCCTCAGCTCCATTGGCCTATTCTCTCCAATTCCAGCACACTCTATTGACACTCTTGGCATTATCAACACTGACATCTTAGCCATTGACTATCACTCTCCAGCCTCATCAGCAGTAAAGTCTATATCACGTTCACTAGCTGAACAAACTTCTGTTGCTGTTGTTGACAGTGAGGGAACTTTGATAGGGGAGATCTCGCCCTTCACGCTCGCCTGCTGCGACGAAACGGTTGCTGCAGCCATCACAACCTTGTCCTCTGGGGATCTAATGGCTTACATTGATTGTGGAGGGCCTCCAGAAGATTTAGTCAGGTTGGTTAAAGCAAGGTTGAAGGAAAAGAATCTAGATGGCATGTTGGAAGCTTATATTCAATCAGCTTATTCAAGTAGCACATCATCTTCATCTGATGATGAGTCTTCATTGTCTCCTCCAAGGTCAGGAAAGTATAGCAGGTCTATGAGTTACTCAGCCAGGATGGTGAGGAGGGCAGAGGCAATAGTTTGTCATCCCAAGAGTTCTTTGGTGGCAGTGATGATTCAAGCAATTGCTCATCGTGTGAATTATGTTTGGGTTATTGAGGATGATTGCAGCTTGGTTGGAATTGTCACATTTTGTGAAATGTTAAAGGTTTTCAGGGAACATTTAGGGTCAATGGGTTAGAATGTTTAGTAAAGTTTTGGGCTCATCCTCATTATCTGGTGGCGGGCTAAGATAATGGTAGGGGAAAAGGTTAAAAAGCAAGAAAGTGTTGTGAATATGAGACTTTTTTGTTTTATTGAAGTGAGTCTTTGTTTGTATGATTAATTTTGTGTCAGTCTTTTTCCCTAAATTACAAATTTAAATTTGCTTTTGGTGGGTTTTTTTTTTTTTGGTTAAATGAACAGAAAATTAAGCATAGGCAGAGATTTGAGATCTTTTGTCTCCTTGTTTTCATTTAAAGGTATTTGCCTTTAGTTCATGATTCTGTTTGGATGATTATATATGTCATGTTCTGAGACTTGTTGGCTTTAATTCAATAAATAAATCAAAAAGAGTTCTTCTGGGTCTGCTATATGATCCACAAACATGTGGACACAACTGGGTTTCAAGGATTAGAGGAGTTGGTCCAATTCTTGATGATGACAGCTCATGAGTGGACCGAAGAACTCCAGAACAATCGTTTGCATGTATGTATGTATGTATATATGCTTAATGATCCAATTTTAACCAACATCTTTGGCAATTGAAGGCAAGGCACAAATGATATCAGTTGGTATAAGAATTTGCATTGAAATTGTATCAGCTGGAATTCAGGTGTGAAAACTAGTTGTGTTGCTATTGACCTCATATCATGCAAATACTACTATTTATATGGTACACCAACATTAACATCCTCCTAATGATGCTTGCCTCTTTTTTTGGATTTATATGGTTACTCAATTAATCTTCTTGTCCAGTTCCGCGAGGACACTATAATCAATTACTTCTTTTTAGTTTCATAAAATTTTAGTTGGAAAACCTTTCTATATTTCCAATATTAAGTATTGGACAAAATTTAATAGAATTTGGTAATTTCATTTAAGTGAATTCAATCCAACTACTTGAAGAGCTTAAGAATGTAAGGTCTCTCTAAGTCCCATCAGTTGAACATGTACTTCCTTTATTCCATAGTTCTCATCTCTGAGAGAGAATCAAACAATAATGAACCTACTTGCTTAAATTTTTTTACATATACGTATGGAGCCCGATGTTATTGGCTTATTGTTCTTGGATTCCTGTTTGAGTAAGCTGGCGCATCCCTATCTGCATTGAAAGCAACTGGAAAATTAGCATTGAAGCGAAAATGGGAAAAAGAGCAAATCACAAGTTCTAGTATCTGTCTAGAAAATTTGAAATCTTTTGAAAGCTCTATCAAACACTTTTTACCAAATTGGCAATGGCATCCTAATCAGCATTGGAGCCCATTTTCTTTCTACTGAGTTGGCATCCAGATTAAGCATTGGAGCAACTAAAGGAAAAGCGAATACACTCATCACTCCTCAGTTTAGAAAAGCCAAATGCATAACCGTTGTTGGATAAATCTTTAACTAATGAAATCTAACCTAACATCATTAGGATTCGTAAATCTCCTTGTAAAGAGTCTTCAGTCTTTTTTTACTTTTTATTTTTTATTATTTACGTGGTCCTAATGGAAGTTAGGTAATGATAATCAATGAAAGTTTGTAATATTCCGTAAATGATTCTCATTTTCTTCTTCCACTTTGGAGGTGAGTACTTGAAAGTTGAAAGACCCTTCCATTTAAAAACAGGAACACTATAGACATAGTATACTTGCAACAGAAAAGATTGCAGCAATTTGCCATTCCTGTTATTAGTAATGCTTTGCATAAGCAAATCTGGAATTATACATAAAATAATAATAATAATAAAACCTTAATTGAGAAGGTTTCTTTACTGTATACCTTTTTTCCATTGTTTTTTAGCTAAAAACTGGTTTGCCAGGTAAAGATCAGTAGCATGATCATTCAATTGGGTTTACAGTTCCATTCCTCTTGTAGATGAGATTTAAAAAAAAAAAAAAAAAAAAAAAACGTGTTGAAAAACCAATCAACTGTCATTATCATGCATGGTGGGTCCCTTGTTATTGACCATTAGATATTAATTTGTACTGTAAGATTCAGCTTTCTCGCCTAATCAGCTAAAATTTGCAAGAATTAATTTAAGCATAATTTTCTTTTCAACAAAGATGTGCGAGTATATGAAATTTTTTTAGAAAGTATCTCTGTCACAAGAATTCTCATATCCTACTAGAACAACAACTTATTATTTCATGAGATAAGATCATCTTCAATTGAATCCTCCAATTTTTTCAAATTTTTAATTAAATATAAGATATGTGGTATTTAAAAAAAAAAGGAAAAAAAGCATATTATTTATTATGTTGCATATCCGGCCAAAAATAAAAGAGAATAGGAGGAATCAATTGAACGGTATCTTTTTTCTATTTCTATTTTTGGTGGGGGGATTGATTCTATTTCTACCACTAATTGCAACTCATTAGCCTTTTTGGTGGGCAAAATTTGAATTTAGTAAGACGTCTCTTTTGACTACTGACAAAAATATACTATAATTTAAAAGAATAGATATAAAGGAGCTGTTAACCAATACTTGAAACAAATGGTCCTTGATAGAACTTATTTTGCTGAAACTGAAAACTGAAAATACTGTAACAAAATAATTTTTAAATGTGTGAATAGTACCGTGGGACCTATTTTTAATGAAAAAAGTTGCTGAAAAGTGATATTTGTAGGTCCGTAAATAGTGCATGGGTGCACTGTTTACAGTTGAAAAGTCAACATTTACGACTACTATTCATGAACAGTAGTTGCAACAGCTCCTGAAACGCTGAAAAAAAAAAAAAAAAAAGTCTGAAACGTGAAATTGAAAATGCAGACGCAACATTAAGTCCTATCCAAACACATACAAAGAGTAAGAAAAGAAAAAATAATTGGAAACGGCAATGTCTAAAAAAATCCCAAAAAGGCAGAAAGAAGAAATCATATAGGTATTGGGGTTAGCTATAAATAATATTACTCTTCCAATGAAAAGCTTCCCCAAATTCAAGTACTTGTTGTAATTAAATCAATACTACTTCCATCACATTCTTATTTTTTAATTAAGACTTGTTGTAATAAAAATTTTATTACTTAAGACTAATTAAGAGTAACGAATGGGAAAGGGGTAGGCTTAAGAAATGGAACTAATGGATCCATTTTCATGCCCTATCTGTTACATCAATGATCAAACCATTATTCTATTCCGTCTCTGCTTTAGAGATGAACCAAAATCCTGTTTCTCTTAAAGGAAAGTTAAGGGAGTGTTTGGTTTGTGTTTTTAAATAACCATTTTCAGTTTTTAAACAATATTTCACTCACTTTTTCACCCACATGTATTTTCACAAATGTTTTTAAATAATAATTTTCAGTTTTTAAACACATGTACCAAACGGAACCTAAACAATTGTCTACGCAAATTTTTTTTGCTCTAATTATAATTTCTTCCATTTTTTTAATAATTTTTTTAAAGCATACTACAATGACCAAATTGCCACTTATCACCTTTGTGAAAAAAATATCTCTAACATTATTCAAAGTTAAATCCCATGCCTATCCTAATCTGTCATATATTTAAATCTCTTCAATATTATATGATGGAAAAAAAATTGTATATTGTAGGAAGAAATTATGCTAAAATCATATTCATATAGCATATAAAAGGGATTACTATTGTTTAAGTTTCAACTTTCCCTGATGTGGTGCTGACAGTATGGCATTGGCAAAGACAACTTATTTTTAAAATTTTAACATCCACATCAAAAAAAATATCTTAAAACGAAAGGAAAATGTCAAAAGCTGCAGGACATGGCTGGTGAAAATTGGTTTCATTAGGCCAGCTTGTGGAGATTTTCTTGTGATATATATACTCTCTAATAATAATATAATCTCTGGAACAAAGATTGGTACCCGATTTACCAACTTATTTTATTTTATACTTTTTTTTTTCTCCCCTGAAAAAGTAAAACAATAAGAAAACCTTCTCTTTAAATTTGAGTACCGACATACTGTTAGTTTATATATTGATTATTGTCAATGCACCTTGATATTTGAGTATCGACAAGAGCAAGATGTTTATAATAAATCGAACGTGCCTAACAGGAAACAGCATTAAAAACACATAATTATTTAGATTAGATAAACTCCTGATATAAGCCACCCAAACAAAACAAGAACAGAATATCTGAAAGGAAGATTATATGGAAAAAGAAAGCTATAGTTTTATTTGTTGGTCTGTTCCAAATGAATTGAATGACATCTTTTATACAGAACAAGGGAGATGCATGAAATCAAGTTACATGTTGGTAGGAATGACTTAAAGAAGATAAGTAGTACATAGATGTCGTGAGTAATTATATACACTAATTCCTATAAATACAATGGTGGTGCAGCTTTATGATGTGTGTGTGTGAGAGAGTATCAAAGCTTAGTCTTTTTTTTTTTTTTTTTTTTTTTTGAGAAACTCAAAGCTCAGTCTTGGGAGAGTTAAAAGACTAAGTTTTGTGTCTAGTATGTTTATTTGAGGGCGCTTTTTGGTGTATTGGGGTTTTGGGTTAATTTTATATTTGAGAGGTTATGTGTGGTTGTAATTCATATAATTAATATTGAGTTTTGGTTTCCGTTGGCTGTGTATGTAGAGTTAGGGTAAACTGAATCACATTAAATTTAGTTTGTTGCGGTGCTTGTTTTTTTTTTTTTTTCTTTCTTTTTTTATAAAAACAAATATAGTTTGTTGTGGTGCCTGTTATTTTATTGTTTTGTGTGTATTCTACAACATTCTCTAACATTCAAAACAAAGAAAACGTGTCTCAAAAGTTTATAATCATAGAAATTTTTTTTTTGAAACAAGCACTTTCAGTGTCCAAAGCCTAACAAAACCTAAATTCAAATTTTTATTTATTTTTAGACCACATCAGATTCTAAATTCTCTCCTTAATATCAAAATTAACAAAACTAACAAAATGTATCTAAAAATTTCATAAAATATAGGGGAAAAAAATTCACTTAATAGAGCACCTCCATATCTCTAGGAAGTAAAGGTTTCCGGAATCATGGGGGCCCTAGCATTGAGTAGGTCATAGTTCTATTTATCACAGAGAAATTTGAGATTGAGAGAGAAAAGATGTCATAGGGTAAGATTTGGATAAAGGAAGAGGAAATGCAACCGTTTAAAAAAAAAATTAGATGGATAAGTTTTTAAATCAAGTGGTGACAACCTAAGGATTTTAAAAGGGGGAAAAATGTTCATGGAGAAATTGAAAGCCAAAATTAGGGAAGCTTTAAATGTTGAAAAATTCTAAAACCACAACATTTTTTACTACTTTTTGCCACAACTGTGACATGGTAGAGTGTAATTGGTGAAGAAAAAATAGTAGGTCCATGTGTAAGTAATAGTTAATTACTCATAGTCTACCACGTCAAAGTTGTAACAAAAAAGTTGTGGAATAATTTGTGGTCTTAGAACCACTAAATGTTAGCCTTGTGATAAGAGACAAATGGAGGAGGATATGTAACTATTTATGATTTTGAACTCTACTTCTAACAACAAACAACAACAACAACTACTGTTAAGACCCTCAAGACTGGACTACCTAGCTGCTATGCTTCTGCTATGCCTGTTGTCTGTTGCTGCATAACCCTTTTGCTGGTTGCATTGCAGCAGAATCTGCTAACTGCTGTCAGCATCAGCTTAGCTAGTTGAGTTAATGAGTTGCAGTGTTGCTGTTACATAGCTGCTGCTGTATCACTGCAGCATGAGTGGAGTTGTTGCTGCATTGTATTGATACTTGTACTCAGCTTGTTAGTTACCTGTAATTAGCTTCTTCTTTGTCTTTGTTAGCTTACTTGTACTCAGCTTATTCAGGCAGAAATTGGTACACTTGTAAAGTACTAGACTGTAATGCAGCTAACTAACTCTGTAATTAACCACGTGACTAACTATTATTCATCATGTGGTCAATTAGGAGTTACTTAAGCTGTTAGGGAGTGTTAGACTGACTAACTACCAACTTTCAGGTAGTTAGAAGCTCGAATAGCTTGTGAAAAGGACTAGGAGAGATTGTATGGGATATTCATTGAAGTAATAATATTATTTCCAAGTTCTAAACTCTTCTCTCTTCTCTCCTCTTTACTTTTTTTTTTTTTTTTTAAGGTGGCCAAAATTCCCTTGAAGTAACCTTACCCCAAATATCACCTAAACACTACCCCAAGACAACTCTAATTCCCTTTAAACAATTAAGGCCAGCAAGACCTTAATATTAGGTATTAGAGCGGTTCTATCATATCATTCTCACGATGACAGAAACTCGATCAACTTATCAAAACAAAGAAAAGATTGCAGCCTTAACCAAGATCGCTGATCACCATGATCAGGAGTTACAAGAAATTCAGAAACACATATAGTCTATTAATTTGTTCATGCAATAAATGGCTGAATTAGAAGGAGGAAGCAATCAGGGTCATGAGGGTACCACGTTACTAGCAATTCAACAGCTACAGAGTTTTCTTTGGTAAGGCAAATCAAGCCCTTGAAAATGGACTTCCCCAAATTTCAAGGAGATGATCCAGCTGGCTGGATTTACATAGCCAATTAGTTCTTCTCTTAATCTAATGTGCTTGAGCATCAATGGGTCTTGATGGCACTGTATCACATGAATGGGGAAGCATTGGTGGTGGTTTCAGGATGCTGAGAATGGCGGATTGTTTGTTGGCTAGGAGGCTGATGATCCAACAAAGGCTCTAACTAGGCTCACAAAATTCTAATGTGGTGACTTACAAAAGCTAATTTGAAGCTCTATCTAACAGAATCACAAGATTGTCTGAACTACACAAGTTTAGTTACTTCTTGAGTGGGTTAAAGGACGAAGGAGGAAATGCTGTTTTTTATTTTATTTTCATGGATGAATTTTAAATTCAAGGGGTGTCAAGTAAAGGGTTTTAAGAAGGACAAAAATATTGATGGATAAATGAAATGGGAAAGCTAAAATTAGGGAGGCCTTATATGTTATCAATGTGATGAGAGAGAAATGGAGGATATTTAATCGACTTAGATTTTGAATTTTGAAGGATTGTCAATAAAAGGGTCGAGAAAAAAAAAAAAAATACTAATGGGCTGTGAACTAGATGGGGGAAGTTTTAAGTGTTAGCCAAGAGGGGGAGGGGGAATGTGTATCCGACATGGCACAATAGGAGAAGAGTAAAATTTAAAGCTAAGTCTTCCATTTTTACAGGAGTCCATAGTATAGAATATATTCTTTATTTTCTGCCATCCGTGATGTATCATACCATTCTTCATCTCGATCCTGCAAGTCATGAGAGATGAAATGTGTCTTCAAATGCTCCAACGATTAACATTCACTAGTGGTTGCGGTTCATGTTAATATCGGGCACATGCTTAATATTAGCGTGTTGGTCCATTCCAAATTGGGGTGTGACAATTGTGGATTTGGAACAAAAGGGTTGTCTTCGATACCAAACCCTTTTTCATATAAAACAATGTCATGACTAACCAGAAAGTCTAAGTCCAGCTATGCTTGAAATCTTATTTCCATATGTAATGGTGAGAGTCTATTCACTAGTTGAGTCTATTCTATGAAGTATATTTCGAAATTAAGTCCAAACTCTTGATACTCCATACACAGCCGGCTCTAGTATATAAGCAAGAGAGGCGAGCAGTCGCCTAAGGCCTGAGTAAAAAAAGGCCCCCTAATTTTAACCAATATGGCTATTTCTTTCATTGTAATAGTATTAATTAAGCTCAAATATTAGCTAATAAATAAAATAGTATTTGTTTACAAAAGAGAAATTCTACGTTCACAATATTTTTCACAATAAATTCAAAGTGACAAGTTATTACTGGCTGTTATTGGTGGTTAAAAAGGTAATTTTAGTTGTGGGTTCAAATTAGAACTAATAACAACTTAACACTTAGGATTTGTTATGAAAATGTTATGAATTTAGCACTTTAAAAAAAAAAAAAAAAGAGCAATACACAAAAAATTTTACAACAGTTGAGTTGGCAAACTTTTACTAGTTCTCATTTAGATTCACTACTAACATCACTTTTTTACTTACCACTATTAATCTGCCACATCAACAGGTGTAAAAAAATTTCTCAAATTTTTTTGTCTATAGACATTCTCAAAAAAAATTTCTTGGTGATTCTAGTTCATATTAATTAGTAATTTTGCATCTAACAAGAGAATAAAGTTTAAGCAATATTAAATTTTTTTAAAAGTCATTTTTAAATATATAAAAGGCCTCAATTCATTTTCGCCTTTTGCCCCTCACTGCATCAAGCTGCCCCTGACTACATAATGAAATTTGCATCTGGTTAATTAATGAGTCTCCAAATATGATAGGACTATGCTCTAAATTCTTGATTCCATTACTATGTGTGTAACTACATGAAAAGTAAACTCCTAAGGATTCTATAAGAATTCCACACACCTGTAGGTTTTATTAGTTAGAGGTGAGCCCAAAAAACTCTTCTTTCAAAAAGTTCTCTATGTTATTATTATTATTATTATTTAAAAAAAGAAAGGGAAACTCTTAAGAAAAACCAAGGAGAGTGCAGATAAAATAAACATGAAGACGTCCAGGAAAAAGCTGCCACAATAATTCAGTCAAAAGATACAGATTTATCCTTCCTACTTTTACATTACTTGATTACATACAGTGCTTTACTAACTCTGAGAGAAATCATAACGAAATATACTTCAGATAAATGCAATTTGACAAGACCTGGATTCCCTTGGGAACATCAATAACTCCTTGAGAACACGAACCTTCTCCTTTGAATTCATATGAGCAGATGAGACTGTCATCGTCTCTAAGAATCTTGCCGTCTTAAGGATATGTCTAACAAATTCCAGCTGATAGGTTAACCCTTTAAATCCTTTAAAATGAAATGTCTTGAGGTGCGATGATATACATTTAGGAACATCCTCATAGATCATCCTTTCAATGATGGAACTATCTTTCCTATCACAAATGAAAAAATCTTTTTCCTGACAACAGAGATACAGTCAATGCTTTAGATTGATTCAGGATCATTTAAGGGGAAAAAAAAACATTTCATCATTTGAACATAATATACCTTGTGAAAGACTAGTACTGCAAGATTAGGAGCTCGATGAAGCAAGTGCAGGAGCACATTCCACAAACAAGTACCACCATGAAAGTATAAGAAAGTCAAATTATGAAACATGGGAAGATCAAATTCAGTGGCTTTACAGAGGCACTGCACAACAACATAATAATCACAACAACATAACTGCCTGTCCAAGAAAAAGGTGTTTAGCCAATTAATAATAGAACATGGAAAAACGTGCTTTACCTCTGCTGAATATGAGTCCAAATGAAGGGATTTGACGTTAGAGAGTGCTTTGATGAAGTCCCTAATCCTATTTCCATAATCTTCACTATTAGTAAGATGAACCCCAATGTCGGCTTCAACTAAGTTAGACAGGTTCCCCAACAAAACGTTGATTCTTATATTACCACTGAAATAAAGGTACACAAGAGCTGGGGCATTTATCTCTAGTTTGTTGTGCTTAGCAAGAATAAGACTATAACATAAATGTAATCTTTTGAGTGTAGGTACAATTATCTTCATACTACTATATCCCCACTCATATATTTCGACAGACAAATTTTGGAGGACAGGGCAGCAACTGAGGAGTCTCGACAAAGAGTCGTGCTTTGCATAATGGACATTTTCAAGATGCAGAATCTTGAGACTAGAGAAGCTGAAGAGGGCTGAAGACAAAGGAGGATCAAGGACAATATTACCCTTTAATTTCAAAACTACTAATGTTTTAACATGATTAAACAAGGTAGAGGGGAAGATGTAAAATTGGGGAAAACCAATGTGGAGATCGAGCTCTTCCAAGTCATAAGAAAGCAGAGTGTGGAGCAGAGTGTGGAGCCATGTTTTGACATGGATTGGGTCAGAACCGTCACTCCTCCAGTAGAGGCGAGAGTGTTTAAGGGGATTCACATTATTGCGATTGCGAAGAGCCAAGATCCAGAACACGATATGTGCAAATGTAAAACGATTCAACTGATCATGATGACAATGTTGTTGATTAGAAATTTGCTCCTTGGCTGAAGAAGATATCCCCTCAAATTCGATGCTGTCAAAGTTGAGCTTTGGGAGGAAAGTCCAGAGAGGCTTCCATCTGCTCGACAAAATGCTTGTGACAATAGCCTCTTTGGTAGTGAGAAACGAGAGGATATGGCAGAGGAGAGACTCCGGTAAATTGCTGATTCTGTCGTCCTCGACCACTGTTGATTGCGATCGGTCTTTGACTTTCATGACTTTCGCAACTCTAAGCGTTTTTCTTCTCCCCCACTGCAACCCAAAGTCCATCTCAGTAGCTCTAGCAATCTGTGAAGGAGAAGTGGTCAATGACCTCAAGATCTAAAGGGTGACACCAATGGGTTCTCTGCAATCTGTCTCAAAGATTCAAAATCAGCCTCCATTTTCAAAGATTAAAGAAATATTCCATCAATGAAATCCTAAAGAATTTATATATGAGAAAACCCAAAACAAAATAACAGAGTAAATAACTCTGTTTGGTTGCTGAGAAAAGTGTGAGAAAGTAAAAATATAGAATGTTAGAATCCAATCAGAAATGCCAAAATTTTGCTTCTCATGTTTTTCTCTAGGCAATCAAACAATCCATAACAGCACAAAGAGAGAAAGATAGAGAGAGAGAGAGAAGGATTACAAGTGTGAAACTACATTCACATATGGCAGAAGATACTAGGAAAGAAAGACTCTTGTATTTTCTCAGATTACTTCCAGAGAAAATTCAAAGAATCAAACATCAAAGTAGTAAAATTTATGGGTTTGTGTTAGTTTGATCTTTGAGGTAGGGGTAAAGATATTAAAAAACCGGCAATTATTATGTTATCTATTCTACACCCAAATCTCTCTCTCTTTCTGGGTTTATGTTTCTTGATAAAAAGTTTAAAATTTTTACTCTCAATTTTGTTAGAGAAATAGGTTGGAATTGATCATGACCATACGATGTTAAATGGACTGCCAGATGAGTTTCCATCCAACTGTTTGGCATTGCCTATAGCCCATTGGTGTTTGGAAGGAGTGGGAGTTGGGTTAGAAAGGGTCCCTCCAGCACTCTCATGAATAGAGTTGAGATCTCCATCCAGGTAGGAGTAGGAGTCCTGTGCCTGGTTCAAGCCCTTTTCTCTTGAATGAAGAGTCAAAAGGAAATTCAATTGTGGCTGCTAATCAAGAAAAAATTACAAAAATCTAACTGCTACATGGCACAAATCCTAATCCCTGAGCCTGAAAGTTCACAGTTGAAAAAGATAAGCTTCTGTGGTGGGATTCACCCAAAGAGGACCTCTTGTAATGCCACTATTAGGCTTGTGAAACAACCCACTCAATCCGCTAAAACCATCCAACCCGCTTCACTCCACACTTCCAACATGGATATAAATTGATTTCCAAGTGGGTTGGGAGGGTTCAACTATTAAAGTGGTGGATCAGGTTGGATAGCGGTTGAGTTTTTTTAAAACAGCCAAGACCCAATGACGTAGGACAAGGGGGAACAACTGATTTAGAACTCTTGGGGCAGATCTGGTAACACTCTGTTTTGAGGGTTTAGGGTTAGGTTTTGGTGGGGAAAGGGCTGGAAAATAATAGGGGTTATAGAGTTTCCAAGGGAATAAGAACTAGTAGGATTTAGGGATGAAACAAAGGAGAGCAATCAAGGTTTGAGCGGCTGTTCCTGTGCTGCTTTAGGGAAATGCTTGACGATTGACAATTTATGTAAAAGGTAAGGAAGGTTTGGATATTGGATTGGTGTTATATGTGCAAGTGTAACAATGAATTGGTTGACCATCCATTTCTTCACTATCCAGTTGCTATGGATTTGTGATCTATGGTTTTGGGTTTATTTAGAGTAAGCTAGGTTATGCCATAGTCTGTTGTGAGGCTCCTAGCTTGCTGGCAAGGCAGACTTGGCCGTCGTAGAAATGGTCATATATGGTTAATTGTTCCCCATTGCATAATGTGGTGTCTTTGGAGGGAAAGAAATAGTAGGCGTTTTGAAGATAATGAGAGATCCATACCATACCTCAAGCTATTTTTTTTTAGAACTTTATTAGATTGGTTGGCTACTTTGTGAAACCAATCATTCTCTTCCTTTCTTGATTCTTGTAATTCTTTTTGACCCTTTGTACACTCCCTGTGTACTAGGGTGTCCATTTCTTTTATATCAATAAAATTTATTACTTATCAAAAAAAAAAAAAAAATCACACCTAGACTTCCTAGGCATTACATTTACGATTCCTTTGCATCACACCTCGGAGAAGGTTGCATCACACAAACCATAAAGAAAGCTTCATAGCTCTTAAATTTGGAAAACAATAATCATCTCAATAGAAAGCATTACAACTCTTTAAATAGAAGTCTAAACCTAATCCTAGTTGAACTAGGATTTCTTAAAACCCTAATAAGACTAAGACTTGGACTCCTTAGGCTTTTACTACTAAGCCCAACTAAATAACCAAACTTAAATAAAACCCAAAAAAAGATCTAAAGCACAGCCCATTTCAGAATTTAATGAAATTACAAAATTGCCCTCGATACATAACATCAAACAAAAATAATATATCCATCTTCCATTGCCTCCTGCATCACCGAACCCAACCCACCTATATATATAATTTAATGTATTTAATTTTGTTAGCTCCATGATTTACTCATTTTAAA
The DNA here is from genome assembly GCA_023736055.1 of Quercus glauca. Classification (NCBI taxonomy): domain Eukaryota; kingdom Viridiplantae; phylum Streptophyta; class Magnoliopsida; order Fagales; family Fagaceae; genus Quercus; species Quercus glauca. The sequence continues at coordinate 49,002,973 of CM043322.1, read as the reverse complement.
ATGAAAAATGAATGATACTTTCTTAATCATAGATATGCCTTTTTTTTTTAAAGCTAAAAAGTACTCATACTTTAAGTCTTTATGACATTTGTACTTGATTTATGGGAAAGTGGATTACCTCCTATAATTTCTACAATAGTTTATTGAATTTGGAGGAAATACAACTTATATTTATCTGTAAATGGTAAAATATATATATATATATATTTTGATAAGTAAGAAATAAATGGTAAAATAAATTTTAAAAGTTTAATATACGACACGCAACTAAAACTAACCCGCACGACCTGCCCAATCTGCTGAGTTGAAACCAACCAAATTTCCAACCAACCTGCCATTTTTGGTGGTTGGTAGTCGGCGGCAGTTTGGAATTTGTTCAACCTGCCAATGGTGGATTCATAAAAAAATTTCCCTCAACCCACCTAATCGGGCCCTCACATAGTCCTAGCCACTACAGTTCCAAGTCAAGAATTCAAATTTTGATAATATCAAATGGTGTTGTTCTATTTTGTTAATAGTGATAAGATAATGAATTCACCATTATTTAAACAAAAATGTAATTATATAACTTTGGGTATCAACTATTAAAAGCAATTATCATAGAACATCAGACACCATATAGTTCAAATTGTGTCATACTTATCAAAATTACATATGGTATCAACTATTAAAATACAAAATGTTACAGACTTGTTTTTATTGGAAAAGCCTTTTGTTTTTTAATCAAAAGGAAGCTTTATTCACATGTCGAACCCAGTACATTATGACCTTTTTTATTAGAACATTCTTTCAATAGTTTAGGATGAAAATGATCTTTCAAAAACATTATTTTTTTTAAAAAGAAAAGAGTTGAAGGACTGAAAGTGTAAAACTTTCAATAATTTTATGTACGAAAAACAAAATTCATACAAACTTTAGGGTCGATAGTACTATTTTAACCTTAAAAAAACTAGTTCTCAAGTTCAACTTAACCCTCAAATCTCACTGAAAAATTATGGTTAAAAAAATCAAATAATCAAATATTAGAGAAAAATCTAACAACAACTAGCTAATGGAGAAAGAGAAAGAAAACATTTTCCAATAAATTCCATGCAAGCCAATAAAATTTGGGCCTAGTAATAAAATTTGTTCAATTAGTATAAGTATTAGAAACAATCAAACTAATCTAAAATATTTGATGAGATGTTTGAAATCTTATTCAACCAATACAAAATGATGGGCATAGTAGTAAAATTTTATGCAATTAGTATAAGTATTAGATACAATCAAACAGCAAACCAAGAGTCACGAAGATTAATAGTATTTCCCGCTGTCTTTTATGAGAATATTTTTTTTGGATAAATCCTTCGTGAGAAAAATTAAGGTTCGAATCTCCCTCCATTGTTGTTGAAATTATCGGACTAAGAAAAACATCCAAACCACTAAATATTTGATGAAATGTTGGAAATCTTATTCCATACCAGGAAGTTGATTATATAAAGTACTATTAAAAAAATCTAAAAATTGCAATGAATTTTATTTTTTCCAAGAAGTAAACACAAACCAATATAATTCCAACTACATAAAATTAGCCATTTACTTTATATACATATATATATATACACACACATTATCTACAACAGGATTCTTTTCTTTAGACTGGGCTTTTATGTGGTTCAGAAATACCCCCTAGACCCTACGTTTTAATAGGTACAAAACTTGAGGACAATCCGATAAAAATATATCTCCAACTCCATGTAAAATGCCTACAAAATACAACACTCTCCTACTAATCTATATCTTCAAAACAAACTTATCCAAATATTAAAATTTAAAAAATAAAAAACTTCTTAGTTTTTTTTTAACTTTATCAAGACTCACCAATTTCTTTTATTTAATTTTTCTCTTTTTTTTTTTTTTGGAATTTTCAATTTCCTTAATTCCTAATCTCACATACACTAGACAAAAAAAAAAAAAAACAGAGCCTCATAGCACGCGCAAAGTGCATGTGATGAGGCTAGTGCGTGTGTGTCTATATATATATATATATATATATAAACCATAGCGTTAAAATCCAGTTCAAATAAATAACTAGGAAAAAAAATCGTTCCTAGCTTATAGTCAACAAGGGGTTCAACTGACATTAAAAATAACTAGTCGCTAAACCGTGTGATGTACAAAAAACTTTTATTCAAATGTTAACATGTTGATGTTAGAAGATTTATAATTTAAACTATTTAAAAGCTGAAATATTTAGTTTGAATATTTCTTATGATAAAAATTACCAAAATTTTACACGTAAGATCCTTTAAAATGGAAACACACAAATATTATGAAGAAATTTATTATGGTAATCATATTTCAAAATTTTGGGCTACATGAGTGCAATTCATATTTATTTAAACCCATTATTATAAAATTGCTCTTACATTTGTTTTGATAAGTACTCATAATTTTAGAAGGAAAAAAGAATTATGACACATGATAAATATAAAATTTGCTCTTACATCTTCAAGCAATATTTATTGAATTTGTTCATCAAAGTGTTGAAGAAGGTATAATTGACTCCATACTTCATTCTATTTGAGTACAAATGTATTTGACTAATATGTAGCATAAAATCTAATCAATCGTCAAAAAAAAAAAACTTACGATACGTGTCCAATAAACATAAAAAATTTAGCTGCAGTTTTTAATAAAAAGTCTAAAAATACTATCATTTTGACGTGTTCCTTGAGAGAGCCTATTGGTGGAAAATCTAGCAACATGAGACATGAAGAGTGTTTCATTAGCCAAAAAGAAAAAGTATATGGGGAGCCCCATGGACTTGTCACTAAGACCAACTGACTACTTCCCAACCAATATACTTTTTTCCCAAGCCTATGACATCTACCTAACCAATTGTGACTCCAAAATTCCTACATACAAGGATATAGTGAACAAGGTTTAAATCATCATCATGACAAGCAAGGATATAGTTATAATAATATGGAAGATGGATGAAAAAATTCTTCAAATCAGTCAATGAATATAGGCACAGCAGAGTAAATCTAGATGACATTATGTCCACATACTGCAATAAGCTAACTAAGATCATGATAATTGGTGAATGGCAAATGAATGTGGTGGCACTTGAGAAAATAATTTATAGCTTGAAAGTTTCAGCTATGATATCTTCAAATAAGAGGCCATATTTAATTTGAAATTGCATAAAAAATTTTAGAGCGAACCTTAATTTTCGGTTTTTACATTTGTTGGACTTGGTTCTCAAAACTTTTATTTTTTATCCAACACTGCTAGTTTGATTCGAGAGAAGAAAACCTGTACCCAATTTAAGACAGAAAATTGTAAGTTCAAAAAAGGTAAAGGTCAAAACAAAGTGAACTTGAGATAAATGGAAGAGGAACATGCAATTGTGTCTACACTATCATATAAATCACCAACCCAAGTTGAAGCTTAATCCTATCTATACTGAAGATGATATAATAACCACTACAAGTTGGGGGAAAAAAAGAAACCATTGCTTAAAGCTTTTTAAGTTCCAAAAGTGGTGTTTCCCCCAACACCCATCACTCTCATTACATCCCATAGAGGAATTCCATGAAGTTAAAGACATTTTTGCTATTCTTCACCCTATCATTTTTCTTAACAAATATACTTCACTTTCTTTTCTAGCACCGTGATGGTGATGCACAACTTGTTATTCATCTACTCTTACAATGGTCCATCCTAGGCAAACTTCCTCCTCACCTACTAAATGGGCTTTAAAGAGGAGGAACACCTCATATTCCCATCAAACAAATGGATATCTGCAGATAGGATTTGAACCCAATGCAAGATCTTTACCCTACCTATTTAAATTATCCATCCAATTCAATAAAATTCAACTCAGACATTTCATTAAGCATGTGGAGTTCACTTTAAAGAACAGATAAATAATACACAGAAAATAAACGATCTTCTCAGATAATGGCACAACAATGAGGGAGATCATAGTATCATACTCATGAAAAACAAAAAGATAGGCACACCCCAAAAATTAATATTTCATTTTTGTAAGTTCAGAGAAATTATAACAGCAAAACTATAGTTCATTGCTTTGTTATCTCTCTCTCTAAAAAAATGTATATATCTACCAAAAGTAATCCACAATTGCAAACCAAATGTAATCAAGAAAAACAAACATGCATATTGGACATAACCCAATGTCAAAAAGATTCTTAAACCCAAAAAGATTTGTCCTTTCATACATAAGCAAAACAAAAGTATATACCCTTTGTCCAATGTTGATTGCAGATTTTCTAACCACCTAATTTTCTCGTTCTATTAATGCAGAGCATTCATTATCAACAGTTTGTGCTTGTGTAACATTAACTCTTTCATCTGTTTGACCATTTAACTCCAAACCAAATGGAATAACACAAGAATTAGAAAACGTTGATTAAGAAGAAAATAAAAATACCAAGCTTTAAAGACTGAACAGAGAGAGAGGAAGAGAGAACCTTGCCTTTTGAGTTTTGAGTTTTGACTATGAACAGAGAGAGAGAAGGGTGTCCTGTACTGACTGTAATTGTGAATACTGAATAGTAGCGTGTCTTTTTTACGGGACTGAAATTAAGGAAAGGGATGGGTTTTTCTGTTTTTGTTACCGAGAGGATTCATGTAAGGGTTAATTGCAACTTATCATATTTATGGCTTGGCAAAAATTTAAGATGTTTACTCGTAGTTAAAATTTGATACTTTATTGGAGGTTATTTCAATTAGGTTCCATAACCCATTTTATTAAAAATGAGGCTAAATATTAATTGTGCTCTTATTTTATATTTCTTTCCTCCTAAAACATTAAAACATTAAAAAAAAAAAAAAAAAACAAAACAAATAAGAACAAGTGAAAACAATATCAAAAAGTGAGGTTTAAAAAAAAAAAAAAAATTTAATAACAAACATTAGACCAATGAGGTTATTGATCTTAATTTTTACAAAATCCTCACTTTTTGATCTTGTTTTCCCCTATTCTTTTATGTTTTGGGAGGAGAGTGACATAAAATGAGAGCAAAATTACATATTTAGCCTAATTTTTAACAAACGTGGGATACAGAACCCTAATTGAGCTAATCTCAAGTGGGTAAAGTGTCAAATTTCAAATCACAGATAGACAACTTAAATTTCAGCCAAATCACAGGTTGGTGAGTTGTAATTTGCCCTATATATAAACTAGTTTTTGTCCATGCTTCGCACAGTTATTTATTATTTTTTTCATAAGAACATAAATTTATAAAATTTATTTGTGTAATTATTGTTATTATTTTTACGGAGAATAATCACATGTTTATTGTTAATGTTACTGATAACTTTTTTTAGCATCAACCTGTAATTGATATTTCTTAATCTATACTACTAATAACAAGTTTGGATTTCATCATTTTGAGTACTAAAATATTCTCATACAAATTCTTAAACTCTCTAAAATACCCCTATCTTTTAGTTAAATAATTTCAAATTTAAAACACAAACCTATCGTCATTGCTATAAATAAAATAAAATAAAATAAACATAAACATAAACCAGTTAAAAGAGTAATTTTCTATTTTAAAAAAAGTTCATAAATTTTAGGTTTTTTTCTTTCTCTTCTCCAATCTGTCAAACTTTTATCAACTCTCACATAGAGAAAGATTCTAAAAATTAGGACACTGTCTCTATCTCACTTTTAAACATTATTACACGATACCTTACCTCTTTTTTAAATAAAAAAAAATACTCACGTTCATTTTATATATATATATATATATAGAGAGAGAGAGAGAGAGACAAATGACTTCTCCCATTTGAATTCCAATGTGTGAGGGTTGGAAAAAAAAAATTAAGAGTTTCAATTTCAAATAGTTTCTTCCATTCATATCAGCAACCAAAAAAAAAAAAAAAAAAAAACTCACTAGAGAAAGATCCTAAAAATTAGGACATTATCTCTATCTCATTTTTAAACATTATGACACTATACATGCAAGTTAGATTTGTAAACTCGTATAAGATATCTAACAATACATTTTGATGAAAAAGCTCAAGAATGATGAAAATGAAAGCTTTAACATCATAACGTCGAGAGAAAAAGAAAGTAATGCAAGGAAAGTAAAGATAACAATGGGATGTACGTGGAAAACCCTTTGAAAGGAATGAAAAACCACAAGTGAGTAAGGGTGAATGTCCCTTACTCTGTCAAGCTTTCTATTACATGGAAAAATGGAGGTTTCCCTTGTACAGTGATGATGTTCTCACTAATGGAGAGGTCTTTTCTCTACCTCACTTCCTTACAAGCTTTCTACTCTTTTCTCTAATGTTCTATCCTGGTTCTTACCTTAATAGTCTAGCAACAAGTTCCTCTTATAATCCGACGAATGTTGCTAGGTACAAGAGACAAATGTCAAATTATGATTCCCCCATTTGAACCTTAATACAACTGCTGCACTATGTAGTGGCTGGAGGAGAGAGAGTAAGCACGCTGAGGTCAGTATAGCGGCGTGAAAAGTGACCCTTCCACTACGTGGTGAGCAATCCTTGGACAAGGAAAGGGACATCAAAGGCATTGAGAGTAATGCACATGACCCCAACAGTGGTCTAGCACAAGCACAACAATGAAAGGGAAGGATTTCATAACCTCTGATCAAAGAGGGTCACTATCTCCTTTTCTGAGTGCTGAGTGTCCATGTCAGGTGCAAATCTCACTCTTCCCCAAGATGGTCACACCGTTGGCACGGACCAAAGATCTTTTCTCCCAGCCAACGTTCCTTTTCCCTTACTCACAGCCATTCCACATATAGAGTCCGGATCTAGCCACGTTAGCATTCCCCCATGCCTTGGCTGGTGTACTGTACAGACACTGAACTCAAAATAAATAAATAAATAATAACAAAGAGCCTCTTCGCACGTGCAAAGCACATGTGATTAGGCTATTTATATATAATATAATCATATATGAAGTAAATGAATTGAAAGCTAATAATTAAAAAACATTCATTATTTTCATATCCAACATAAATTCAATTTGAAGAAACTCGATAATAGTTTCATGGACAATACTTTGTAAAACTGAATTTTCTAAACTGTGATTTATTTACACCTTTTCAATTCCCTAACCTAATCTTATGAGAAGAACAAATTCCATATGAATTACAAATTCTATGTGATTCTTTATAATTCTTTCTTTCCTTTAACCATATATGTTCTATGAATTTTTCTTATAAATCAGAAAAACCTAGAGAAATTTTAAAGAAATGAAATCTATACGCCAATAGGTCACATAAAGTACCCAATTGTCATCTGTTGTATCTTGCAGGAGTTTTTTATTATTATTATTTTTAAATACAACTATCACTTATATAGAAATACAAATTGGGTTGTTTACAATAGGCATCCTCTAATAAATGATAAAGAAGGATGATCTCTTCAACCCGCCATTGGAAGCTTCAAACTCTCTTCATTGATATGCACAAAATTAGAGAAACCTTTCATTATGAAATTACTCTTTACAAATATATATTTTAGCAAATACGTTAAAAATTAAGATTAATTTCATACAACTTATTAAAAAATTAAATAGAGAGAAATCAAGAAATCAAAAGTAGAAACCAAGAAAATCTCATTTACTTTGCAAAAATCATATAATATCATATCATATACAATGTAATAAAAATTAGGCTTAGAAGCTATAGTTGTGCCAAATGGTTGTACCAAATTGCAGTAATTTGAAGTTGGTTTTAGAAGCCGTTGTTGCGCTAAATGGCAATACCGATTGCAACAATTTTTTAGATAGACACAAACTTTTAATTGTTCTTTTCAACTTTTCCTCTACTAATCTATTTGGAAAGACAAAAAAAAATTAATTTTTCTTATCAAATTTTCCTCTACTTATCTTTGGATAGACACAAAATTTGGATAGCCACAAAAGCTTAATGTTGACATCAACATTTATTTTTCCCTTCACTTTATGAATAATCTACATTTTTTCATTTTTTTAATACATGATTTTTTATCAACATGAAAAAAAAAAAAAAAAAACAAAGAAATTCAAGTCCTGCAAAACTAAATGTCATATATATATATATATATATTTACAGAGTACTTTTTGTGAGAGAAACATATCTTTGGATAGACAAAATTTTAATTTTTCTTTTTAATTTTTGCTCTATTTATCTTTGGATAAACACAAAAGCTTAATGTTGATATCAACTTTTTTATTTTCCTTCACTTTATCAACTTTTAGGATTGATTTTACTTTTTTAATGGAAGGACATGTACTCACTCCCTATCAAGAGTTTTTTTTTTTTTTTTTTTTTTTTTTTTTCATTCAATAGCCCTAAGACCAAGAGAACATTTTTTTTTCAGATAAAAAGAATAGTTGTACATTAAAGAAAGAAAATATAATCAAAATTACACTCTTATATGAAATATAATTTACTTGAAAATGAACTCTATTAGCTAAGTTTTAAAAAGATATAAAATTCTATTTCAACTTAAAGTCTATTTTAACTTTAATTAAAAAGAAAATCTATTTTAACTAAAACCAAAAGTTTCGTTACCAAAAAAAAAAAAAAAAAATCTAATATTTGAAATTTTGGAATATATATATTCATTTTGTTCGTCATTTGATTTATTGAGATTCATAAATATTCAATGTTGAAGATTTATAAAGGGTTCTATGAAGCCAAACATGCAGAGCATAAAATGCAAGGTATTTTATTTATTGAGTATGTCATATCGCATGCCTTTTTAGGAGGCAAAAATGTTGTTGAGACCCAATCAGCATGGCAATAAATTCTTAGAATTACAAATGTTAATAGGATTGTAGAGAGTGGAAGATAGAAAATGTTCATGATATAAGGTGAAGAATTATGAATTGGCCATTTATTTTTTTGGTTTTAAATTAATGTGTTTTGATGATAGTAATCAAATTTTTTTAATATAGTTAATTTGAGTAATTATTTAGTACTCACGACATACCATGACATGGTGACATGGTAATCGCTCCTCTGAATTTTTATTTGGATTAATGTTAGGTAAATATAAAGGGTGTTTTAGAGAGTACATAGAATTATCTATCATTCATGCAAGAAAAGATAGTGTTACATCATTGTATTACAAGAGTATTAAAATAATTTCCATTTGATTTACTCTAGGTGAAACTATATTAAACTTTCAACTTTCAAGTGATTTAGTAATCATTAAAATAATTTTGATAATATTATTAAAATATATAATTTACACTTTCATTTATTATTAAGGTTGTTATCGAAGATTAAACTCTATTAATAATAATTTACTATGAGTAAAACATTATTTTCTATGTTCTAATAAATTTAAAACTATACTTCACTTAAAATTCTATTACCAAGTAATTTAAATAAATTCAATCTTTATTTAGAATATATATCATAACTTTATATTTTAATAAGAATAATTTATGCTGCCACTTAAATAATGCTCCCAAGTACAGAATTGTCGCAAAGTAATAACTCGATGAGTCCGAAGTCAAATCCACAGGGAAAAGAGAATTGATTAGCAAACCACAAGAGAATAAAACTAAAAAAAATAGAGTTTAATTGAAGTGATTTTGATGGTTTGGTAAACGTAATTTAGATTGAGAGAAAAGAACAATATATTAAGGTTTAGGGATCCACACACAATACATCTATTGGTAGTCTTAATAATATTGATTTTATAACTCAACTAAAATTCATACAAAGGACGATCTTAGTCGGATGATTTAACAAAAAGAACTTAAGAATTACTTGTCTAAGGTAGTTTCATGAAATTGATTGATTTTAGGCAAAAACAAAACTAGTTAATTAATTCACAGGGAATACTAAGCATTTAATGTGCCCAGAGTCTATGATAAATAAAATAATTAAACAAAACTAAATACTTTTCTAGATGAGTAAATTAATATTTAAAAAAAAAAAAAAACAAGAACATAAGCATTAAAATCGTTAAAGAATTGTTAAGAACATACCAATAAACGATTGAGTTTCACTCCTTACCTTAGCAAGACTTCCAGCAAGCCATAATACCAAATAAAAGTCTAAAAGCTATAAAATTTAAGAAAACCTAAATTTCGTCCTACAGATGCTCTCTTCTGAATTTTGCCCTAAATAGCCTTTAAATAGGTCAAGTAATTCTATTACAAGTTGAATTTCCATTTGGAGAAAATTTCAAGTTTTCAAGCTTCACTTAACTAAAGTTTTTGGCCCATTAAAGTCAGAATCCTAACTTTTGGCAAACGACAAAGTTATAGCCCTTTAAGTTAGCTTTCCGACCCAAAATACTAACATGCGTGTAGGCTGGAATCATAATCCAATTTGGATTTAGATTTGGTGCAAATTTCCTTTGATTCATTACTCCAATTGGACTCCAATTTAATTGGGTTGGCCTTATTTAACTTCATTATGGGCCTTGTAAAAGTAGAGTCCATTAGCTTTTTTCTTTACACAAATCCACTCATTTATTTCCTTCCACACAGGACATCCTTTCAATGATGGAAGTATCTTCCTCATCACAAACATAAAAATCCGTTTCTTCCTATGAACAGAAGTTACAGTAGTTAATTAGATCAATTCAGGATCATTTAAAGAAAGGGAAAAGTTACAGTAGTTACAAAGAGTATTGGTTTAAGAAATATTTTTAGAAATTTTTTATGGAAAAAGAAAAAAAAATAATTAATTTTTTTGACAACTTTTTATATTTCAAATGAAAGAGGTATTAAAATTTTTCTAAAATAGTTTATAGACAATTGCTATAAGGGGACCCGTTAATAAAACTCTTTAAGAAAAAATGGCATTTCATCATTTGAGCATGACATAGCTCATGAAAAACGGGAGCACATGCGACAAACACTCAGCAACACAAAAGTTTAAAGAAAGCCAAATTATGAAACATGAGAAGATCAAATTCTGTAGCATTACGGAGGCACTGCACAACAAGATAATAATCACAACAATATAATTGCTTATCTAAGAAAAAGTGCTTAGCCATTTAATAATAGAACATGATAAAACGTTCTTTTTTTTTTTCTTTTTTTCTTTTTTTTTTAATTTTATTTATTTACCTTGGTGAGATATGAGTCCAAATGAAGGCATTTAACCTTAGAGTACTTTGATGAAGTCAATAATCCTATTTCCATTATCTATTTATCTTTACCATCATCCAAATCAACCCCAGCACCCGCTTCAACTAAGTTACACAGATTTCCTAACAAAACGCTTTCAATCACGATGATGCCGGAAAAATCACCAATGAGCTACACGATCCTTGCACACTCAAATTGGCACCTGCACGACAAAGAAGAGAAAAACCTTGCAGAGAGCACCGATGTGGTGCCGACCAAATACCCTTCAAAGGTCAAGTTAGAACTTCTTTTCAACTCTAGAGTTCTAGAGAGGGGTTAATTATGCGTACCTTGATTTGTGAGGATATTGGAGTTTTTATAGTAGTAGAGGGTTGACCTCTTTTCCTTGGAGTAGAAGTCTTTTCCTTATAGGAATACTCATGAGCGTGGATCGCGGAATCCTTTCCTTATAGGACTCTAACACTAAGCGTGGAAAGCAAGTAATCTCCATATCAATCATGCGCGGTGGCCAAGTATTGGTTTTGCTTAGAGCCGTCGGTCTCAGGGTCGTCAGTTGGCCTTGCTTCCTTCAGCCTTGCTGCCGTCAGTCCCTCACCATACTGGTCTTAGGAGTTGTATTATTATGTCTATCCGTCAGCATCGAAGTTGTTTGACCCCGTCAGTTTTAGCCTTGATAGGAGCTTTTCACACATGAGAGGCTGACAGGTTGAAGCACGTTTTATTCCTTTATATCAGTTGCCCCCTACTCCATATCTCCGTCAGCACAGGCTGACGGGCTATGGAGTATACTTTTCTTGTTGCTGACTTCCATTTAAGCCAAGAGAGAGAAAATAATACAGCTGGTATTAAATGCTTTGGACACGCGGCATACCCTGGTTGGCTCCGCTTCTGAACGAGGGCGTCGCTTCGTCTTCCGTGTACGCCCCCCTTTATATATAATCTACTTACTTCAACTCATTATTCCTATTTCCTATTTCTGATTTCTGGAGAGAAGATCCGTTGCTTCCTTTTTCATCAATCTTCCTATTGCCTACGCCGACGCCGTGCTTTCATCCGTCCTCATTATAAGAAGCTTGTAAGTTCTCTTTGTCTCTTTGTATGTTTTTGCTTTTACCCATTTTTCTAAAGTGAGGTCGTCATATTAGGTGCTTAGATTAAATCCGTCACTTGTAGGTAGTCAGATGTCGAGTGACGAGTCGAGTAGTCAATTGTCGGTCCGCGATGGAGCGGGCTATGACGAGGTATTTGGTTCAGGAGATGAGTCCGGTAGCTTTTCCTGGTCGTTAGAGAGGGAAACGTCAGCCCAAACTCCTGACGAGGAGGTAGGGAGTCATAGAGGCGAAGACCAGGAGGAGGTAGTAGGTGAGGAAGGTGAGGTTGAGTGAGGAGGAAGAGATAGTGACGGGGGTGAAGGTGACGAAGGCGAAGGTGACGGGGATGAAGGTGATGAGGGGTCCTACGAAGGGACAGTAGGAAGTCCAGTAGGCAGTCGTCCCTTCATCCTTCCCAAGGAATGAGTCGTCAATAAATTTTCACCAAATATGGGTGATAAACTCTTCCAAGAGTTACGCATCCGTTTTCAAATCCCAGACCACATCCCTATTCGTCTGCCTAGGGATGGCAAGAGATGTTACTCGGGGAGAACTGCTGACGTTGGTATGTATCATGCCATGTTTGCCGCGGGGCTAAGGTTGCCCCTGACGACCCTACACCGTCAGCTGGCTGACTTTATGGGGTTGTCCATTAGTCAGATTGCTCCAAATTCATGGAGGATTTTTATAAGTGCTGAGGTTTTATGGGGTCGTATAAGTGGTGGACACCGTCAGCTTTCTTTGGACGAGTTCTTCTATTGTTATAGACCCCAACACCTATCTTCTTCGAAAGGGATATATCATTTTGCCGTCAGGGAGAAGGAATTAAGATTAGTGTCCGAGATGCCAGATTCGAATAGAAACTGGAAGGGTAGGTATTTTTTGTAAAAGGGACGGATTGGGTATGCCGTCAAGAAGAATGGGAGACGATGCCCCATGATTATTTTGATAATACCTGGGCTTTTATCAAAGAATCAGGTTTCATCCATCATCTTTTATCCTCATCAGTTACTTGTTATTTTTACATGCATTTTCCTATCTGCTTTTTGAAGTGCTATAACGTCATCCACTTTTTCTTTTCTAGCTCACATTTGCCCTCATATAACTGAAGAGCAAGAGGATTTTATTCGTCGGGTTCTTGAACTTCCTATTGAGCAACGATCGTGTCGAGACCTGATCACTCTTAACACTCTTTACGCGTACTGCAGGGGTCCGGAATCGACGCCTGAAGCTCGCAAGCTAGAGGATTTTTCTCGCCGTCGTGAGTGATTACTTCCTAAAATCCCGTCACACCAATATTCCCCGTCAGTGTTTATTTTTCTTACCCGTCTGGTATTTTTGCAGAGATGGAGTCAGCCAAGCAAAGGATCAAGGCTGCTGCAGCCCGTCAAAAGGAAGAGCAAAGGGCCAAAGGAGAGTTGGCGTCCTCGTCAGCTCCTAAACTTGTTACTAAGAGTACGTCCAAGAGGAAGACTGTTGAGAAGGATAACCGTCCGTTGAAGAAGGCGGTCGTCAGTTCTGAGAATGAACCCCCGGAGAAGTCAACCCCCAAGTCAGGCCATGGAACTAGGAAGGGGATGATGACTTCTTCTGGTCCCGTCCTAGAGGGACCCCGTTGCCTCTTGACGCACAAGGATTTCGCCGTCGATGCAGCAGAATCACTTATCAAGCCGACGGATATTGACCCTTGTGCGCTTTTGGGGACGGAGGAACTGGGAGCGTCAGCTTTGTTTGACCTCACACGGGTAAGCTTCCTCTCCTAATTGGTTCCTCTTCATCTTTTTGTTTGATAACTGACGGTCATATTCTTTTTTAGGCCCTGGTTCGTGTAAAGGCGCTCCAGGACCGGTGCGTGGCCAAGGAGGGCGTCGCTGCTCGTCTAAGTAAGCATAACAAAAGTATGTTAGATCAGCAGGCTCAATACAAGGAGGTCGTGTGTTCATTGAACACCGAGCTAAAAGAGACGAAATAGAAGTTGGAGGAGGCAGGCCGTCAACAGGAGAAATTAGAACAAGAGCTGACGGCCCTTCGCAAGCAGGTGAAGCAGGCTAGGGCTGACGCGGTCCAGAAGTTTAAGGAATCAAATTCCTTCGTTGATTCTTGTGGTGGATATTATGGAACAGGGTTTGATAACTGCCTTAAGCAGGTTGTGTCAGCCTTCCCTAAGTTGGATCTTTCTGGAATCACTCTGGATGACGCCGTGCCGATGACGCCTGCTAACGATGTCGTCAGTGTTGAAGGTGACGGTTCTGGAGATGCACCTCCTCGTGACGGTGATGGGGTTGTATTGGCTCAACCTACTGCAAACCCTCCAGCGGCTTCCTCCAATCTTCTTGTGGAAATCTTAGATGCAGATGACCCTCCTACCCAGAAGAAGTAAACAAGGCCTTTAAATGACGCTCCTCTAGTTTTATCTTATGTAGTAGATGTATTTTGCCCCGTCTGTAAACAATCTTTAAATGCCCCCTTGGTTTTTGGGGTTTCTATTTGTACTTGGTTTATATATGCATAGCTATTTCGTTCTTACACTTTTTTCTTGCTTTCTTGCTAAGGTTATCTTTCAACCATAGGTTGGGCTCGTCAGCCTATTTGTAGTTTATGCTATGGACGCCGTTTTAGCGACGCCGTCAACGAAGTGCAGGATTATGCCATTGGTTTCAACTTTTGAACACAGTAGTTTTGGCAAGCCCGTCACTTTTTAATGACGGTCTTCCTTATTAAGTGAGATTCGTCCACTCTTTGGATCAATAGACTTGTCTTCTTTAATCTGTTGCTCCTAGGAGTTTCAATAATATATTACTTTGAGTTAGGGTCGTCCTCCTTACGGACTTAGCCTAATTTCACTTTTTGATATAAGGTAGCTTGCGTGGGACCATCGGTTCTATGCCTTTACACATTTTTATGGATTTGATCAACCCGTCAGTCTTATTAGACTATTATCTTTGTTTAAGCCGTCAGCCTTACGGCCTTGCTCATGTTGTGGATTTGCTAGTCTTTCATTAGACCGTTAGCCTCATAGCTAATTTTTTTGGGTTTAGGTCTTTTATTAGACCGTCAGCCTCATAGCTAAGCTTTTTGGGTTTAGGTCTTTTATCAGACCGTCAGTTGTACGGCTCTGTCCATCTTGTGGACTTGCCAGTCTTTTATTAGACCGTCAGCCTCATAGCTGAGTTTTTTAGGTCTTTTATCAGACCGTCAGTTGTACGGCTCTGTCCATCTTGTGGACTTGCTAGTCTTTTATTAGACCGTCAGCCTCATAGCTGAGTTTTTTAGATCTTTTATCAGACCGTCAGTTATATGGCTCTGCCCATCTTGTGGACTTGCCAGTCTTTTATTATACCGTCAGCCTCATAGCTGAGTTTTTTGGGTTTAGGTCTTTTATTAGATCGTCAGTTGTACGGCTCTGCCCATCTTGTGGACTTGCCAGTCTTTTATTAGACCGTCAGCCTCATAGCTGATTTTTTGAGTTTAGGTCTTTTATTAGACCGTCAATTGCATGGTTCTGTCCACTTTGTGGACTTGCCAATTTTCTTGTGGATTCAAGGTCGTCCACTTTTTCAAAGTAGAAATTCCAACAGTTCTGAATAAACTCCTCTTATTGCCATGCATCTATGAAAAGCAATTAAAAACAAAAACCTGCCCAAATGGGCTTATTGGAGCAAAAACCAAAGTAAAAAAAAAAAAACTTGCCCTTTGGGCTTATTGTAGCAAGAACCTAAAAGTAAATAAATCTGAGGAGTAAACTATGAAAAGGAAAAGAGGGGGATGTTGTCTTTCACGTTGTTATTTCTACTGGTAGTATCTTCGTAGGTGCTCGGCATTCCAAGGGTGCGGCAACTTCCGTCCGTCTAGTGTCTCCAAGTGGTAGTGCCTTTCCTCTGCCACGCCGTGACTCGGTAGGGTCCTTCCCAGTTTGGGCCGAGCTTTCCTTGGGTTGGGTCTCTTGCTGCACCCATGACCCTTCTTAGAACGAGGTCTCCAACCTGGAAGTTTCTGTGTTTAACCCGGGAGTTGTAGTGCTTGGCCATGCGGTCCTGGTACCGCGCGAGCCTCTGTTCTACTGTTGCCCTGACTTCGTCCACTAAATCAAGCTGCAGACGTATAGCCTCATCTTTCTTTCGTTCGTCATGGTTGTGTACCCTGTAGCTTATGAGACCGACTTCAGCTGGGATGACTGCTTCGCTTCCATATGTTAATCGGAATGGCGTTTCTCCCGTTGGTGTCCTTGCTGTAGTCCTGTAAGCCCAAAGTATGCTCGGTAACTCTTCTGCCCATATACCCTTTGCTCTCTCGAGCCGAGTCTTGATAATCTTTAGCAAGGATCGATTTGTAACTTCCACCTGTCCGTTGCCTTGAGGATGGGCGTGGGAGGAGTAGTGGTTCTGTATCCCTAATTGTGAGCAGAAGTCCCCGAATGAGTCGTTGTCGAATTGTTCCGTTGTCCGAGACTAAGACTCTTGGGATGCCAAATCTGCACACGATACACCGCCAGACAAAGCTCCGTATGTTCTTCTCCGTAATGGTGGCCAAGGCTTCGGCTTCTACCCACTTTATAAAGTAGTCGATGCCTATTACTAGAAATTTCAGCTGTCGTATCGCCGTAGGGAATGGCCCCATGATGTCCAATCCCCATTGAGCGAACGGCCATGGTGTCGTCATTGGGGTAAGTTCTTCGGGCGGTTGTCTGATGACGTTGCTGAACCTTTGGCATTTGTCGCAGGTCTTTACATAAACCTCGGCATCTTTCTGCATGGTTAGCCAAAAGTACCCCGTTCGCACTAACTTATGCACTAATGATCTCGATCCTGAGTGGTTTTCGCAGATTCCCTCGTGTATTTCTTTCATAACGTAGTCTGCTTCTTCCGGACCTAAGCATCTTAGGAAGGGGCGGGAGAAGCCCCTTTTGTACAAGACGTCTCTTATCAGAACGAACCTCGCTGCTTGGACCTTCAGTCTCCTTGCAACTTCCTTTCCGTCTGGTAGTACGCCGTTCTTTAAATAAGAGGTTAATGGCGTGGTCCAATCGTTCGTGGGGCCGAGTTCTTGCACATCGATAGAATCTATAAGCGGATAAAGCTGGACAAAGGAAAGTACATTACTAAGGGTGGCCATGTGTTCGGCTGAGGCAGCTTTGGCCAGGCGGTCAGCTCACTCGTTTTCTGTTCGGGGGATTTGTATAATCTTGGCCTTCAGTTCGCTTATCCTCCATCTGGCTTGGTCCAAATACCTCTTCATTCTTTCGCCTTTGCACTCGTAATCCCCATTCACCTGGTTGGTTATGACTTGAGAATCGCAGTAAATGATTACGCTATTGGCTCCTGCGGCTTTGGCGAGGTCAAGCCCTGCTATTAAGGCTTCGTATTCCGCTTCATTGTTGGTAGTGGGGAACTCAAGGCGGACCATACATTCAATCGTGTCTCCTTCGGGCGACCTTTGTATGACTCTGGCCCTCTCAGCCTGCCTGTTGAAGGATCCGTCTACATGTATGCTCCATAGAGGAGATTCCTCTGCTCCATTATCCTCGCCATTCGTGAACTCGGCTATGAAATCTGCGACGACCTGCCCTTTAATGGCGATTCGTGGGCGGTATTGGACGTCGAACTCGCTCAATTCTATGGCCCATAGTGCCAGTCGCCCGGCAGCCTCAGGGTTGCTCATTGCCCGTTGCAAAGGTTTGTCGGTCAAGACGACCACTGTGTGGGCTTGAAAAGTAAGGCTTTAGTTTGCGCGCTGCCGTAACTAATGCGAAGGCGAGTTTCTCCATTGGCGGGTATCTTTCTTCTGCCCCGCGAAGCGCCCGGCTGGTGTAGTACATAGGTTTCTGTACTTTCTCTTCCTCTCTGATTAGGGCAGAATTGACGGCAGCTGGGGAGACGGCAAGATAGAGAAAAAGTTCTTCACCTGGCTACGAGGGACTCAGCAATGGAGGGGAGGAGAGATAAGTTTTCAATTCTTCGAATGCTCGTTGGCTCTCGTCAGTCCACTCGAAGGATCTCTTCAATGTGTGAAAGAAGGGCAAACACTTGTCCGTTGCCCTTGAGAAGAACCTATTCAGCGCTGCTATCTTGCCATTGAGGCTTTGTACTTCCTTTACGTTCTTTCGCTGCGCCATCTCTATTATAGCCCAGATTTTGTCTGAGTTGGCTTCGATGCCCCTCTGTGACACCATAAATCCCAGGAACTTTCCTGCTGTCACCCCAAAGGCGCATTTTTCTGGATTAAGCTTCATGTTGTAAGATCGAAGGGTGTCAAACGTCTCTCTGAGGTCTTCCAAGTGATCTTCCTCCCTTCGTCTTTTTACCAGCATGTCGTCTACGTAGACTTGGATATTCCTCCCGATCTGCTGCGCGAACATCTTGTTCATAAGCCTTTGATACGTTGCGCCCGCATTTTTTAGGCCGAACGGCATCACTTTGTAACAAAAGAGGCCTTGGCTAGTTACAAATGAAGTTTTCTCTTGATCGGCTTCGTGCATTCTGATTTGGTTGTAACCAGAGAATGCGTCCATGAAACTTAGCAATTGGTGTTGAGCCATGGAGTCTACTAGGGTGTCGACCTTCGGGAGGGGATAGCTGTCTTTGGGGCATGCTTTGTTTAAATCGGTGAAGTCTACACACATCCTCCACTTCCCACTAGCTTTCTTCACCATCACTATGTTTGCTAGCCAGTCGGGGGTAGTAGACTTCCCTAATGAAGCTTGCCTTCTCCAGCTTACGGACTTCCTCGGCTATGGCCTGATCTCGTTCTGGGGCAAACACCCGCTTCTTCTGTCGGACGGGTGGAAAGGAGGGTGATACATTTAGTCTATGCACCATAACTGAAGGGTCTATACCTGGCATGTCCTCGTGACTCCAGGCAAATACGTCTTGATTCTTCTTGAGGAAGGCCGCAATTGTTTGTCGGACCATGGGACTGGCAAGGGTCCCAATCTTTGTTGTCTGATCAATTGCGGAGTTGTCAAGAGGGATTTCTTCGAGTTGGTCAGTGGGCTCTGTTGCACTTCGGTGCTTTTCTATATTCATGGTTTGGAGGTGGTCATCCATTTCCATCATGGCTACGTAACACTCTCGTGCGGCCATTTGATCTCCGCGTAGCTCTCCTACTCCATACTCTGTAGGGAACTTAATCATCAAATGATAAGTGGAGGTTGCTGCCTTCCATGTGTTGAGCGTGGGCCGCCTTAAGATAGCATTGTAAGCGGAAGAGCAGTCGACTACAAGAAATGTCACGTCATTAGTGATCTGCTGAGGATAGTCGCCTGCGGTTACAGACAATGTAATTGCACCCAAAGGGAATACCCTCGTTCCTCCAAAACTGACGAGCGGGGCATTCGTTGGAATAAGCTGCTCTCTGCCAATTCTCATTTGTTGGAATGCCGGATAATACAGAATGTCTGCCGAACTTCCGTTATCGACCAGTACTCGGTGCAAGTTGTAGTCCCCTACCCGTAGGCTGACGACGAGCGCATCGTCATTGGGGTGGTGGAGGTGTCGTGCGTCTTCTTCCGAGAACCTAATGATGGGACCTTCTCTTCGCGCTATCTTTGGTGTTGAGCCCGTCAGCTGGACGTTTTGGACCATTCTGAGGTACGTCTTCCGAGCCTTTTTTGACGACCCGGTAGTCATTCCTCAAACAATCATCCTTATGTTCCCGATAGGCGGTCTCTGACGTTCATTATCCTGTCGGGGGGGGCTGCTCTTGATGCGGTGGATCCGTTTTTTCCTTACTTACGAATTTCTGCAATTTCCCTTGCCTTATGAGGGCCTCAATTTGCTGCTTTAAGTCATAACAGTTGGCCGTGTCGTGACCATGGTCTCGGTGAAAGCGACAATATTTGTCTCTAGATCGCTTGCTAGGATCTCCCTTCAGCTTTCCAGGAAAGGTCAGAGACCCTTCGTCCTTGATTTGCATCAGGACTTGATCAATGGGGGTAGTTAGCGGGGTGAAGGTTGTGAACCTTCCCCCCGGGGGCCTAGAACGTCTTTCATCTCTTCGGTCTTCAGTTCTTGGCTTCTTCCTTCCTTGGTCTTGTCGTGAATCCTCCTGTCTTTCCCTTTTTCTTGGTTTCTCCTCCCGGGCTTGCAGTGCGTCTTCAACATTCATGTACTTGGTGGCCCGGTAAAGTACTTCTATCATGGTTTTCGGGTCGTTTTTGTATAAGGGGTCGGGTCGTTTTTGTATAAGGGGAACAAAAACTTACCCTTTCGCAACCCATTTGTGAAGGCTGCTACAAGTATCTTGTCGTCGGCTTTGTCAATTGAGAGTGCTTCCTTATTGAAGCGCGTTATGTAGGACCTTAGCGTCTCGTCTTCTTGTTGCTTGATACTCATCAAGCAGGCTGTAGATTTCTTATACCTATGTCCCCCGATGAAGTGCGTAGTGAACTGAGCGCTTAACTCCTTGAAGGTGCTGATGAAGTTCGGTGTTAGTCGGCTGAACCATACTCTTGCGGGGCCCTTCAGTGTTGTAGAGAAGGCCCTACACATGATTTCGTCCGCCACGCCTTGAAGGTGCATCAGAGTCTTGAAGGTCTCTAGATGGTCCAGAGGGTCCTTCACTCCGTCGTAACTCTCTATATGGGGCATGCAAAATTTATGTGGTAGGGGGAAGGCATTGACGGCTGCAGTGAATGGTGAATCAGTACGGTTGACTAAATCGTCAAGGTCACTGAAAACTTGCCCTTTGAGCGCGTTCATCATAACTTCCATTTGTTCCCTCATTGCCTGCCTCTCCGCAACAATATGTGGTAGGGTCGCATCCGTTAGGGATGGCATGCTCAAGTTTTGCCTCTCTAGTCTGCTTGGGGCATGGCTTCCTTCAGGCTTTTCTTGGTTTTTTCTTGCAGCGCTGGTCCCTTCCTGATCTTCTTGTTGGTCATTCGGCGCTGCATTCTTCTGGCGCAGCTGTTTTTCCAAGTCAAGGTTTTGTTTGGTGAGACGTTCTACAGCAGCGGCGAGAGTCCGAACTTGTCTCTCGAGGGCAGTTGTGGGCGGTTCCTCCTCTTGAACGTCGTTTGTGGTTGCCATTAAGCGGGTGAGCACCATGCAACTCTCTTGTCTGGGGAGCGTTAGCTTTGGCCTGCAAATCAAAAACTTGAATCGTCCTTCCCACAGACGGCGCCAACTGATGATGCCGGAAAAATCACCAGTGAGTTACACGATCCTTGCACACTCAAATTGGCACCTACACGACAAAGAAGAGAAAAACCTTACAGAAAGCACCGGTGTGGTGCCGACCAAATACCCTCCGAAGGTCAAGTTAGAACTTCTTTTCAACTCTAGAGTGCTAGAGAGGGGTTAATTATGCGTACCTTGATTTGTGAGGGTATTTGGGTTTTTATAGTAGTAGAGGGTTAACCTCTTTTCCTTGGAGTAGAAGTCTTTTCCTTATAGGAATACTCATGAGCGTGGATTGCGGAATCCTTTCCTTATAGGACTCTAACACTAAGCGTGGAAAGTAAGTAATCTCCATATCAATCATGCGTGGTGGCCAAGTATTGGTTTTGCTTAGAGCCGTCGGTCTCAGGGTCGTCAGTTGGCCTTGCTTCCTTCAGCCTTGCTACCATCAGTCCCTCACCATACTGGTCTTAGGAGTTGTATTATTATGTCTATCCGTCAGCATCGAAGTTGTCTGACCCCGTCAATTTTAGCCTTGATAGGAGCTTTTCACACATGAGAGGCTGACGGGTTGAAGCACGTTTTATTCCTTTATATCAAATCATATTATAATCTCTGAAACAAAGGTACTCGAGAGCTGGGGCATTTATCTCAAGTTTGTTGTACTGATAAACACAAGAAGCAAAATCTAAACATAAACTTTTGAGTGTAGTGGGTACACAATGATTTTCAAAATAATATACATGTATGCTTGTAATTCTAAATACAAATTTTGGAGGACCGAGCAGCAATTAAGGAGACTCGAGAAAGAGTCACAGTTTGCATACCGGCCATCTTCAAGAAGCAGAGTCTTGAGATTTGGGAAGCCCGGGAGGGAAGAAGGATTAAGAACAACATTGCCCTCTAATTTCAAAATTTCTAATGATTTAGCATAATTAAACAAGGTAGAGGGGAAGTTGTGTTGAAAGGTTGGAGAGGACAAATTAGGAGATCAAGCTCTTCCAAGTTAGGTGTAAGCGCAGCAAGTGTTAAATGATTCCTATTCAACTGATCTTGATTAGGACTTTGCTCCTCAATTGAAGAAGATATCCCTCCAAATTTGATGCGATCAAAGTTGAGCTTTGGCACAAAAGTCCAGAGTGTCTTCCACCTGCTCGACAAAATGCTTGTGACAATAGTCTCTTTGGTTGTGAGAGAAAAGAGTCTGTTAGATTGTTGATGTCTTCGACCACTGTTGGTTTGTGGCGTTTTGAGGCTGATTTAGCCATTCAAAGCTTTTGCTATTGAGCACAAGCTGGGAAATGATGGGGTTTGGAGTTCCCAATTAAAAGAAACTTTGCAATACCATGCCAAACCAAATTGGCTACGAAAGAGGGAACCGCACAATGGACCGTGGACCGGAAAAACTACCTATAATTGCTCACTCTCAATGCTTGGATAAACAAGAGCTGCTTCTAAGAATGTCCAATAACACCAATAACTTAGAGCTGTTATACGGTTGCAACAAAATATCACAATATTTTTTACAACAGTTAAAGTATTAGCCCGTCATAAGTTAAAATTAAATAATATATTGGAACCCACTACAATTGAAAATAAAAGTGTTGTAACATTATGTTATATCTCTAGACTGTCTTTTTTTCTTTTTCTTTTTTGGGATAAATATATCTCTAGACTGTCTAATTTTAATTAATACGATCAACTCAATTAGAAAAAGTTACAATTTACAACCATAATTGAATTTACAATTTTGTAAAGGTAAACCCTCGATGGAAAAATGTAAAATATATATATATTTTCCCCCCTCCTTTTGACATCCTATCAACTGAAATTAAATATCCTAATTTTATAAGATAAATTTATAATAGTTTCCACATATTTTATACCCACTAGGTTGTAACCCATGTTTACACACGAAGCTTTTAACAGTAGTGACAATAAAATAGTGATTTTGCCTTTTGTTCTGAATATTATGAATGAGTTACTTGATAGCAAAATTAAGAAAATTAAAATTGGGCACTTGACATAAAATTAAATTACAATTAAAAGCTTATATGGATTTTATTTAGATTTTGATTCTGCTTCAACTTTAAAATATGATAATGGGCTTTACCAAACTAAAAGTTGTTCACAAGAGAGTTGCAATTAGATATCAAACTTCGAATACTTTGTTTTTTAATTTTTTGAGAAGATAAAACTTCAAATTGGTAAGCTAAAAAAATTATATAAATTGGCCTAAATAAATAAATAAAAAATTGATATAGAATTTTAATTCACACAATAAACTAACAATGCTATGTCTATATCAAACACTTTTTTAGGGGAAAACAATATTAAATGTTAATTCACCAGCAGATTGACTAACATATATTAGAGAGCACTCTTAACCATACATGTACACGGCTAGTCTTGTGTTGATGTCAATTGCTATCTAATCCCTCTCTTAAGTATATCACTTTCCAAGTTGTTCGACCAATAAGAAGAAACATAAAACACTCAAAATCATATTATCTTATATATTATTAAATTAGACAAAAAAAAAAAAAAAGGGTATTCTTTGCCACGAAGATAGAAGGGATTCCTCAAAGAAAGATTAACAAATCAATGAGAAAAGTTAGAGAGAGAAAAATTAGATATTAGATAGTATATTATCAAATTAAACGGACAAGGTAGCCTTTGCACTACAAAGATATAAGGAATTTTTCAAACAAAGATTAACAAATCAAAAAGAAAAGTTAGAGAGAGAAATATTAGCAATTAGATAGCAAGATAGACGGGACTAATACGTTTGTTCGTGGAGGACTCTTATGTGTGAATCGAATTGACTTTATGCTTGGATTTCAGGCTTCAACCATGGCTGCTACTCAAGTTGCAAAATTTCTGGCAATCACAAATGTGATTCGTCAACATTCCATCTTTATACAAAATTAACAGGCGGCAAATTCATTGCATTTATTAAAAACAAAAATTTGACTCTCTAATTATTGCAATGTGTAATAAATACTGCAGCAAAATTAAGAAATTAAATTGATACAATAACTCACTCGACACGAAAAATAATTAGATAATCCCGAAGTACCATAAATGCGTACTCTCTCCTCTCACATAAATGGTAGGTCCCACAATGAATTTAATTAGTAAGACCTACCATTCATGTAAGAGAAGGGAGTACGCATGCATTTATGGTACTCCGAGAGTACGCAATAATTTCTCACTCAACACAACAATCGAAAACCTTAGATGGGACATGTGGCGCAAAATTGCGAACCCAATTAAGAATCTAATTGGATTTTCTATCAGTTTTAGATATTAATATATATATATATAGAGAGAGAGAGAGAGAGAGAGAGAGAGAGAGATTAGATAGGTATAACTGCCAACTAGTTGACCGAGCAAGAACAAACTTAATACACATGCACAATGCAAGCATAGCAAACACAATTAAGTGATTAATAATTTCTATAAATACACTAAAACCAAATTGCAATTAAACATAAAAATAGCATAGCCACAAATGAGTTTAACATAATAAACTCCTGTAACGTTATAACAACTAAAATCCATCTTAGTTCTTACCATAATACTCTAAAGGCAATACTGAGAAACAAAACACCATCAAAAAGCTTTGTTAAATCATTTCTTTGCTGAGTTGAAATCTGTAACTTATTTACAGCTCATCGCCAACCATGATTGCACGAGGTCCTACAAGAATTTAAAAACTATAAGTGCATTCTTGTTTGAGATTTAATGCTAGACGAAAATATAATAACACTAATCAGTGTTTTGTAATTATATAGGAAAAGCCTACACCAAGATATGTTGTTTTCAGAATGTAGAAATTACGAAAAAGCCCAAGCCCATACAACATGAACATGTACACCAAGGGGGAGTGGGGGCCAGGGTAAATGATCTAAGCAGATTCCTATGCCAGAAATTATTATAATAAGATCTTACTCTTTAACAAAAGATAACTGTAATGAGAAGACACCAAGTTCCAAAAGAAAATAGAAATATTGCAAAATTCATGGTACAAGAAAGAACACAAATACAGAATGGCATCATCAACTGTTCTTTAAAACCAAAACAAAACATTTCAAACTAAAGCCAAAGCCAACCAGACAACCACAAAACACAATTATTAGTCAAGGTTTGTATCATCCTACAAGACGCTCTCAGAAATACATCCGTGGCTTGAGTTAAGGGATTTTTTTTATTATATATATATATTAAAAAAAATCCCTGTGTTCAATGCGTATGTTGAGCAAGCTGTAGTCCCTTGCTTAACAATAATTTATCACTGGTGTATTCTTTCTTAAATTGCTTAAGAGAAATATTTAACCCTCCTCTAAAAGATAACTTTGACCTAAAGAATAAAATTAAGAACATTAACGCATTATAAATCACAGAAAAATTTGCCAGCTTAGTTTCTTGGTATATGTTTTGGGGAGTTGTGTTAGGATTTTGGATTGAGTTCTCACTTCATCAGGTTGGCATGGGATGAAAGGGATACTAATTATAAAAGGCTTTCCATACCTGTAGGCTACAGCCTACTTCTGCCTTTAAACCAGAAACTATAATGCAGTAGAGAAACATTGACATAATTTTTTTTTTTTTTTTTTTACAAACTGAACCACTATTTCTACACAAGCAAAAATCACAAATTGTCTCATTGCTACATTCAGAAATCACTCTTGTCAATCAAGGATTGATGTGGTGTCCATCAACATGTTTTCAATTACAGGAAAAAAAAAAGCTAAAAAGATGCTAACTATCTATTAACTTCTAAAATTTTTCTTAGCAAATAAGGGAATATATTCATCAATGAGCTACAACAGGGGCAAAATTTCTTGTATGCTTGCATGGAAGAAAAATTATCAAACACACTGAGTGCTTATACACACTTAAGAAACAGTAGGAAGTAGGAACCAAATCTTGTAAGTTAAAGATAATACACAAACAAAGCAAACATTTACATCCATTATTTTTTGGGGGTGGGGTTTTATTTATTTATTTTTTTTGTGGAGCTTGGTGTTTTTGTGTTTTGGGGGGGGGGGGGGGGGGGGGGGGGGTGTGAGGAGAATAGATAGATTAATGAAATAAGGGTTGCAGTTGTTTTTGGGGGGTTATATCTCCAAGGATTTATCGAGCAAGGTTTCAAGTTGGAGTGCAAATGTCAGGCCTATAGTTAATATGAATGTGGTGCTAGATTTGTTAAATAAAAAAAAAAATCAAAGGTACGAGTTTACTAAAAAAGTTACTGGAATGGTGTCTGGGTACACTATTTGTGTACAAAGGAAGCTATTGCCACCCACCCCACCCCCCCTCCCACTGCTTTTTCTCTTTCTTTCCTTTTTTTAATCAGTAAGAAATTAAAATTCTTTAAAAGATGAAAAAAGGGGTGCAGTATACAGGAAGTATACTACAGAACAGTGCAGACATGAAAAGAAAATAAAAATCAGCATAATATGAAACCATCCAACACCGACAATAAATCAGAGGAAAACTCAGGGGAAGAAGAATGAGTCCTATGCCACAATAAAATAGTGCTCAGAAGCTGAGACTTAAGAAGGAGAACTGAGGATTCTGTCTTCAAACACCCACAAATTCCTTTCCTCCAACAAATCCACGTAAGGCAGGAAGGAACTGCACTCCACACAGGCAGCCTGTCCTTTTTAACTGTAATAGCAGCCCAACAACACAACAGATCCCCCACCCTTTGAGGCATCACCCAACTAACTTACTCCCATCAGACACCACAGAAAACCCCATAACTCGCTAGCCACCCAACAATGAATAAATAAATTATCAATGGTCTCCCCTCCAACCTCTTTCCAAAAAAAAAAAAAAGATTAAGGCTTGCATTGGACCTTGGGTAACTGCCCAAACAAAGATCATTCATTCCACAATGAATAGACCCTAATGCAAGAATTGGGGTTGCACTTTGGCTTTAATTGGATCAAGTTCTATTTCTTTGCATGTATATTAGTTTTAATTTGATGTCTTCTACTTCCCCTAGTTTTTCTTTTTTCTTTTTACCACTAGTGTTCAGCCTTTTGCATCTGCTTTGTACAATTATGTAACAGAAAATACTAACTCATCCACAAAAGATTAAGAGAGGGAAAAGAAAAAAAATGGAATGAAATGGAGTCAACAAAACAATACATCTAAGAATAACTATTTGTTGTTATATAAAAAATTAAAAAATTCTGCTAAGGAACAAAAGATAGCAAAAATAGGTCAAGATGAGGATTACAAGCAAGTCATTTTCCATTCTTAACCACCCAAAGCAAGCAAAAACCACTGATGAGCTGCTTTCTTAATGAGCATGGCTCTATGGGAATTTTTTCAGCAAGAAGATAGGCATTCAAGAAAATAGAAGATTTAAAATGTACAATCAATATCTTTGGTTGACATATTAAGAAATTTTTTAATAATACATGAACATTTAGTACAAGTGTGAAAACATGAAGTTAAAAGATATCACCATAACATTATCAATAAATAAAGTGTTGAGTACATCTATCTATACATTTTAAATTATAAATGTCAAGAAACATGAAATTCACAACCTTTTAATAAATAAGCTTGCTAAATTGATATCCACTTTGTTTTTTGATACTTAATATATGATTATCAAAGAAAAATTGAAATGAGGCTAAAAGAATTTTGAGTATATATGCTATCTACTCAACTATCTCCTCAATATAACCAACAACAACCACAACCTTGATAAGCTCTCTATTCTAAATATAAAGCCACTTAATAAGGATTTATAGAGCAGTGTTACACACACACACACACACACACACATATATATCTATAAAACTCATAATCAATGCCAACTTGCCAAGTATATATGATGACCAAAATGAAAAAGACCAAAAATATAAGCATGAATATAAAATGAATCTTGCCTGTTGTTGTTCCTCTCTCTTCTTTCCTAGTAGGTAACTGCACGATTGGGTTCATCCAGCAAAACTAGACTCTCAACATAAGAATCAAAAAAAGTATACCCATTTCCATTGATACTATGATCGCAAATATACCCATATCCAGTAATCCCAAGCACTTTTAACTTCTGGCTCTCAAAGTGTAGTGAGATGAGCTCCCCATCATGCATTTCAATTACAACCTCACCACTTCTTCTAAAACCCAATGCCCTTGGTACGTACTCACGGGAACCTTGACCATCAGACAAAGTAGAAATTTTGGTCCAGGATGAGTCATCAGCATATTCTTTCATCACCCAAATATTTAAACAGGGACTAGAAAAATCCTGTTGATGAAACAAGGCAAGGGAATTCCTATAAACTGAAATAGACATGCGCACCCAATACTGATCTCCATCAAAACCATTCAAAAATTCTGGCAGCGCAATCTCACGAATGACCTCGTCCCCCAGATCGAACACCATAACAAAGGATTGCAAATTGTTGGTTATAGTTCTCCTGAAAGCAATCCAATGCAGAGCACCATTCACAAAAGCCAGTGGCTCGCGGCCACGAACAACACATCTCGAAGGCAAACCAGCAGTAACCATTCTCCACTCATCAGTGGCAAGTGAGTAAACCTCAACCTTGAGCGAAGACCCATCTTCGTCCTCTCTATCCAGAAGTCTCACAACTCTCACCACCTTATAGTCGTTAGTATTGGAATCAAATCCAAACCCAGTAGTCTCTTCAAACCCACCGTGAGTGGAGTAGCTGACAATGGGTTTAGAAGTTCTGGTGAACTTTCTAACACAAGGGTTCCAGAGAATGTAAGAGTTATCGTAAGAGAGTAAATCTCTGGCAAGGCAAACCAGGCCATTACAAGTACCCACCACACGCACTATCACGCTACTGCTTTGAGCAGGAAAAGGGGAGTCAAACCTGGTGTGTTCGTTGAAGTCTTCTTCGTTGTTGCTGTTGTTGTCCCAATACAACGTGTAGACTTCTCTTTCACGTTTATCCCATGTCGTACCTTCATCTGGACAAAGCCTGAAGAGAAGGAGGTGGTTGTTGGAGTTGGAGGAGGAGCGGTCGAGATGGGTGGAAATGAAAGAAGGGTTTTGGATGAGGGATTTCCATTTTTTGGAGACAGAGGTACAAGTTATGATGGATTTGATAGGTAGTTGTAGGAAAGCACGGGTTAGGATTTCAGGAGGAAGAGAGCCCCACATCGGTTCTTTGTCTGACATTGCTGCTTGCTACTGCTTCCCTTGAGAGAGAGAGACAGAGAGAGAGAGAGGGTTTGGAGTTCAGCCAACAGAAACGAGAGATTGAAAAGAGTGGGTAGGAGGCGTGATGAAATGGTAAAGTGAAAACAAAATAGTCCTCAGCCCGAGTTATATAATGGGGATAAACTTTGTCGAAAACCCACCATCCTCAAAGGCCCACTTCTAGTGATATGGAAAGCAATAGCTTGTATCACTTCTAGAGTATTATCTTCAATGTAAGATTGAGTATCAGCCTTGACAAAGAAGATGCTAAGGGGGTGTTTGGTTTGAGAGAGAGAGAGAGAGAGTTGACAGAAGAAAAAGGTTTATACCTAACTCATTGCACAAAAGCTTGATAGATGTTCCCATACATTAAAAAAAAAACACTGTAAATTTTTTTGATCTAATTTTCCATCTAATTGAGCCACCATGAAATTATTAAAAGAAGTATTAATAACTTGGATTGAGATCTTCTAGAGTTCTTAGATAATCTTTATGGATTAAGATCCTAATTTATATGTTTGAATGTTGGTCAAGCATGTATTAATTAATCATTTACTTTTGATGGTTAATTAACTCTCAGGAAGTAGTCTAATTTATCCAATTTTGAGGTATAATTCCCTCAAAGCAACCAAAATTCTTTTTTCTTTCTAAATATTTTTAATATGAAAGCACTTGTGTTGTGGAGATTTAGACTCTTTCGAAGTAGCCTAATTTATCAAATTTTGAAGTTTAATTCCCTCAAAGCATCCATATTTTTTTCTAAATATTTATTCTCTCATAATATCTTATATGAATCATCAACCTCCATTTTTTTTTTCTAAATATTTATTCTCTCAAAATATCTTATACAAATCATCAACCTCCGCATCCTATTCACATTTCTAGCATATAACAACTAGTGCAAACAAAAACAAAATTGTCAATCAACCATTCCAAAGGCTCCAAAACCACGTAATTAAGGAGAGGGACAACCAAGGTTGCAAATGATAGGTTTTCTAGGTTTCAAATCTAGGTCTCTAAATTTTTAAAAACTAAAATAAATTAATAAATTCAAAATTTGACATGTCAATTTGTTTTTATTTTTTATTTTTTATAGCGAATAGACTATTTATTGTAAAAAGAAGGTTAAGATGAAAAAGAAGCTCTATACAGTCAAGTATTCTAGAACTCTAGAGAATCTTGATTCCAAGAACAATACCATTTTCAATAGAGATATAGGATATAAGCCAACAGGTGAGCTACTTTGCCTAACAATATTTGGACTACTTTGCATGTTGTGATTCATAGCCAAATGAAATTTTGCTAACGAATCCACCTACCTATATAGGCCGTTGATGGCAGAATCCCTAAAACACAAGGCTATGTCTTAGATAATGGAACATGATTTAAGCAAATAATAGACTAAATTGCAATTTAAATCCATCAGATTTAGAATAATTTGATTTTGCTCCAAAAGTTTCAAACACTATTCTACGCAAATAGTCAAACTCAAAGAGAGAGATGTGAGAAAATGAACTAAAAAAATTATTTTTGGATGTATTGAGTGAATAGTGCTCAACAAATGTTTTGGGCCCACTGTTCATTGTTACAAATTTTTCTTTTTGATAAATAACGTTAAGAATTTTATTGATAAAAGAAAAAATGCCAAACCGAGTACATTGGGGATGTATTTAGGGGGCACGAATCAAGAAACAAAAGAACAACGGTCAAGAAACAAAGAAAATGAAGAACAAGAAAAACGAGAAAGAACCACACTCCATTCAAAGAGAGTAAGTAAAAAGAAAGACTTAATCTCTAGCAAAGAGCGTTCACAGCCCTCAAAACTTCTAGCATTCCTTTCACGCCAAATGCACCAAATCAAGCAATGAGGCACTAGTCTCCAAACATCAATATGACGATGTCGCACAAATTTTCCTTGCCAAGCCTCAAACAACTCAAGAACAGTACGAGGCATAACCCATTGAATACCAAACAAGCAGAAGACCATGGACCACAACTCCCAAGCTATAGAGCAATGAAGTAGAAGATGCTCCACCGACTCCCCACACCTCTTACACATATAGCACCAGTCAAGTACTATCACTCGTCTTTTACGAAGGTTGTCTGTTGTTAAGATCTTACCTAAAGAAGCAGACCAAGAAAAGAAAGCCACCCTTGGAGGAACCTTCGATTGCCATATCATTCTCCATGGAAAGGAAACAAGAGTATGAGGGTAGAAGGACCTATAATAACTTCTAACCTCAAAACCTCTATTCCTTGCAGGTTTCCAACAAATCTTATCAGGACCAAACCCCCGCACTGTCGAAGAATAGACCAACCCCATAAACCGGTCAAAGGCTTCTTCTTCCCAATCCTGTGGTGGACGACGAAATTGCACATTCCAGTGAAACCTCCCAGCAGACCAACCCATAACTTCAGCCACCGAGGAATCCTTTGACCTACTAAAACGATAGAGCTCTGGAAAGGCCTCTTGGAGAGTACAATCCCCACACCACACATGCTTCCAAAATTTCACTCTAGTACCATCCCCCACATCATAAACAAGAAGTTTAGAGAAGTTTAACCAGCCACTTCTAATGTATCTCCACAGGATGACCCCATAAGGACTTGTAACCTTTTTCGCACTCCAACCACCCCAAATGTTCCCATATTTTGCCTCTATAACCCTCCTCCATAAAGCATCAGTCTCCATGCCATACCTCCACAACCATTTACCTAGCAAGGCAGAATTAAAGTTCTCCAGCCGTCTTATACCCAACCCCCCCACCTGCAAAGGCCTACAAACCTTGGCCCAATTAACCAAATGTATTTTAGATTCACCACCAATCCCATTCCACAGAAAGTCTCTCTGTAATTTCTCCATACGCTTTGCCACCTTCCCTAGTAAAGGAAAAAGAGAAAGAAAGTATATAGGTAGAGACGAGAGTGAGCTTTTAATGAGTGTCACCTTACCCCCTTTAGATAAATACATTCTCTTCCAACCTGCTAATCTCCTCTCCATTCTCTCTAGGATAGGATTCCAAACAGATAAATCCTTAAATTTTGCACCTAATGGAAGACCCAAATATTTCAAGGGCAAAGAAGACTGCCCACACCCCAACAGTCCCACCAAAACCTCCAAATTGTGTACCCCACCAACAAATTTTTCGACAACTTATTGAGCCTATTGAGCCTATTCATGAAGCTTTTGCGTGAGTTTTGCGAAAATTTAGGCTAAATGTGGTTTTGAAAAGCCAAATGCTAATGCTAATCATATAAACAGAAACTAAAACTAGCTCTGAGATTTTCTACATGTGCTTTATCATAGCCTATATGACAGATTTTCTCTTAGGTGAGTTTTTATTTTTATTTTTTTATGGAACTCTTAGGTGAGTTTTGATTACTGAGGTACTTCTTCTCGAGGGTTGAAGCCCAAGGCAAACCCAAGCGACATATTTTCTCATAGGGGAGTTTTGGTTACTGCTTACTGTTACTGAGGTAGTTCTTAAGAGTTGAATTCTCTTCCAATCCCTCCCAAAGAACCCAGGTTCATATTTTGCCTATAAAAATAACCATGCAGAACTTTTTAGCTTTCTATGCAATTAAAAATCTCACAGCAAATAATTACTAGAAGAAAGGAAGTTTTGGATGCTACAAAATTAATCTTAAATACAACAATAATTCAACATATATTCACAATTCCTTATATATAAATATATATATATATATATATATATAAATGCAATTCAAAAAATAAAAATAAAAATCTTCTAGTGTTCACTTTTGATACAGAGTTACAGTAAATAACCAACACAAAGCAGATGGTGACTCCCTGAATGTCATTCACTATCTGAAACAACATTTGTGTCACCTGTCATTTCATGGAAGGGAATTTTAGCAGGTTCAAGGCATGTTCTCAAGGTGTCATGCCCAAGCTGTGCTCTTTCATTGTCTCCAAACCCAAAGATTTTTCCATGATTAGTGACAACAACTGTGCGGTACAACCCAGTACTAATTTGAGAAACATGGTGACCTCCTAAGCATTCAAGGATTCCAAGCCTCATGACTTTATCAGAGACTCCCCATTCTGGGAACCCAAGGCTACCAACACCCATCCACCCGAAGCCATAAAGCGATCGGTTATCTACTAGTACATGGGAGATGCACAAAGACAAATTATAGGCAGATAGGAATGACTAAAAGAATATAAGTAGTACCTAGATCGGCAGATGTCATAGTAATTATATACACTAATTTCTATAAATAGAATGGTGGTGTGTGAAAGTTCTGAGAAAAGTTTAGTGTAGGGAGAGTTAAAAGACTAAGTTCTGTTAGTGTTTAGTGTATTAGTTTGAGCACGCATTTGGGTGTTTTGGGTTAATTTATGCTTGAGAGTTTTTTGTGAGAGTTTATGCGGTTGTAATTCAATTTATTAATAGTGATTTTTGGTTAGCATTGCCTGTGAATGTAGGTTTGGAGTAAACCAAATCTCGTTAATTTTGGTGTATTGTGGTGCTTTGTTGTAATTTTGTATGTGTATCCTACAACATTCTCTAATATCTAAAACAAAGAAAACATATCTCAAAAATATTTATAATTGAAGAAAAAAAAAAATAAAACACACTTTTGAGGTCCAAAACCTTAAAAAATAAATAAAAAATAAAAAAACCACAATTCAAATCCAAAATGAAAAAAATATCACATCAAATTCAAAACTTTCTCCTTAATAAAATAAACAAAATGTAGTTGAAAAAATCTTAAACTATAGGGAAAAAAATGAAACATACATTTAGAGTACCTCCATATCTCTATGAAGTATAGGTTTCCAAATCATAAGATCCCAGTATTGAGTAGGCTTAGTTCCATTTGTCATAGAGAGATTAGAGACTGAGAGAGAAGATGTCATACGGTTTGGAATAAGGAGGAAATGCAACCGTTTAAAAAAATCAGATTGATGAGTATTTAAATCAAGCGATGACAACCGAAGAATTTTACAAGAAAAGAAAAATATTCATGGATAAATTATTTTTGATAGATAAAATATCGAAAGCTAACTAAAATATTCATGGATAAATTAAAATCCAAAATTAGGTAAGCTTTAAATGTTAGACTTGAGATGAAAGAAATGAGGGAGGATAGTAACTATTTATAATATTGAACTCTTAACTGCTGAAGGATGGCAATTTAAGGGTTGAGCCCAAAAAAGAAAATATGCCTGTTGTCTATTGCTGCATAACCTGTTTGTTAGTTTCATTGCTGCATAATCTGCCACCTGCTGTCTGCATCAGCTGAGATAGTTGAGTTACTGTGTGCCAGTTACATGGCTGCTGCTTTATCACTGCTGCATGAGTGTAGTTGTTGCTGCATTGTATTGATACCTGTGCTTGAGCTTTTTAGTTACCTGTAATTAGTTTACACTAGTCTTTGTTAGCTTACTTGTACTCTGCTTATTCTTGCTATAATTGGAGGACACTTGTAAAGTACTAGGCTTTGATGCAGCTAACTAGCTCTATAATCAACAATGTGAAAAACAACTATTCAGCATGTTGTTAATTAGGAGTTAGTTAAGCTGTTGGGGAGTGTTACACTAACTAACTACCAACTGTCAGGTAGTTAGAAGATTGAATAGCCTGTTAAAAGGACTAGGTCATTGTATGGGATGTTCCTTGAAGTAATAAGATTCTTTCTCTAAACTCCTCTTTCTTCTCTAAACTCTCTTTTCTTTAGGAGGCCAGGTTCCCTTGAAGTAACCTACCCCAAATATCACCTAAACTCTACCCTAAGAAAAATCTAATTCAGTTGAGGCCAGCAAGATCTTAACATTTGGTATCATAGCAGTTCTATCCTATCACCCTCACGATGACAGAAACTAGATCAACTTCTCAAAACAATGAAAAGATTGCAGCCGTTAAGAGCACTGATCACCATGACAGGCATTA
This sequence comes from Quercus glauca, assembly GCA_023736055.1. NCBI lineage: Eukaryota > Viridiplantae > Streptophyta > Magnoliopsida > Fagales > Fagaceae > Quercus > Quercus glauca. The sequence goes on along the minus strand of CM043322.1, from coordinate 48,967,553 downwards.
CAAGAAATTCAAAAACAGTTTAAGTCTACTAATTTGTTTATGCAGAAAATGGCTGAATCAGAAGAAAGGAAGTAGCAATCAGGGTCACAAGGCTACCACGTTCCTAGCAATTCAACAGCTTCAGAGTCTGCATTGGTAAGCCAAATCAAACCCTCGAAATTTGACTTCCCCAGATTCCAAGGAGATGATCCAGCCTGCTGGATTTACAAGGCTAATCAGTTCTTTTAATGTAATACATCTGAGCATCAAATGGTCCTAATGCCATCATGTCACATGGATAAGGAAGCATTGGTGACTATTCAGGATGCTTATTATGCTGGATTGTTTGTTGGCTGGGAGGCTTTTGTCAACACTTGGGAAATTCGATTTGGCCCAACAACATATGATGATCCAATGGAGTTTCTATCTAGGCTCAAACAAACTTCTAATTTGGTGACTTACAAAAGCCAATTTGAAGCTCTATCTAACAAAATCACATGACTGTCTAAACCACACAAGCTTAGTTGCTTCTTGAGTGGGTTAAAGGATGAACGAGGGAGAAAGGCTATTGTTTTTTAAAAATAAATTGAATGAGTTTTTTTTTTTTTTTTGATAATTAATAATTTTTATTGAAAAGAAAACTAAAACATGAAGTATGGAAGGGATATACTCCTGTAGCCATTATCCACTCAAACAAAGTTCGGAAGAATTGCATCTTCACTCATAAGGTAGACCACTCACATCCCTAAAAAATTCTAGCATTTCTTTCACGCTAAATGCACCGCATCACACAATGAGGAATGGCCACCTTCCAAATTACGCTATTTCTATGTCATCCCAATAGACCTTGCCAGCAAACTAGTAAATCTACAACATTCTTAGGCATCACCCAATCATATCCCTTTACTCACTTGCAAAAGGGCAATGTAATAGCAAATTACTCACTTTCTCCCCAACCTACTTACACATAGAACACCAACTAACCAAAATTATATTTCTCTTCTACAAATTCTCCACTGTAAAGTTTCTCCCTAAGGAAGCAGTCCAAATAAAGAAGGCGAGACTTGAAGGAATCTTAGGCTTCCAAATACTTTTCCAAGGAACCATTGAGTCTACAAAGTATATTTCAAAATTCCAAGTCCAAACTCTTGACACTCCATAAGGGATTTTGCATTTGGTTAATTAATGAATCTCCAAATATGATACAGTGGACTATACTCTAAATTCTTGATTTCATTACCATGTGTGTAACTACATGAAAAGGCAACTCCTAAGGATTCTATAAGAAATTCCACACACAAGCCTTCTGCAAACATGTGCATGCAATTTGTTGATTGGGGAACAAGTTGCCACTGAATGTTGGTTCTTGTGGGTGGGGTCATTTGCCCGTAGGTTTTACAAGCTAGAGGTGAATCCAAAAGACTCTTCTTTAGAAAGGTTCTGTATACTATCCACCAAAAAAAAAAAAAAAAAAACTCTTAAGAAAAATCAAAGAGGGTGTAGAGAAAATAAACATGAGGACTTCCAGGAAAAGCTGCCACAATAATTCACTCACAAGATATTTTGATATTAGCATCATCATTTCTGTCATATTGTTCCTACTAAAATAGAAAGGCTAACAACATTTTCCCAAGAGTTGGGAATGAATTAAAACAACAAGGCAACATCACTACTTAAAAGCACAATAAATCAGACTTGTTGGATTTATCCTTCCTACTTTTTACCTGACTTGATTCAAATGAACCACATACAGTGCTTTAGTAACTGAGAGAGAAATCATAACAAAATATACTTCAGAGAAATGCAATTTGACAAGTCCTGGATTCCCTTGGTAACATCAATAACTCCTTGAGAACACGAACCTTCTCCTCTGAATTCAAACGAGCAGAAGAAAGCTGAAAGTGTCATCGTCTTTAAGAATCTTGCAGTCTTAAGGATATGTCCAACAAATTCCAGCTCATACGTTGACCCTTTAAATCCTTTAAAATGAAATGTCTGGAGGTGCGATGATATACATATAGGAACGTCCCCATAGAACAACCTTTCAATGATGGAAGTATATTCCTCATCAAAATTGCAACATTCTACTTTTTCCTGACAACAGAAGATTACTTAGATAAATTCAGGATTATTTGAGAGGGGAAAAAAAAAATTTCGTCATTTGAGCATAACATACTGTATTAAAGACTAGTACTGCAAGATTAGGAGCCCGATGAAGCAAATTCGGGAGCACATCCCACAAAATAGAACCAATATGAATGCTTAAGCAAGCCAAATTATGAAACATGGGAAGATCAGTTTCAGTGGCGTAACAGAGGCACTGCACAACAACATAACTGATTGTCCAAGAAAAAGTAGTGTTTATCTATTCATCTATAAAAAAATTAAAATAGAACAAAATAAAATTTTTTTACCTCTGTTAAATTTGAGACCAAATGAAGGGATTGGACATTAGAGAGTGCTCCGATGAAGTCCCTAATCTTATTTCCATAATCTTTACTTGCTTCATGATCTAAGACAACGTTGGCTTCAAATAAGTTAGACAGATTTCCTAACAAAATGTCTTCAATACTACTACAACCACTGCAATAAAGGTACTCGAGAGCTGGGGCATTTATCTCAAGTTTGTAGTCCCGATAACGAAGAAAAATTAAATGCAATGTTTTGAGTGTAGGTACAATGATTTTAAAATAGTTATCACGGTCCCTGAAATTTGTAAATACAAATTTTGGAGGACCGGGCAGCAACTGAGGAGTTTAGAGAAAGTGTTGCCGTTTGCAAATCGGACTTCGACAAGATGAACAGTTTTGAGGCTCGGGAAGCCGAAAGAAGAAGAAAGAGGATTACGAACAATTTTGCCATTTAATTTCAAAACTAGCAATGATTTAGCGTAATTAAATAAGGTAGAGGGGAACTTGAAAGATTTTGGATGAGGAATGAAGAGATCGAGCTCTTCCGAGTCAGGCGTAATCGCGGTGCGAACCCATGTGTCGACATGGATTGGGTCAGAATCAGAACGCCAGTAGAGGCAAAAGTGTTTGATGGGATTCGCATTGTTGCGACTGCGATCGCGAAGAGACCAGACCCTGGACACAATATGCGCAAACGTAAAATGGTACCTATTATTATTCCACTGATCTTGATGATTAGGACTTTGCTCCTCCTCATCTGAAGAAAAAAATCTCTCCAAATTCGTCGCTGTCAAAGGGGCAAAATGGGAAATTAATCATAACTTTCTAACGATATAGTTAGTAGGCAATGTTTTCAAACTATATTTTTTACTACCATCTTGAGTCTAAGACACTCGATTTTGGTCTATAAATCAAGTTTCAAAAACTCGATTTCGATGGTTTAATCATGTCTGATGTGACATTTTTTCCATGTAACGTCCACATGAAAATTGAGTTTTTAAGACTCGATTTATAAGCCCAAACCCAAACACAAAGATAAAAAAAGAACAACAGCACCAACAAAGAAATCACGCTCTTCTTCCCATTTGTTCCTCTTCTTCGAACAAACCCAAGAACTTTCATAGACTGATCTAAACCCACAGACCGATAAACCCACAACTCCTATAAAAAAAAAAAATTAAAAAAAAAAAAAAACCACAACTATATAACCCATAAATCAATACCCATGCCAGTATAGCAACAAAAAACTGTCCCTAAATTTCGCAAATTTCAAACCCACACAAAGTTATCAAAGTTTTGCAACCTCAAACTCACAACTATACCCACGTTAACTTTTCACAACTAAAAAAACATTGTACCCAATCATCCCAAATCATCCTCAAACCTTGAGGAGGATGAGATGTTGAGAAAATTGGTGCAAAGGCATGGTGCTCGGAATTGGTCGGTGATAAGCAAAGCGATTTCCAGTCGGTCAGGGAAGTCCCGCCGGCTCCGGAGGTGTAATCAGCTGTCACTGGAGGTGGAGCACCAACCTAGGCCGCGCTGGTGAGGTGAGCTCTTTCTCTAGATTCTTTCTCTCTCTCTTTGATCTGATTGTATTTTTTTTTTTTTTTTTTGGGTATTTCGGCTTGTACATGAGAGACTTGAGACTTAAATTTTTTTTAAATTTTTTTGGTTTATAAATCGAGTCTTAGAGACTCAATTTCCAGGTTGCCATGTGGAAAAAGATGCCACATCAGATGTGATTAGACCATGGAAATCGAGTATTTGAGACTCGATTTATAGGCCAAAATCGAGTTTCTTAGACTCAAGATGCTAGTAAAAAATATAGTTTGAAAACACTGTCTACTAACTATATAGTTGGAAAATCATGGTTAATTTCCCATTTTGGCCCTGTCAAAGTCAAGCTTTGGCATAAGAGTCCAGAGTGTCGTCCACCTGCTCGACAAAATGCTTGTGACAACAGCCTCTTTGGTTGTGAGAAAAGAGAGGATATGGCAGAGGAAAGAGTTCGGTAGATTGCTTATCCTGTCTTCGACCACTGTTGCTTCTTCTGGGTCAGTTGGTTTCAAGCGTTTTGAGGTTGATTCAGCCATTCATTCGGGATTTTGTCGAGGCACAAGTTTAGAGGTGGGGGTTGAGACTTAAAAGTGAGTTGCGAAAAACAAAAACTACTACAAATGCTCGGCACAAATGCGCACACAAAAAGAGAGAATATATCTTGCTAATGCCTCCACCCTCCCATATATTTTAGGGTATTTTATTTGTCTGTTAAGTTATTTTCACAAATATATTAGATTGATCAAAAGTAAAACAGTTATGTGGTCACTTTTAAAATTTGAATATCTGAAATTCACATAACTAAATGTTTCAATATTTGTGACATATTTAATACGTTTGTAGATATAGCTTAATGGGCAAAAAACCCCTAAAAAATTTCATAACTTTTGAGTGAATTTTGTGTTATGTATTTGTGTTAAAGCCTCGTTCCATCTCACTTTTGTGTGTTTTTTTCTCTAAAAAAAATTGCTCTCCAGTGCTCTGTAAAAGAGATATGAAGCAAATGTTTTATCTTGGGCCAGGGAAAAAAAGAAAAGAAAACAAAAAGCTTTTGTCTTTTTTAATGTTGTTTGTTGAAGTATTTTAATTAGACAGGTGGCTAAAAATTAAAATGGAAACCTAAGGAACAGTCACAAGGGATTGTATCTAAGTTTTTTCCATACACAAAAGTAAAGACATTATGTGGAAGAGTATGAGATTTTGCCATGTGACTTTCTCTTTGAAAAGATAATTGAAATACGTTTAAGCCACATAAGAGATAAGAACAAATTAAAAAAATATGAACATTTTGTTTTTTGGTTCAATGTTTCAAGACTTTTTTTTTTAGGAAATAAGACTTTTCCAATGAAAGAATAAGGATTCTTTGTAAGACTCTTTGGTTCAGTGTTTCAAGACTTCTCCAATTAAAAAAATAAGGACTTGTATTTTCACATCTTGCATTTCTACTCCTTTATATACAACACCCACAATCCTTTATGCCATCTCATTTCAAATACACACAAACCAAGAATGATTTCATTTACCTTCAACCCTTTAATAACACCTACCTAGCTCCAACATTATCGTCTCCTCTAATCTTAACTCGTGTGAGTTGGCTAAAACCAAGGAAGATGACATATGTTATTTATTGGCTAACGACAACTTATGGTTTTGATATTAAGGTTAAACGTTATAGGTTTTGTAAATGCTATGATTGGCTTTGGGTCTTTCGAATTTTGGTGTGAGAAAGCCATAAATGTATTTTGTTTTAGAACTTAAGAAAAATAGAAAGAAACTTTCTAATTTATTATTGATGAAATTAGTTGTTTTTTTATATTCTATTTTAGAACTCATAATTTATACGTTTCTTTTTATTTTTTTAATACTATTTAGTGCGATATTGTTATAAGCACGGCGATGAAAGTAAAAGTCAATGATGATTTTAGAGTGTTTTTTCAAAAAAAAAAAAAAATTTGGGATATGGAAGTCCAACTTAAGGCAATTAAATCTTAATAAATGAAAGTGTTTTTAGCATATTTTTCTTTACTTTATCACATTCTCTATATGCAAGTACTTACAAATAATTTTCTTTTGTTGAGATAATGAAATGAGTGTTTGAAATTTGTGGCTCGGTATTTGGTTGTGAAAATGGAGTGTACTTATGGAAGTATTTAGGAGGATGCTTGAAGTTCTGTACTTTTTTAGGATATGAATGTATTTTACACTTAAAATTTTAATTTATAAATTTCAAAATCATTTAATCAGTTTTAAAAAAGTAAGTTTACAAATGTTATAATATGTTAGTCTCTTAGAAATGTCGAAAAACTTGACTGTTCCAACCTCATAAATCTAGATTAGTAAAGCAATTCCCCTCAATATTCAAAAACAAATTCTATGACACTTTTTTATTATATAAAATATGAATTAAGAAGATCAAGTTTTAAAGCATTCAACAATATTGTTGGAGAACATAAATATTATACAACAAAATGAGTATTACAAATAAATCTTAAAAAACATAAAAAGAATTTAAAAAGAATTTGCAAAGTGTCCGAGCGTTGCATGGAACATTATCTAGTAATTACTAGAAGAAAGAAAGTTTTAGATGATACAAAATTAATTTTAAATACAACAATAATTTAACGTACATTCACAAATTTTTTTTTTTTTTTTAATGCAATTCAACAAGAATGACCAAAAAAAACCAAAAAAAAAATCTTTTTTTTTTAAGTAAATAGTAATACTTATTAGAACACACACAAAAATAGTAATACTAGTGTTTTAAATCAGGTTTATAATACATTATATAACCAGAGTACAACTACAAAAAGGCCTAACCTTTGTAGTTGTAGATTAGGGTTATAACTAGCGGACATCCATTCTGATACAAAGTTATCAAAGTTAAAAATCTTCTAGTGTTCAATTCTGATACAAAGTTATATTAAATAGTCATCACAAAGCTTATGATAGCTAAGCTTCCTAAATGTCATTTGCTATCTAAAACAGATTTTGTGTCATTTGTCATTTCTTGGATGAAAATTTCAGTAGGTTTAAGGCTTGTTTTCAAGGTGTCATGCCCAAGCTGTGCTCATTCATTGCCTCAAAACCAAAATATTTTCCTGCAGTTAGTGTTTTAAATTGGGTTTATAATACATTATATAACCAGAGCACAACTACAAAATGGTCTAACCTTTATAGTTTTAGATTAGGGTTATAACTAGCGGACACTAGACACACACAACCAATATACAATAAACATCCCTTCTAACACAAAGTTATCAAAGTTAAAAATTTTCTAGTGTTCAATTCTGATACAAAGTTATATTAAATAGTCATCACAAAGCTTATGATAGCTGAGCTTCCTAAATGTCATTCGCTATCTAAAACAAATTTTGTGTCATTTGTCATTTCTTGGATGGAAATTTCAGTAGTTCAAAGACTGTTCTCAAGGTGTCATGTCCAAGCTATGCTCATTCATTACCTCTAAACCCAAATATTTTTCTGTGGTTAGTGACAACAACTATGTGGTACAACCTAATACTCATTTGAGAAACATGGTGACCTCTTTCTTAAGCATTCAAGGATTCCAGACCTCATGACTTTATCTGATGTTACCCTTAAAAAGCATCCAAAAAACTCATCTGAGGATGGCCAACCATTGCATCCACCAACTGGTCTTTACCACCACCGTGTTGGCTAACCACTTCGGGTAAAACACTTCTTTTATTGCCCCTGCACGCTTAAGCTTCACCACCTCTTCTTTAAAAACATCGGAATGTTCTTTAGAAGAGCGTTGAGGTGGTTACTTCTTAGGGGTGACAGATGGATTAACATTCAAATGATGACAGATGAATTTTGGATCCACCCCGGGAGCTTCATAAGCACTCCATGCAAACACTTCAATGTTCTTCCTGAGGAAAGCAACCAGTTCTTCCTTCTCCCGAGGAGGCAATTGAACTCCCACTTGGAAATACTTCTCATCGTCATTATCAATGATGATTTTTTCTAACTTTTTGAACTTTGCCCCCTCTTCCACAGTATCCAAGGACGTGATTGCTTTCTTTGGTTGCTAAAATTCCCTTTCTGTAAGAGCTGAGGATTCACACCCAGACTGATGTCTAATTGCAGCCACTAAACGCTGTCTGGCCATAGATTGACTTTCAATCAACTCCTTAACCTGGTCCCCTGAAGGGTACGTCACTTTCAAGTGCAAAGTGGAAGAGACAGCCCTCACGACATGAAGCCAAGGTCTCGCCATAATAGCTGTGTAGGGGGAATATGCGTCCACCACAAAAAATCCACCTCCACGACCTCTGACCCTGCTTGAACAAGCAATTTAATCTGGCCCCTTGAGATAACTGTCTTCCCATCAAACCCCACCAAAGGGGAATCATGACTGACCAAGTCCTCAAGCTTTAGCTTGAGCCCCTTGTATAGGTCAGGGTACATGATATCCGCGTTGTTGCCCTGATCTACCAAAACTCTTTTCGCATCATACCCCCCTATCCGAAGGGTGATTACCAAGGCATCATCACGCGGCTGAAAAGTTCTCACTTTATCCTCATCAGAGAAGCTTAAAGCTGGTCGGACTTCCATTCTCCCCCTCTTAGAATCAGGGATCAAATCCTCAGCTTGTGGCCTTGCTATGGACATAACCATTGATGGATAAGAACTAGTTTGACCTGGGGCAGCAAGAATAACACTGATCGTCTGCAAAGGTGGTCTTGAGGAAGCATCCCTTTGATATGCAAACCTTGCCTGGCTCCCCTGCCCATTGGGCTGATATTGGAATTGCTTTAGCTTCCCATCAAACCATCTCATCACCACCAATCCCAAGCTAGATGAGAATACCTTGCACATTAGTGCCTCATTCTTCGAGTGGATAGCCATTCTCTAATTAAAATGGCTAACATGCTCCATTGGATCCGTCATACCATTATACATGGTAAATGTTGGCTGAGTAAATTGTCAAGAAAGTTTTCCCCCTTCAATCCTCCGTGTGAGCAGTGATTTGGAAATTTGGCGCAAGGCCCTACTTATAGCATCATTCCTCAAGCCCCTGTGAGACGAGCTTCTGCTCCTCTGCCTATAATGACGATCCTCATCACAAGAGAAAGACTTACTGGGAGGAGTCCTTGATTTGGGCCTATAACTATCATTGTCATCATTAGAGTAAGACTTTGAGCTCGAAGGAGTCCCTCTCCTTTGCTTACGACGTAACTTCCTCAGTAAATGATCTATCTTTAGTTGCATGTTCTTGGTGTTTTCTCCATGGGATACATGACTCCTACTTCTAGAATGAATCCTACTTGTACGGGTGGTGTGTACACTAACTTCAACGTCTCTCCTTCATTCAAGATTAAGGAATTGATCTTGACGTTGGGATCCCACAAATTCTTCACGGTTTGGCCTTAAACTTGCCATGATTGAACAAGCTCAAGAATGTTTAATTTCCCATAGACGACTTCAATTATAAGGACACGATTTGCTCCCAAAGCCCAAATGGATAGTCAATGGCCCAAAGAGCCCAAAATAATGAATTTGTTAGAGAGTTGACTTGAAACTGAACTTTCACTGCGTTAGGTGGATAATGATCACAATAGGTTAGTTATTAATGGAAAGAATAAACAAACAGTTTTGAACAAGAAAAGTTCTCATTAGTCAGGTCTGAGGAAGGTCTGTTTTTATATATTTCTCTAAGACTTTTACAAAAATTACAGTTCTTGGGTATACAGTGATTTCTCTCTAGTTTTTTTGATCCATCCCTCTGTAATGGGGCTTCTTCCTTTTATACTCCTTTCTCTGTTTTCATCTTAGCCGTCCACATGTAGATCAGATTGCCAGTTTTGATACTTGTCCCATCAGCACCTTCTTGAAGTCTTTGTGGGTAGCTGTAAGGTTGAAAGTTACTGTTCAGGTATCACCTCCACATTAATGCGGCCAGAGGGTTAGATGCAAAGCATTTAATGTGGTGGTAACAACTTTCTTCTCAGATATTTCCCAACTCTCTTTTGTCTCATCCCTCTCTGATGTTTATCCTTCCAAGCACGATTGCTTGTTGCCCTATTATTGATGGATGGTCAGACCTTTGACCTCGACTCTGCTTAGCTGAGGAGGTACTTCTCCTCGGACAACGTCCACTGCTCATTATGACCTGATCTCTTCCTCGGCCCAATATCTATCTGCCCTTACTTGTACTAGTCTATCCTCAGGTTATTTGACGTCCTCGAGCACGGCCCACGGCCCAATACCTATATCTGGGCCCTTCATCCCTACAATAGCCCATCGAAATTCTACTCTTTCTTTCCTCAGGGAAAAGTGGGATTTCAATTTTTAGGTAACCATACCTCACATGCTTATATTACTTTCTCCTATGTAGGTGTCTTTTCAACTGCAAAGGAGCACGCTCCTAATGTGTTGGGAAATTTAGACCCCGGTTGATAGAATTAACAAGTTTTAAACCCAAGTTGTTAATTAGATTTATTATCAATAAAACTTGTTAGAACAAACAAACATCAATATCATGTCAAAATAATATGCAGCGGAAAACTAAATAAGACAAGATATGATGACCCAGGAAAACCAATGAAACCAACCAGTTTCACAGTAAAAAACCTGGGGGGAAACCTTCCCGAAAAGCAATCCACTATAGAAAAGAGAAGTTTCAGATCTAGTACAAAACCTTTGTCCCTAGACTCTACAATCCCTGTAGATGAACTCACAGCAGAAACCTTCTACCGCTTCAGAACCTCTGAACTCTTCAATATATGAACGCCACCCTTTGATGTTGTTGCACGGATCCCAATACGTGACTAACTCCTTTGCACGAATCCCAGTACGTGACTCACTCACCAACTTAAGGAAGAAGAATGTTGGCTGCAAAGTTCTTCACTTCATCAACAATGAAGATCAAGAAGCACTTGGTTACAAAACCCTAAGGCGCAAAGACGCAGTAGCTTCTTTCAGAGAGAATAATCTTTTTCATATGTTTAAAACCTTGTATTCTCTTATTCTCTTATGATACGGCCTCCAAAATAAGCCTTATATAGGTCTAGGGTTGTGAGAAAAGAAACCCTACACAAATACAAAAGCCTGGCCCAAAAATCAAAAAGCTGAATTTCCGTAACCTCGACAGATAGCAGCTATCGAGGAGGTGTCGAGAAGGTGTCGAGGTTTAATGAATCTCAACAGATACAGCTATCGAGGAGGTGTCGAGAAGGTGTCGAGGGGACAGAAACTTTCTCGATCGATCGACCAGCTATCGAGAAGCTATCGAGATTGCGATAAGAATCAGCTGAAGATCTCGACAGATAGCTAGGTGTCGAGGAGGTGTCGAGCAGCTATCGAGCTATCTATCCGCAGGTGTCGAGCTATCTGTCTAGCTTTATTGAACACCTTTTCTTCACTTGTTTCTTGGTCCAATCTTCATGGCTTTAATACTACACTTGAACAACATGTTTCTTCAAGTATTAAACACAACTTAGATCTACCCAAATACAAGTAAAGTGCGTTTTGTCAAAGGATTAGCCAACTACATAAAATATGTCCTTAACATAATGCTTTGGCATCTGGGACCCTTCAGCATCACTCCTAAACTTAAAAGGAAAAAAAAACTTCCCTCCATTGAGTTTTGAAGAAAATGATATCCCCCATTCCGTTAATATTAGTAACGAAATATTTCAAATTTTTAACATATTCTTTTTACCGAATTTTAACCATGGTAATTAAAAAGAGCATTCACATAAAAAAAATAAAAATGAAAAGAGCATGTTATAAAACATATTGCTCAAGTGGATTTTTTAGTCACACCTTACTAACAGATGTATAACATTTGTTATATATGATTAGCGGGTTTTAGTACTGAGATAGTTATTTATGCCTTTCTCTTAAGATTTTTTAGTCATTCCCGTCAAAAAGAGTGATATAAGTGTTAAGTATAAGAGATTACTTAATCGTACTCATCACAAATACGAGCCACAAAACTCACTTGCTCAGTTGTGCATTTAAGATGCTCATCTAAGTTACAAGAGATACAAAGTTTAGAAAACTTTGTTTCAATGGCCATCCAAGGTACACAAGTACCAATGTACACAAAACACACACTGTTTTTGTATTTTTCTGATTTTTCATTTTTTTTGTTATGAAAAACAAAATAAAGCAAAAATGAAAACAAACAAACAAAAACATGTTAAACAAAGCAAAGCATAAAACTAAACTGACTCAAAAACAAGAAAGCAAAACAAACAAGTAATGCATAAACAGAAAGGGAGAGAGAGAAAAAGTGACTAAATCACTTTGAGCATTTTTCCTTCCACACTTTGGTAGAACTTTTCCTTTGTGCGAACCTTTGATCCGGTGGTAAGGGAGAAGAATTGAAACCGTTCAAATTCGAAATGAACATGAGGGCCTTGAGAGGATCTCCAAGAGGAGCAAAAGAGGATAGAAACTGATTCTGGCTTCCGGATGAGAGCATACTATTATTCTGTTGAATGGCTAACCATTTGTAGCAATTTGGACGAGTATGCCTTAAAGCTCCATAGTGATGACAGAGATGCGGCTTCTTTGGTTGAGACTTTTTGTTGTTTACCTTCGTAATCCTAGGGTTTCTAGTCTCTTTCTTTTCAACTTTGAAGGGTGCTCCTACAACAAATTTGCCCTTGTTTATGTTCTCACTAGGTATTTCAGTTTTACATTCATTGTTCTCAGAATTAACATTATTAGCAGGTGACAAACACAATAGTACTAAAAGAGGCAATATTATGAGAAGAGAAATTATACCCCAAACTAGTTTTATCAGAAGCAGCTTTTCAAAAGCTAAGCATCTCATCGAGCTTTGCACTAGAAGTCCTTTCCAATTGAGCTCTAACCTGGAACAGTTCTGCTTCAAGCTTCTTTGTCCTTTCAGCAAGGAAGTTATTTTTGAACCGTAAAGCTCCAATGGTTTGATTTGCTAGAGAGCTCCTCTTGATCCAGCTTCACATCATTTAGCTTCTTGGTGGCCAGCCTATAAAGTTTCTCATGCTTTTCAGAAACTTTGTACAACTTAGCATAGGCTGTATAGATGTTCTTGTTCATGCATTTTCTCAAACTTAGACTCCGCCAAGTCCTCTTCTTCATCTACTTCTTCTACAATCTCCTTATTAGGATTCACTGTGGTAGTGAAGGCATTCAAGATTCTCTCATCATCATTGTCGTTTGACTCATCCTCAGGCTCGGTGTCTCTCAAGGTACTAGCGAGAGCCTTGCTTTTCCCAATTGTCTTGAGATATGTTGGACATTCTTGTTTCGTGTGTCCAAAACCTTGACATCCAAAGCACGGAACAGTGTACTGACCGCTATCCTTAGCATCCTTCTTTCCTCTGTCTTGGCTTTCAAACTGAGACGAACTGGATTGTGTTCGGTCTTTATCAAATCCTTTTGCATTGGCATTCTTCATGAACTTTTTGAATTGCCTAGTGATGTAGGATTTCATTTTGAAATCTTCATCATCAGAAGACTCATCAGTTTTATTGCTTTTGGCCTTTAGTGCCATGCTTTTACTTTTGCTTACTTTCCCGATCCTAGTCAAACCCAATTCATAGGTTTGCAAGTTGCCAACTAGCTCCGCAAAAGAATTTTGTCAATGTCCTTTAATTCTTCAATGGAAGTGATCTTGGCATGAAATCTCTCAGGCAGAGATCTTAACACCTTTTTTACAACCTTGGGTTTGGGAAAAGTTTCCCCAAGATTAAAGGCTGAGTTAACCATGTCTTTTAGCTTGGCATAAAACTCATCAAATGACTCATCCTCTTCCATCTTAATCTCTTCAAAGCTCGTAGTAAGCCTTTAAAGCTTTGAATCCTTGACAGCCTTCATCCCTTCATAGGTTGTCTAAAGGATAGTACATGCTTCCTTAGTAGTTTCAGTTTAGGATATCTTCTTGAACACCTCATTGGTGATCGCATTGAATAGGGCATTCAACGCTTTGCCATTCAAGTTTGTCACTTTGATCTTGGCATCATCCCAATTAGCCGGCGCTTCCTTTGGCTTAGTCCAACCAATCTCCATAGTTTGCCACACCTTCTCATCTAAAGACTGCAAGAAAGCTATCATGCGTACTTTCTAGTATACATAGTTAGTGCTATCAAATAAAGGAGATAAAATTAGAGATTGTCCTCTATCCATGACAAATAGGGGTCAATGGATCACATAACAAAGATTAACCCTAATCAGAGTATGTCTGCTCTGATACCACTTAATAGGCCAAAAATATATTGACCCATTTGTTAAATTAATTAGCCAAGTGAATTAATTAGATTTAATTACGTGCAATAAGCGTGGTAGCACAAACAAATCACCAACTAAGTTAAATGCAATGAAAAATATATTTGACACAGGTGATTTGTTTACGAATGGGGAAAACCACCGAGGCAAAATCCCACCGGGTGAATTTAAGGTCACCACTCCCGAGAATCCACTATTATCAAAACAAGCAGTTACAAGTAAAAGGAATCCTAGTACCTAATACCAACCTATAGTTGAACCCTTACCCCAATACCCAATTGGACTTGTAATGTAGCAGTAATTTCTCCGTTCAATGCACGAATCCTAGTACGTGACTAACCAATGATGCGGATCCTAGTACATGATTAACACACCAACTTGAGGAAGATGTAGGCTGCAAAGTTCTTCAGTTCATCCAACAATGAAAATCAAGAAGCTCCTTGGTCATAAAACCCTTGGCGTAAAGACGCAGTAGCTTCTAGAGAGAATATGATGAACTAGGGCAAATTCTATCTTCGGTCACAATTTGTATGCACAATGACTTTGCATCAAGTGTGACGACCCTTAAAATAATCTTTATATATGTCTAGGGTTGTGAGAAAAGAAACCCTACATAGTTACACATGGATATGTGTGAAATCAAATCTGGAAGTTCTAATTTCGTAATTCTTGACAAATTTAGCTTCTGTCGAGCTTCAACATTAAACCTCGATAGAAAGACTTCTATCAAAATATCTGTCGAGATTTAATGAACAACACTTCTTCACTTGTTTCTTGGTCAGACTTGTATGGTTCAAATCTAAACTTGAATACTTTTTTCTTGAAGTACTCAAACCGTCCTAGATCTACCCAATTACAAGTAAAGTGCGTTTTGTCAAAGGATTAGCCAATTTGCATAACATATGTCTCTAACAATTCTCACATATGTCCTAACAGAAGAGATCTTGTTCCCCAGATTGGCGTGAATCTCCATCTTTTCCTTAGCCCCATTTCAAACCCAAACTTTAGTCATTAACACCCTTACCACCTCCCCCTCAAACCTCTTATGGCCTAAATTCTAAGAATGTATTTTACTCAACACAACATCTGCAACCTACAATCAATGATTTCCCTATGAAAAACATATTTGATTACTTAGGCTTTCAATCAAAGCACATTTTAGATTCACATAGATCCTATAGCCTAGGTAGCATCCTTAAAAAAATCAATAGCAGGCCATGCCTCCAAGGGAGAAATAATATAATCTTACATTTGTTAACAAACAATTGGAACAACACTTACAACAACATACTAATCTTAAATAGGTTCATTGTTCAAAACTTGAAAAAAAAAATCCCACCAACAAATTCCTATTACAACAATCAAAAATAGAGAAAGGGAGGGAGGGAGGCCTATGAGTATGAGGAATTAAAAATGGGTTAGTGGTCAACTCCTTGGTTTGTTTTTATGGGGGCAATGAGGGGATTGAGGAGTATGGTTTGAGTTTGAAGTGGGGCTGAGGAAGAGGTGGAGATATAAGAAAATGGTGAAGGTGAAGCAGAAGGGAGTTTATTGGTTTGGGTTACCAATTGTGTTTCTTCATCACGCCAATCTGGGAAACTAGATCTATTCCTTTTCTTTTTCTTTTTCAAAAAATTATTTTTATTAAAAAAAATTGAACAGTTTAATGGCAAGAAGTGGACGGAAACCTTAATTGAACAATTTGAAACTTAGAGTACTCAATTGAACGAAAGTAAAGTTGAAGGACTAAAATGAATTCAGATGAAACTTAAAGGGTGAATTTTGCATTTTTGTCTTCCTTTCAAATCCAAACCAGGTTAAATTTGTGTTCATTTTGAAGGACCAAATGTCTATTTCCAATCAAATATGTTTCATCTAGAAATTTCTTACTGTGGAAAAGATATCGATTGACACATTTTCATCAACATTTTATATTTGAGCATATTGAAACTTTGTTGTTTTGAGGAGCTTTTGACCTGCACTCAACCTTAATACAATTTTATTGACACAAACTACTTTTGACATATTGTCATAATTTTCGTGGAAAAGATATCATGGAAAAGAAATTTCTTATCGTGGAAAAGATATCGATTGACACATTATCATCAACATTTTAAATTTGAGCATATTGAAACTTTGTTGTTTTTGAGGAGCTTTTGACCTACACTCAACCCTAATACAGTTTTATTAACACAAACTAATTTTGACATATTGTCATAATTTTGGTGGAAAAGAAATTTCTTATTGTGGAAAAGATATCGATTGACACATGATCATCAACATTTTAAATTTGAGCATATTGAAACTTTGTTGTTTTTAAGGAGCTTTTGACCTGCACTTAACCCTAATACAGTTTTATTGACACAAACTAATTTTGACATATTGTCATAAGTTTCCTAACATATCTTAACCCTAATGAATTTGATAATTTAATATCTCGACAACATAAAGCAATAAGAAAAAAACTAATTTGTTCATGATTGCTTGCTTAAATGCCAACAGATGACCTGTTGATATTTTAATCCTTGCCACTTTTCTCCAAGCTCGGTAATCATTAGCTTTTAGACAACCGTTTTTCGGGTGAGAAATTTTCGAATGAGAACTTTAAGTCTCATTAAAACTACTTTTTTCTTTGTTAAAGAAACTAGTTAAATAGACTATAAGTAGCCTCAAACCTTTTTGTTATTGAAGAAGCTATTTTAAGCCTATAAATAAGACTGATGTTACATACCTGGGAAATACAAATATGTTTAACTTACAAAATGTACAATAGAATATATTTTTTTTTTTTTAGAAACTCAATAGAAATATTAATTATTAGATATGCAATAATGAAATCAATATTGTAGGGACTCAAAATGTAGTGGACCCTTAACAATAAAATTTGTAGAGTGCAGGCGTAAGAACTAGCTCCAGTCAATAGAAAAGGACGTCGATCTACCGCGGCAAAAGGAACTTCTTCGGTGTCCAGGGACGGATCTTCTCTCTTTCTTTTTCTCCTAGTCCTGCTTTTAGCGTCCTTTTTCTTCTTCCTTTCTCCCAAAAGTCCCTTCCAAGTATTTCAATTTCTTCTTATATACTGCTTTCCCGATGCGTCTTCGCCGTACACGTGTAAGTTCCCTTTTGGGACCATCTTTCTGTCCCATCCAGCACGTCCCGGATCCTCCGCTTGGTGGTTGTAAGACTGCTTGACTGTTGCTCAGGTATCACCTCCACATTAATGCGGCCAGAGAGTTAGGTGGGATGCATTTAATGTGGAGGTAGCAGCTTTTTAGGAGATATTTGTTACCTTTTCTGTTTCCTCCTTTAATCAATATTCATTTAATCCAGCTTACATGTAATTCCGTGGAATTCCCTGACAACTGAGATAGTTACACCTACTCCCAAAGTTGGTTTACGGCATGAACTCTATCCTCGGACGCCATCCTCGGACGAAGGAGCATCCTCGGACGGATGAGTATCCTAGGTTTGGGCCTTTGGGCCGCAAGCCCACTCTTACGGACCCTGTTAGTTTTTCGGACAACTGGCCCCACAAATATGTTTACCAAAAAAAAAATAATAATAATGAAATTAATCTAACCATTTGGCTATCGAGCCTCTAATAGTGTAACAGTAATTTCATTGGTTGAGGATGATTGGTTCTTGCTCAATGAAGTCGATTTTTTTCCTATAAAATAAGTAGGCTCTTTAGGTTCAGGTAATGAACTCTCACCGTGCAACATCATGACCACAAATGACATGTTAGGCCGATCCTCAGGATGTTGTTGCAAACATAATAAACTAATATGGAGGCAACGTACAATCTCCAATAGGATGCAAGAGTCCTCTAAGCAAGTATCAATGAGTTCTAAAGGCTTGCCTTCTTTCCATAATTTCCATGCCTAAAACATTTAAAAATTTCCTATTATTATCAATATCATTATTTGTGAAATGGAGAGTGTACTGTTTTGAGAACTCACATGTTTGACAAGGTTTAGACCATGGCTTGGATGGAAAGACCCTCGATTTTTCTTTCCACTTAATATCTCCAACAACAATATTCCAAAGCTAAATACATCAGATTTGACTGAAAATAGACCATCAATGGCATATTCAGGTGCCATATAACCACTGCAAAATATTATTAAGATTGAAACTCTTTGATTAGGAAAAAAAAGTTGATAATAGAGCATGTTAAGAATACTTACTAAGTTCCAACCACTCTATTTGTATTTCCTTCAATTTGATCTCCACTGAAAATTCTAGCCATACCGAAGTCAGAAATTTTTGGGTTCATATTACTATCAAGTAAAATGTTACTTGTTTTAAGATCTCTATGTACGATCCTCAATCTAGAATCTTCATGAAGATAGAGAAGCCCCCTCGCAATCCCACAAATAATGTTGAAGCGCATAGACCAACCCAAAACTCTAGCTCTTATTTGATCTGGCAAGTTTCTCATTCATTTTAATACTAAGTCCAACATAAACAATAAAACAAGAAATTGGAATTTATTTAAATAAGAATAAAAAAATGGACAAATTTTTCCTCCCAACTGGGTTAGGAAAATGTCCTCCACTTGTATTAATTTACATAATTCATTAAATAATTTGAACAAGGCATATGACTGTTAAGTAGATTATGTGACTAAAAAGTACACAAGGGTTTTTTTTTTTTTAAGTTGACACATAGTAGATTGAGGAACTTTTCTCTAAATTGGTTTAAAGAAAATCAGTCCTAAAAAAAAACATGAAATTTGGCAAAAATTATTAAGTTTTAAAGAAGTTCAAACCAAAAATGAAGAAGTCTAAGCTTCCGTTGGGCATATATTCATAGATTAGCATGATCTCCTGTCCTTCAATGCAATAACCCAAAAGCCTAACAAGATTACGATGTTGCAATTTGGCAATCAAGGTAACTTCAGTTTTAAACTCATTCAATCCTTGCACAGAACTATGTGAAAGCCTTTTCACAGCAATTTCTTGCCCATCTGTTAGTGTACCCTGAAAATTTTCATATATTAGTAGATTTTATTGATATCAGATACGATGAGAACTACTTTTTCTGTGGTCTGGTATTTATAAATCATTTTGTAGATTTACCTTGTATACGATTCCAAAGCCCCCTTCACCGAGCTTTTTATTGCTTGAAAAGTTGTTAGTGGCAGTGGCTATGGTAGCTAGGTTGAAGAATGGGACCCCTAAGTCTTCACTTTGCCCTTCAATGTTTTGTTCTATCATCACATTGTTCTCCATTTTTCCTGATAAGAGCAAGATGGTCTTCACATTATATAGAAGAAACTAAAATTTGACAACTACTAAATTCTTTTTAGACCTATCAATTAATTGTACAGTGGAATTATCCTTTGATTTCAAATTAAATCAATTATATGATCCAAAGTTTTCAATATTAAGGACCAACAAACAACATGTCGCCAAGCCTTATTGCAGAATAATAAAAGTGATAAAAGATGAGACACTCGATATAATACTAAAGTGGAAAATCGTTGGAGATCTCACAAAAAGGGTAAAGCACTATATGGAAAACGTTTCATATGGGTAAACTATTCTAACTAAGGAAATCAATTACCAAAGGAGTTTTACAAATTTGATAAAAACCGTTATACCTATATTATACAGTCTTAGGAGATAACTCACTCTTATGACCAAAACTGGTTTAGAACTTCGAACTTATTCTTCTATGAATCCTTCACGAATGACATGTCTGCTTAAACAAACTAGAAACTTTGGCACACTTTAATGTGCTTCCTTGAAGATTTGATCTAAAGTGAACTCATTGGAGGAGAGGCCTTGAGGTTTCAAAGCTTACGATCACAATCTTTTTATACAACTAGAAGGAAATTCTCTTGAGATCTCATGGGATGAAAGACATGGGTTTTCAATTTAAAGGTGCGTTTAGTTGGGTGAAATCAAGGAGGATAGAAAACATGAGAGAGAAAATATGAGAAAAAAAAAGGTTTTTTGGTTTCTTTGGCTGGAGTGGAAAATTGTCGAGATTTTGGTAGAGTTTTGGTATTTTCTCCCTAGGACCTCCAAAATCTTTTTTGCCCAATTTGGGGTGATTTTAGGAGAGAAAATGGGGAGGAGAGTGGTTATGAGAAAATGCCAAATCTGCCCTCACTCTACTATGTCAGTGTGCTCGACGTTGTTCTTGTTCCTTTTTTCCTTTTTCTTTTATAATCAAATTGTGGCTTTTTGTTTCCTTTTCTTTTTTGAATCTATGGTGGGTTTTTTTTTTTAATTTTTTTAATCAAATAGTGTTTTTCACCTCTATAATATATATATATATATATATATATATATATATATTGTAACAAAGAATAAAAATATAATAAGAACGATATGTTAATTTTTATAAAATGTTATTCTATTAATTTTAATTCATAATAAGTAATATTTAATGATTATAAAACATTATTTCATATATTATGAACTAGGGGAATGGGAGCAAATTGATACAAATTATATGTTCTATAATCTTATTTTTCTTCTCATTAAAACAAATGAGTTTTTTGTCCCACCACTTTCTTCCTCTTGTAAACACCTCATTTTGTACTCGTTAACAACTTTTGGTGCTCAGCCCCAACGATGAGCTTGGCATACGTCAACCAAGGGTAGTTAAGGAGTTCACAATAGTTTGGAAGTAATCATAACTCAAAAGTGCTCAAATCGCTTTGAAAGCATTGTTGAAAAATGATCTTTGCTCACTATTTTAATCATAACTTTTGATCCACAAAGAATTGTTGAGGGAAGTTTGTTTCGTTGGAAATTAGACATCCTGGGATTCAATTTGGACATAAATATGCATGATTTGGATTTATATTGAGTGAGTTATGATCGTTTGAAGTTGGGCCATTAGTGCTGTCAGGAATTAGGGTTTTGGAAAGCATGAGTATGCATGGGATTAATGGTGCGTACACACCCTCAACCTTGTGTATGTACCTTCATTCCTAGACCTCTAATTCTTCAATTTTAAGGGCCCAAAATATTATTCATTGATGTGGGCCAGCCCCTAGACCCTTGGGAATGTTCAAAGACCTCTAAAAAGCTCCAAAACCCCTAGTTTTAACATATAAATACTTAGCTTATGTCTCCAATCAATACCCTAACTAAAGAGAGTTTATTTTTTTCCCTTCATCTTTTCTAAAACCTTAATTCTCTTTTTTAAAAACCACACAGATCTTAGCACGTTTTTTAATGATAAAAAAACCTCTTTTCAGTTAGTTCTAAGATAGAAAGTTTGTTTTCTAATTGTTTTCAAAACCTTTTTCTAAAGAAATTGTTATTGAGTTGTGAGTACTAATTTCTATTGTTTTCTCTTTAATTATCTTGTTATCTCAATCTAATCTCAGCATTGTAGACATTGACGGGTTGGTTAAAAACCTCAAACGGTTATAATTCTTTTGACATGTATTAATTTTATTTTGGGCTAACTATAATCTATTTTGGTTGTTCTTCTTTTATTTTTTTTTAGTTTTATGTAAAGATTGACATGATTATTTATTTAATGTAGTTTAGTATACTTATTTGATTTGTTACATGTTTATTTATTTATGTTGACGCTTTGTTTCATTTTTTTTTTTTTAATGTTAGTTTAGTGTTAGGGTTTCTAACATTCTTCTTAATTTCTCTGTGTTAATATCTTTGTTAACATAAAAATGTGATTTTAATTGTTTCTATGTTGAGGATGCATACAAATACTCGATTATGCACATGCATCTTTTCGAATATGCATACTTAACCATGCGTATGCATATGCACCCTGAACCTAAATTTAGGCAGATTTCTTGTTTTATTTGATTAATTGTTATTTACATGTTTTTCTAATATATTTGAATTTGAATACTCTGTTTTAGGTTACTTATTTATGTTTATTTGCTTTTCATATTATATTTGGTCAATCTTTCCATGTTGGGTTTAATGTGATATTTTTCCCATTGTGTTTATTTAATTGTTAGTTTTCTATATTAGTATTTGATTTTGGTTTTAGTGTGTTTCCATTTTTGTTATTTTGTGATATTTAATATGTTGTGTGTGTGTTATTTTGTTAAGTTCATGATGTACGTTTAGCTTAAGGATTAGGACTCTCTTAATAAACTCTTTAATTAAATATGGCTTAACAACACACAATGGAGGCCAGTCCATAAGCTGGGTTGTCTTGGATGCCTAACATCTTCTCAAACTGTATCCAAACTCCGAACTCATAATTTAGTATGCATACCTATGCATGTAAGTGAGTCGCCTAAAAGGCCCAATTTGGTTCCTAGACTTAAACTAGGTGGCGACTCTTTTTTTACCCTTTGCTTCGTCTACTTTAGGCCAAGGCGTACTTTCCACAAGGCAACCACTCATTGTGGGCACTTGCACCCACACCCTCAAACCAAAAAATATGAGAGAAAATTAAAATATCTTTTATCTCCCCACTTTTCCATTCTCTCCACATTTTCTATCCCCTGTTCAAACCATCCCTTAAAGTGCTGACTTTCTTCCTCTCTAAAAGTGCTTTCTTTTAGGCTCTCTATCATCAAACCCATTATAGGTGTTTACATGTAGGGTTAGAATTCTAAAATTGCTTTCTTTTTGCCTCTTTAACATCAGAATTCTTTCAATAAGCTTATGCAAATTTTCTTTCTTAAGCATGATTTTATATTAAGATCAAATGGCCTATATATCACAGCTTTCTTGTTCAACATCTTATTAACTGCTCTGTACGATTCTAGAAGTTAAATTACACAACTCTGCAATATCATTTCCAAAGTGGTTAAGAGAGAGTAATATTACCTTTCAAGTTTGTCATTTTGCAGAGGCAGTAGGGAATCGAGAGCACCCCAAAAACTGCGGCAATGGCAACCACAACTATTACTATCACCTTCATCTTTTGCTTTCCTTTAGTTACTTCATGGTTGAATTTGCAATAAAACAGATGAAAACAAAGATCTTAGTTTGGATTGCACATCAAAATACGAATAAGTTGTACTACAGGTAAATTGATGGCACCTCGATCAAAATACGAATAGTTGAATTAGCAATAGAAAAGCAAACATATTTTAGGTACAGCAATGAAGACTATAGGCCCATACCTTGCTCTGAAGCAGGCATTCGAATATATACATCCTGACGATTATTCGCTGCAGTCGCTTTAATATCAATTAGATCCCCATGCCAGATGACGCAGCCACTTCCTCTATCTCTGATATCTGAGTTTGAGTAAGCCATGCAGGAACAGTTGTTCAAGCATTTGACTCTGCATTCCTTTAGATTCATACTTTGGTTGACCCAAGTATACGTGGTATCTGGCAATTTGTACCCATCAAATTTAACGAACTCAATTTTTTCTTTATCCTGGCAGCTCAATTGTGTACTGCGTACACATCCCTTAGACCACTCCTCTGGATTCCATGTTTCCTCTGACTTAGGCTTGAATCCTTGTATACATTGACAGATAGGTGACTCACCAACGATACAATTTCCATAGACACCACATAAATTATAAGTGTCACATTGGTCTCTTGGAAAATAATGGTACATGCTCCATTTTCCATCTACCCATATGTAGCGCTCATACTGAGTTTGGTTCAAAACTGCTCTTGAGATTTTAGAATGCTGAATCATGTCGAATATGAAGTATACCTCGTCCTTGTTGGAGACAAAACTGAAGTTGTAAACCGCGGTGGCCCTTATCTCTGGTGCGCCACTGAAACCAAGGCCATTCCATGGACCAGTCCGGAAGAACTCACCGGAGCCTTTCTTCATGACTATCTCAGGGTATTCATGGAGTTCAACCCCCCAACTCAGTTCTCCAGGAGAGGGGTCATCTGGACTCTTCCATGCAGTTAGGCGCCTTTCAAGACGTGTCCTTAAGTCCCATCCAACCTTCATCCCTGGTAGCCACGTATCCGAAGGATAGTCAAAGCTTTGCCATAAATAATTTTCTCGGTTTTCTTCAATCTCTTCTCTTAATACTAGATTTCCTGAATCTAAAAGCTGTACTATTGAATTCCCGGCTTTTTTTGTTGAATTTGCCGACCAAGCAACAGTTGAATTTTGTTTGAGAACAAGACTACCTGAACTGTTTACCATCAACACACCAGACGAGTCTGTGATTGGATTGAGCCGATTTGCTACCCAAACAACTGTTTTAATCGGGATATTGTAGTACCAAATTCCCAAGTAACGGTTAGTGGAATCACGAGGACTGAAGAACCCCAGAACAAAGACTCCATCTTTAGAAACCAAGGTCGTGCCCTCACTATCACTGAGGGATTGGGATTGAGTAATGTTGTCAGCGGCATGTGAGAATACAAAGTAGAAAAGAAAAAACTGGCACTCAAAAACAGAAAAGCAGAGATGTCCATTACTTTCTGTTCTCTGAGCTCGTAGCCAACATGTTAAGGGGCATTTAGTATGATGAGCAAAGACAACATGCTAAAGGGACATTTATTATGATGAGCTGGTAGCCACTTGCTTGAGTCAATAACATTGACTCAAGCAAGTGGTTGATATTTGAAATTTCTACAATTTGTTGTGAACAAGAATTTCCGCATTAATTACTCCCTTTCGTAGATGTCACATTTTTTGTACTTTGACATTTTGTCTTGTTCACAACTATTTTTGCACTCGGATGTGATAGAAAGCAGCTCGGCTCAACAACTTTAGATACTTTAGGCGAAAATTTTAAGGGAAATCTTTTTATATTTAAATATTAATCAAGTAATATATAATTAAAAATAATAATTTAACTAAAAATAAAATTTAAAATATAAAATAATAGAATTTGGTTATTGTAATTTTTATAAAGCCGTGACTATTTTAAAGTCTAAACCTGCACAAATAAAAATTAATTTAATAAATGTTTCAATAAATTAGTATCACTATATTACAAATTAATTGATATGATACACATTAAATTATTACTAATAATTGGTATAATAATTTATAATAATAAATAAAGTGAGGAACCGTGTTCAGATAAAAAAAAAAAGAAAAAAAAAAGTGAGAAACCTTATTGTCTTAGAAGTTATAACTGTGGATTGTACTCCTATAAAAAAAATAAAAAATAAATAAATAAAAAAAATGAGAAGCCGTCCAATATGTACTCCTATCATCCTATGGCTAAGTTTTAAAGCAAAAAATGTGTCATATCATAGCAAAAAAGGGTTCTATCATAGCAAAAAACGTGTCCCATGATGGGATTCTCATCAAACAATTGTGCAGTGAAATAAACTAAAAATATATATAATTTAAGTTAAATAAATAGAAGGCTTTGAGGGTCTGTTTGAATACTGCTTATTTTGCTGAAAATTGAAAACTGAAAATAATAAAAAAAAATAATAAAGTTACTATTCATACTACAGTTACTGGTATGCTTCCCCTTTTCAATTTTGAATTTGCTGTGAATTGAAGGGAA
Source organism: Quercus glauca (assembly GCA_023736055.1). Lineage (NCBI taxonomy): Eukaryota > Viridiplantae > Streptophyta > Magnoliopsida > Fagales > Fagaceae > Quercus > Quercus glauca. Next base: position 48,941,955 of record CM043322.1, on the reverse strand, counting down.
TCAACAAATAAAAATTTCAAGCTAGACTAACTGACTGAGTCTATGGAAAAAGATCAAGAATCAAGATGAAGCAGAAGATGAAGAAAAGAAAGGTAAGAATATAGATTGAGAGGCAGAGAGATACAAAAATGAGAGATTTTTCTTTTGTTTTAGAAATTTATAATATCTATTTTAACATATTTCAAGACAATTACGTTGTATTATTAATGAATTTGTCTAGTATTAATTTTAATTTTAGCATATTTCAAGAATGAGTTAATAAATTTGTCTCCTAAAATTTAATTTTGTTAGCTGAAGTGTGACTATTTTAATTTTTTTCCTTTTTAATATTTTGCATTTTAAGATACAATAGGGCTTTTTTAATGCATTTTATTGACCAATAAAAGTGCTTAATTTTTTTTAATTAAAATATATAGATAAATATATTATATATAAAAATTTTTTTACAAGTGGGGGCCTTCTTTTATTTAGGAGCCTTAGGCGATTGCATCAGTTACATTATCTATTGAGCTGGCCCAGACAAAGGAATGGAATGGTCAGCATTGAGCACTAGGATTTGGAATTCTACAAAGGAATGAAAATAATTCATGAATATTCTTTGATTGAAACAGATTAGGAATTGTTTTGTCACGCAATCAAATGGGAGCCAAATTTTTGTCATTTTTTGTTGTTTGTTGACTTGATCCAGGCTTGTAGACAACTGAGTGACTTGGGATGATAGAGAAATGTACACTATGCAAAAAATCTCATCTCCAAGTTCCATCCTACGCATCTGTCGTTCCTAACAACAATAATTAACAAATAAATTGGATTTCATAATATTCAACTTATAATATAAATGATAAAATTCATATAAATTAGAATATATCATAAAATTAGAGAAAATTGGAGAGATATACCTCAATGAGCACTGTGATAGAAAGGTCGACAAAGGAATGGAATGGTGAGCACTGAGCACTAGGATTTGGAATTCTACAAAGGAATGAAAAGAATTTACGAATATTCTTTGATTGAAATGCATCAGGAATTGTTTTTTCACGCATTCAAATGGGAGCCATATTTTTGTCATTTTTTGTAGTTTGATTACTTGATCCAAGCTTATAGACAACTGAGAGACTTGGGATGAAAGAGAAATGTACACTACGCAAAAAATCTCATCTCCAAGTTCCAACCTACGCTTTTGTCATTCCTAAGAACAATAATTAACAAATAAATTGAATTTCATAACATTCAACATATCATATAAATGATAAAATTCACATAAATTAGAATACATCATAAAATTAGAGAATATTGGAGAGATATACCTCAATGATGCTTCAAAGTAGTCTCACAACATTAGAAGGAAATTACCATCAATTCACATATGTTTTTAGATGGCAAGGTTGAGACGTAGACCAAGTCATTGTCTTGAGACGATACACACATCTACAGGGTTTCCGGTGTAATAGACTATACATTGTGCGTGCCACCCCCAAAATACAACAACCCAACTACCTTCGCTGATTATCCTTCAAGTCTACACTACTTGTAGGATAGGAAGCTCTCAATAATACTTTTCTTTTACCCAAAAATATAGTATATACAAGGATATATTATTTTCATAAGAGATCAGAAAACTAACAAAGTAAACATATGGATTTCTATCTCTATCTATATAGCTGGACATACATCTTGTCTCTAGCCAAAGAATTCATACCAATTAAATTCTTATAAAGATATTTTGGAACGTTACCAACCAATGTGACTATCTCATCAAACCAAATAAATAGTTGTAGAATGGGTAATTCCACCGTCCCCCCCCCCCCCCCCCCCCACAAAAGGAGGGTATGGTACCCATTAGTAGGCAACCTGCTATACTAGGTAACCAAATCCTCACATTTGATGGTTCCATTCTCACATTGTTCAGTTCCAATATCACATGTAATAGTTCTTTTGTTACATTTGGTAGTTTCCTTACTTTTTTCTCACATTTGACTGTTCCATCCTCACATTGTGCAGTTCCAACATCACATGTGACAATTTTTTCGTTACATTCAGTGGTTCCCTTATTTTATTTCTTACATTTGACAGTTCCATCCTCATATTATGTAGTTCCAACATCACATTTGATAGTTCTTTTGTCACATTCAGTAGTTCCTCTATTTTTTTTTTTTCACATTTGGTAGTTTCATTCTCACATTGTGCAGCTCCAATATCACATTTGACAATTCTTTTCTCACATTTGGTAGTTCCCTTATTTTTTTTCTCACATTTAACAGTTCCATCCTCACATTGTGCAGTTTCAACATCACATGTGACAGTTCTTTTATCACATTTGATGGTTTCCTTATTTGTTTTCTCACATTTAACGGTTGCATCCTCACGTTGTGCAACTCCAGCATCACATTTGATAGTTCTTTTGTCACATTTGGTGCTTCCCTTATTTTTTTCTCACATTTGACAGTTCTATCCTCACATTGTGCAGCTTCAACATCACATATGACAGTTCTTTAGTCACATTTGGTGGTTCCCTTATTTTTCTTCTCACATTTGACAGTTTCATCATCACATTGTGCAGTTTCAACATCACATGTAACAATCCTTTTGTCACATTTGGTGGTTCCCTTATTTTTTCTTCTCACGTTTGACAGTTCCATCCTCACATTGTGCAGTTCCAACATCATATTTGACAGTTCTTTTGTCACATTCAGTAGTTCCCCTATTTTTTTCTCATATTTGACAGTTTCATCCTCATATTGTGCAACTCCAACATCACATATGACAGTTCTTTAGTCACAATCGATAGTTTCCTTATTTTTTCTCTCACATTTGATGATTCCATCCTCACATTTTGCAATTTCAACATTATATGTAACAGTTTTTTTGTCATATTTGGTGGTTCCCATTTTTTTTTTTCTCACATTTGCCGATTCCACCTCACATTATGCAACTCCAACATCACATTTGATAGTTCTTTTGTTATATTCGATGGTTCTCTTATTTTTTTTCTCACATTTAATGGTTCTAGCCTCATATTTTGTAAATCTAACATCACATATGACAGTTCTTTTGTCACATTTGGTGGTTCTCTTTTTTTTTTTCTCACATTTGTCGAATTCGTTCCAAGGAAGACGATTCCATACTGTACCAGCCGGTACGGCCGGTTTTTATCGTACCAGTGTGCACACTGGTACAGAAACGTAGGTGTTTCGTGCCGGTTAAAATACCGGCCATGCCAGACCCTTTTCGGCCATACCGAGAAATGTATCGGGTTTCGGCCGGAAATTAGATACCGGACCGGAACAAAAAGCTATTGATCTTAACACACACAGTGACTAAAAAACACTGTCGATCAACGTTCTCATGTGTGAGACTAGAGAGAGAGCTTTATGTTAGGTTCTAAGTAATTAGGATCTAATGTATTAGAACTTCATTTTGTATATTGGCAAACCATGATCAAAACAGTTTTTAGTCTTGTTTAGACTTGCCCAAAGTATAAGCCTTTTAAGTAAAGTTGGAATCGAGTTACTGCAGAATTGAGTGTGCAATTTTGTCTGGCTCGATCGATCGAAAGTCGTGTAGATTTTTTTTTCTATAGAATTTCCAACTCAACCCTAAGCCCATATGACGTGTAGGGTTTTATATTTTGCGTTAGGTATAAAAGGGAAACCCTAGCCACATTTTTTAGGTTGCTCTATTTGCTGTGTGTATGAATCTCTTGTGAGATCTGAGAGATGGTTGCCTTCACACATGCTTAGGATTATCAAGAAGGAGATTTCATTGAGAGCTTGATGATCATTCAGTTGCTGCACTAAAGAGCTTAAAGATACATAAGTAGGAGTGCTTGTAATTGCTGGAGAATCCAAGAATGAAGGAGTCCATGGTCTCGGAGCTTGCACATGGTCGTGTTAGTAAGTTTTCTACATGAGGTAGCAATAGGATGATAGTGGTCTAAGTTGCTATTGTAAAACTTTAATTCTTTCATAGTGGATTCAGTTTACCTTAAGGATAGTTAGATTAAATCCTCCACAGGTTTTTTACTGGTTTAGTTTTCCTGGGTTATCATATTGTGTGTTCTTTATTTTTCGCACTTTACATGATATGATTGTTTTGTGTTAACCTAGAACTGTTTAATTTGACAAACTAATCACTTGGCTAATTAAAAAAGTTAATCCAATTGTATTTTAAAGGGTCTAAAAACTTACAAGTGGTATAAGAGCAAGTAACTCTCTTGTTGTAGATCTTTTGATCTCTAAACTGATCATTGACCCCTATTGTCATGGAACACAGACACTCTCTTGTTATTCCACCTCACTTTGATGGGAATAATTATGCCTATTGGAAAGTAAGGATGAAAGCATTCCTGAAATCAATTGATGAGAGAGTCTGGAACTCCGTTGAATACGGATGGGAGAAGCCCACTACTCCTGTTAGTGAGTGACAAACTTCTCAAAAAGAAGCTGTCACGTTCAATAGCAAAGTTATGAATGCTATCTTTAACGTTGTTTATATGGAGGAATTTAAGAGAATCTCTAATGTTGAGGTTGCTCACACTGCTTGAAATATCCTCTAGACTGTGTACAAAGGCTGTCAAAATTAATAAGTTGCAGCAATTAACATCTAGATTTGAGAGCATTAGGATGTCTGATGATGAATCCTTTGATGAATTTTATGCTAAACTCAATGACATTGTTAATTCTGCATATAATCTGGGTGAAATCTATGATCAATCTAAAATTGTTAGAAAGATTCTTAGATCTTTAACTAAAGATTTTAGACCCAAAGTGACTGCCATCACTGAGAGCAAGGATGTGGACTCCATCCTTGTTGATGAACTTGTAAGATCTCTTCAGTCCTATGAGTTGAACCTACCCAAAACTAGAAAATCCAAATCAATGGCTCTTAAGCCAGTTGATGATGTTGATGTTGGTGGATTTGATGATGAGCTCTCTACTACAGAGATTGCACCTTGCCAAGAACTTTAGGAATTTCCTTTAAAACAACAACATAAGTGCAAGAGGTAAGAACATTGCTGAACCTAAAAACTTTAGGAAGAATGATCCCACTAAGGTTAACAACACTGAAAAACCTAGAGAAAAAGTAGGTCAATCTTCTAATAATTTTATGGGTCCTCAATGTTTTGGATGTCAAGGGTATGGTCACATGAAATCTGAATGTCCTACATACTTGAGGTCTAAGGGTAAGGGTAAGGCTATGGCTGTAACCCTTAGTGATAATGAAGTTTCCGATGATGAGTCTAGTTCTGACAATGATGGAAACTTTATTGCTTTCACTACTACTGCTGTAGTCAATGAAAGCTTGTCTGTTGAAGAGAATCCTTCTGATGGGGAACTCTCTGAGGATGCAGATCTTCAAGAAGCCTACAATAAACTTTGCAAAGTTACTGCAAAGGATGCTATGAGTGTTGAATTAGGCTTAAAGAAAATTGCATCTCTTGAGCTTGATAAGAAAAATTTGCTTGTGAATTTGTTTGATGCTAATGAACTTTTGAACAATGTGAAAACTCAGAATATGCTTTTGCTTGATAAAGTAAAATCTTTGGAACTTGAACTATCTGTTGCTAGAGAACAAACTAATAGATCTACTAGTTCCAAATCTGGATTAGGTTTTGCAGAAAGCATCTCTGTGTCTGCACCCCATTCCACAAATTTTGTTCCTTCATCTTCTTCTGAATCCCCTGTGAGTGAGGTTGTGAGTGAGATTGTTAAACCTGTAGAGGTCACACCTCCTAGGAAGATTATGGTTGATCTGAAAGAGTCCAAACCTAAGAAGTATACCCTTTCCAAGGACAAGTTGCATGGTAAGCCTGCATGGGTTTGTCATTTTTGTGGAAAGTCATTTGTCCAAATTGTTACAAGCTGTAAGCTGCTAAGCGAGCAAACAAACCAAAAGTACCTGTGCCTCAAGCATAAGATCCTATGGCACTTATTGGTGAATTGGTAAAAGCTCTTAACCTTTATTCCAATATTGGAGTTGGTAATCATTCTCATCTGAATAAGAACTCCAATGCTCAAGGTGCATCTAAAAAGTTTTGGATGCAAAAGGCTCAATCTAATTGAGTCTTTCTGATATGGTCCTTGTGCTTCATTGCTCTTCTCTTTGTGACCATTGTTCTTTGGTTTTTTGTTTTCTTTTTCTAGGATTTACATTACATAACATTCCTGCATTTCATTCTAGGTTTATTTTAAAAAAAAATAATTAAAAAAAGGAAGAAAAAGGAAGCAAATTGTGTTTTGTATTTATTTTTTTGGTTTTGAAAACAAGGTTGGTCAATTTATTTTCACATAACATGTCCTTGTACCTTGTTTAGCTTGGACGAGCTTATTTATTGCACTTTAATAGTTGAAACTTTGTAATGCATGTTGTGTGGGAAAGATGTTTATAGTTTTTGAACACTTTGTCTTGATCTTGAAGTCACATGTCTTTGATTGTCGGACTTGAACTTTTTGAGAAATGCATAAATAACCATCTCACCACTGTTCACTAGCCAATTATGAACACCTTAGTGCATATTATAAGATTTTGTGCTCGAGAAAGTGTAGCACATGCACAGAAAGAACATAAGGTGTAGCCTCGGTTTATTAAAATTAATGTGTACATTATTGGACTTAAAGTTAAATCAAACAACTAAAATTGGTGTGTACATTATCCCAGCTATTTTAATAAGTTTCTTTTAAATTAAAATTTGTGTGTACAATATAAGGCAAATCAAGAAACTTAAATGATTGCAAGCTTATGATCTAGGAGATGTGGGAGTTATATGATGTAACTCTTTAGGTGATAGTCTCTTTCAAATTCTATGTGATGAATTTTGTAGATTTTTTGTTTGATTTCTATTCACATATCACCTCACATGTATCTCAGGTTTTTGCTAGTTGCACACACTACACAAGTTACTCTTTGCTAAACTTTGTACATGTTATTGTGTGTGTCTTTGGTTTGACCAACCAAATTTGCAAATTTCTTGAGTTTTATGCAAAACATGTTTGATGCTTGAGAATTTAAGAGAATGAATTGAAAATCTTAAATTTGGGAAAACTAGGTTCAAACCTTGTGTTTTTGAAAAACATTTCATCTCATACTCATGCATTTTATTCATACAATTCAATGCTTTGAGGAGTTTCTGCACAAAATTGCTTTGTTTTTTCCAGATTTTCGATCGAATGAACCTGTTCTTCGATCAATTTAAATTGCAATTAAAATTTTTGGTTAGCCTCTGTCTGTTTCGATTGATGCTCAATTGATAATGGATCAATCGAAGCATTTTTGATCGATCGAACCTAATTTTCGATCAATCGAACCTAATTTTCGATTAATCGAAAATCATATAGAGAGTTTTTTAAAAAGCTGATTCTCACGTGTTCAACTTACTTTTCAAAAAGTTTTCAAACACTCTCTCTCTCTATTCGATCAGTCAAAGTTTCAATCAAGATTTTTTGTCGTTTTCCCTCAAATTTCTTCAAGGATTTTTCTCTCTCAAGGCCGGTAAGACCTTTTTGCCCCTCCTTTTTCTTTTTATTTTCAAGTTTCATGCATTAAATCATGCATTTTGGATATAAATTCGAACCAATGGATTTTTGGGGTTATTGTTGATTCAAGCTACTTTTCTTGCAATTGATCAATGGGTTTTTGTTGGGGGATGTTATAAACATGATCTATGGTGTTTAATTTGATCAATTTGGTGATTTGTACGAAATTGAAAATTCTAGGGCTTGAATATACTCGAATTGGGGATTTTGTTCAAATTGAGCTTAATTGATGAAATTGGCTTGTTGGGTTAATTAATTTGATCATTCTAACCTGTTGTCTATCTTGTGCAATGATCAATTGATCTATCTATTTAAAATTAAACAAGTGGTTTTTCAAATTGTGGAGTTTTTGTTGTAAACTCTATGCTCAAGCCAATTTTGTGGTTTTTCAAATTGTGGAGTTTTTGTTGTAAACTCTATGCTCAAGCCAATTTTGTGATTCTAAACTCAAATTGAACTTATTCTCACTGCATTAGAGCATGCATCATGACATTGTAATGTTCATGCATCATATAAATTGTTATTTCTATTTTTTTTGTGCTAACTTGCAGTTTGCCCTTGGTTTTTTTTTTTTTGTTCTTTTTGGTTCTGTCCTTGTGTCTTGTCCTTACCCTAGCACCATGCCTAGAAAGACTAAAGCCGATAGGTCATCCTCCTCTTCTTCTGCTCCTTCCTCTTTGAGCGAGTTGTTTCCAAGTGAGAAAAACCGAGAGCTATATGAGACACTAAACATTAAGAGAAAGATTTGGGCTGAGCGTAAGGTTTTGTTAGATGAGCTTGATCCTGCCATTAGGGCAAACTTTGAGCGTCGGGGCTGGTTGCCACTTTTGGATATTGATTATCCTCCTCTAGCTACACTAATTAGAGAGTTATACTCAAACCTCTCTATCCACATCTATGATTCCAACACTTTAGTAAAGAGTTGGATACAAGGTGTAGAGTACACCATTACTCCTACGGTAGTGGCTGATGCTCTTGGGGTACCGTTGGTCCAACACCTTGTCTATCCCTATGATGAGTCTCCTCCCTTGGAAGACATCATGTCTTATATCACTGGGTCTTCTATCCAGTGGGATTCTGATCCTCGAATCACTACTACTAAGCTCACCGAGTTACACTATCTTTTCTTTAAGATAGCTTGTCATTCGTTGTAGCCTATCACTCATTTGCACACCATTCCTTTGGAGCGATGTACATTTTTATATGCTCTTGTTACGGATGCTCCTATTAGTTTTCCTCATCTTTTTCTTCGTTCTTTGAACGAAGTTCATAGGAGTTCCTCTACCGCTCATGCTCTTTTTTCATCCTGTTTTCATTCATAGGATTTTGATGTTTTTAGGTTTAGATGTCTTCCCCGCTTCTGAGCCCGTACACATTGTTGCTCCCATAGGTGCCTCCTTTCTTAGGCAGAAGGCTGCTCATATGAGAGCTAGCTCTAAACATCTTAGGGTTGAGCCTTCTAGTACCGCACCCCCTCCTCTTCTGCTACAGGTACTATTTCTGGTGAGGCGTATGCTGATCCTGTTGATGCTGCTGCTGTTGCTGTTCCTCCACCATCTACTTCGGATGTTTTTGACATTCGACATACGTTGGATACTGTCATGACCGTTCAGGCGGCTCATGGTCAGCTTTTGGTGGACATGCTTGATGAGATTCGTGCTTTAAGAGCTAATCTGGTGCATCTTCGACGTTTGCCTTCGCCACCTCCTTTTGATGATGGATTCTGATTGCCCTTTGGCATTCTGTCACAAAAAGGGGGAGTATATTTAAGTACGTTCTGGGCACTTGCAGAGGATTTTTTGTAGTTAGGGGGAGAGATTTTGTTTGTGGAGTTCAGATTGTATCTAGGTGCTTCACTGTGTTTGTATCCTTTTTGGCTCTTGATGTATTGTTTTTAGGCTATTCATGTTAGGGGGAGATACATTGTTATCTATGTTTCTTGTTTCACTGCTCATTGATTTATATTTATGAGTTATTCATGATATATGTCTTTGTTTTGTGTTTTGTGAAGTCAAGAATTTATTTTTGTTTTACTTGTATTTTCCACACATATGTTTATACGTTTTGTTTAAGTGTTTCAGGAAATATACAGGTTGATTCAGTCGTGCTGCTATCTACACTTGCAACTGATAGATAGTAGTTAGATTGGATTTTTTTTTTTTTTTTTTTTTTTTTTTTTTTTTTGTAATGGGCTTTATTGTGTGTAAAGGGCTGTTTTCTTTGTAACTTTGAGCATTATGTTTGTGTTTTGTCACGGATTGCCAAAGGGGGAGTTCGTTAGGTTCTAAGTAATTAGGATCTAATGTATTAGAACTTCATTTTGTATGTTGGCAAACCATGATCAAAACAGTTTTTAGTTTTGTTTAGACTTGCTTAAAGTATAGGCCTTTTATGTAAAGTTGGAATCGAGTTCCTGCAAAATTGAGTGTGCAATTCTGTTAGGCTCGATCGATACAAAATTAGACTCGATCGATCGAAAGTCGTGCAGATTGTTTTTTTTGTAGAATTTCCAACTCAGCCCTAAGCCTATATGACATGTAGGGTTTTATGTGCCCTAAGTATAAAAGGGAAACCCTAACCACGTTTTTGAGGTTGCTCTATTTGTTGTGTGTGTGAATTTCTTGTGAAATCTAAGAGGTGGTTGCCTTCACACATACTTAGGATTATCAAGAAAGAGATTTCATTGAGAGCTTGATGATCATTCAATTGCTACACTAAAGAGCTTAAAGATACACAAGTAGGAGTGCTTGTACTTGCTGGAGAATCCAAGAAAGAATGAGTCCGTGGTCTCGGAGCTTACATGTGGTCGTGTTAGTAAGTTTTCTACATAAGGTAGCAATAGAATGTTAGTGATCTAAGTCACTATTGTAAAACTTTGATTCTTTCATAGTGAATTTAGTTTACCTTGAGGATAGCTAGGTTAAATCCTCCCCAGGTTTTTTACCGGTTTGGTTTTCCTGGGTTATCATATTGTGTGTTCTTTATTTTTCGCACTTTACATGATATGATTGTTTTGTATTAACCTAGAACTGTTTAATTTGATTAAGTAATCACTTGGCTAATTAACTAGGTTAATCTGGTTGTGTTTTAAGGGGTCTAAAAGCGTACAGTCTAGAAGCTGGCTAGTAGTAACAATGTTCTCTTCTTCTTCACGTCACATGGGGACAATGAAGCTGGCTGGCGGTGAACGGCAGCACCTAGCATTCATTGAGGGGCGAAACATAGTTGAATGCTTGATCTGAGAGAGGGGGAGAGAGAGATCAAATCTGATAATGTGTGTTGATTGATGGGAAGAGATATATGTGGTGGAGTAAAAAGTGAAAACTGTGGGAGACTAGAGAGAGGCCTAGAGGTTTAAACTGTGTGAAGTGAAATGAGAAGTTGAAGTGAAGTGATCAGAAGTTAACGTGTGTGGTGGATTAAAAAACTGACAAAAGAAACTTGGAAAATGTGAAAATTGAAAAGTATAAAAACTCACGTTAGCTTTTGAGTTCTTTGGCTTTATCACCAACAAAATTTTCTAATTATTTTATTTGATTCTACCAAACCCATCCCACTTATTATCTATTTATCTCATCTAAACCTTTTTGTTGATTTTCTTCTTCTTTTTTGGTACTTATAAGCTTAAATAGTTTAACTGCTTAACAAATTAACTTTTACCAAATAATTGAATTTATAAATATAATAATATATATACTTTTAAATTTATTAATATATATATATATATATTATTTTTTTAAAGTAGCGACAAACCCGAAACGATACACCGGTATCTAACGGTATCGAAATATTTCATTCCTTAACCCAAACCGAAATAGACTCCAATATGGTATTGACTCCCTTGATCCATTCTCACATTGTGTAGTTCTAACATCACATTTGACAATTCTTTTGTCACATTTAGTGATTCCTTTATTTTTTTCTCAAATTTGATAGTTCCATTGTCACATTAAGCAATACTAACATCGCATATGACTCTACTTTTGTCACATTAGTGGTACGTTATTTTTTATTCTCAAATTTAACGGTTTCATTATTACATTGGCCAGTACCAACATCATTTCTGATCGTACTTTTGTCACATTCGGTGGTACCCTATTTTTTTTCTTACATTTGACAGTTCAATCATCACATTGGGTACTACTAATATCACATCTGACTGTAATTTTACATTTGGGCCCACCACTAAAGCCACTGTTTTACTTACTAGTAACCGCTCATCACAATAGCAATTTTTAAAAAAATTTGTAGCTCTAGCATTTTCCTCATTTTAAAAGTTATTAAAAATTTTAGATCTAAAATATATTCAAAAAAATCCCAATAAATTAGCCCAACCACAATAATTACTTTTGTTCACAAAATAAAATTAGTTGGAATTATCTTGATTTCTTCCACAAATATTTGAATATACCAATTAGCGTGACTTTGGGAGAGATGTTTTGCACATTTTGCGCATTTTGCGTTTGGGATCTGGCACTGTTCATGGACCACTTATTTAGTGAAAAATGGAAACAAGTTTCAGCAATAGTATTTTGCCATTTTAAAATTATTTTGCTACAGTGTTTTCAACAATACATTTTCAGTTTTTAGCAAATAAGCGATATCCAAACACACCCTTAACTTCCTACGTATCTCTCTTGGTAGTTCCCATCACATTCAAGGGCATACCTCTCTATAAAATATCATAGTTGAAGTCACTTCCTTGATGTTTATATTTTTCTAATCTATATATAATATAAAACCAAATATGTATAACCTTATGTGCTCTCTAATTGTTCTCATACTGGTTTGGTGGCTAATATTTGTGATTATCAAGGAAAGGTGATTGAGGCGTGTAGTTTGAAGATGATTGTTATTGGGCACATATGCATTCTATTAAGTTTGCATAGGATGTTAGTGTTCAGACTTTGCTTTGGAGTGTCATGAGTTTAAACTTATGTGAATCTTGCGCATGGGTCAGGCACCTTAATTTCAAAGGTGCAATTTATTGGTAATCTATTAGTAGAGCCTATCTTATGCAACATTTGCAACTTAATCACAGCTATGTGTTTATTGTGGTGTCTGAGGTTGGAAATAGGGTGACTATACAATTAGCAAGCTATGCAAAAAATCCAATTCAAAGATTGATGAAAATTTTAAAATTTTCGATAAACACTTTAATTGAAACTACAGATCCAATATAAAATAGTCATCAATCAAGGCTACTACACCAGGTTTTATGTTTTTTAGGCATTTTCATTAGGTTTGACTTTAATATTGTGGATTTTATCTGGGTTCATGTGATTTAGGAGATTGGAATCCCAGAACTTGAAATTTAATTGTTTATTATTGAAAGCTCAGATTTGTGTGAAAACACAAGAGCTTGTTTAGACCCCCAACTAAAATTACGGCTCGGTTGCTTTTACTTCTAACTTAAACTAAGTGCAAAATAAAAGTAAATGCGTGCAAACAACCGATAAAACTACTCTAAGCCATATCCAACCAATATCAACAATAAAATGAAAGCTTAAAGAGAAGGGAAGAAGAATGCAAATACAAGATAATACTGAGACGTGTTATCAAAGAGGAAATCGAAGAACTCGGCGAAAAACCTCTTGCCGCCCTTCAAGCGGTAAATCGATTCACTAGAGAATAAGCTGGAGTATACGAATAACAAAAGACCCTCCAAGCCTAGTCTATTCCATGTTCTTGAGCCCTTCAAGGTCCTACTACCAACTGGCTTCTCGGAACCTTGTCTTCTCTAGCTTTCCCGAATCTTGTAATTCAGCCTGATTACGTCCGCCAACGATTGACTTCTTTCAATGCTTCCCAGCAGTGCCAAAACATCACTTTACACTCAAATTGGGTGTGGTAAGTATTTGGGCTATCAACCTCTTAAGGATTTGGATGTGGAGAGGTAGGAGTAGAGGAAAATCACAAAGAAATGTGTAGAAGATTGTGGGTATGACAATCTCTAACTCTCAAGGGTAATTTCTAAGGTTTTCTCTTTGAAAAACACTCTTTACAATATGTGGGTAATGAGGGTATATATAGTGTGGGTAAAGACTTGGTGAAGCAAACATGACAAAATAGACTCAATAGGGACAGAAACAATATTCTTTGCGGGGGTGACTAGCTCAGCAGTCTAGACCTTCTAGGCAAAAGTGACTGACTTGACGATCTTGATCTTCCTCACGGAGTCTTCCATAGGGTGGGCAACTCCCTCCCATGCCCAGTTCTTCAACTCGGTCGTGGCTTCAACAATGGCAGGTGGCTTCTAGTAAGCTCCTTCTTCCCTTAGCATTAGTACTGTGGGATCTTCCTTCATATAATCCCCGACTTCTTCATCAATCTCCATGTCTGTAGGCTTATCGGCCATCAAATGTGGGGGTTTGAAGTGTCTCCCCCCCCCCCCCCTTTGTGATGTGGGCTATTTTTGTTGGGTCATTAGGATTGGTGTCTTGGGGTTTGAAGTGTCTCCCCCCATTTATGGGTGTTGGGCTATTTACTTGGAGTTTGCAGTGTCTCCCCCCATTTGTGAATGTTGGGTGATTCAATTAAGGCTTGAAGTGTCTTGTAGGTTAAATGTGGGGTTGTGATGTTGCAGCAGCGGAGTTTCTTCTATGCTTAAGGGCTTCAGTACTATAATGGGAGTGACAGGCTTGGAACTGGAACTACTGGCTTGAGTGTCGGGTTTCAGTTCTCTTTGTAGCCATCCTTCAGATCTTAACCAAATTCTCCCCTAATGACAGGCTTGGTCGGGTTAATCAAAGCTAAGACCCCTATCCACATCAATCAATCAACTAAAACAAACACACACAACATGCAATGCAATTTTAACCGAGACAGACCTAAGGGTAGGTTCTAAGTCATTACGTTGTAGGGTGGGTCTGTTGTTTCATTGTTTCCCATAGCTAGGACATTACACCTATCAATTTGTAATATAATGAACATTACGTTGGTCCGAACGGCATAGTTTGTCCTTTACAGTCAACAGGAAATGATCCAATGACTTTAAGCTATGAGTTGGTGAGTTCACCACTAGGTACCCGAATCTAATGAAGACCGGTGATCCATTGTTACCACTACCACAAGTTGTTGAAAGTGGTGCATACATATTGTTTGGATGGCACACACTATGACAGTTAGGGAAAGATTTTAACAAACAATACAAACAGCAACATATCATACAACAAAATATCATATAACATAATAAATAAATAAAGAACAATATAATGCAAGACCATGCAAAACAAGGGTTTTAGTTTTGTAAAAGACTAGATATGTTTTGTGATGATAAAAAAAATTGTTTTTAGATGACAGAAAAAAAAAATCATATCTATTTTTATATGTTCGAAAATATGAAAAAGATTTTTTTATGAAG